>OU026154.1:22453076-23066346 GCA_907269105.1 Volucella inanis | reverse complement strand
GTATTTCAATTCTATTCTAAATATAGACACTATAACTTAAATGCCGCCATGTCACCCAGCATTTCTAATTAAAATTTGGTCCTTTCGTTGTTTTGCCATTTCATTTTCAAGTCCTTCCGTCAAATCTGGTTATCTCGAACGGAGAAATTAAACAAACAAAAATCATCCACCGTAGTTGGGAATATTGAGAGGATTCCAATTACTTTACCTCAATCTTCTACTCCTACCGAATTGATGCAAAGTATGCAGTTTCCTGCTGTCATGTTCACTCAACCGAAAACTTTATTGGGTTGGATGAACTTTCATGGGTTACTTCCCCATAAGCAAGAGGATTTAAAATTGCTGTGGTCAGCTGAGCGGAGTTTAACAAAAGCTTAAACTAATTTTTTATTTAATCCATGCGTAACTAAATGTGTGTAGTGGTACTAGGGTTTAGGTAAACAAAAACTTTGCCAGTGAGCCAAACAAAACAGCTAGAGTGAAAAAGCTGAAAAAAATGTTAGGGCATTTCCATGATGTTAGCATTTATTTTTGTTTGGGTCATGGTTGGATAACTAATTGAATAATGAATTGGTTGGTAGTGTTGAAATTCTTTTTCAAACCAAAGTTGTTTGCGATTTCTATGATGTGCTTAATAAAATGCTAAAAAAAAAATTTATTTTTTTTAGAGTAATCACAGAGGCCACTCCAACATTTTTGTTCAATGGTGAAAGGTGAAAAGAGAAGTAAAAAGAAGGATAACGGCAAAAATGAAGTTCAGAAGTTTTACCAGAAAATGAAATGAAAATACCAAAACTGTAAGGCCTTTATTGTAAGGAGGCAGAAAATATTCTAATAGTTGAACGGAAAATTTCACATAATATCCATACAGGAACCATGGATGTGGAATAAAAGCATCTGTGGTTTCAGGGTTTCACACCACTATATGACGAGCGATCGGCAAGACCAAGAACTTGTTTTATATGCCGAACTCACTGTCACCACTGACACAAATTCGTCTATGCGCCTGATTGTTTTCCCTTTGATTTGTTATCGCCACCAACATCGAATAGGGTAGTCGAACTCATTGAATACATGCTGCGATGCTGATGGTCAGAATACTCTGTGGGACAGTATTAAATGCAACGTGAGAGGCAATCATCTTCTGGACTCATATTACACCATAGGTACACTAACTTCTGAATCAACCAGCTTGGTTTATCATTCAAAAAAATTGACGGCACCTACACTGAGCTGAAAGCAGGAACTCTTCATCCCAGGTAAAATAATCAGGACCAGCTCAAAACTGAATGTGATAGTGAGCTGAATATATCTCATCGATTGTGGTGACAGATGAGGACATGATGGCTTCAAGTCATCTGCCACCTGGAATATGTTAGCAGGATACTGGCATACATACCGAAACCCTGGCGAACAGTGAGGGTAGTTTTTAAACCGCAAATCGGAAAAAAGGACTACACGCCTGCTAAGAGTTTCAGACTTATAAGTCTGACTTTCTTTATTTTGGAGAGCATGGAGAGATGCAATACGCTTACAAACTCAGAAGAACTTGCGAGAGTGCGTTTTAAAACCTAGTAGGTAGAATTAAAGGCATGTTTGTTGGCGCCCTGCTTCACGTGCTCAATAGTGTTGACATCTACGCACAAACATACGCCGGTGAAGTACGAGTAGCTGTACGATCTGTTAGAACATATCTGCCGACTGCCTGCTCTAAAGCGCAAGCAGTACTAGACGTGATTGACGAATGGTGTACTAGAAATTGGATTTCAGCCAATCCTCATGAAAATTCATTATTGCTTTTACCAGACTCCAAGGACGCATTGAAATCTCCCTCGCGTTGATATTCATATCATGGTCCGCACTCTCAAAGCCATTTTCCGTTTAAAAAGAAGTAGTATTTTGTACAACACGTATTGTACAGCGTGTCGGCTGTATTCTGACTGTGGTCTTATGGATATGCCATTAAACTCAATGACACCAGAATATTTAAAACAGAAAAAATACGAAATCGATTTTGCATGTGCTCAATACTGGTTTTGGCCAGCATCTGAGCCAAGAAAGGCATATAGTCGGGTCTTTACCGATGGCTCCAAAATCGAGATAGATGCGGCGCTGATGTTTTTCTAGAGGAAAACATCATTACAACACACTCTTATCTTGTTTGGGTCCCAGGTTACCATGAGATCACGGAAAACGAAATCGCCGATGAATTTGCCAGCAGAGTTAAAAGCAAAGCTTTTCAGGACCCGAAGCCACGCTATATATGCCTGCGTCTTTAGTTAAGGCTTTCGTTGTCAGTTGGATTGCCTCTGAGCATAGCTGCAGATTGCATGACTATCTTGCTTGCATGCATACCAAACGAATGCTTCCCAACGTCTCTAATAAGTCAGCGGCCTGTCTGCTGTCCCTTAGAAGCAAAGACTGCAGGTTGCTAACTGGAATCCTGACTGAACACCACACATAAGTGATACAACAACCACGGAACACTACCTCTGGCTTACGCTCGTGGGAAGTGGTACTGTAGGGACCATATCACTAAGTGCTTCCTCATCTTTCTTCCAAATATTGAAAGATTAAGCAGTAAACTGGACTAGTTCTTTTTCTGAGTGTTGTGTTCAGACAGAAAAAAAAGATAAACATATTTTTTGTTTATAATTAGCGCAGGCTCAAGGGGTTTGAGTACCCTTAAAATGTTTATACACAGCGCGGCCAAAGGAAAATCAAAAAGGTAGAAAAGAGAAACACCGAGGGACGTTGATCTTAAATGTTTGCAAGTTATAATGAATAGGAAAAAGAGAGCTCGGAAGGGCATTCCATAAGCGAGTTGTAAGGCTTAGGAACGAATCACTATATTTCAGAGTACGTCCGAAAGTGGGCTTGAGGGTGTATTGATGAGCATTCATAGCGAGACGGGTGTTACGGTTGAAGGTTTGTAGGGGCGGAATGATACTGGAGGATTCTATGGAGCACTGGTGGTGGAATTAGTGATAAAACAAGGTAAGTTAAGATACATTACGTCCGTGTTTAAGGGTGTCAATTGACTGACTGATATAACTATCACTCATGAGTTTCATCGCACGAGTTTGAATCCCATCTAACAGGTGCAGAGATGTTTGAGATTGAGGCCAGATCAGAGCAGATGAAATATTTATTACATCGCTTGAGGAAACCTAGACATTTCGCAGCATTTTTGGCGATACCGAATATTGGTTATTCCAACGTAGGTTGTCAGATTTTGCTCAAATGACAGCAGACCGCATTAAGTTTTGGAAGCAATTAATAACACTCTGTTAATAGTTCTCCAATTTAATGAGCTTAACATACGCTGTCGTTCCAGATCTACAGCCGTAGAGCAGGGACGTGAGTCCCGGAACGAATGTAGAGAGTACTGTCATCAGCAAAGTAATACATTGGAATAGAAGTAGCAGATAAGAGATCGTTGATAAAGATTAAAAAGAGCATTAGAGACAAGATGGAGCCCTGGGGCACATAGGCATTTATTTTGTGAATATCAGACTTAAAACCAGCAAAAACAACTTGAATTGAACGTTCCGAAAGGTAGTTTCTAATCCATTGAAAAATTGAGTCATCGATCCCAAAAGCACGCATTTGCGACAAAAGAGTCTCGTGCCAAACTCTGTCAAATGCTTTAGAAATATCAAGTGCAACTCTATTGCTTTCGCCAGAGTGATATACACTTTAATTACACTTTTCGGTGAGACATGCCATCGAATCGCATGTGGACCTGTTGCTATGAAAACCCTACTGCCGTTTATCGAGAAGTTTTCGTGTTTCGAGATATTTCATGAGCTGTTCATGGGTCTGTAAGTGGAGAAAGAAGAAGATTTGCCTTTTTTAGGGACGGAATGGGCAAATGCTGTTTTCCATCTCCTTGGAATGAGTCCTAAAGAGTAGGATTGATGAAAAAGCTTACGTAGTGGTTTTGCAAGCGTGGAAGAACATCGCTTCAGAATAAAAGGAGATATACCATCTAGACCAGCGGATTTGTGAATGCTATGATTTTTAAGAGCTCTTGCTACTACACGAGTGCGAAAGTGGATTTTTCCCAGTGAAGATTCAAAATATTCAAGTGTAGGTGGAGAAAAAGCACATTCTGGATGCATTGAACTGCCTCAAAATTTGCAGCTAGCAGATTGGCCTTGTTTAAAGAGCTGACAGCTGGAATGTCATTGTAAAGAAGCGTTGGGATGAAGGATGATGCAGAATTCTTAATATTTTTGACGAACGACCAGAAATGTTTACTACCTTTGGGATATTGTATTCGGGTTGGTCTTGAAGCACCAAAAAAACATTTCTTCCACCCTATCAGCCTCTTTGACCTGTTCAAAGTCCTAAAGAAGCTGTTAAGTCCGCTCTAAACTCTAAAAGTGTTCTGCTCCTTCTCTTTTTAAGTTCCTTTCTTGTTGGATAAACACGACACAAAAATTATTTCTTCAAAAAATGAGGCAAACCATTAACCATTATCGCTCCATGTGACATGTGCTTCCTGAAATTCAAGCGCATGGTCTTGGTGATCTCTAGTTTCAACAAGACGGCGCTACGAGCCATACAGGGCGTGAGCACTTAATTTCACGTTTTACTACGGAAAATTGGCCGCCTAGATCGTGCAATACCACATCTTTGGACTATTTTCTTTAAAGATATAGAAAGTTTTAGACTTTAGGAATAAGCCTGCTACGATTTACGCTATAAGTCGCTATGTTCGAACGAGTCGTCCAAAATTGGACCTTCGGAATGGACCATCTCAGACTTAGTCGTGGCCAACAATTACATAATATCATTTTTAAAAAGCAAATGCCGTAAATTGTTCTTTTAACCGATGAAAAAAAATTTAAGACTGCTTTCCAATTTATGTGTTTTATTTTACATTATAAACCAAACCTTAGGATGAATCACCCTATATAAACAACAAATTATTATTCGTAACCTAACTATAAACTCCTTGTCTTTAGTGAAATGAAATTAATGTTTAGTTTTTCGACCTTATATGTCGATAAGATAAGACTAGTTCTTCAAGTGTGTTCAAATCAAAATCCCAAGGTATTAACTTACTGTATTTTAAAATGGTTTTCTTAGGAATTCCAGTTCAAAAGTCTAAGGGTTCCGAATTCAATGAGGCTTATTACAGGCTTATTTTAGTTGCATAAATTATTAGGATGTGGATAGTATAAAAGGTTAAATGAATGATTGTTATGACGAACTGTCAATATAACATTTTCAATAAGGTTATTCAGAAAAATATCTTTATGTAAAATTTTCCCAAATAATATCGTAGAACTTCATTATTACACTGATTGAGTTCTGTTCAAAAGTAGTTTTCTTATAATACTTGTTTTTAACTTTTTATTTATAAACTTTGTCACTCAATAGAAATAATAGAAAACTCCTAAAGGGAAATATAAGTCGGTTTTGAAAATTAAATTGAACTTTCAGAACTTTTAACCCAAATCCCCATTCACTATTGCAGTAGTATATAGTTGCTAACAAGGATCAAATGAAAACCACAACGTACATAACTTTTAAAAAGGGAATTTATTCCTTCATTTCCTAATCGAAGATACGGTCTCATAATCACCAAGGGAATGAACTTACTGGGAAGTTTTCTGGTCATAACCACACTACACTACAGGACTGTCATGAAAATGATATGAAATACAAAACTAATTGTAAACTGAACAATGAACTTCCGCAAATCTCTTTGGCCTCACTTTAGGAAACATAAAACAGGAGGATAGACGAGGAATACCATATCCTTTTATTTATCGATTTTGACAATAAAAACAAAAAGTGGACGGAAAACCTGTAAAAATTCCATAGCAACTTTTAATGAGCCCACCATAATAGAACAAAAAACTTCTTAAGGATGTGAAAAGTCCTCAAACGATGCTAGTTACATCAGAAATTAATAATGGCAGTATGAAAGCAATCACTTTGTCAATATTTTTGAACTAACAAGCAACTCGTGGAAAATTATCTTCAAATTAAGAATTAAGGGTGGATTAAGTGAATTGGTATGAGGGAGAAGATAAGGATACGAGTATTCGTGTTTGCATGAATTCCTATTGTATATTATTAATGCTTTCGATACGCCACTTCATGGTGAAGAATCGTATGCGTGCCTAAGGGTATGTGTTTACCGGAATGTCAAGAGAAGTGTATCTAATCAATCATTTATGAGATACTATACTACTGTATTATATTTCGGCTGGATGGGTAGTGAAACGAAAGCAATTAAGTTTAGTGACGCCGTTAAAGTGTGAGCAAATCAGGCTGAAACTGATTGTATGCTCATCTATGGTGCGTTCCGAGATAATGGTTTGGTTCATTCAACTGTATGCATGAATTCTGTCACAAAACCCTTTCTGTATAATTTGTTATTAATTTGATATTTTTGCTGTTACAATAAAGGTTAAAAGATGGTGTTATGGGTCGAGAGTTAAATGATATTAAAATGAAATTTATAAAGAGGGTATCAGAAGCTGGTTTATAAATTATATAATACAAAAAAAAAAAAGAAAACAATGACAGCATTAAACGTTGAGAGTTTTGCCTTCAAAATTGTTGATGTGTAAATAATATGTGAAAAATTAGAAATGATCCATGTGTGTACATGTATCCACAAACTGAGTTTTTTTGACAAGGAAGGGGTACGAATGTGAAAGACTACTAGTGGAGGTACTAAAACCTGAATCTGATAGTTTAACAGTGAATATGAATCAAAATGTCAAGCAAGTATAGGATAGTCAAAATATAAACAATAGTCAATTGTTTATCTTACAAAACCTATTGTAATCACTCCGGTTGGATGTCGTATAAAAAAATGTATTCACCACATGGTAAACCTTCGATCTTCATGGATTGAAAAAAAACTAGTATCAGTTTTGCTATAGCAAATCAGTTTACACCAAATTCTCACGTAAAGGCAAATTCTCGGGAAGACTAGTTTATTTCAGGTTGATACTTGTAAGCTTGTAATTATGTACACCATACATTGCCACCTTGCTTAACATTACCCGGAACCGTGTGGCGTTCCCATTGTTCCGATTTGAGTTCTTTTTTTTAAGTTGCTACATCTGTTGTTGACATTCCCTCTAAATCTTAGCGTCATATCTTGATATTTGCAAAAGTTACGTAGCCAAGAGTACATCTATCTCTCTGTGTGTGGTGTTTCGGCAACGATTCTATCAAGAAAACGGTCGTTTACCAGTGACACGAGTGGTTCAAAAGTGGTCGTGAGTCAATCGATGATGGTGAACGAAGTGGCAGACCATCGACATCGAAAACCGACGAAAACATTGATGAAGTAAAAGAAATGTTGGTCAATAACCGCAAATTAACCATCAGAGACATAGCGGGGATTTGACCATTGCCTATGGATCCGTGCAGGACATTTTGGTTAATGATTTGGGTTTTCGTCGTGTAGCTGCAAAGTTTGTGCCAAAAGATCTCAATTTCATGCAAAAAAGAGACCGTATTGATGTCGCAAAAGAGATGATTTGCGAAGCTGAATCCGATCCCACATTCATCAAAAGGATCATTACTGGAGACAAGACGTGGGTTTATGAGTACGACACGCAATCCAGACATCAGGAAAGTGAATGGCGTTCACCAAATGAGCCGAGACCGAAAAAACCACGTCGTTTTCAGTCAAAAAAGAGGGCAATGCTCACAGTTTTCATGGATTACAACGGTGTAGTGCATCATGAACTTTTGCCAGAAGGCCAGACAGTAAACAAAGGGTATTATTCGGCCGTTATGAGACGTGGGCAGAATTGTGGGCAGAAGACTCGTGGATTTTGTACCATGATAACGCACCATCACACAGTGCCATTACTATTCGTAATTTTTTGACGAAAAGATGCAACAAATATCATCCAACAGCCACCGAATTCACCTGGTTTGGCTCCCTGTGACTCATTTCTGTTCAATCGAGTTAAAAAACCACTACGGGGATAGTGGGTACGATATAAAGCCCTATGGACATACCGAAAACCAAATATAAAAAATGGTTCGAGGATTGGATCAAACGGATCAACATAAGTGTGTTGCCGTCGATGGGGTTTACTTTAACGAGGACAATATAGATTTATTACATTGGATGTTTCTAAGAGAGGGCACCACTTTAATTAAATCCATACCATTTTCAGTTAGTACCAACCTTCAAAAGATACGTGTATAAATTTGACAGCTGTCAGACGATTAGTTCTCGAGATATAGCGTTGTGAGTGAAGCAACTTTTGTTATTGTGAAAAAAAAAAAATGGATTCAAAGCAATTTCGTATGTCGATTTATCATTTTTATGGGGAAAAATGCAACCGATGCAAAAAAAAGGCTTGATAAGTGTTACCCGGACTCAGCACCAGCCGAACGAACCATTCGCAAGTGGATTGAAAAATTTAAAAGTGGTCATACAAGCACCGAAGATAATACACGCAGTGGACGTCCAAAGGGGGCTGTTCCTGATGAAAACATCAAAAACGTCCACAAAATGATTACGAATGACCGTAAAGTGAAGTTGATCGAAATATCTGAGACTCTGAAGATATCAAAAGAGCGTGTTGGATATATAATACGAAGCTCTGTTCAAAGTGGGTGCCGCGTTTGCTCACAGCAAACAACAACGTGTTGATGATTCAGAGGAGTGTTTAAAGCTGTTCAACCGCAATAAACCCGAATTTTTGCGTCTGTATGTGACAATGGATGAAACTTGGCTCCATCACTTCACAACAGAGTCAAGTCGGCAGTCAGCTGAGTGGCGAGCAGGCGACTAACCTCGTCTAAAACGACCAAAAACTCAACAGTCGGCTGGCAAGGTTATGGCATCCGTATTTTGGGATACACATGGAATAATTTTCTTCGACTATCTCCAAAAGGGGCAGACTATCAACAGCGACTATTACATTGCGTTGTTGGAAAGGACGAAATCGCAGAAAAACGGCCGCATTTGAAGAAAAAGAAAGTGCTGTTTCATCAAGACAATTAAACGTGTCACAAGCCGATGAAAACGATGGCAAAATTGAATGAATTCGGCTACGAATTGCTTCCCCGCCCACCGTATTCTTCAGATTTGGCCCTCAGCGACTATTTTCTGTTCGCAGACCTCAAAAGAATGCTCGCCGGAAAGAGATTTAAGACCGATGAAGAAGTAATCGCCGAAACAGAGGCCTATTTTAAGGCTAAACGGAAATCGTACTACAAAACTGGTATCGAAAGATTGAAAAATCGTTTCAATCAGTTTATCGCCCTCTAAGGCAACTATATTGATAAATAAAGTTGAATTTTGCAAAAATTTTGTGTTTTACTGTTAAAACGGCACTGACTTTTCAGCCCATGTGTTAGATGAATAAACTTGTTTTTTCATTTTTTTTAATAAATTCCAGCATTTATGATCAAGGTGAGAAAAGAACTCCTTTGCTCCTCTTGGAAATTTCTTATCGGAAACGTTTCAGACATAAACCGGATCTGGGTAATGAGCTGCTCGATCGTGTGATGTCTTTAATGTAATTTTGGAAAAGATACAGGGTAGGATATAGGGTAGGTTTTAATATTGAAGACAATATCTTCAACAAGTCCATCGAAATGGTTGGCTATGTTAATGTAATTGACATTATTGGTACCTCTGTGGCAAAGGCGATAAGAGCCAGATCATTTTTTGGGGCAAAATTTCATTGTCAATAGTTTTTACTTCGGAGTAGTAAAGTGGTGGTGGTTGGATTTTAAGGATTAAAGTAGGCACTGAATGATGTAATCACGGCGATGTGTACTTCACCAACTATAATTAAACTTCAGGTCTAAACTAAACTTATATGCGCGGGCGTAAAGAAGAAAATAAAAATTACGTAATAATACCATGTCGGGATGTACTGAGGATGGATTCACGTTTTTCACATTTCCCAACATCTGCATCTTCTTACAGAGAAAACATACTTCAAGGATTATTTCCATGAGCTCCTTTAAAAAGTCGATGAGCAATGCGATAAAGATATTGCGGCGGAGAAAAATATTTTAGTGGCTAGTACACATTTCACGTGTCTCAATATTCACAAGAGACGCGGAAGACCTCATGTCAATCAATCGTCAGATGAAACGAAGTACATCTTTAGCATGAACGCTACGAAGCGTAAGCATTGAGTCCAACCATTAACATGTTCAGTTCGCCGTATGGATGGGTGTACTTTAAACATTCCAATAACTGTGAAGGAAATTTGACGAGGGAAAGCAACAATCGTGTAGTATCTTTAATTCATCAAAATGTTATATTCTGCAAGCGTTAAGTACTAAATACCAGGACCAGCGGTGTCAAAAAGCCATCAGAGGTACAACCACAGATGCGGCCCTTAGTTGGGAAAGTAATGCCGATATGCACACACAGTGAAACAAGAGGCCTACTGCACCAAAGAACTAGATCTCCTCTGCTCTACAAACAGAAGAGACGAGATGAACTCATACTCTCAGAAATGAAATGAATAAAACTTCAGCATTGCTCTTCCGATACTAAAAAACTCAGAGCTGCACACCACGCAAACTATAAACGTATAGATCTTCTTAACATCGCCAACAAAATCATATGAGCTGCATTTTATGAGCACATAAATCCTTTTTTCAAGGATCTAGTTGTTCCACATCAGCGTGCCTTTATAAAAGGAGATAGCAACCCCATCTAATTTTAAGTGCAGAGGCAAACCATTTTTTTGCTATATGGAGTAATGTCAAACGTTAGTATTCCCCTGCCGAACTCATTCAATTATGCTGGATGACAGTGGAGAGTCATGTAACTTGCCTTACACCTTTCTTGAAAAAGTTGTGCAAAATCCACACGAAAACACCTGCTCCATAATCCCTCAAAAATCCCTTCACCTATTCATATACGTCGACGAAAGCATAATTGAAATAATGCAGCATGGTGTCCATAGTTCTTTCTTGAGTTACGATTCAGAAGCGGTAAAGACGGGCGTAGTGATCAACGAGGACAGTACGTAACATACATATATCCATTATTCAGATTTGAGAAATAGACAGATATAACTTGGAGGTAGTAAGGGACTTTGTTCACTTATCTTACACGGGCTGAGATCAAGGGAAGAATAAATTCTGCCAATTGCGGTTTCCTTAGCTTATTATCCTAATCTCATGAGTAGAAGGATGTAAGTCCCAAAAGTAGTAAAAGACTTTGATCGCTTGTCAAAACATCAGAAATTGACATTGACATGATATTCCCGCTGTTAGATCTTTAAACAAGGCCAATCTGCTTGCTACACACTTTGTAGCCCGCTCAACACTTCCAGGTTGTGCTTTGTCTTCACCTTAACTTAAGCAATAGTTTAGGCAAATAGTTTGCTACTATTGCTACATTTAGTAGCAATACACATAGATCCGCTGGTCTGATGGTATATCTTCCCTTCTTTTGAAGAAGTGTTCTTTCACGCTGGCGAAACCAATGCGTTAGCTTTTTCATCAACTCTAATTTTCAGGACTCATTCCGAGCAGACCGAAAACAGGTTTGTCCAGCCTACCCATAAAAAAAGGTGAATCTTTTTCTTTCTTTCCTTCAGACCTATTTTACCTACGTCCCTGTTTTCCAAAGTCATGGAAACGCTGATAAAGCTTCAGCTCATGGAATATGATATTTCTAAGCCATTTGACAGAGATTTGCATCAGGCTCTTTTGTACAAAATGCCCGTTTTTGGGATTGATGACTCTCTTCTTTAAATGAATAGAAATTACCTTTCGATACGTTTAATTCAAGTTATCTAGGATGATTTCAAGTCTGATATTTACAAAATAAGTTCTGGTGTCCCTCAGGGCTCCGTTCTATTCCCCACACTCTCTTTTTATTTATTTATTATTGATCACTTTTATTATTGATCACTTTACTGCTACTTCTATTCCAATAACAATTCACATTCGTTCCCGGACTGTAGAACAGGAACGGCATCGTAAATTAAGCTCAATATATTTTGATATTTACAGCGTAACCGATTGGGGCACTATTAACAGAGAGGAATTTAATGCTTTCAAAACACAATGCTGTCTGCTGTCGTTAAAGCGAAATTTAAGTACCCAGCCGGTATCTGTGAATGGCACTTGCATCGTCGTAACCGGAACACTTTTCATTCTCGTTATGTGTGTCAGTGACAACTTACGTTGGGATGAACGAATGTTCGATTTCGTCAAAAATGCTGAGAAATATCTAGGTTTCTTCAAGCGATGTAAGAAATATTTCACCTTCTCTAATCTGGCCCCAATATATAAGGTATTCATCCGCCCAAAATTTGAGTACAATGAACACATCTGGTGAGGTGCTCCTAAAACCTCTCTGTACCTGCTAGATAGGATTCAAAACCGTGAGATAAATCGGAATGGTTATACTAATATCAGTCAGTCAATTGACACCGTCGAACCCTAACGTAATGTTTCCTGTCTTACTTTTTTTTATCGCTATTTCGACCAACAGTGCTCCATAGCATTCCGGCTCTTCAAATTGTCAACCGCTAATAAATATAACCTCAAACCCTCTTTCGGACGTACTCTGGAATATCGCGATTCGTTCCTAAGCCGTACAAATCGCTTATGGAATGCCCCGTCGAGCTCTCGATTTCTCAGTTGTTATAACCTACAAACATTTAAGAACAATGTACATCGGTACCTCTCTTTCTTTCCTCCCTAAGTTTCCTTCTAACGCGCTGTGTACAAACATACACGAATCTCTTTAGGGGGCGCTCATATTAAAAAAAAAAGAAGAAAAGTCCTCGTGGATGAATTTTAATAAAGTTATACACTTTGAAAATCCGAAGCAAATAAGCCCAATCGAGTCCGGTTTCTTTTAAATTTTGGATGATAAGCAGGAAGACCGATATGAAGGTATTATATGTTTTGAATTTTTATGAAATTTACGAGAGCTGATTGATGAATACCCTGATTGGAAATGACAATGCAAGTTTTTTAGGTTTAAAAAAAATGTTTTCCAATAAAATCACCTTTCAACTCGATACACTTTTCCTAGCGGTGCTGCAACGTTTTTAACCCCTCCGTATAGTACGACTTATGTTGGCCTGCAAAATACTCCTCCGCGGCGGCGATGACTTTCTCTTTTGACCCGTTGAGCGATCTTTTAAGGTTTGGGAAGAAAAAGAAGTCGCAGGGATCCAAATTCGGAGAACACAAAAGATGGGGGAGCAATTTGTAGTGCAATTCGACCAATTTAGCTGTGGTGGCTGAGGAGGTGTGCGCCGGTGCGTTATCGTGGTGAAAGAGCACATAAAATGTTTTCGGTTTTTCTTCAAATCAGAGTTGAATCGGCGCAATAAATCGACATAGTATGCTCGTGTGATTGTTTTCCCCTTTTCCAAATAGTCAACGTAAATCACATCTCGCGCGTCCCAAGAAACGGTAGTCATCACCATTCCGGCCGAAGTCATGTTTTTTCCTTCTTTGGAGCAAGTTGACTGGCTAAAACCTATTCTTTCGATTTTTCTTTGATCTCTGGTGTGTACCATAACTCATCGACGGTCACAAAGCGACGCAGAAGCTCCTCCGGATCTCGATTAAGCAGGCCCAATCGTGTCTTTAAAGTGGTCTCACGATTGTGCTTGTTCTCCGGTGTAAGCAAATGCGACATTCATCGCGTGGACAAATCTCGTACAGGATATGGCTAACGTGTGCAGTTTAGATGCTTGCTATCTCAGCCAACTCGCGAATTTTCACTCAACGGTCCTCCAATACAGGATTAAGGATTTTTTCCTCTGTGGTAACCGTTTTTTAGGTCAGCTGGGTGCGGTTTATCAAAAACCGACGTGCGGTCATGGCGAAACTTTGCCAACCAATGGTAAACGGTTGTATGGGAAATTGAATGGGTCCCAAGCAGATTTTGCCACTCAAAAACAAAACTAGTCGGATTGTCACTAAATGTCATATTTTGTCTTAGAAGCGCCATCTACCTTCCAATCTGGGTAGTCGTCAAACAACCCTAGTATTTATTCTTATATATTAAAAAACAATTCATGTGCTCAGTTTTGTTCGCAAGACCTTCACATAAGTGGTCAATTTGATACTTTGTCCTATATTTTGAACTAAGATACTACCCTCTTCGACAAGTCAGTTCAATTTCTGTCAACATCAAATTTGAGAGATTATTAAAAGTTTTTTTCTCACCAGCGAGCACATTAAACAACTCAAAATTTCATTAAGCAAAAATAAAGGATTAAAAAAAATCGGAAAGTTTCTAAGAAGGTATTGTTAACCCCATTTTAAGTTTCCATCACATCTTGTCCTTGCCCTTCAAAATCGATTTTTCTATCGTTAATTTTCCAAAGGGTTGTCTAGGAGATACATTAGATACATTGTTTGGTTCCTCCCCAACTGAGATTCAGGCAATAATGAATTTTTAAAGACAAATATACTTAATCCCAATTTGGGAGTATGCTGCTCATTCCCATAAACAACACTCCTGCTGGTTAGGGTTTCCATAAAGTCAGCATTTTTTTTCGCATATTTCCTTACTCATTATATGTGTATAAGAAGGTAACGGTTTTTGGTAGTAGGTTAGTGTTTGAAGAGTCCTACGAGACACATTATTCTTTTTTCGTTGAATTAATGGGACAATACCATATGGTAAAGTCAAGGAGAATGAAATTTTTATTAAAAAAATAACGAGGAGGAAAGACATGTTAAAGAACTTGCAAAATGTATGACATGGATCTGTTGACTGCCTTGGGACACTTGTGATGAGAACAACGCACCACAAGTGGATGGTTCAAACTTTTATGATGAATTTCAGTCTTGCAATACTTGAAAGAGGTTTGGAGTATTTTTTTTTTCTGGTTTGGAATCTAAATGTGGGAGAGAAATGAATTTTTAACGGACTCATTATGTTGGTTTTACTACAGATTTACCAGACGAAAATTATATTCATAAAATTTGTAATAAAAGTCCTTACTGAGATCCTTCAGGTAGATTTAAGATACATAAACTCCTTACAATCGAAAGCGTATAAAAGAAGAAAGATTCGGTTTACAATTCTTACCCTTTTGGCGGGATTTGTTCACATAATTGTTTTTTTTTTTTCTTTTTAGCTTGAAGCAAAAGCTATTTCTACAATTCTTAGGAGAGACATCTAAAAAATACTTTAAATTTCCAGGAAATGTCTTTTGTGTCAGATAGAAAAATTGCAAATTTTTTTTAATTAAATAAAAGTGAGATTTATTTCAGTTGTATGTTGATGGAAAAATACTTGTACGAGTTTTCTAAATGACCAGTATTTCGAGTGCTTAAGTTTGTTCCTGAAAATGGTTTTATTTCTCTTTGAGGATTTAACTTCGTTAAGATTGTCATTCAGATCTTTTAGAGCATTCACCCAAGAGGAATCTTTAAGGAATGATTAGGACCGGATATGAATATGTTAAAGTTGATAAGACTATTTGCTGGGTATAAGGTGTGTGTTCAAATAGTAAAGTGTGTACACATATCTCAAATATATATTTTCAGTTTCAAGTACAATATATAGAATAGTTAGTTTGTTTTTGGCAGATAGAAAGGTTAGTTGTGTTTTGCTATTCTCGGTGATTTCCAATTAGAGCAACGAATTTGCTTCAAATTTTATGTAAAAACTGGAATCAGATGCTTTAAAACACTTCAAATGTTGACAATGGTATACGGTGAGTCTTCTCCAAGTGACAAAAATGTTGAAAAGTGGTTCATGCTCATCCAAGATGGCCGAGAAAATACCAATGATGAACCTCGCTCTGAACGCCCCATCACATCAACAAAAGATGATAACATTGAAGCTGTGAAGAAATATCGAATTACCATAAGAGAAGAAGCATATCAGTCAGCTACTCTTGCAATTTTTTCGAATGTTTTGGGCATGAGACGTGTGTCAGCGAAGTTTGTTCCGAAACTTCTCAATTTTGATCTCTTGAATGACGTCAATGATGATTCTGACTTGCTCAAAAGGGTCATATCTGGTGACGAATCATGGGATTATGGTTATGAAGTCAAAACCAAAGCCCAATTGTCCCAATGGAAGCACCCAGAAGAGCCAAGACCGAAAAAAGCTCGCCAAATTCGATCAAATGTCAAAGTTTTGATCAATGTTTTTTTCGATTACCGTGGCAAAGTGCATCAGGAGCTCTTACCTCAATATGGTCAATAAAGAGTGTTACTTTGAAGTTATGTGCCTTTTGTGAGAGGCAATACGGAAAAAAACTTCCGGAATTGTGGAATAACCATTCAAGCCTTTTGCATCATGATAATGCATCTGCTGATTTATATTTGCTTGTGAGAGATTTTTTAGCCAAAAAAACACGACAACCATCGGATTTGGCCCCATGCGACTTTTTCCTGTTCCCAAAACTGAAAAGACATAAGAAAATAGGTATCGCTGGAAGAGATACAGGCTATAACAAAAAGTGCTTATGAGAAGTGCTTCGAGGATTGGAAAAAGCGTTGGTAATAGTGTATTATATCTAAGGAGGATTGCGTTCAAGGAGACAACATTGATATTTATAAATAAATAAATTTAAAATCACCTTACTTTTTGAACACAACTCGTATAAACATGCAAAAACCATATTTAACCTAAGTTGGTGAACAACTTATGTATACTAGGTATACTAGGTCGGGATATCTTACTATTTTTACTTACTTTTCAACGCACTGTTAAACTTACTTACAGATCTAGAAGATAAGATAACAATATTTACGAATTTCTAAATTCCTGACTGCCTTCAGTCAGTTGGTCGCAGTTTTTTTTTTTAATATTCCTTCAAATTGGTCTTAAATTTTCAGATTTCTTTTCGTACTTAGTTGCTGCAAATCTGCATTTTAACATTTAAAGGGCGTTGTTCAGGAACTTTTCCTGATTGGACTAGTTAGCTCAAAATACTTGGCTAAGGTTCTGAGTGTATTGTGGAACGAATTGATCGAGTAATCAAAATCGGAAGTTTTGGATCAGCACCTTAAACGGCAGGGCTTTTTGTCGTAGGTTGATTGGGTTCTTCAGAATTCGTGCTCTGGCTGCGGTGAAGAGGATAACGGGGATATTATCCACTTGATACAAGGCATATTCTTGCTCAGCAATTTCAAAACTGGTTAAGAAATCTTAAATTTTTGGGCAAGTTAGAGACATGGAGGATCAAAATCGTGTTCGTCACGGAAAAACAATTGGGAATATCGCTTCTGCAACTCGAAGTATGGCCGAAAGCTCTCCGTAATTAGACATATCCCAAATAATACTCCAAGGAGAGACTTTACTTTCTGCAATGAGTTGCTGTTAGGTGCGATTTTTGGACAGGAAGCTTCGTTAGATCATATTCCCTCGAATGTGGCTGTTACTGTGAATAGATTGCGATATCGAACAGTGTGATCATGTCGAATACTTGAAAGTGGATGTGGCAATGTTCATTTTCAACAAGAGGGCGCGACGTGCCACACAAGTGGTAAAATCCTCGTTTATGAAAAACGTTTTTTGGCTGACACATTTCTCGATATGGTGATCAATATTTTCCAGCGATATTATGCGTTTTATTACTGTGGGACTTCCTTAATCTATGTGCTACAGAAGGTTTATAATAATGTTCTTCGGCTTACATTCAGCCATTCAAAGCCAAAGTTCGTGTTGTTATCGATCAAATACAGCCGTAAATACACGAAAATATAATGAATAATCTTATTCATAAAGCCTGGATATTATACGAAAAGTGTAGTGGAGGGATTTGGCTGATATTTTTTTCGAAAATGAAAATCAAATAGTATTTCAAAGAAAATCCGTTTTTCTTGATACCAGGTGTACCGGAACGAAGTGAGCGTCAAGATACAAATGTCTCGATAGGGAACATTTATTGTTAACGGGCCTTAATTTTTGTTTTATTTGCTTGCTATGACACTATCAAACATATTTAGTATACATCAAGTCATTGAGCAAACAACTTCATATTTTTTCATCGTGTTAAAAATGTCGAATTTTGTACCAGAAAATAATGATTTGCGGAAAGTATTAATTTTTTGTTTTTATTTGAAGAAAAGTGCTGCAGAGTCGCATCTAATGCTTGTCGAGGCATATGGTGATCATGCTCTATTAGAAGCGATATGCAAAAGATAACGATTTTGATGTGAAAAATGAAGAACGTGGAAGACCACCAAAAAAGTTTAAAGACTCCGAATTGCAAACAATATTGGATGAAGATGACACTTTGAGTCAGAAACAAATGGCAGAAATGTTAAATGTTGCACAACAAACAATTTCTGGCCGTTCGTTAGATACTTAATCAAAATACCTTGATCAAAAAGTTCCTGTCATTATTACAAGTTAGTTATACAAGTTTATTCATTTAAATCTATATTATCTCCTTTAAAGTAATCCTCATCGACTGGAACACACTTATGTCAGCGCCTGATCCAATCCTTGAAACATTTTTTATATTCGGTTTTCGGCATGTCCATCAGTGCTTCCTTCGATTTTTCCATCGCAGTCATCCCTTTTGCGACGTCAACATGGTCTCTTTTTTGTATGAAATTGAGGTCTTTTGGCACTAACTTTTCTGCTACACGACGGAAACCCAAATCATTAACCAAAATGTCTTGGACGGATCCATAGGCAATGTTCAAGTCCTCCGCTATCTCTCTTTTACTTCATCAATGTTTTAGTCAGTTTTCGATGTCGATGGTCTGCCACTGCGTTCATCATCTTCGATTGACTCACGATCACTTTTGAACCGCTCGTGCCACTGGTAAACGACCGTTTTTTTTTTAGAGAACTGTTGCTAAAACACTTTTCCAAAATTTCCAACGTTTGCGCCCAATAAATCCTTTTTTTGCACAAAATTTAATACAATTTCGTTGTTGCAAATTTAAATCCATTTCTAAAATTGTAAAAAATCGCCAACACACCCAGAGAGATAGATGTACTCTTGGGTACGTAACTTTTGCAAATGTCAAGCTATGACGCTCCACAAGGTGATTGTTTCTTTTTTTATCAAGGTGGTATGGGAAATATCCAAAAGTCTGAAAAATGGGTGAGACATAAATTGAAAGAAAAACAGATGGAAACCCGAAAAACCACTTTTGTTGGCATGAAAGATGGGAAAAATGTGTAGCTACCAATGGCAAATACTTTGAATAAAATACCGGTACACCTGGTAAATCAAAATTGAATTTCCTCTTGCAAAACCCCTTAGAACTTCGAACTCTTCGTAACTCTTCGTGGGTATAAGAAACTTAGTCCCCTGCATGAGAAAGATTTCGACTTGGAGGACTGACAGATGTTCCGACTTTGCAGAGCGAAGTTTCTTTGAGCTTTTGAACCATTTGTCAAAATTGATAGTGACTTGTGGAGAGTGATGGTGTAAGTGTATTTTAGATCTGGCGAGTTAATTCGGTATGATTCAGTATGATACAGTCGGATTTAATACATATTACTTGCCCATTCTTACTTCACTGTAAGATTCAATATCCAGAGTTTTGCGTCGAATAACATGTCAAGGAGAAGAATCAAAAATCGTTGCACATGTTGAACAAATAGGCCAATATATTATTATATTTATTTGTCTCATACATAAATTCATTTCGGTGGATTTAATAGAACTTTATTTATGGAAATGTGTAACATGCCATGAAAAGGATATGTTTTTAGCTTCAGTTTTCATAATTTACTAGAAAAAATATCCCACGACTTATTCAAATAGGAAGCAGACATATGTAACATCTTATCAAAAGGAAAAATGAAAGAGAAAAAAAAAAACAAATAAATAGACATTTGTATCATTCAATTCGAGTACAAACCAGATGTCGAGTTTTGCAAACTGAAATCATAATATTTTTTCTTGTTTTCCTTTTGCGTTCTTTGAAAAACAAAACATCGTTATGAATTAGTAGATAGTAGGCATTTATGTAGGTGGAATGACTGTTGAAGAGAGGTTGGCAAAGTATTGTATAAATGTTTTGAGGTTGTTTCATTTCTAAATATTTTCGTTCATCATATTATTGCTTCCTTTGCTACGTGATTATTTTTTTTTTCTACTGTCTTCTCTTTTATGACCAGTCTTCACTTATTTCCTGTCATCATTTCCGTCGTGTTTGAGAGGGTCAATTCTATTTAGAAATTCTTATTCCGTTTGTGTTTCAGAGTAATAATAGAACCCATACACTACACAAACTTATCTATTTTTTCTAAACATTACGTATAAGGTTTGTACCAACATCATTTGACGCTAAGGCGGAATAGTAATTGGAGCAATGATAGGTTCGGCTTATGTTGCAATACTAAAGGGTAAGCCAACACCAAGTGTGGAAGCTTTCATTCAACTAAGCACACATTTATTATGTAACTAATGTTAAGTTTTATTGGTTAATAAAGTTCGATCTATGGCAATTATAAGTTAGATACAACATTGTTCATGTGATCACCACGGCTTCTATTGAAAGCGAAGGTCAAAATTATCGATGAGTTTTTGAATGAATGGCAGCAATTTCAGTTTGAGTGTTTTGTTTGAGATCTTGAATTGTCACTGAGTTATTGGCATAAACCTTACTTGGAGGCCAATCAATTTCTCCTCTAATCAAAATAATGCGATCTTAAAATTTTGTACGCAATAAATTGATTAATTGATGGCTTTTGCGGGCGGTGGTAGCTTCTTTTTGTAAGCAGATTCGTTCAGACTCAATTAATTTATTTTTGAAAAAAAAAGCCAGTCAAGATGTTGCGGTAACGTTTTCCATTCATTGTGACTGTCTCTCCATCTGCATCTTTGAAAAAGTACGGGCCAATGATGCCGCCAAACCATAAGACCAGTGACTTTTTTGGGATGCATTGGTTTTTCGTGAAACTCTTCTGGGTTTTTTGGTCCCCAGATATGACAATTTTGTTTATTTACATGCCCATCTATCCAAAAATGGGCTTCATCGGAAAAGATTAAATTTGATGACATATTGTCGACGACGTCGTAGATGGTCCAAAGGCTTCAATTGTGTGTAATTACAAAGTGTGTAATTTGGATTTTATGGGCGTGCAAATAAAGATCAACTCTTAAAATTCGTCGTGAAGTACGAATAGTGAGGCCTAATTGTTGACTAAGGCTACGAATTGTGGTGCTTGGCAGGTTTTGAACACTTTTCGCGATGTTTTGGCGTGTACGTGCTGGCGGAGCATGTTGATATGGAGTTTGGACCGATACCGAACCAGTTTCTTGCAAACACTTCACCATTGCACGAATTCCGAACTCACTAGGCCGATTATGTTGACCGAAAAATTCACGAATATTACGAAATGTTACTTTTACAGATCGCTCTTTTTTGCATTAAAATTGAATAACAAAAATGTGTTGTTGGGTAGTAAACGACTCCATGAATAAAATTGCCGAAGGTTATATGACAACTGTTAAAAATATCAACCACATTGAATTCAGTAAATGACAGTAATTGACAGCCAACTTACACACTATCTATTTGCTGATCTAATTATAATATTATGAAAAAATAAAAAAAACATTATTGAGAGAACCTATTTCTCGTCTTTAGCGGCTATCTATGTTATAATATTGCGTTTCCTTCCGAACGGAAAATAGGAAGAATTATTATGGAAACTTTCGAAGCAATTACTAGATGGTTTGAAAATTAACATCTTTAGGAATGAAACAATTTTTTTTAAATGTTTTTTTTATTTTATTCAATATAGTCCCCTCTTAGTTTGATATACTTATTCTAGCGATTTTCCAACTTCTTGATCCCGTCCGAAAAGTAATTTTCCGGAAGATCTGCAAAATACTCCTACGTGACGTTGATGATTTCCTCGCGTGAGCTGAATTTTTTATTCATGCGCCATCTTTTGAGGTTTGGGAAGAGATAATAGTTCGATGGAGCCAAAGTCATTGATTTTAGCCATGGTTGCGATGCTCTTGTGCGCCGGTGCACTGTCTTGCAAAAACAAAAATTTTTTTCGCTTCATGTGAGGTCGTTTTGCAGTGATTTCGGCCTTCAATCGCTCCAATAATGCACTGTAATACTCGCTGTTGATGGTTTTTCATTTTTCGATGTAGTACACGAAGAGTATGCCATGACAATCCCAGAAAACCGACGCCATGACCTTTCCGACTCATCGAGCCTCCTCGGTCGCTTCGGAGCACTCGTGCCGGCTTCGGTCCATTGTGTTCAGTCTCTGGTGTTCAACAGTTACCAATCGACGCCCGGTTCCGCATCAGCAAGTCCAAACACTCTTTCGAAGTGCTCTTGAGTTCGTGTTTTTGGTCAGGAGTGAGTATGCGCGGCACCCAGCTGTATGATAACTTTTTCATATGCAGAATATTGCCTAAAATATGGCGTGTGCACTCAGTACTAATTTTTGTGGTACCTGCTAGCTCGCGCACCTTCACTTTCCGGTCAGCCAACACCATTTCATGTATTTTTTTGACATTGTCCTCTATAACCGCATCGGAGTGCCTGCCGCTGCGGACTTGATCGAAACTCTCGAAACCAATATTCGACGGAGTAATCTGACGGAATATTAGCCCCATAATATATGGTTTTCTAGTAACGACTTGACAACTTTTTTTTTTTTAAATAAAAGGCAAAAAATTTTATTATTGGCTTGAAGTACAATCAAAACATTTATGAATGGAACTCGACTTCGTTCATACGGCCACCGCGGTCATGTTTTCAGCGGTCGATTTTTAACTACTTGGCCACACATTTCGGCCGAAACGGCCGCTATTTCGCGTTCAATGTTGGCTCTGAGCTCTTCCAACGTCGTCGGCGTGTTGGCATAAACCAATGACTTATCATAGCCCCACAGAAAATAGTCGAGCGGCGTTAAATCGCACGAACGAGGCGGCCATTCGACTGGCCCATGTCTTGAGATAACACGCTCACCATACTTACTCTTCAATAAATCGATTTTAGCGTGTGCTGTGTGGCTTGTGCTTCTGGTTAATTCGAGTCAAAAATAATCTGTGATCATGGCGCGATAACACTGACCATTCACAGTAACGTGACGATCGTTATCGTCGACGAAAAAATATGGCCCAATACCGCCGCCGGCATGTAAACCGCACCAAACAGTTATTTTTTGTGGATGAAGTGGAGATTCATGAAGCACATGTGGGTTTTCACCCGACCAATAACGCATATTTTGCTTATTGACGAACCCATTGAGCCAAAAATGAACTTCGTCACTGAAGATGATTTTGCGATGAAATTCATCATCTTGGCGCATCTTCTCCAGAACCCAATCAGAAAACGTACGTCGCTTCAAATGGTCCATCGGCTTCAATTCTTGAGTCAGCTTGATCTTGTATGGGTGTTAACCAAGATCCTTACGCAAAATACGTAATAATGTGGTCTGAGCAATGCCCAATTCTTGAGAACGCCGTGGAATTGACTGATTTGGATCGTTTGCTACGGACGTCTGAACGGCAGCGATATTTTCGACACTTCGACCAACCCGTCGTCTCACTGATACTTCAACATCACACAACGAATATTTAGACTCAAATTTTTGCACTAAACTTGTTATTGCCTGTCTACTAGGGCGAGAATTACGACCGAAAATTGGAGTAAACTCTCTTAAAGTTGCAGTCACCGACTCCGAATATCTGTAGAAATTTTTTTATAATTTGCAGACGTTGCTCATTAGTGTACTTTATTATGATGAAAATGTTGTGTTTGCTGAATAAATTGACAGTGACAGTTTGATGATTAGTAAAATAGTGCGTTCACAAATTGAATTCAAAGTTGTCAAGTCCCTATGGAAAACCCTACATTTATCCAACTTTTCTTTTTGCCTCTCAAAAAATAATGTTTTATGAGAGAACGAAAATCGTTTTTGTCCATACTCAACATGATGCCAAACACATCAACAAAAATCAGCTGTCAAAACAAAACTAAAGACAGTATCGCACTGAAATTGGCATGTCTGCCTAAATATGAATGGACTTCGGCACCATAAACCCTTTTTGCAGTAGCAGCGCATTCTGGCGGTCAAGGAGGTTACTTTTCACTCCACCTAGTAAAAGATAATATTAGAGGAAGTAAGTAAATAATGGATTCATTGAATATTATATGTGAATTCAGTACATGACATGGCTGCTGAGACGCGTTCCCCGTAGTAGTTTTTTAACTCGACTGAACAGAAAGGAGTCACAGGGAGCCAAATCAGGTCAATTCGGTGGCTGTTGGATATTAGAAATTACGAATAATAATGGCACTGCGTGACGGTGCGTTATCATTGTGTAGAATCCACGAGTTTTCTGCCCATAATTCTGGTCTCTTTCGGCGAATCGCTTCATGTAAACATCTCATAACGCCAAATAATACTCATTGTTTACTGTCTGGCCTTTTGGAAAAAATTCATGATCCACTGCACCGTTGTAATCCATAAAAACCGTGAGTATTGCTTTCTTTTTTGACTGAAAACGACGTGGTTTCTTTGGTCTCTGCTCATTTGGTGAACGCCATTTACTTGCCTGATGTCTGGATAAACCCACGTCTCGTTTCCAGTAATGATGAATGTGGGATCGGATTCAGCATCGCAAATCATCTCTTTTGTGAGAAAACAAAAACAGAACTCAAATCGGAACAATGGGAGCGCCACTGGGAATATTTTGATCAAGGTGGTGTGCTAATGTAAAATGTGTCAGAACTTAATTCTGCAAAAAAAAGTATATCAAAATTTAACTAATTCAAAATTTTAAATATTTAATTAGGTATAATAAAAAAAGAACAGAATTCAGTCATTTACCACTTATTACTTTGTTTTCCCTGTCTGTGATTGAACATCTCTCTCTGCTGGAATCTAGACTATCCTTCTGGTCATCAAGGGATTCTAACAAAAAGGTTTTCCGCTTTCGATCCAGATTTCCACTATTTTTTTTTCTTCAGATCCTGTGGGTAGCTTCTTCTGAATCCATTGATTTTTTACACAACACTTTCACCATTGGCAGCGGGATAAATTATTTGAACACACAATTGCAGTAATTATCTCCTTTTTTACGCCACAATACGGGTAAACTTTTATAGGGATCTAGGAATTCAATCGAGAATTGCCTACTTCCGCAATTTTATTCATGTTTATCGTCCGCACACTTCGAATTTAGTTGGTTGCAAACAGAAAAATGTCAAACTTTGGCCGGCCATTCAATACGCAAAATAACTGCGACTTTTTTTAAAACCTTGTTGAGTTTAAGTTTAATGTCCTTTCTAAGGTGAGTAGGTACGTAAGACGTTAGAGTGGCTGTTGGAAAGACCACTTCACTTAGGCCTATTGGCCCATTATAATGCCACTTGCATTCGTGATTATCTTACTCATGGAACCAATTTGAACTTATGATGAGGCATAGGAGATTGTCAACGTCTATACTCTTTAGATCCTGTAAGTTCTTGTAAAAAAAGCTCATATAGTCCGTTTCAAATCACCGTGCAATTTCTTGCGCATGTGCCGTCTACTCCAGTAATCCTGGAAGTGATCCAGACGAAATTCGAATGTAAACATACTTTAATCTTGATTACACTGAGTCCATACTAAGTCTCAGCGCGGACTGATTATTTATCTGCTTGAATGGCATTGGATAATATATTGTGGAAAAGATAAGAAGCCGGTATTGACAGATGCGAAACCAGAGTGTAGAAAGAATGCATGGACCTGGAAGGCATAACCATTTTATGAAAAGCACTCTCTTCACAAGTGTTGTGTTCAAAAGAAGAAATAATGTTTTGTTAATAGGTATGAATTGACATAAGATATGAGTATAAAAGTTGAATAAATTTAAGTTAAGTGTTTATTTTTTTACGGTGTGTTGTGTGTTCCAAATTTGAGTCCCAGTTTAGATTAGTGGATGATACTTAGACCACATTCAGCACGTAGTTAAGAGACTATAGAAGATGTAGCTGAGAGTGTGCGCAAAGACCATGACGAATCGATTCGTCATCGTTCTTAACAGCTTGGCTTGGCGTATTCGACAACTTGGCGTATTTTACGTGAGGATCTCGGCCTAAAGGCGTACAAGATTCAACTTGTGCAAGAATTAAAGTCAGACGGCTTGAATTTGCTTCATATTTTCAGTGAATGGGCTCTGGAAAAAACTCAATGAAAATTAGGTGTTTTATCGTGAGATTTTGTTTAGTGATGAAGCCTATTTCTGGCTCAATGAATACGTTAATATCAGAATGTAACCGTCAATGGTAACCGTTATCGCGCCATGTAAATGGACTATGTGCTTCCTGAGATTCAAGCACTTGGTCTCGGTGAGTTCTGGTTTCAACGAGACGGCGCTACGAGCCATACAGCGCGTGAAACAATGGACTTGTTGAGAAATAATTTTGGTGAGCACCTAATTTCACGTTTTGCTTCGGCAAATTTGCCGCCTAGATCGTGCGATATCATACCTTTGGACTATTTTCTCTGGGGATATGTAAAGTCTCAGGTCTTCAGGAATAAGCTAGTTACGACTGACGCTTTGAAAGCCAACATTATTCGTGTTATCGCGAGATACCAGTCGCTATGCTCAAACGAGTCGCCCAAAATTGGACCTTCCGAATGGACCACCTCACACGTAGTCGTGGCCAACATTTACATAATATCATTTTCAAAAAGTAAATGCCACTTAATTTTGTTCTTTTAATCGATAATAAAAATTTTAAGTTCACTTTCAAATTAATTTGTGAACGCACTCTTTCACGAATTCGATCATTCGAAGCTGTATGGAAGAAACATCATCTAATGACTTAAATAATTTTGTGAGAATGAGTACAACCAAATTCATGAAATTGCCACAAAAATAAATCTAATTATAATATTATGAAAAAATAAAAAAAACATTATTGAGAGAACCTATTTCTCGTCTTTAGCGGCTATCTATGTTATAATATTGCGTTTCCTTCCGAACGGAAAATAGGAAGAATTATTATGGAAACTTTCGAAGCAATTACTAGATGGTTTGAAAATTAACATCTTTAGGAATGAAACAATTTTTTTTAAATGTTTTTTTTATTTTATTCAATATAGTCCCCTCTTAGTTTGATATACTTATTCTAGCGATTTTCCAACTTCTTGATCCCGTCCGAAAAGTAATTTTCCGGAAGATCTGCAAAATACTCCTACGTGACGTTGATGATTTCCTCGCGTGAGCTGAATTTTTTATTCATGCGCCATCTTTTGAGGTTTGGGAAGAGATAATAGTTCGATGGAGCCAAAGTCATTGATTTTAGCCATGGTTGCGATGCTCTTGTGCGCCGGTGCACTGTCTTGCAAAAACAAAAATTTTTTTCGCTTCATGTGAGGTCGTTTTGCAGTGATTTCGGCCTTCAATCGCTCCAATAATGCACTGTAATACTCGCTGTTGATGGTTTTTCATTTTTCGATGTAGTACACGAAGAGTATGCCATGACAATCCCAGAAAACCGACGCCATGACCTTTCCGACTCATCGAGCCTCCCTCGGTCGCTTCGGAGCACTCGTGCCGGCTTCGGTCCATTGTGTTCAGTCTCTGGTGTTCAACAGTTACCAATCGACGCCCGGTTCCGCATCAGCAAGTCCAAACACTCTTTCGAAGTGCTCTTGAGTTCGTGTTTTTGGTCAGGAGTGAGTATGCGCGGCACCCAGCTGTATGATAACTTTTTCATATGCAGAATATTGCCTAAAATATGGCGTGTGCACTCAGTACTAATTTTTGTGGTACCTGCTAGCTCGCGCACCTTCACTTTCCGGTCAGCCAACACCATTTCATGTATTTTTTTGACATTGTCCTCTATAACCGCATCGGAGTGCCTGCCGCTGCGGACTTGATCGAAACTCTCGAAACCAATATTCGACGGAGTAATCTGACGGAATATTAGCCCCATAATATATGGTTTTCTAGTAACGACTTGACAACTTTTTTTTTTTTTTAAATAAAAGGCAAAAAATTTTATTATTGGCTTGAAGTACAATCAAAACATTTATGAATGGAACTCGACTTCGTTCATACGGCCACCGCGGTCATGTTTTCAGCGGTCGATTTTTAACTACTTGGCCACACATTTCGGCCGAAACGGCCGCTATTTCGCGTTCAATGTTGGCTCTGAGCTCTTCCAACGTCGTCGGCGTGTTGGCATAAACCAATGACTTATCATAGCCCCACAGAAAATAGTCGAGCGGCGTTAAATCGCACGAACGAGGCGGCCATTCGACTGGCCCATGTCTTGAGATAACACGCTCACCATACTTACTCTTCAATAAATCGATTTTAGCGTGTGCTGTGTGGCTTGTGCTTCTGGTTAATTCGAGTCAAAAATAATCTGTGATCATGGCGCGATAACACTGACCATTCACAGTAACGTGACGATCGTTATCGTCGACGAAAAAATATGGCCCAATACCGCCGCCGGCATGTAAACCGCACCAAACAGTTATTTTTTGTGGATGAAGTGGAGATTCATGAAGCACATGTGGGTTTTCACCCGACCAATAACGCATATTTTGCTTATTGACGAACCCATTGAGCCAAAAATGAACTTCGTCACTGAAGATGAACCCAATCAGAAAACGTACGTCGCTTCAAATGGTCCATCGGCTTCAATTCTTGAGTCAGCTTGATCTTGTATGGGTGTTAACCAAGATCCTTACGCAAAATACGAAATAATGTGGTCTGAGCAATGCCCAATTCTTGAGAACGCCGTGGAATTGACTGATTTGGATCGTTTGCTACGGACGTCTGAACGGCAGCGATATTTTCGACACTTCGACCAACCCGTCGTCTCACTGATACTTCAACATCACACAACGAATATTTAGACTCAAATTTTTGCACTAAACTTGTTATTTCCTGTCTACTAGGGCGAGAATTACGACCGAAAATTGGAGTAAACTCTCTTAAAGTTGCAGTCACCGACTCCGAATATCTGTAGAAATTTTTTTATAATTTGCAGACGTTGCTCATTAGTGTACTTTATTATGATGAAAATGTTGTGTTTGCTGAATAAATTGACAGTGACAGTTTGATGATTAGTAAAATAGTGCGTTCACAAATTGAATTCAAAGTTGTCAAGTCCCTATTGGAAAACCCTACATTTATCCAACTTTTCTTTTTGCCTCTCAAAAAATAATGTTTTATGAGAGAACGAAAATCGTTTTTGTCCATACTCAACATGATGCCAAACACATCAACAAAAATCAGCTGTCAAAACAAAACTAAAGACAGTATCGCACTGAAATTTGGCATGTCTGCCTAAATATGAATGGACTTCGGCACCATAACCCTTTTTGCAGTAGCAGCGCATTCTGGCGGTCAAGGAGGCTACTTTTCACTCCACCTAGTAAAAGATAATATTAGAGGAAGTAAGTAAATAATGGATTCATTGAATATTATATGTGAATTCAGTACATGACATGGCTGCTGAGACGCGTTCCCCGTAGTAGTTTTTTAACTCGACTGAACAGAAAGGAGTCACAGGGAGCCAAATCAGGTCAATTCGGTGGCTGTTGGATATTAGAAATTACGAATAATAATGGCACTGCGTGACGGTGCGTTATCATTGTGTAAAATCCACGAGTTTTCTGCCCATAATTCTGGTCTCTTTCGGCGAATCGCTTCATGTAAACATCTTATAACGCCAAATAATACTCATTGTTTACTGTCTGGCCTTTTGGAAAAAATTCATGATCCACTGCACCGTTGTAATCCATAAAAACCGTGAGTATTGCTTTCTTTTTTGACTGAAAACGACGTGGTTTCTTTGGTCTCTGCTCATTTGGTGAACGCCATTTACTTGCCTGATGTCTGGATAAACCCACGTCTCGTTTCCAGGAATGATGAACGTGGTATCGGATTCAGCATCGCAAATCATCTCTTTTGCGAGAAAAAAAAAAAAAAAAAAAAACAGAGCTCAAATCGGAACAATGGGAGCGCCACCGGGAATATTTTGATCAAGGTGGTGTGCTAATGTAAAATGTGTCAGAACTTAATTCTGCAAAAAAAAGTATATCAAAATTTAACTAATTCAAAATTTTAAATATTTAATTAGGTATAATAAAAAAAGAACAGAATTCAGTCATTTACCACTTATTACTTCGTTTTCCCTGTCTGTGATTGAACATCTCTCTCTGCTGGAATTTAGACTATCCTTCTGATCATCAAGGGATTCTGACAAATCTCCAGATTTTCCACTATTTTTTTTTTCTTCAGATCCTGTGAGTAGCTTCTTCTGAATTCATTGATTTTTCACACAACACTTTCACCATTGGCAGCGGGATAAATTATTTGAACACACAATTGCAGTAATTATCTCCTTTTTTACGCCACAACACGGGTAAACTTTTATAGGGATCTAGGGATTCAATCGAGAATTGCCTACTTCCGCAATTTTATTCATGCTTATCGTCCGCACACTTCGAATTTAGTTGGTTGCAAACAGAAAAATGTCAAACTTTGGCCGGCCATTCAATACGCAAAATAACTGCGACTTTTTTTAAAACCTTGTTGAGTTTAAGTTTAATGTCCTTTCTAAGGTGAGTAGGTACGTAAGACGTTAGAGTGGCTGTTGGAAAGACCACTCCACTTAGGCCTATTTGCCCATTATAATGCCACTTGCATTCGTGATTATCTTACTCATTGAACCAATTTGAACTTATGATGAGGCATAGGAGATTGTCAACGTCTATACTCTTTAGATCTTGTAAGTTCTTGTAAAAAAAAGCTCATATAGTCCGTTTCAAATCACCGTGCAATTTCTTGCGCATGTGCCGTCTTTTCCAGTCTACTCCAGTAATCCTGGAAGTGATCCAGACGAAATTCGAATGTAAACATACTTTAATCTTGATTACACTGAGTCCATACTAAGTCTCAGCGCGGACTGATTATTTATCTGCTTGAATGGCATTGGATAATATATTGTGGAAAAGATAAGAAGCCGGTATTGACAGATGCGAAACCAGAGTGTAGAAAGAATGCATGGACCTGGAAGGCATAACCATTTTATGAAAAGCACTCTCTTCACAAGTGTTGTGTTCAAAAGAAGAAATAATGTTTTGTTAATAGGTATGAATTGACATAAGATATGAGTATAAAAGTTGAATAAATTTAAGTTAAGTGTTTATTTTTTTACGGTGTGTTGTGTGTTCCAAATTTGAGTCCCAGTTTAGATTAGTGGATGATACTTAGACCACATTCAGCACGTAGTTAAGAGACTATAGAAGATGTAGCTGAGAGTGTGCGCAAAGACCATGACGAATCGATTCGTCATCGTTCTTAACAGCTTGGCTTGGCGTATTCGACAACTTGGCGTATTTTACGTGAGGATCTCGGCCTAAAGGCGTACAAGATTCAACTTGTGCAAGAATTAAAGTCAGACGGCTTGAATTTGCTTCATATTTTCAGTGAATGGGCTCTGGAAAAACTCAATGAAAATTAGGTGTTTTATCGTGAGATTTTGTTCAGTGATGAAGCCTATTTCTGGCTCAATGAATACGTTAATATCAGAATGTAACCGTCAATGGTAACCGTTATCGCGCCATGTAAATGGACTATGTGCTTCCTGAGATTCAAGCACTTGGTCTCGGTGAGTTCTGGTTTCAACGAGACGGCGCTACGAGCCATACAGCGCGTGAAACAATGGACTTGTTGAGAAATAATTTTGGTGAGCACCTAATTTCACGTTTTGCTTCGGCAAATTTGCCGCCTAGATCGTGCGATATCATACCTTTGGACTATTTTCTCTGGGGATATGTAAAGTCTCAGGTCTTCAGGAATAAGCTAGTTACGACTGACGCTTTGAAAGCCAACATTATTCGTGTTATCGCGAGATACCAGTCGCTATGCTCAAACGAGTCGCCCAAAATTGGACCTTCCGAATGGACCACCTCACACGTAGTCGTGGCCAACATTTACATAATATCATTTTCAAAAAGTAAATGCCACTTAATTTTGTTCTTTTAATCGATAATAAAAATTTTAAGTTCACTTTCAAATTAATTTGTGAACGCACTCTTTCACTAATTATTAAACTGTCACTGTCAGTTCAGTTTCAGAAAACTCAACATTTTCATCATAGTAAAGTACACTAACGAGCAACGTCTGCAAACGTTCTCCGATTTGGTTCTGTAGAAGATGCGCCAATTTGATGAATTTCATCGCAAAATCATCTTCAGTAACGAAGCTCATTTTCGGCTCAATGGGTTCGTCAATAAGCAAAATATGCGTTATGAGTCGGGTGAAAACTCACCACTTCATCCGTTGGCGTTATTGGGCCATATTTTTTCGTCGGCAAAAACAAGCTACACAGCACACGCTACAATCGATTTATTCAAGAGTAAGTATAGTGAGCGTGTTATCTCATGACATGGGCCAGTCGATTGCCTCGTTCGTGCGATTTAACGCCGCTTGACTATTTTCTGTGGGGCTATGTTAAGTCATTGGTTTATGCCAACACGCCGACGACGTTGGAATAGCTCAGAGCCAACCTTGAACGCGAAATAGCGGCCGAGTCGTTGAAAATTGGGTCCAGCGAATCGATCGCTGCAAACGTGCCCGCGGTGGCTATATGAACGACGTCGAGTTCCATTCATAAATGTTTTGATTGTGCTTCAAGCCTATAATAAAGTTTTTGAAATATCTCAAATGGTTTGCCTTTTATTTAAAAAAAATTTGTCAAGTCGTTATTAGAAAAGCCTATATTTTACATTATATATAAATCCAACCTCACGATGAATCAATCCTTTAGAAAGTAACAAATCTATTCTCATAGAGAAAAAAAAATTGGAATTACAAGGATGGCTCTTCTCTCGTGGAAGAATTAATTTCCACATTATTGTCAAATAAGTGAGGGAAAGAGATTACTTTTTCCAATGTTCCGAATCTCCTCCTACATCGCTATGTAAGAGGCTTTCCATGTTAAACACAAGACCTCCTATGGTACTACCGCCTCCACTGAAGACAGCAGCCAAACTCATCAAATTGTATGTTTCCAAGTAGGCTTATCATAAGCTGCTATGCTAATGACCAAAATACTTTTGGCACAGTAATAAATGTAACATGAGAGGCAAATTTCTGGATTTCATACAGCCGTCTTACCTGCTTATCAACAATGTTGTCTCTCTTCATATTTATTTCATGTACCATATATATTATATATTTAAAATGATGTCTGAACAGGTAAGCTTACATCTAATGTTGATTATGCGTAGGTTGAAAATTAATTTGACAATTATTTTCTTGTTAAAGTTAGAACTATAAAAGATAGAAAAACGGTGAAAGAAAGAAAACAAAAGAGAAAGAAGGGAAAGATAGAGACATCAAAAGGGAAAAGAAGAATAGAGCAACGGATACAATTATGGGAATCCCCTTTTTTTTGCATCAACTATTGGCACCCCTTCACTTATAAGGGGTTTTTTCAAAAACTATTTAACTAAGCAAGCCAATTAAATTTTTTTTTCTTAAATTGTAACTCATTCCTCACCAATGTACAATTGTTTTGACGAATGCTACCTCTTCAATCAGTAAGTAGTAGTGAAGGTGTTTTTTAAAGTGAACATTTTAAAAAAGTGAACAATTAGCAAAATTTTGTGTGTTCCTGCTAAGGACCAACAATTTGGTAAACCTTGTTTGGTTATTAATATATTATTCGTTTCTAATTTTTGTTTTCGTTAGATTATTGATAATTTTTTAATAGAATAGATGCCAATAGTTGATTTCAATAAAAGTAGATTTTGAGTTATGGTTCTATGGAACTTCAACTATTGGCACTGCCAATAAATACACTTTTAGGACTGCCAATAATTATAGAATTAAATCGTTACTTTTTAAAGATTGAAAAAATGCCGAAAACAAGAAAGACTTATCAAGAAAATGATGTTCAAGAAGCTCTACTGAGTGAAAATTTTACAAAAGCACATCCAGGGCCCGCAACAGTCTTAACTGAAGAGGAAGAATCGAATATTGTTGAATGGCTTAAAGTTTCGCAAGAGAAAGGATTTTCGAAAGAAAAGAAAATGTCCTTTTTTCTGTCCAGGAATTTCTAACAGGGATCACCAATTCGGTAGCGAGGCAATACCAGGAAACGGATGGCTTAGATCTTTTTCGAAGCGTCATACCTCTCTGATTTTTAGAGCAGTCGATCCAGTTTCATCAACAAGCGCAAATGTATTAGTAACAGATATTCTTGGCTGATTTGACTCCATACAGAACTACTATATTTGATCAAAACCGATTTTTACTCAATCCTTGAATATGCAAGCAAAGTGTTTAACAGAGTTGAAACAAATTTTTTCAATTTTTTAAATCCGTTTTAGCTGCAAAAGGATCTGGAAACATTTATGAAGTCAATAGAGCGCAATCGAATTTAACTGTTGTGTTAGGATCGATGTGTCCACCAATGATCATCTATCCTTTTAAGATATTGAAGGATGATATACGGAAAACCATTTTTGATAAGTGGGGCTGCGGAGTAAGGGAAAACAGCTGGACGACCAAAAAAAAAAAACATTTTACGAATATATTTCAAAGGTGTTTTACATGTTTTTGACCTGAGAAAAAATAAAATTACCAATAACATTCTTTATTGATGGACACAGCATACATCTTACACTCCAAGTGAGCCAGCTAATATATGTGTCAAACTTGGAATCATCCTGATAGCCCTTTATCCCAACTCTATCCGAATTTTTCAACCAGCAGATGTTGCGGCTTTTGAACCCCTTTAAAACACCTGGAACAATGAAGTTGCAGATTGGAGGCGAAAAAATTCAGGAGTAAATCTAACGAAAGAGATTTTTGCTCCTATTTTGAAATATACAAGAGTATTTCTCCATCCACTATTATTAATGGTTGTAAAGCTTGTGGAGTGTTTCCTTGGGACAAAAACTCCATTAACTTTTCTAAATGTCTGGGAAGATCCAACTTTTTTTCAACTTTTACCCTTTTCCTGTATATGGCATTACTAAATGAATAGATATGCATTTGTATTAATTAATTTAATTTTGTTGTAGACTTTTCTTTTTTATTTATTTTTCAATAACACTTATTTATTGTTAACTTAATATGTATTTGTTTTGGTCCTTTATTGACTAGAAGAAGCGGTATATTTTAATGTTTTTTCTTCTTATAAACAAATTAACTATTTAATTAATAAAAATTAAAAGAAAGAAAACAAGTTTTTCTTTAAATTAAAGGGTTCAAATAATTGTATATTTTTTGGGTGGTGACAATTGTGCACGGGTGCCAATAATGGCAGTTTTTGGTAAGCTTTTTTTAGTATCCCATTTTTATCCATTTTTTAATAATAAAATACAGAGTAAATATTTCTGATTAAGAAAATTTCCAAATTTTAATTTGGTATATCTACCATATTTTTAGTTCTAGTACAGTTAGATACAATTGTATCCGTTACGCTATTAAGATAAATTGCTGTTTAATGAAGTCTAGTCATCTTTAGTATCGGAAACTTCAGTTTGCATCCAAGTAGTATTGAAAAGCCAGTTTTTGAATTGATTTGCATTAGCACGTTTAATGAATTAAATGAACGAAAAACTATCTAGAATTAACTAAATATTTATGTCGAGCTGGTTTAATTTGCAAAGATATTTGAGATTGTGTTTAATCTACGAGGGCGGTCCCAGAAGTACCCGGCCTGACCAAGACATGGCGGTAGTTGTTTAAAAATATCACAGTATTGGAAAGAACGCAGTCTATAAAGCATATGTTTCAAGTTTGAAAGCGCCACGTTGTTTAGTATTTGTTTGGCACCAGACAATATTGAACGTTGTCAGTAAATTTGTGAAAATGGAGGAAATTGGTCATCGTTATGTGACACAATAGTTTTATTTGAAAGGCCTCAGCCCAACAAATATAAAAGCTGAACTGGATTCTACTCTGGGTGAGTCTGCTCCTTCGTTTACAACAGTAAAATTTTGGGTCGCTGAGTTTAAACGAGGCCGTACGAGCTGTCAAGATGAGTATCGCAGAGGTCCACCAAATGAGGTGTCGACTCCAGAAATGGTGAAGACATAGCAGACATGAACACTCGAGCAGTGAAGATGTTTCAATTGAGTGTTTAGCGAAGTTTCACAGCTACAAAGCAGAATTTTTGCGCCATTTCATAACAATGGATGAAAAATTGGTCTATCACTTTACACCCGAGACAAAAGAACAAACAATGAATTCAAAAATGAGAACCGGCTTCTAAGAAAGCGAAGACCGTTTCATCTTCAGGCAAGATCATGGTGTCAATTTTTTGAGATTCGCGTGGGATATTTTTCATTGACTATCTTGAAAAAGAAAATACAATCAACGGCCAGTATTATGCGAACTTATTGCAACGTTTAAGTGAAGAAATCAACTAAAAACGGCCGCATTTGGCTAAGAAGAAAGTGTTGTTTCATCAAGACAATGCACCAGCTCACAAATCTGTTATTGCAATGACCAAAATTAATGAATTAAAGTTTGAATTGCTACCTCATGCACCCTATTCGCCATATTAAGTCAACTTGGATTATTTTCTTTTCTCAAACTTGAAAAAATTGCTCAGTGGTCAAAAATTTTCCAACGATAAAGAAGTGATGTCGGCAGTTAATGGATATTTCGAGGAGCAAGACAGTTCTTATTATAAAAAGGGTATCGAACTTTTTGAACATCGTGGCGAAAAGTGTATAGAGTTGGGTCTGGTACTTCTGGGACCGTCATCGTAAAATCTCTATGATTCCATGCAGTGCTACCACAGTGCGATATTTTAGAAGCGAATTCAGCGAGGCTGTTTTCTGGGCGTGTGCTGAAATGTGATCATATTGGTTTAGCTTAAAAATGTATCTGGCACAACTGTTGTATGCAACATTTAATTTTTTTTTCATAGCCCAGTTTAATAGTTCACACTCATACAAAATCGAAGGAAGAACATATGACTTGACAAGTTGGAGCTTATCCTTAGTTGACAAGAAGCATGTAGTTGGACTAAGACCACAGGAAATCAACAGATTTTTCGAAAAATTTATAAATTTGTAAGTCGTCAGCATAAATTTGGTGATAGTAGTTTTTAATACTTTTTGAAACATCATTTATAAAAAGCACAAATAGCAAAGGCCCAAGAACGGATCCCTGAGGTAAATCCTAATATACTGGCAAGTATGATGATAATCTATTCTCAGAAAAAAACAGATACCGACGTCTCTGTAAATATGAAGCTATAAGTTTAATTGCTGTAGTTTCAAAGTCAAATTAATTTGTAAGTTTTTCAATAAGTTTTTGATGGTTTACAGTATCAAATGCTTTAGAAAAATTAAGCAGCACAACTAAGCCATTTTTTTTTGTCATCTATTCCACAGCGTACATCTTCAGTGATTTTCATATGTGTAGTAATGCAGTTGCGTTTCCCCCGAAATCCAGATTGGTACTTAATATAGTTATCAAGTTCTGTTTCTCTAAGTTCCTTTTTAACTTGATTGCTTATAACAGATTCAAGATCCTTGCTCATAAACGAAAGAACTGCAATAGGCCTGTACTAGAGATTTGTTGACGAAGAATTCTTTGCAAGTGGAATTATTTTTGTAACTTTCTATCTCTCTGGATATACACACGTAGTGAAGACGGTATTAAGAATATGTGTAATATGTTTAAGGATATAAGAGAGCAGCATTTTTAAGAAATTAGGATGGATGCCGTCTAGTCCTACAGCCCTTGATTTTATTTTAAAAATTACTTCACCAACGTCTACTCATACCCTGACTAACGCTTAAAAAACTAGAGCTTAATGTGCTGTTAAAGGATTGTGTGGATTACACGAATTTTTTATTATTTGTGTTCAAATCTATTTGACGAATATTTTTTAAAAATACCATACAGCAGAAGACGATATGTTGCAGAACTTATTTTGAAAAAATGTACTTTTAGACTTGATGTCATATTTCTGCAAACCTTAAACTCTTTCAAGATTCTTTCGCATCCATACCTTTCCCATCTTTTATAAAGTAAATTGCGTTTGCAAAGGGTTTGTATTATTTCTGGGGTAAGTTATTCTATGCCACGGGCCTTACTTTATTTTTGTACATATGGGAACATATGTTATTTATCAGAAAGTTGTAGTATATTTTGTTCCATTGCCACGACTTGTTCATTGACGTCAGAAGTACAGTAAACAGGGAACCAATCGAACAATTGGCATTCGTTGAATAGCGAATGTGTGTTTATTTTCGAAAAATTGGAATATGTAACAAAAGTATCTGCAGATTCTGCAGCAATCATATTAACGCTTAAAAATATAGTATCGTGATGTGAAAAAGCAGAAGACTGTATTTGATCATAATGACCCCTATAAGTTCAGTGTTAGAAACTAAGAAAACATAAATAAGGGAGGGAGTGAGAGTGGTGTGAGATTCTTATTCACTAAAAAACACCACCCATATATGCAACAAGTAGTTCTTTTTTAGCGTTTATTTCCTACGTATTTTAAAAACTAAGCGCTGTTGATCACCGCGCTAGATCGAGAGGCTTAGTCCTTTACAGACGGCGCAATAAATTTTGTCTCGTCAAGGATCTGTTGAACAGAAATGCTCGTATGTCCTTGTAGTCGATTTTTGTGTTTTCGCGCAAACATTTTAATTTTATTCTGAACGTTTTCGACTCCTATGTCTCTGTGGATATCATCGTTTCTAAGTTACCACGGTGTATTAATAAACGTTCGAAGAACTTTGTTTTGGAATGCCTGTAAGATATTAGCATTACTAGTTTTGGTACAACCCCAAAGCTGTATGCCATATGTCCAGAACCGGTTTGTTTTCTAAACAGACTTTGGAATGCTTTCCAAGAAGACAGAAAATGTGTCAACATATACTTATCTCAAGCTCTTCACGTTTTTTCTTAACATGTACTCTCCATTTAAATTGAGCGTCAAGTGTCATACCAAGATGTTTGGCCTCGTTTGCGAAAAGAATTTGTACTGCGTTGATAAACATAGGTAGATTGTCAGTTTTCTTAAGAGCGAAATGTGACTAGCACAATATCGTCCTGCAAAATGGTCAGCAAAAACGTTAGCTTTTTCTTTATTTTCTCTGCCCAGTCATCCTGGTTTTTTCTTATTGGGGCCTCTCGTATATGAGGCTTTCGAAGGCTTTAAATGGCTCTCCATATGGAGAGTATCTTTTGTAGCTGTGAGGCTTTCTAGGTAGTCATTAATACCTTGGTTATAGAAGTCCTTGATCGATTTTTTCAACAAGTTGCAGAGCCTATTAAGGGACGTTTTATCTTATTGAGCCCAAGTTTTATGCCATTTCTTCCGCGCTCTTCGTTTCTTCCTTATCTTTCTTATGTTATGCCGATACTGGCAACTTTGTTCGATTCGCTTGGAGTTTTATACCAGGCCGCCTGCTGTATTCTGACTTCAACAAACCGTTCAACTTTTTTTTCAAGTTTATACGGCGTTCTATGTGATACTTTTAACTCAGTATTTTCGACAACATTTATTCAGAAATCTTCTCAGTGAGTTTTTTTGTTTTTTTTTTTTGATAATCTGGGTGGTCTTTGTTTCTTTACTAAAGATTCGCATAATGAAAGGATAATTGGAGAATGATCGGAGGAGAGATCGAAGCTTTCTTCAACTTTGACATAACTAGCGTTTACTACAATACTTTTCCAATAAAGAAGTCTATCAAATTGGGTGTTTTGGTGACATCCGAAGGCCAGTATGTAGGTCTGCCTGTTGAAAATTGCCAGCCAATAATAAAGATTGGTCCAAGAGAAATAGGTCAATGAATTCGTTTTTTTTTTTCATTTTGCAGCGCGATTGGCAATAGATTGAGGATATTTCACAAATGATTGTGTTGTCAGGTGAGTTTCAAAAATTAAAAATATATCAACTGTTTTCTCCTGAATAAAAATATTTAGTTCATCAAGCCTTTTCTGTAGGCCGTTGGCATTTAATGCAAGAATATTGAGCTTTTTTTATCATAATTAGTTGCACAGATCTACTTCGAGGTTGAGAAGCCGTTCGACTAATATCTGATTTGTTTTAGTCAGTTCTTCTAGTCTCTCGAGGATTACTGAGAAAACATTTGAGGCAGATTCAGATGATTCACAGCTGGTCGTATTTACTTGCGCGGCTGTTTCCGCGTAAATTTGTCCACTTTTTACTTGTACTCTGCGCTTTTAGAAGACGTCGTTTTGGATTGATCCCGTTGTTTTTGCAACTCCTTCGAGACTTCGCAGTCTCGATAGTTGGCTGGATGTTTTCTCCTGCAGTTGATGCATATTGCTGGGGACTCTTTCGTGGCACTGCACTCTAGCGTCAAATGTTTTCCGGCGCATTTCACACAGCGAGGCTCCTTCTGTCAGTAAGCCTGAGTATGGCTGAATCCCTGACACCGTGTACATTGGGAAATCAGCCTCGAGTTTTTTCGCAGAGGTTCAATAAATCTTTTCTAAGCTTTCAGTTTTGCCGAAAGTTAGCCTAAAAAGGGGGAGACCGCGTCTTGTGGTCGTCCTCTCGCCTTCAATGTTGTGCTGTTTTTGCGAAAGTATATTAACGGCGTTGATTATTTTTAAGGAAAAGTAAGATGTTTCTTTAGGGCAAGAAGCGTTCAAGCCTCTAGCTACCACACGTATATGCCTTTCCGCTTTATTTCAGTCGGTCAATGTTAGTTGAACACAGTGATTTCAAGATTGTGTGCAACTTATTATAGTCCGAGGTTCCAAAGATGTATATTGGCGGCGGCGTTCTTTGTTTGAGTTGCTTTTTTCTTTATTGATCTCAACAGTATTAGAGCTGGCTGGCGTCTCTGTTTGTACATATTGAGGGGAGAAATCAGCTTTGCGTCTGCTACCTGGTATTTTTTTAAGTATCCAGTCTGTTTCACGGTTAAGCTCTGTAAAAACTCAAGATTTCCGGGCGGTTAAGTCGTGGATCAGACTCGGTTTTAGATTGCGTCTTAATTGCATCTAGTTCTTTTTAAGTTCGGCTCAGAGCAATTCCATATTTTGGAGTCCGGCGCGCATATAAGAATTTTAGCGTTCGAGATTTTGCAACTTATTCGGTGTAATACTATTACCCAAAGTTATCGACTGTTCTTGGGCTTTGCTTCTGTACAATTTTTCCAGCGATCCGCGTGTTGGAGATCTCATAACCCTTAATCTTTTATTGAAGGGGTCTTGGTTTGTATTAGTATTGTGTTGAGTAGTGTTTGTAGAACTCATTTTGTTTCCACGAGTAGCGAGAAAAGGTAGTCCGTCTGTATAGAGATCCGCATTAGACAAATAAGGCAGGCTGAACAGGAGATAGCCAAGTATCCGAATGCTTCGTTAGAAATTGGCCTATTTTTAAACTGGGCTCCCAACCTGGTCGATTCTGGCACGGGTCGCTTAACACCTTAATCCAGCTCAGTGGATTTTTAGTCGCCTCTTACGACAGGCATGCCTACCTCGGTTTATTATTCGAGCAATCATTCATATTTCTTCCAAAATTTAAAAGAAAAAGGTATAAAAAAGGAGCACAATCGACTAGTACAGTTTTGTAGTGCTCTTTTTCGATAGGACAAAAAGAAGACTCAATCGCAAAAGCTATGAATTGAAAGATATTTTCTAGGAAAGCACACGGAAAAGGTATTATCTAAGTACGATTTAATGCTTTGATTTTGGTCAAGACTATAACGAATGATTAACGACTAGTATCGATCTCCGGGGCTAAGTTGATTCACTAAAGAAATGGAAAGGTGCTCTGTAGTTAAAAACGTAAAGCTGTATAAGGGAGTGAAAGTTTAATGCGTGCCACGTTCGGAAATCATTTTGCTCTCAAATAAGCCTACCCAAGAAAGACAATTAAAAATGCCAGCTCATGTCTCAAGCTGGAAGAGGACACTATTTTGCCCATTTATGAAATTCCGACTATTAAGTGCCATTTATGGAGTTTAAATCCTGCACCTCAGAGCGATTTCAAAGGCAGCTCTACTTTGAATCAACTTGAGTCCAAGAGTCCAAGACTTTGTTCATATTTCTCTTTCATCCTGTTTTTTAAATCTCGTCTAGATTCGAAGATTTTCGGACGACCTTTATTGAACATGGCAAAACCAGCTGTCGTTGTCTTACTTCTCGAACATCGTCTAACACTGCAATGCATATAATAAAGCTTAATGTCCTTAAATCTGTCCTGAGGCCTAGATTTTCGGATGTGAAATATGTAACACCATTATACATTATAGTGTTACTCACATATTTCGTGAATCAAAAAGTGAATGATGACTTTAATAGTAAAGTAGGTGCGGACTTCAATTTTATGCTAAATGATGACATGGTCGACATATTGCTTGGACATAATATGGGGTGATTCATCATGAAGTTTGATTTTCAATAGACTCTTTTTGACGGATCACGCATGACTCCTATTAAACTGATTCATCATTTATGTTCAGTATCGTTTGGCAAAATACAATAAAAGTTTTTCTATACTACAGTAGCGTCTACAAATTGTTCAGATGTTATTACAAAAATCAGGTTTCTGTGAAAAATTTTTTCGTGCGATTCGAGGAACTTACGGTGCGCATAATCGACCTACTGAAACCACTATTGCCAATACCATTCGAAAGTTCGAGTCCCAGTTTACATTAGCGGATGATACTCGACCGGTTAGACCACATCCAGGACGTAGTGAAGAGACTATAGCAGCTGTAGCTGAGAGTGTACGCGAAGACCGTGGATGAAAAATTGGTCTATCACTTTACACCCGAGACAAAAGAACAAACAATGAATTCAAAAATGAGAACCGGCTTCTAAGAAAGCGAAGACCGTTTCATCTTCAGGCAAGATCATGGTGTCAATTTTTTGAGATTCGCGTGGGATATTTTTCATTGACTATCTTGAAAAAGAAAATACAATCAACGGCCAGTATTATGCGAACTTATTGCAACGTTTAAGTGAAGAAATCAACTAAAAACGGCCGCATTTGGCTAAGAAGAAAGTGTTGTTTCATCAAGACAATGCACCAGCTCACAAATCTGTTATTGCAATGACCAAAATTAATGAATTAAAGTTTGAATTGCTACCTCATGCACCCTATTCGCCATATTAAGTCAACTTGGATTATTTTCTTTTCTCAAACTTGAAAAAATTGCTCAGTGGTCAAAAATTTTCCAACGATAAAGAAGTGATGTCGGCAGTTAATGGATATTTCGAGGAGCAAGACAGTTCTTATTATAAAAAGGGTATCGAACTTTTTGAACATCGTGGCGAAAAGTGTATAGAGTTGGGTCTGGTACTTCTGGGACCGTCATCGTAAAATCTCTATGATTCCATGCAGTGCTACCACAGTGCGATATTTTAGAAGCGAATTCAGCGAGGCTGTTTTCTGGGCGTGTGCTGAAATGTGATCATATTGGTTTAGCTTAAAAATGTATCTGGCACAACTGTTGTATGCAACATTTAATTTTTTTTTCATAGCCCAGTTTAATAGTTCACACTCATACAAAATCGAAGGAAGAACATATGACTTGACAAGTTGGAGCTTATCCTTAGTTGACAAGAAGCATGTAGTTGGACTAAGACCACAGGAAATCAACAGATTTTTCGAAAAATTTATAAATTTGTAAGTCGTCAGCATAAATTTGGTGATAGTAGTTTTTAATACTTTTTGAAACATCATTTATAAAAAGCACAAATAGCAAAGGCCCAAGAACGGATCCCTGAGGTAAATCCTAATATACTGGCAAGTATGATGATAATCTATTCTCAGAAAAAAACAGATACCGACGTCTCTGTAAATATGAAGCTATAAGTTTAATTGCTGTAGTTTCAAAGTCAAATTAATTTGTAAGTTTTTCAATAAGTTTTTGATGGTTTACAGTATCAAATGCTTTAGAAAAATTAAGCAGCACAACTAAGCCATTTTTTTTTGTCATCTATTCCACAGCGTACATCTTCAGTGATTTTCATATGTGTAGTAATGCAGTTGCGTTTCCCCCGAAATCCAGATTGGTACTTAATATAGTTATCAAGTTCTGTTTCTCTAAGTTCCTTTTTAACTTGATTGCTTATAACAGATTCAAGATCCTTGCTCATAAACGAAAGAACTGCAATAGGCCTGTACTAGAGATTTGTTGACGAAGAATTCTTTGCAAGTGGAATTATTTTTGTAACTTTCTATCTCTCTGGATATACACACGTAGTGAAGACGGTATTAAGAATATGTGTAATATGTTTAAGGATATAAGAGAGCAGCATTTTTAAGAAATTAGGATGGATGCCGTCTAGTCCTACAGCCCTTGATTTTATTTTAAAAATTACTTCACCAACGTCTACTCATACCCTGACTAACGCTTAAAAAACTAGAGCTTAATGTGCTGTTAAAGGATTGTGTGGATTACACGAATTTTTTATTATTTGTGTTCAAATCTATTTGACGAATATTTTTTAAAAATACCATACAGCAGAAGACGATATGTTGCAGAACTTATTTTGAAAAAATGTACTTTTAGACTTGATGTCATATTTCTGCAAACCTTAAACTCTTTCAAGATTCTTTCGCATCCATACCTTTCCCATCTTTTATAAAGTAAATTGCGTTTGCAAAGGGTTTGTATTATTTCTGGGGTAAGTTATTCTATGCCACGGGCCTTACTTTATTTTTGTACATATGGGAACATATGTTATTTATCAGAAAGTTGTAGTATATTTTGTTCCATTGCCACGACTTGTTCATTGACGTCAGAAGTACAGTAAACAGGGAACCAATCGAACAATTGGCATTCGTTGAATAGCGAATGTGTGTTTATTTTCGAAAAATTGGAATATGTAACAAAAGTATCTGCAGATTCTGCAGCAATCATATTAACGCTTAAAAATATAGTATCGTGATGTGAAAAAGCAGAAGACTGTATTTGATCATAATGACCCCTATAAGTTCAGTGTTAGAAACTAAGAAAACATAAATAAGGGAGGGAGTGAGAGTGGTGTGAGATTCTTATTCACTAAAAAACACCACCCATATATGCAACAAGTAGTTCTTTTTTAGCGTTTATTTCCTACGTATTTTAAAAACTAAGCGCTGTTGATCACCGCGCTAGATCGAGAGGCTTAGTCCTTTACAGACGGCGCAATAAATTTTGTCTCGTCAAGGATCTGTTGAACAGAAATGCTCGTATGTCCTTGTAGTCGATTTTTGTGTTTTCGCGCAAACATTTTAATTTTATTCTGAACGTTTTCGACTCCTATGTCTCTGTGGATATCATCGTTTCTAAGTTACCACGGTGTATTAATAAACGTTCGAAGAACTTTGTTTTGGAATGCCTGTAAGATATTAGCATTACTAGTTTTGGTACAACCCCAAAGCTGTATGCCATATGTTCAGAACCGGTTTGTTTTCTAAACAGACTTTGGAATGCTTTCCAAGAAGACAGAAAATGTGTCAACATATACTTATCTCAAGCTCTTCACGTTTTTTCTTAACATGTACTCTCCATTTAAATTGAGCGTCAAGTGTCATACCAAGATGTTTGGCCTCGTTTGCGAAAAGAATTTGTACTGCGTTGATAAACATAGGTAGATTGTCAGTTTTCTTAAGAGCGAAATGTGACTAGCACAATATCGTCCTGCAAAATGGTCAGCAAAAACGTTAGCTTTTTCTTTATTTTCTCTGCCCAGTCATCCTGGTTTTTTCTTATTGGGGCCTCTCGTATATGAGGCTTTCGAAGGCTTTAAATGGCTCTCCATATGGAGAGTATCTTTTGTAGCTGTGAGGCTTTCTAGGTAGTCATTAATACCTTGGTTATAGAAGTCCTTGATCGATTTTTTCAACAAGTTGCAGAGCCTATTAAGGGACGTTTTATCTTATTGAGCCCAAGTTTTATGCCATTTCTTCCGCGCTCTTCGTTTCTTCCTTATCTTTCTTATGTTATGCCGATACTGGCAACTTTGTTCGATTCGCTTGGAGTTTTATACCAGGCCGCCTGCTGTATTCTGACTTCAACAAACCGTTCAACTTTTTTTTCAAGTTTATACGGCGTTCTATGTGATACTTTTAACTCAGTATTTTCGACAACATTTATTCAGAAATCTTCTCAGTGAGTTTTTTTGTTTTTTTTTTTTGATAATCTGGGTGGTCTTTGTTTCTTTACTAAAGATTCGCATAATGAAAGGATAATTGGAGAATGATCGGAGGAGAGATCGAAGCTTTCTTCAACTTTGACATAACTAGCGTTTACTACAATACTTTTCCAATAAAGAAGTCTATCAAATTGGGTGTTTTGGTGACATCCGAAGGCCAGTATGTAGGTCTGCCTGTTGAAAATTGCCAGCCAATAATAAAGATTGGTCCAAGAGAAATAGGTCAATGAATTCGTTTTTTTTTTTCATTTTGCAGCGCGATTGGCAATAGATTGAGGATATTTCACAAATGATTGTGTTGTCAGGTGAGTTTCAAAAATTAAAAATATATCAACTGTTTTCTCCTGAATAAAAATATTTAGTTCATCAAGCCTTTTCTGTAGGCCGTTGGCATTTAATGCAAGAATATTGAGCTTTTTTTATCATAATTAGTTGCACAGATCTACTTCGAGGTTGAGAAGCCGTTCGACTAATATCTGATTTGTTTTAGTCAGTTCTTCTAGTCTCTCGAGGATTACTGAGAAAACATTTGAGGCAGATTCAGATGATTCACAGCTGGTCGTATTTACTTGCGCGGCTGTTTCCGCGTAAATTTGTCCACTTTTTACTTGTACTCTGCGCTTTTAGAAGACGTCGTTTTGGATTGATCCCGTTGTTTTTGCAACTCCTTCGAGACTTCGCAGTCTCGATAGTTGGCTGGATGTTTTCTCCTGCAGTTGATGCATATTGCTGGGGACTCTTTCGTGGCACTGCACTCTAGCGTCAAATGTTTTCCGGCGCATTTCACACAGCGAGGCTCCTTCTGTCAGTAAGCCTGAGTATGGCTGAATCCCTGACACCGTGTACATTGGGAAATCAGCCTCGAGTTTTTTCGCAGAGGTTCAATAAATCTTTTCTAAGCTTTCAGTTTTGCCGAAAGTTAGCCTAAAAAGGGGGAGACCGCGTCTTGTGGTCGTCCTCTCGCCTTCAATGTTGTGCTGTTTTTGCGAAAGTATATTAACGGCGTTGATTATTTTTAAGGAAAAGTAAGATGTTTCTTTAGGGCAAGAAGCGTTCAAGCCTCTAGCTACCACACGTATATGCCTTTCCGCTTTATTTCAGTCGGTCAATGTTAGTTGAACACAGTGATTTCAAGATTGTGTGCAACTTATTATAGTCCGAGGTTCCAAAGATGTATATTGGCGGCGGCGTTCTTTGTTTGAGTTGCTTTTTTCTTTATTGATCTCAACAGTATTAGAGCTGGCTGGCGTCTCTGTTTGTACATATTGAGGGGAGAAATCAGCTTTGCGTCTGCTACCTGGTATTTTTTTAAGTATCCAGTCTGTTTCACGGTTAAGCTCTGTAAAAACTCAAGATTTCCGGGCGGTTAAGTCGTGGATCAGACTCGGTTTTAGATTGCGTCTTAATTGCATCTAGTTCTTTTTAAGTTCGGCTCAGAGCAATTCCATATTTTGGAGTCCGGCGCGCATATAAGAATTTTAGCGTTCGAGATTTTGCAACTTATTCGGTGTAATACTATTACCCAAAGTTATCGACTGTTCTTGGGCTTTGCTTCTGTACAATTTTTCCAGCGATCCGCGTGTTGGAGATCTCATAACCCTTAATCTTTTATTGAAGGGGTCTTGGTTTGTATTAGTATTGTGTTGAGTAGTGTTTGTAGAACTCATTTTGTTTCCACGAGTAGCGAGAAAAGGTAGTCCGTCTGTATAGAGATCCGCATTAGACAAATAAGGCAGGCTGAACAGGAGATAGCCAAGTATCCGAATGCTTCGTTAGAAATTGGCCTATTTTTAAACTGGGCTCCCAACCTGGTCGATTCTGGCACGGGTCGCTTAACACCTTAATCCAGCTCAGTGGATTTTTAGTCGCCTCTTACGACAGGCATGCCTACCTCGGTTTATTATTCGAGCAATCATTCATATTTCTTCCAAAATTTAAAAGAAAAAGGTATAAAAAAGGAGCACAATCGACTAGTACAGTTTTGTAGTGCTCTTTTTCGATAGGACAAAAAGAAGACTCAATCGCAAAAGCTATGAATTGAAAGATATTTTCTAGGAAAGCACACGGAAAAGGTATTATCTAAGTACGATTTAATGCTTTGATTTTGGTCAAGACTATAACGAATGATTAACGACTAGTATCGATCTCCGGGGCTAAGTTGATTCACTAAAGAAATGGAAAGGTGCTCTGTAGTTAAAAACGTAAAGCTGTATAAGGGAGTGAAAGTTTAATGCGTGCCACGTTCGGAAATCATTTTGCTCTCAAATAAGCCTACCCAAGAAAGACAATTAAAAATGCCAGCTCATGTCTCAAGCTGGAAGAGGACACTATTTTGCCCATTTATGAAATTCCGACTATTAAGTGCCATTTATGGAGTTTAAATCCTGCACCTCAGAGCGATTTCAAAGGCAGCTCTACTTTGAATCAACTTGAGTCCAAGAGTCCAAGACTTTGTTCATATTTCTCTTTCATCCTGTTTTTTAAATCTCGTCTAGATTCGAAGATTTTCGGACGACCTTTATTGAACATGGCAAAACCAGCTGTCGTTGTCTTACTTCTCGAACATCGTCTAACACTGCAATGCATATAATAAAGCTTAATGTCCTTAAATCTGTCCTGAGGCCTAGATTTTCGGATGTGAAATATGTAACACCATTATACATTATAGTGTTACTCACATATTTCGTGAATCAAAAAGTGAATGATGACTTTAATAGTAAAGTAGGTGCGGACTTCAATTTTATGCTAAATGATGACATGGTCGACATATTGCTTGGACATAATATGGGGTGATTCATCATGAAGTTTGATTTTCAATAGACTCTTTTTGACGGATCACGCATGACTCCTATTAAACTGATTCATCATTTATGTTCAGTATCGTTTGGCAAAATACAATAAAAGTTTTTCTATACTACAGTAGCGTCTACAAATTGTTCAGATGTTATTACAAAAATCAGGTTTCTGTGAAAAATTTTTTCGTGCGATTCGAGGAACTTACGGTGCGCATAATCGACCTACTGAAACCACTATTGCCAATACCATTCGAAAGTTCGAGTCCCAGTTTACATTAGCGGATGATACTCGACCGGTTAGACCACATCCAGGACGTAGTGAAGAGACTATAGCAGCTGTAGCTGAGAGTGTACGCGAAGACCGTGAATCATTGGTCCTTATTTCTTCAAAAATGAGGCAAATCAGAATGTTACCGTCAATGGTAATCGTTATCGCGCCATGTTAATGGACTATGTACTTCCTGAGATTCAAGCACATGGTATCGGTGAGCTCTGGTTTCAACGAGACAGCGCTACGAGCCATACAGCACGTAAAACAATGGACTTGTTGAGAAATAATTTTTTTGAGCACTTAATTTCACGTTTTGCTTCGGCAAATTTGCCGCCTAGATCGTGCGATATCACACCTTTGGACTTTTTTTTTCTACGGATATGTAAGGTCCCAGGTCTTCAGGAATAAGCCAGCTACGATTGACGTTTTGGAAGCCAACATTACTCGTATTATCCACGAGATACCAGTCACTATACTTGAACGAGTCGCCCGAAATTAGACCTTCCGAATGGACCATTTCAAACGTAGTCATGGCCAACATTTACATGATATCACTTCCAGAAAATAGATGCCATGAATTGTTCTTTTAACTGATAATAAAAATTTTAAGTTCAATTTCAAATTTATGTCTTGTATTTTACATTATAAATCCAATCTCACGATGAATCAACCTTTATTTATACATATGTCCATGTAACATAGACCAAAATAGTAATTAATCATTTGTTTGTCAATAGATGGCTCCAGCAGTAAGTGATGGTCGATTGTGATATATCCAAAACGTCATAAACCAAGCTAAGACATATAGTTAACAAACCGTTTTGATACATTATGGATTTTGTTTTGGCGTCATATATTTTTGGTTGTTTTAAAATCTGTAATTTTGTGCCATATAATCATCATTTGCGGGAAGTGTTGATTTTTTCTATTCGAAGAAAACGGCAGCTGCAGTGCATCGAAAGCTCCAAAAAGTTTACGGAGATGCTGCTCTAAGTGAAACACAGTGCCGTGATTGGCTCAGTTGCTCCCAATACGGTGACTTTAATGTTGACGACCGTCCGCATGAATGAAGGACAAAATCCTTCGAAAACGCTGAATTGGAAGTATTTCTCGATGAAGATCTGTGCCAAACGTAAGAAGAGCTTCCTTCAGCATTAGAAGTTATCCACCAAACCATTTTCAAGCGATTGCATGCATTGGGAATGATTCAAAAACAAAAAACGTAGGTTTCTTATGATTTGAACCCAAGGGACGTTGAGCGTCGTTTTTTCGCCTGCGAACAACTTCAAATTCAGCATAAAAAAAGGAAGGATTTTCCTCATCGCATCGTGACGGGTGATGAAAAATGGATTCATAACTCAAAGAGAAAAAAGTCATGGAGGCTATCTGGTCATGAATCTACGTCGTTGGATCGGCCGAATATTTACGCTGCGAAGGTTACGCTGTATATTTGATGGGACCAGGTCGGTGTAAATTATTATGAACTGTTGAAACCCAACAAAATCATCACTAGGGAATGATATTGACTTCAATTTATGCGATTGAGACGAGCACTGCGCGAAAACGGGCCACAATTCGAGCAGAGGCACGGAAAAATGATTCTACAGCATGACAACGCTCGGTATAACGTTTCCAAAACCGTTAAAATCTACCTGGAAACGCTCAATTGAGAAGTCCTACTTCACTCGCCATATTTCCCAGATATTGCGCCGTCCGATTATAACTTGTTCCGTTCGATTTCACATGTTCTGGCTGATCAGCAGTACCGCTCAAATGAAGCCATCAAAAAATGGCAAGGATAGGATAGGAAAAAATTGTAGCTAACGACAGGTAATATCTTAAATTATTTGTTACCATTTTTTTAAAATAAAGTTGCATTTTCAAACAGCGATAACGTAATTGCCCACCTAATAATTGACTTTCGCAATATCAATGGCCTTGTCATTGATGGCATACCAACTTTCTCTTTTTGCTTACAATGAATCTTAACATTGCAATTGTGATGCAAGACAAATGATTTTTTTTAAGATATTGTCGAATCCATCTTTATCACTACGTGTTAACCTGCTTTTTTCAGCTTTCAACCAGGAATTGGTACAATGTGAATATCTAACCAATGGTGGACTTCCAAGGTCTAAAGCATTACTAGCAAGACAGCGCTCTTTATTCTTTCACATAGTGTAAAACATAGAATCTCGATACTCAGAAAATTTATTATTACTTAAGACATGTCTACCTTCTCTATATGCTTATACCAATTCTCTATAGTTCTAAAGCATGCTTTTGTCAACATTGAAATAACATCGCCAAGTGCTCTACGCCTTCACAGCTGCAATACTGACTAAATGTTGTAATATTGTAGTAAAAGCAAATAAATATAAAATAAAGCTCTTGACCTGCTAACTAAACCTTTCAAGAAGGTTCCAATCCAACAACAAATTCCAACAAATTTTCCCTTTTGGTGAGCATAATTACTCGCCCAGATCATACGATTTAACGCCATTGGACATTTTTCTTTGGGGTTTTTTGAAGTCTAAGAATTGTGTCAATAAGTCAAAAACTGCCCGCGCCTTGAAGATGTAAATCGAGCTCTGTATCAACGAAATTCAGCAACATTGTCATGCAAATCCGTCACCCAGAATGACAACAAAACAGTGTGTGCCAAATGTGTTAGCAAAGTGGAGTAGGCCATTTATTTGATATGCTATTCCACACATAACTTTATACTGTGTACACGAGTATTTTATGAATCAATAAAGAACCTTTAATTTTAAATCAAAATCCTTGTATTTTCTATGTATTTGGGATTTGGGACATCCTTTATATGAGTTCACATATAAGATACGAGTATTTAGTATGCCATAAAATACTGCCATTGATCGTCTTTTCATTTTTCTCGTGTTCGACATTGTTGAATACTTTGAATGAAATGTGTTGACACCTCCATTGGTTTGGTTATAGAACATAATTATTTCTGGGTTTCCTATTCCTTTATTTGTTGTGCCTTCTTCATCACATTTTTGATGACCTTGGTTTTTAAGATACCAGTGCCAAATTGCCTTCGTCGTATCAGAACATTGGGAACATCATCGTTTGTTCTGGAATCCCTATCGTTTGTTTATAGGGTTCTTGAAGTAAGGGTTTTGCCGGTTTGGTCCCACGCACAGCTTTAATCATCTCTTCTACATAGTACTCACCCTGGAACATGCCGTTGTTTTTCGTTGCTTCTCCTAAGTCCGTAAGGCATGGCATTTATCATGTACTTGTGTATTTCGTAACGCTTTCACATACCATAGGTGCACGTATTTCTACGTAATTGTTCGATTAATTTGATATGTATATTCATCCTAAATGGACATCTTCAGCGAAATCCTGGTAATTGCTCATTAACGATTATGTATAATCCGGGTATGTAATTATTTTTTAATTTATGAGCATATATCAAACCTTTCATGCAGGAACAGAAATTTTTACTACATAAGTACGTTTAGACGTAGCCCTGGACTTGAAGTATTTTCCATTGTTTTCGATTTTTATGATATTTTATCTTTCACTTAATTTTTTCGAGTTTTAGAAAAATTTCTGCAATGTCAGAAAAATTCATGAAATGGTGTTGGCTGACCGGAAAGTGAAGGTGTGCGAGCTAGCAGATACCACAAAGATTAGTACTGAGCGCACAGGCCATATTTTGGGCAATATTCTGCATATGAAAAAGTTATCCTGCCGCTGGGTGCCGCGCATACTCACTCTTGACCAAAAACACGAACGCGGAACACTTCGAACGAGTGTTTGGACTTACTGATGCGGGATCTGTCGAACACCAGAGAACAGAATGAGTGCCCGGTAATGGAGTGAACCCGGCACGAGTGCTCCGAAGCTGCACAGGGAAACTCGATGGCTCCGAAAGGTAATGGCGTCGATTTTTCTGGGACTGTCATGGCATACTCTCCGTGGACTACCTCGAAAAAGGAAAAACCAACAACAGCGAGTATTATTGGAGCGATTGAAGGCCGAAATCGCTGCAAAACGGCCTCACATGAAGCGAAAAAAGAAATTTGTTTTTGCAAGACAATGTACTGGCGCACAGGAGCATCGCAACCATGACTAAAATCAATGACTTACGGTTCCAATTGCTGACGCATCCACCGTATTCGCCAAATTTGGCTCCCTCGACTATTATCTCTTCCCAAACCTCAAAAGATGGCTCATCAATAAAAAATTCAGCTCACGCGAGGAAATCATCGACGCCACGGATAGTATTTTGCAGACCTTCTGGAAAATTACTTTTCGGGCGGGATCAAGAAGTTATAAAATCGGTAGAATAAGTGTATCAAACTAAAAGGGGACTATATTGAATAAAATAAAAAAATCTTTCAAAAAAAAAAAATTTCATTCCCAAGGAGGCTACTTTTCACCCCACCTAGTATGTCAGGTGGCGTTTGGATCTTTTTTGGAGCATCCGCTTAATATTGTTTATCCCATAGATTCGCACATTTCTTCTTCATTTTCTCCTTTATATAGGATTACATCCTGTTTTTTAACAAAGTATCTAAATGGAAATATAACATGTGATAGATAAAGATAATGAACGAGTAGCGTTGCTCATTGTTGGTCAGTCGAGCCTGATTCCTGCCATATTTTCGGTGGACGTCCTTGCGGCCCGGGTTGTTTATTGTGTCCTTTAATGCCACTTTTGCCAGGATGTTTTGGGGCATTCTTTGGATGTGGTTTCTCCACATTAGGGTGGGCCATTCATATATGGAGAAAAAGAAAATTGTCGATTTTTCTACGGGCACAGTTAAAAAAAAAAACGGTGCCGAATGGTAAGTATAAATAGATAATAAAGTTTGGTAGCAATCAGAAATGTTTCAACATTCATTAAGTTCAGACGTTTTTATATTTCGCTCTGCTAATTTATTTCCATTTAATTGTTTCCCTGCCCAATTTGCAATAATTCGCACAACTTATTTCTCGGTCATCACCTTTTGTTGTATTTTGCTGACTCGGTTTGTTTAATATTAAAGTGAAATTAACAAATAACCCAATTCTCATTCACCGCCTTTTGTATTTTAAAATTTCTCAACTGACCTACCCTAACTTAATCATCATCATCATGTCTGAATTATGTGGAAGTGAAAATTGCTCCTAAACGCTGTTATGATGATCTGCAGTGGTCTTTGTAACAAGTCATTCCATGCTCTTTGCATTGGCTTGGGTAAGAGATCCATCGCGTACCTAAGGGATTTTGAAAACAACTTTTTGTTTTATTGTGATGAGTGCAAGGACATCACTTCGTCCCACATATTAACTGCTATTAAGTGTCTCAGTGATTCGGTCAACAACTTTGCGGCAAAAAACAAGCATGCCTTGAAATCAATGCAAAAGCAATTTACCAAATATGATGACATTCTGAAATCAGTTGAAAATTTATTAATTTCACTTGAGCAATCTGCTATCTATAACAAGAGTCAATTTAGAAACTTATCCATGCAGTTGCTCAAAATAGTGATTTAATAAAACGAATTGACGAACATGACTTTGGTGAAGATCCAAAAAACTTTCTATCCCATAGTGTTAAATCAATCAATCTTTGAAGTACATCTAGAAGCAGCGTTCCCTCTCCGTCAAATAATGATCATTTACTCATAAACATCATACGCCAAATGAGCGATTTAAGCAATGAGATAACTGAATCACGTGCGATGTTAATCAAAATTGCTGATCACATCCTGATAACTTCCAGTAAAATCGAAGATATACCAACACTTGGATTCTTACTGAGATAACTCCTGGATCATCTTCTCCTCCACCACAACCTTCTTCAATAAATGATGCTACTATACCAACTCCTGAACCTACAATCTCAAGATTCGGAATCTTATGGACACTTTTGGAATGGAAACGAGAATAAAAAAGATCTCCACCAACAGCTTGAAGGTAAGCATCCCGTCAAAATATGAGTGGACGTGGATTTTTAAAGTTGGGACACTTCCTGTCTTAACTCCTCCTTCAATTCATACTGTCAATAGCGTATTTACAAAACGTTCTTCCACCGAGTCCAACGCAATTGCGGAGCGCGTATCTTTCAATCTTGATCCTCCTCCCAGTCATTTACAAAACCCAACATCTCCTTATTCCACTCCAACAAAAACGGCATACCCCAACTTTATTCGCTCCCATATTTTGAATCCCTTCTCATGTTCTAAGCTAGACTCCCACCCTAATACCACACCACCTTTTTTTTAGACCCCATACTTCCTCCAAAGGCAAAGTTAACCAAGCACCTTATCGATTCTGGGGTAGATGGCCGGTATGTTCTCTCTCGCTTAAGAGACCGCAGATTATATGATAATGTTCGCTTATATCTCGCCTACCTACATGATAAGCCTAACTCTGTCTGTATCGACGGTATAACGAAAACCAATGCAATGGTTTCCATTCTGCAAGAAGGCCTCCCCACTAATCATAATAATCTGAGGCTAGCTAGTGATCTCTCTTCTTTTGCGTCTCATGTTAGTTCCAAACGCATACTACACCTCCAGAGAACACGGTCTAGTTTCAAAAACTACCATCGCTCCTAACCCACTACTCAATTTTTTGCCAAATCCTCTCAAAAATCTGTCCCTGTATTATCAAAACGTAAGAGGATTACGAACTAAGATTTCTGCTATAAATCTTAATTCGCAGATTCTCCCTACGACATCTTTGCCCTCACAGAAACCAATCACACCCCTGATATTAAAAATAAATAATTATTTTCCCAATACTTCGATTTACACCGTGACGATGGTCTAGATAAAGAGGAGAATTTATATAACCGTGGTGTACTTCTAGCTATACACTCTCGTCTCGAGCCTAGATCCTTTAAGAAATCGTCTTCTGCATTCTCTGAATTCGTTTGCGGTAGAGTTCCTATTTGCAAACGCAAGCTATATATTTGTTGCTGCTATATTCGCCCCTCTCAACCAATTCAAGGTTACCAACTAGCTGTTGATCCCAACGACGTTGTTGTTCTTTTAGGTGATTTTAATCTACCTAAGCTTCTATGGGCTCAGACTGACTTTACTCTGGTAAAGAAAATCTTTTTATCGACTGCCCAACTGACATTGATATATATCAATTAAGTGGTGTCACCAATAACCTTTTTTTCCCAAAAGGAATCCCTCATCGTCACCACCCTGGTATAATAAAGAGCTGCGATCTCTTCTTAACAAGAGAAATAAGCTCTGGTATACTTACTTAAAATCGCGTCAAAAGTACAATAAAATTTCTCTGTACTTTACCAAACTCTATGATAACTATTTAATTTGAATGGACCACACACTCATTTCCGACCCCAAACGATTCTTTCAATCTATCAAAACTAAAAGTAAATCAGATAACTATCCATCATCTCTACATTTTCTTGATAGGTCCTCGGGCGATCCCCAAATTATTGTAAATCTGTTCGCAATTTTTTTTGGTCAAGCGTTCGCCATCCATTCCCAAAAGCTAGACCACTCTTAATTTTCCTAGTTAAACATCTGTCCACAAACAACTTTTGAATCGGTGTCTATAACTTTAGAGCAAGTTAGAGATAAAATAATAAACCTCAAAGATGATTATACTGCTGGTCCTGATGATCTTCCCCCTATATTTTTAAAGAAATGTGAAATGCACCTAGCCCAACCTCTTACAGCTCTTTTTCAGCTTTCTATCACGCAGGAATTATTTCCCTCAACCTAAAAAAGGTCGTTTATTATTCTCCTACATAAAAAAGTCCTGCTAAGCTGTCCTGCATTCCTAATCTTTTTGAGAGCATTATCTATGACTCTTGGTTTCCAAGTAATCTTTATAACTTGGGTTCAATCCTTAGGTTCATGGTTTCTGACCCAATTAAAGCCTCCTCTGGTGTCCCTTAAGGCAGCCACCTTGGTCCCTTATTATTTATTCTGACTATTATTGATGTTGCTTATGTCATTAAAAAATTCATACATATCTGTTTATGCAGATGATATGAAAATATTTAGATATATGTATATCATCTTCCTCAGACAGCCTACTACTGCAGCAAGATCTAGACAGATTTTGTACTTGGTGTCAAAAGAATTTCCTTGAGCTTAACATCAATAAGTGTCAGGCTATAACTTACACCTGTAAACGCCCCCCTACTTCATCTCGTTGCTATTTAATATTTAATCTGCCTGTTCCCTTTGTGAATGAGTTGCGTGATTTAGATGTTATCTGCGATAAGGAACTCAATTTCCATTCTCACATTGTTAGTATAATAAAAAAAAGCGTTCTCTGCCCTTGGCTTCATCGAGCGCTGGTCTAAGGAGTTTTCCAATCCTTATGTTACCAAATCTCTTGACATAACCTCTGTTAGGCCTCTTCTTGAATATGCTAGCCAAGTTTGCTCACCCAACTACAGAACTTACATCTTCCGGATAGAAGCTGTTCAACGCAGGTTTTTACGATTTGCTTTACGTGGCTTTCCCTGGGATGATAACCAAAACTTACCACCTTACCAAATTTTAGTTGGTAATATCGATTGTCCCTCCTTACTTCAACTTATTTCTTTTAAAACCAATCCACTCAATCTTAGTTCTATGCCGCTTTTCCGGCTTAATCTACTCAGAACGAATTACGAACACCTGGAGCCAATGTCTAGGATGCTTCGTGAAGTTAATGATATTCTGCCTCTCTTCGGGTTTCATCTCAGCAAACTCTCCCTCAAGAATATTCTTATTTCCACCTATGCCTCACGTAACTTTCTTTAACCGCCCTCACCCTTTAGTTTTTAAGTGTAAATGTTAGTTTTAAGTATGTATGCTTGCAATAAGCTTAATAAAAAGACAGAACTTAATTGTCCTATATTGTTGCTCGACACGAAAGGTCGCTCTCAATTTGTTTATATTATTGGGTATGTAATTTAATTCGTGCGGTTTTTTTTTTTTTCAAAATTTGAACGTTTATTTAAGAAAAAAACATGAACAATAGTATTATTCAAAGTATTGCCAATCTGAAGCTATGACTTTTTCCCATATTTCTGGCAATTTGTGGATCCCATCCTAAAAGAACTGCGCCGGCTTGGCGGCCAAGAATGAATCAAGCCAATTTTTGATATTCTGCTCTGATGTGAACCGTATTTCAGGGTGTTCTGCATAGACCGGAACAAATGGTAGTCAGAAGGGATAAGGTCTGGGCTATGAGGCGGATGGGATAAGACTTCCCATCCACTGTTTTCCAAATAGTTCTTAACCGGAATAGCAACGTGGGGCCGAGCGTTGTCATGATGGAAAATTATTGCCTCGTGTCTGGTCGCATATTCCGGGCGTTTTTCGGCTACTGCTCTCTTCAAACGGATTAATTGTATTCGGTAGCGTTGTTCATTGATGTTTCCACCCAGTTTTAGCAGCTCATAATACAGCATACCCATCTGATCCCACCAAATACAGAGCTTCACCTTCGCGCCATGGATATTCGGCTTTGCGTTGATTTGGCTGGTTGGCCGGGTTTCGCATAAGATTTTTTGCGTAATGGATCCATTTTTCATCACCAGTAACAATCCGATGCAAAAATGACTTCCTTTTGTGGCGTTCCAGCAGCATTTCACACATGCAAAACCGCCTTTTTCCTTGCTTTTGAACATATCCAGCTGTTTTTAAACGTTTTGAAATGGCTGTTTGAGTGACACCCAAAGATTCTGCGAGCTCTTCTTGTGTTTAGCAACAATCTTCATAGCGTAATGCTTCCAGTTCTTCATCTTCAAACTTTTTTCGCTGCCCAGGACGTTCATCGTCTTCCAAGCCAAAATCACCACTTTTAAATCGTGCAAACCACTTTTGGCACGATCGCTCAGATAGCGCATGTTCACCATAAACTTCCACCAAAATACGATGACTTTTGACAGCAGTTTTCTTCATGAAGAAGAACTCCCCGCAAAAAACAATTTTTCAGGCACAAAGTTCGACATATTTGAGTGAAAAAAAAATTATAGTTGTTTACGCTTCAAATGAATGACGTATACTAAAATGAGGTACAATGACAGTAGCTATCCAACGCATGTTCCAATGGAATAATAACAATGGAATAATACAAGTTACGCCATCTCTTAGCAAACCGCTAAGAGATCCAATATTATTAATTTAAGTTTGGAATACTATGAATAAATACAGATACATTCTTTGATTTATTCTTCTGCCTCCGGTTTAATATGCAAATTAAAAATGGCTCAACGGCATGATATACAAATTTACACAAATCAACATTATTAATAAATAAAAAAACATAAATCAATAGTATTTACCATAATGTTTATTTACAATAAGAGAAACTGAATGAAGTAAATAAATTTTCCAAAAAAAAGACAAAGTAATGTTATTGTATTGAAGTGGAAAAATCGTTTTTACTGTCAAATTTTGGCATTGCTCTCTACGATTCTATCTGGGCCCTAATAAATCCTTTTCTCTTTGATTAATTGCTTAAAATAGTTGAAGCTTCAGTCACAGCTTTGACTGCTCTTTCTACGGCTTTTGTGTGACTTGGAAGACGTAATATCTCCAATTCTCCTCTCTTTTTTGCTGAACGAACAATTGAAGATTTTCTTGCCAGTTCAAAAAGTCATAATATGTTAATGTTGAGTTAACCTTTGGTAACTGAAAAAGACGCAAGTTGTTAGATGTTGCTGATCTAGCTTTCAAAATTCGACGAGCAGCTAATTCACGAATGTGCGGCTGAGAATCTGTCAACATTGAAAGCAATAATTTTTCCGGATGTTCAAAATAGCTATTTCTTTGAATTACTATACTGGATCAATAACAGATTTCAAATTTGTCGGTAAAAATCTTTACAGCTGGGGTGGGTTTTTATGGAAAACCATACCGGAGCGCAAACCTTGACAATATTAGTTGCAAAGTGATTAGATTTGCAGAGGCAGTCTCAGTTGAAACGTACAGACGGAGAATTCTATTTGCACAAGTTATCCATCGGGCATAAGACATTTTCCCTGGTGATTTGTATGCTAAACCGCTAGGAAATATACCCGTTGAAACTGCTTGAACTATTCTGTACAAATATTTCTGGTCTGTACTAATATCTTCAGCAAAAACTTCGGGTAAGTTGGTTGGAATAGGTTGAAACTGAGTTATAGATCTTTCTTCTCAGTTTTCAAGTTCTCTGCCAAATGTCCCTGAAAATGTCCCATCAATGTGTTGAAACAGATGTCTAAATGGCAATTCATTCATATGCAATAAACAGATAACAAACCAACATTTACATTAGTTCCATTTACATTAAACCATTGATGTATCCGCATTCAAGAAGTTAAATATTTATTGTTCTTTACACTTTGCAGTGCCTGATACAGGTGAAATGTAGCCTAAAAACTTCGAGTCAGGTTCGTTAATCAAAGAAATATACTCCTCAAGTACGCGTCGCCTATAACGTTTTCCATCTTTTTCAGAGTTTGACCTTTTCTTACATCGAAATATAATGTAGGTATATGTGAAATATTTTGCTGTAAAGTTATATTTTCTCTTGTTTTCTATCGTTTTCGGCGCAACATATTTTTATCTATTACTGTGTGTAGAACTGCAGATGTAATAGTTGCTCCTGCCCTGTTTGATACTCCAAATCTATCGCATGTTTTTGATATAAGAGCATAATCGAATGCAGTTGTAGTATAACCTTGGAGTCCGGGACTGATATTCAATTGGTTCTTCAAAATCTAACTGAGAACATTCGGATTCAGATGGGTCACTTAGCTTGTCCGTACATTTTTCGGCCAGATTTTGCTGTTTGCTCTCAGGTTCTTCTCTTCACAGCTTTCTTTTTAGCGTGCTAGTAATATGTTTGGTTGCGGCAACGTCTATGCCACTCTTCATTATTTTTCTAGCTGTCCTTGATCTGTTATAAAACAGTGTTCCCTTGCAGGAGTTTTTTAATTTTTAAGACAAATACATTTAACAAAATCTCGAAACTTGCAAGGCGAAATATCAAACAATACTTTACTTTCAAGACAAAACTCTTCCAACTTATTTCCAGGTATTTTAGAGTGAGATTTGAGAAGTTTTTTGCACTTTAAATAATATTTTTGTAAAATTACCTTCATTCGTTTTGATTCTACTGTTGGAATAGAAGATTTCGCCTATATTTCCATTAGTTTCGCAACTACAAAAGCTTCTATTTTTTTGTATGTTGGCTCTTTTTTAGTTTCTTAATCATATTATAAGTTGTGGCGGGTCCACTCATAAAATTTCATCACATTTTCATAGGTCGGCAATGTATTATTTTTTAAATCACTTAACTCACCAAATAAGGGACACTTACAACTATTTCGAGTGCGTTCAATTTCTTTGATGGCTCAAATAAATGACTGTACCTTCTCTATTGTGAAATGCAACACTGACTAATTAATTGATAAATCGTAATAAAAAAAAAAAAAAAAAATAAAACGCACGAAAATTGAAATTAATTACTCGGAAAAAGTATCACAAAATGATCACCTTTTTTTGAAACATCTTCTGCAATCCGGAGGCAATAAAACTAAAAATTTGATTTAATTAATTTATTTACACTCTTTGGCACTATGCCGTTTAAAAAAAAAAATTTTTTTGACCCACCCTACTCCACATCTTTCTTCTGGTTCTTGTCCATCTTGAGATATCGTCTGCTTTGCAGGTTTCTCGTGTTTCGGTTTTCGTTTTTCTAAAGGGTGATTCATCGTAAGGTTTGAATTATAATATAAAATACAACACATAAATTTTATTATCAGTTAAAAGAACAATTCATGGCATTTACTTTTTGAAAATGATATTATGTAAATGTTGGCCACAACTATATCTAAAGTAGTCTATTTCGAAAGTCCAATTTTGCGCGACTCGTTCAAGCATAGCGACTGGTATCTTGCGGATAACACGAATAATGTTGGCTTCCAAAACGTCAATCGCAGCTGGCTTATTCCTGAAGACCTGAGACCTTACATCCATAGATAAAATAGTCCAAAGGTGTGATATTGCACGATCTAGGCGGCCAATTTACCGTAGCAAAACGTGAAATTAAGTGCTCACCAAAATGATTTTTCAAAAAGTCCATTGTTTCACGCGCTGTATGGCTTGTAGCGCCGTCTTGTTGAAACCAGAGCTCACCGAGACCATGTGCTTGAAATTCAGGAAGAACATAGTCCGTTAACATGGCGCGATAACGGTTACCATTGACGGTAACATTCTGATTTGCCTCATTTTTGAAGAAATATGGACCAATGATTCCATCAGACCACAAACCACACCATACCGTTGTTTTTAATAGATGTAACTGTAGCTCTTGGTACTCTTCGGGTTGCTCATCAGCCGAAATATGGCAATTTTGTTTATTAACGTATCCAAGGAGCTAGAAATGGGCTTCATCACTGAACAAAAGTTCACCATAAAACTCCGGATTTTCATTGAGAATTTCCGGACCCCATTCACTAAAAATATGACGCAAATGCAAGTCGCCTGGCTTCAGTTCTTGTACAAGTTGAGTTTTATACGCTTTTAGGCTAAGATCCGCACGTAAAATACGTCAAGTTGTCGAATACGGCAAGCCAAGCTCTGAGTATGATGACGAATCGATTCGTCACGTTCTTCGCGTACACTCTCAGCTACAGCTGATATAGTCCCTTCATTACGTGCTGGATGTGGTCTAATAGGTCGAGTATCATCCACTAATGTAAACTGGGACTCAAATTTGCGAATAGTATTGGCAATAGTGGTTTCAGTAGGTCGATTATGCGTAAGATCCTCGAATCGCACGAAAAACATTTCTCACAGAACGCTGATTTTCGTAATACAGCAGAACAATTTGGAGACGCTGTTGTAGTGTGAGTCTTTCCATGATGACTTGCCAAACGATACTGAACAAAAACGACAAAGCAGTTTGATAGGAGTTTGATTGAAAATTAAACCTCCCGATAAATCACCCCTTATCTAGGTGTGTGTATCCAGCAATTGATCTTAAGGTGTTCATATCAACTATGGTCGACATCTGTTAAGTTGTGCTAGTATCTGCACGAGTTTCTGCTGCGTATGTTATTATTGGCCGGATGCAAGTTTTCTAGTTTTCATTTTACTTTTCGTCATATTGTATTTCTTAGGACAGCCTGAGAATGTTGTTGGCTTGTGCTTTTGCCTCTTTTTCCAAATCTCTGCTGCTTGTTATGTGGAAGCCTAGGTAGGTGAATTTTAGGACTTACTCTATTGGTTTATTGTTTACTGCCATTTTGCATCTTTTTGGTTCTTTCGACATAACTATTGATTTAGTTTTATCAACCGATGTCTATAATTTATATAGCGGTCTTTGCTAATTGTCTTTGCCGGTCGACATGCGATAGCCAGATGCAGCTGATCTGACGTCTTCGATAATAGCTTCCATGATAATGTTCAAGAGGGTCGGGCTCAAACTTTCACCATGCCGGATTCCTGAGCTAAAAGGAATCATAACGGTCCTCTTAGCGTTAGTACTGATTGATGTTCTATTAATAGTATTCAGTTTATTAATGATAGCTAGTACATCTCTTTCAAAAGCGTGATGACCGTCGAAGACGGTAAAAAGCTTTTGTTTGGTCGATGAAGCATATATACGCAGGCTTGTTGAATTCTAGAGATTTTCCACATTTGTCGTATAACGAATATGGTGTCAGCTGTTGACAGTTTTTTTTTTTTTTTCTGCTGTTCTTCGCATATGCTCTGGAGGGTGGGTCCTATGTAGACTGTATCATCCGAGCTCCTTTCTGTATGTGTTAAGGGTTGTTCTTCGTTGCACAGGGGCGACGAGAAGTAGTTTATCCAGGTTTCGGCTGGTATGGTGCATGTGCTTACGAGCTCGTTCACTGTTTTTTTTTAAACTACGGAACAAATCTCAAATCTTTTTCCGACCACCATATATCAGATGTCATGTTCCATATCGAATGAGAATTCCTGCCAGTATCGTTCTTTAATTTGACCGGATTTAGTGTTAGTTCCGTTTCTAGTTACTTTATATTGGTCGTAAATTATTTCTGGTCTTCTGTATCGTAGATATTCCTTTCGGTTTTTTTTGTCAGAGTTTTTACATCTTCACAGAACCACTATTTTGTGTGTCGTATATTTCCGCCGTTATCGATTTTTCTTGTACCTATGGCTTCGTTAGCTGCTGTGGTTATTTTTGATGTTATTTTTGACTAAAATGTTTCTATGTCATCAATATCAGTGGTTTTATTGGATTCAATTTTGTTGTAGACTCTATTTTGATATAAATGTTTTGTGGGGTTATTTTTGAGTGATTCAATTTTATTTTTATTGTTGCTGGTATAGATCTTTTATGACTGATTATGTGGTATAATCGTAGTTTAGCTAACACTAGGTTGTGGTCTGTTCCGATGTTTGTGGAGCTTAGTACTCTGATGTCGAAGATTGCCGATGAATGAATTGATCGTTTTGTTATTATATAGTCGATGATTGACTTTTGTCCTCTAGAGTTTGAGAAGGTATATTTGTGCTGTTGTTTTTGTGGGTGGTAGGTGTTGTTTATCATTAATTCATTTTGCATACAAAAAATTAGAAGTAAGTTGCCATTTTCGTTAAAAGGTTCTTCGTTATAAGAACTTTTGACGCCAGATATAACTTCGTTGCCGACTCTGGCATTGAAGTCTCAAAGACTGATGACCTTGGAGTTGTTGCTTATAGTCAAGATGCTTGAGTTTTCTTGATTTGGGGATATTCGGTGCGTAGACATTAACCAGGTTAATCGGTTTCGACTTTTCTAGCTGGAGTTGTATACGGAGCAGTCTGTCGTTCACATAGTCAATTTGGTCGATATGCTTAAGATATTTTTCTTGTATAAGTATTCCTATTCGCGAAGCAGCTCGCTCGTTCCCTTTTACCACTATAAAACAAAACGTATGAGTTATTTTTTTTTGATTCCTTGTATTACGGTTATTGTATGGTCTTTAACGATGTTGTGGTTATTATAAGGAGCTTGTGTTGTTTGCATGTGAGCGGTATTTGTATTTTAATCGAGCAGGTTGCTGGCCTCATTCGAGAAGGTTTATTATCGAACTTCTTTGATCTAGATCCATCGTGTTTTGCTACGTGACAGGGCCAACTCGAGTAAGGTTTGATACTCCACCACGCACGATGATCTTGAAATGGAAGAAGTTGTATGTCAAAAGCTCTCGGCATTTCAACTCGCAAATTTTAGCTAGCTTTTTACTCGTCATCGTCCTGGCTCCACTTGTAAAATCTGCATATTTCCTACTCTTCCGTTGAAATTTTCAATTGCAATTGATGTGATTTCGGAATTATGTACAATCTATCGCCCTCATTTTGGACTTCGACTAAAGTTCGAATAAATTCTTTTACATATCGGCATCTAATATGGTCGTTGCTCTTCCACGGGTAGATGCTTAGTTAGCTGGGATCCACTGGGGTGAAGGGTTCCTGAAGAACCCTGTTATTTTCTTTCTTTGATGAGCGTTTCGAAGGCTTCTCTATTGTAGCATCGTCGTCGGATAGTCCTTATGTATTATAACACCCTCGGTCCTTAGTTTTGTTGCAGATTGAAGGATGCGACGCACATCATGTTTATTCTGTATCTCTACGATGACATATTCAATATTTGTGTTACTGCATCAAATAGGTTTTGCTGTTGCCACCGCTGATGGATTTTGGGTCTAAAACAGATCTAAGCATAAGCATTGTCTATCAAACGCAAGTACTCTATTCTGGGCCGGGAAGTGCATGACACAGCGAGACTCCAGTTTTTTTTTGTAATGCCAAGTTGGTCTATTTTAGGCTATCGATCACCTTTAAATCAGATTTTCTCGGCATATCTTTAAGTTTATCATCCAGTGGTGGTGTCATGGTATTTATTTAGCTGTTCTGTGATTGACATAATACCAACAGACAATTTCTCTTTACTTGCTGCAGCTTTCGGTTGGATGAACTCTGGCGCTATTTCCGCTGGTCTTCTCTTGCTAGACGGTTCTTGGGTGGGGTTCGTTGCATTAACATACTCGTACTTTCACTTCACTTTCTTTTTAGATTTTCCGATTCTTTAGATTTAGAGAATATTGTCAACAAACCTTTGTTTCACCTCCTTAAGTTTTGGTCGGTTGAGACAGCCAGTCGCGACTAAATATAAGCAAATTAACCACCTAACGAATATTCAAAATTTCAAGAGGACTTTCAAAAAATATCTGCACGCACTCCGAATTCTATCTGTTTAACTGTACATATGTAAACTGATGGAATATAGGAAATATTGCAACCAAGTCAGATGCCCATGAATTTATTTTTGAAAACGAATACCACCTTTCTTATTTTTCAAATTTGTATGTGTGCAGTGAACACTTCTCAAACAATTCTGAGGATTATTACCCTCCTAAATAGGTTATAAGTTTCCATAAATTATTATAGTGACTTTCGAATTGGATCAGGGAAACCTGTCTGTTAGTTGCAGCTATGTTTTTAACATATTTATACAATGAACCGTTCTGTAACTACAGTTACCATCACATAATGTCGGTGTCAAATTCTGTTCTCTAAAGCCATAACGTCAGAATAGTTAAAGCATGGCTTAATCCTAAACACTTATTGACACATCGATATGCTGACATTGGAGTTTGTCAGCAACTTATTTAACCTTCATTCATTCACTTGTACCCATGTTATGTTGTACTAGGTATGTCTGAACAGCATTACAACTAGGTACCTTAATTTCGGTAATCTCTATTTAAATTAATTACCCCAAACTCTAAATGAATCCGCCTCTTTTACACTCAAAGAGGCACATTCTTCTTCTTTACTGACGTACACATCATTTGAACGACTTCTATCATGACAAAGTCATCACCTTAAATCACTAGATCGCTGAAATGGCAGTGATGCACGATTTTACCATATGTCAAACCATCGTGAACACAAAAATACCTTTTACAATTTTCAACAAAATTCAATTTCAATTCCTGTCACCACCTGATTTGACAGCCTGTGGCACTTCTCCTATTAAGAATCCAATTTGTGAACGACAAAATTCTTCACTTCATCCTTTTCACAGTGATAGTCCTTGTCGCCTGGTTCGCTTTAATTGATACACTATACAGTGAATCCCGTATTTAATCTCGTATTTGCTCTAGCTAAATTTCGTTTTAACTTTAATCACTAGTGCTTGTGTCATTGGCACTAACAAATTTGTATAAATTAAGCGACTCCTTATTAAATTTCGCGAAGCCTTTAAGTCAATTCAGTGTTCCACCTCAGTTAAAACGTTCAGTATCTATTCTAGTAGGAGACATGTCCCCCACAGATTTACCTGAGTTTTGCTGGTAATATAATTTGGTTCATCTCGCTTTTGAAGGAGGAAAGATGTTTCGAAATCACTCTTCTTTCAGAAGTCGCAAAAATATTTTCGTTGTGACGTCATCTTATCAGCAACAACAACAACAACTCCCCAACGGGCTAAGGGTGTTGCAACAATACAAACACCAATTAAATTGGATATCCTTAATGGAAACTTCGTGCTAGGACTAGCAAATCGTAAACTTCAACTTTTACGGTAGCTAGCTCCGTTTTTAAGAAACAGGGTGATTCCGACTTAATAAAATGTCCACCGTCTGAATTGGCCTCTGTGTGAGTGTTTTTATGGAAGGGAGGCTGTATGAAAATAATTGGCAAACAGTTGTGTTGCATTCGAATTGGAAAATGAAAATGGAATTGAAAATGCAATTGCAAATACAATAGTAACCCAGAAACAATTGTTCATGCTGTGAATTTATCTTCAACGTTTGAACAGTAAAAGGGTTTGGGGGTGAGGTTAACAACCCAAGCTATGGGTGGGAGCAACATATGTGTTAATCCTTGTGCTAAATAGTAAATCGACTGAAAGTTTGCTTACATGAGGGAAACATTCAAAGCGGAAATTTCTATCGCCATAAAGATCAGGAAAGAAGAAAGGGTTTTGGTCATTCTGTGTTTTGGTAATAAGCGGACATATGTTGCTTAATTGTGCTCTACCAATTGGTTTCCATGCAGTTTAATTTCATTCTGGCTCTTTTTTATTTGCATAAACCGACAAACTGCGGCAATATTCTCTATGCCTTCTTTTCACCTCAGTTTAATACCCAGGATGAGAAGTGCTCCACAATTTGCAATCCATTGTGTCGAAGAAATGAAGTGTGGAACATTTTTTTAACCAATTTTGGTTGACGGCCGCTTTGTGAGACGGTGCCGAGTCTTGTTGAAATGTTCACAGTCTCCGAGTGAAATGATTGTTTGACCAAGGCTTTAATATTGCCTCTAAGACAGTTTCACGGTATACGATCGCATTAATTTTGACGCCACGATCCAAAAATACGCGCAGAGAGCGACCATTGGCAGTTATGGCGGCCCAAACCATCACCATCGGTGCTGCCTGCCTACTGGTGGCAGTCCTAAGGTGTAAATTTTCGAGCAACTTCTCTGGCAAGTAAACTCGGTCATTTTGTTTGTTGAAAAAAAAATAAATTCGGCAACTCACCACTTTCGTGCAAGCGTAGCAACTCCGCTCTTTTGATTCTAACTTTTTTCTGCTGCGGTGTAAAATCTTGTGCTCTTTGGAACTTCAATGGCTTGAACCCAAGCTCATTTTTCAGTATGTTTTGCATCCGTTCCAATGATATGTTAAGCTTACGAGCCATTTTTCTTCCACTTCGACGCGGATTTCCCTCAATTCGAGCCTTCAATTTCCGAACCATTTCTGCCGATGTTGCTGTTTTTTTATGACCACCTCCATGGCGTTTTGCAACGCTACCATTTCCACGGTAACGAGTTATGGTTCGAGACACACGAGGTGCTGGAGGGCTCTAACGATAGCTATAGTATTTGTGGTTTTCCAGCCAAAAATAAAGCAATCACGTTTGAATTCCATCGCGGATAAAAATTTTTGAACACAACTGAGATGCAAATCGTTTAAAATAATAAAATTATCTATCATGTGTCAAAATTTGATCTCACTGTCATGAACGGTTTAAAAATTGTAGCAGTCTGAAGTTGGTTGCAGTTCGAGTCAGTCAGGGTGTAGTGATGAAATAAATAGCATTAGCAAAATTAATTCTGGATGAAAATTGTTTTCGTTAGCAGTATGAAAAGCAATTGCTAAATTGTGTGTTTCGTGCACAGAAAGTGAGAAAGAGAAGAGAAGAAATTAGGCTCATGCAAAACTAAAACGAATATAACATTTTGAATTGTTGCGTGTGCACAGAGAAAAAAGGGAGAAGATAAATAAGTGGGCTCGTACAAAACGAAAATTTATTGAACGTTGCGTTGCGTATAGTGTATACACTTACACTTTATGTGTAAATGAAATAGCATTATCTTCAGGAAGGTTATGCAATTCACGTAAGGCATTAATTAGTCTGCTACAATATTTCATTGTATTTCATTGATTTTGTTTATCTTGTTTCCTTAGTCTTCCCTGTTTTAGAGAGTACTCGTAAGTTAAATTTTGCCTAAATTCATTTAAATCTTCTATAATTGTTGTGTTTTCTTTTCCCTTTTCAAAAAAAGTATCTATCATAAATAAAGCGCAATGGCTTCTCGGATGCGGTCTTCTACTGCAATTTGGGACTTCTTCTCTAAAGTGGATGGAACTGATAATGGCTAGTTGTAATCAATTTTCAAAGCAGCTCTCTTACTGTACACCTATAATTATTTGAAAACTCACTTGAAACTAAAACATATTGGACACTACAATAGCTATGCAAAAGAATTTGAACCATTCCGAGAACCTACGATTACGATGCAGAGAACTGTCGGTATCAATTTCTTTACAAACTATCACAGCTTCACAGGCAGAAAAGACTCCTCACGTTCAAAACGAAAATGATGCCGTTCCAGCAAAAAGACAAATGGGCCAAGATAATATTCTAAGCTATGCCAGAATGCCCTTAGGTCTGGATGAGAAAAAACATATTGATGCCATGTTTTTAAATTTCATAGCTCGAACTTATCAACCCTTTTCTATCATAGAGGAAGAAGATTTTCTTGAATTTGTTGCAGCCTTCAGTCCCAGCTACATTTTGCTATAAAAAACTATATATTAAAGATTGATTCCATTTCTCTATGTATAATAGGTATTTAGAAAACCAAAAGCAGATGATAAATGAAGACGTAGTATCTGTGTGTCTAACAACGGACTGTTGTATATACATGTTATATGTATCACAGCGCACTTCATAAATACGAACTATGAGTTTAAGACATGAACACATGAGCAACAATGTGGCATCAATTTTAAAAAAACTACAATCCAAAATTGGAATCTTCAAGATAAAGTAAATTTCTGCGTTACAGATAATGCAGCAAATATAGTCGGTGAAAATAAAAAAATAGGTTGGGATCACTGTGGACGCAAGCTTATAAATTAAATCTTATTCTTCAAAGTGATTTGAAGCTTTTTTAAACTACTTTTAAAAAAGTAAGGAAAATCGTGAACCATTATCACTCTAGCTGTAAAGAAAAAGAAAAAGTTCCAAGTTAAAGTTATGGAGAAATCTAATCCCTTAGTCCTTATAAACTCAGTAGTAACACGTTAACATGTTACAACGTTTTATTGAATTGCAGAATGCGGTATGGGCTACTATACCAAATTTAGGTACTGATTTACTAGTCATTACAGTTGAAGAATGGCAATCTCTTAAGCAACTCTGCTAAATTTTAAAACCTTTTTAACAGGCGATAAGAGGAATGAATGCTGAAGAGTACGTTAATGCATCAAACGCGATTCCACTCATGAATGGTTTATTCGATGTGCTAGAAGAAATGAAGAAAACCAACCATAATTAATCTAACAAAACACCTTAAAACAGAGATGTCATAACGTTTTGAGGGAGTAGAAACCAACCCGAATTTGGTGCTTTCCACAATTTAAGACCCACGGTACAAATTGACCATGTTCCTTAATGAAGAGTCTGCAGAAGCCATACGAAATAAATTAATTAATATAGTGCAAGACATGATCTATAAATCTATGGAGACGAAAAAAGTAAAGCTAATCCAGATCCAAGCACTACTACATTTTCAAAGCAAGAGGTAGAATCAAACTTACATGATAATTTCGCTGACAACTTATGTGATCCGTGCAATTGGTGGCCAATCAATGGACATAAACATTCTCATCTATAAAAGATATTTATTAAAAAGTGTTTTATGGTCGCAACATCTATTTCAAGTGAGAGAATATTTTCGACAGAAGAACCAGACTTTCTGCTAGAAAAGCCGAACAATTTGTATTCCTAAATGCTAACTTAAAAAATACCGATTACAAGAATCGTATACCGTAATCCATATGAAAATAAATATATAATAAATATTTTGGTTAAAAAAAAAATTTTAATCTAAAAAATTAATTTTAATAAAAATTAAAATCTATCTTCACTTAGACTTTTTTTGTAATGATATTTCATATTAATTTAACATTAGCATTTCACATGCTAAGTACGAAAAAATCGCATGCTAATTGAATTAATAGAAAATAGCATTAATTTCTATCACTTTTGCATATGCATGTACTCATATTGATTGATTTTGGAAAAGAAATTTGCAAGCCATAGGATGAGTTCATAATTGTAAAAAAAATTCCTGTAAATTTACGGCAGCAAATTCTAAAAACATTAATGAATGCAACTTCTGCAGCATTTATGTTGCAGCAATGTAGCTGCTAAAATGTCCTTCACAAATGTATTTGAAACATTTTAGCTGTCAGTGCTTGTGAAAGTTATAAAAGTGAATTTTTTAAATTAATGATTTCAGAAACAAAAATTTATAATACAATGTCTAGGAAACTTATTTTGACAATTTTGTGCGAGAAAATCGAAAACCAAACGACGTCAGTTTGGATAAAAAACAAAGCGCAAGAAAAGACAAAGAAAAATATTTTTATTATAATTTAGAATCTTCCCTAAAACAATCCAAATTATGATAAGCTTTTTGTCACTGCCCGCAAAAAATATCTTTTAGATAAAATATTTTAATATAACATTTCCTTTATTTCTCTTCGATACAAATTCATTTTTCTAACCTAGCAGAGGAAAAACATCATATTGGCAATCCTATTTCCAATTTTGCACAGCACATCGACCTACCATCTTAACATAGCAGCATTTCGCATCAGATATGCACCCAAGCGACAACGCTGATTTTCGTAATACGGCTGAACAATTTGGAGACTTTCCATGATGACTTGCCAAACGATACCGAATAAAAATGACAAAGCAGTTTGAAAGGAGTCACGCGTGGTTTGTCACCTCACGATGAATCACTCCTAATTTTTCTGAGCGTAGTGAGTGGATCACAAGCGAGCCGTCATAGCGGAAGGTCTGCAAATTAGGTTGCTAAAATCAATCAGCTGACAAAACACAAAAAACACGTAATGTGGCTGACAAAGGAAAGATTGAGACAGCAGAGCTGGAGATTTGTGTGGGAGAGTGCCGGAAGAATACTGGCTAGACGAAACGAGAGTACACAGCCAATTCTGATAAGTACGGATGCCGATGTGGGCAAAATTACTCGCAATCAATACCTGCATCGTGCGTAAATAAGAGGAACCACAATAAATTGTATACCAAATGGACACAGACGAAGTAATGATTGATTTGAATTGTAGGGTAATAAGTGGTTTTAGCGGCGAAAATAATTTTTGCTGTCTTAATTTTATTAAAAGATCTTTACGAACGAAATGAAATAATTTCTGCCGTAACGTCAGCCACAACATCAATATGTTAAAAATAATAGTTTTAGTTGAAACTAATTTAGATAGATGCAAAAGTAAAAGGGCTTTACAATATAGATGGTTTCTGGATAGAGGTTAATGTAGAGGAGGTGGAATTCTTATGTTTACCATATACCTATGCAAAGAATTACAATATAAACAATCAACATCTGAATATCGGAAAGTGTGTCAAACGAAAGTACCCAAATCCAAATAAAAGAGAGTAAAAAGCATTTATCGAAGAATACGGACACAACGTTGGAAAACCGAGAAAGAGGACGAGATAATGGCAATGGGTGATATGAACATCAATTTGAATGATTTGGAAATGTATGGTTTAAAAAAATATCTTGAATTGCTGGCGTGATCGCGGAGTATACCAGATTACACCCGAATACTGGCGCAAAATCAACGATTGACCACATTTTAACTAACGCTACACATAACCAGAAAGCAAAACTGGCTCGGCAGCAGAAGGTGAAGGTCAAACGTTCACCTGTTAGGTATCAAACACCAGCCGTCACGTCCCAAATTTCCTACGCCCAAATGGCGGCAGGTAGGGGGGCTACGGTACAGCAAGCGACTGCTGCTTCTCCGGCGCCAATGCCGAGAACAGCGGAAGCTGCACCTTACATGCTGGCCATCTTGCTCGCAATCCAAGGGCAGATGGCTCAGCTGCAAAAGCAGGTGCAAGAACAGGCCAAGCGGGTGGACCAGATCTACGCGCTGCTGCCGGGCCTAAAGCAACACATGTCTTAATGGGTACGCACATGGTGGAGCAAACTTTGAAGGTCCTTGCGGTGAATGTTAATTCACTGATAAGGATCGAACGAAGAGCCGTGATGTTTAAATTGCTACAAGACCAAACTTTTGATGTGCTTTTCGCTAGCGAAACCAAGCTAACCGATAATCACAAACTGGAGTGCAATAATTATATTGTTAGAAGAAGAAACTAGACCAGATCCAAATGTGGAGGTGGTGTCGCGATCTTCATTAAAGAAGGCATAAAATTTCACAGAATGTACAAGGGAGTGTTGCGTAGGTTCCGGGTGTTGGAGGCAGTCGTCATTTATATCCCGCTCCGCAGTGGAAAGCGGCTGTACTTGACCTCTGTTTATGCACCTGAGGCTCCACAATCCACTTTATTCATTACAGAGATCGACACGCTTTTTCGACTTCTGAGTCTGCAATCGGGGGAGAATTATTTTATAATCGGCGGGGACTTTAACGCTAGACACAGAGATTGGGGAAATAATTTGCCAAATACTAAAGGGAACCTACCACTCAATTAGTGGGGTCAGCACGATGTCATGAACAGACTCGGTCTTAAAGCGACGGATAACCCGTCGTTTCCCAGAGGCGGGTCTTATTTGGATCTACTGCTGTACGACGAACGTATACGACTGGCAGGTACGAATTTGCAAACGCTAAACTGTCCGCGCACATTCGTGTATGACAGCGACCATTGCGGTTTTAGCACCGAAATTACAGTTCCCAACGAAATTGCGGAATTGGAGGAGTGTGTCCAAAGATATTCTTACAACTACAGTAAGGCTCGATGGACACGCTTCTCCGAAACCTTGACAAGAGCGCTCTCCTCGAACACGGTCCACCCACCGTCCAATTGGATTTTGTCAAACGAGGAGATCGACAATTACCTAAAAAAAATGGACGAGACGATTAAACAAACTATGGACACTACAGTACCGCGGTATCGACCAACGACTAACGAAGACCTGTTTCGCAATCCTACTATTGACGCACTGCACCGACAGAAAAGTAGACTTCTGTCAAGACTCAAAAACTTGTACAGACAGTTTACCGGCAGACAACACCCGGTGATCAGGACATTGAAGTCGTCGATTAAAAATCTGCAAACGTTAATAAAAGAGAATTACAGAATTTCTGTAAGTTTGTATTGGAACAACAAGATTCGGGCTGTAAACACCAGTAACCTGAATATGTTCCCGCAAATAAATAAACTATTTCGAAGAAAAAATCAAAACTACCTTCAGTGTCTTAAAATAGCCCGAACATCAGACAACGAACGGTTACTGACAATAGCAGGTATTGACCCAAATGAGGCCGCTGATGATGACGACTTCTTTGTGGTCGAGGATCCACAGGAGAAGGTTGAGGACATAGGGGCGACTTTCCAGGAAGTATACAAGGCCAATGATACCATTGGCCCTAATTATGACCTAGACGATCATGTCTTGGTGAACGACTTCTACATTCGAAATGAAGTAGAGAACTGGCGATCCAAAGCTCTGGTTTCACCCAGTTCAGCGAAGAAAACATGGCAAATAATGTCATTACCAGAGAGGGTGACTTACACCCGTTCATTTCGAAGGAAGAACTCCATGACATCTTTGACACAATCAGGGCTAAAAAGTCAGTGGTTCAACCTATCCCCAAAAAGGGAAAGGATATATCCAATCCGGCGAATCTCCGGTCGATAAGGCTCCTTCCGACTATCAGTAAGGTTTTTGAAAAAGTAATCAATAGAGCTCTGTCTAGGTGGGTTGAGGACAAACATATAGTTCCAGATAATCAATTCGGTTTTAAGGCGGGACATGATATCTCACATGCCGCGTCTAAACTGTTGTCCGATATCCAATGGAATAAAGGCAAAAACCAATGTACTGGTGCCTGCTTTGTTGACTTGGAGAAGGCCTTCGACACCGTATGGTTAGAGGGTTTTTTCTATAAGCTGACTTGGCTGGGGATCAGTAAACCACTCTTGTACATTCTTTATAATATGCTAACCAACAGACAGTTCATCGTGAAGAATGGTGGTATGACTTCTGTTGGAATATTTCAAATTAAAAATGGTCTTCAGCAAGGCGCGGTAAATTCGCCGATCCTGTTCAACATTTATACAAGCGACTTGATAGGTTTACTTCCTCATACTATTGCGTACGCAGACGATTTGATAGCGTGCAGCACAGGTCCAAAAATCGAGGTCATTAATACTCGGTAAGAAAGTTTTTGATCATTGGACAACACGGGCAGCCTCTTGCCTGTCGAAATGTGGTCAGATACCTTGGGGTCTGGTTAGATCGGTTTCTGTATTTTGACAAAAACGTAGATGCTGCTCTGGCCAGAGCTAAAGGCACTTTTGCCCTTACAAAGAGACTGTTTTATAGCAGCCAACTCGATGCGAGGGTAAAGGTTATCTGCTACATGGCCCTTATCAGGTCCATGATGGTATTTGGGTGTCCCGTGTGGTTCAATGTACGAGCGAGCTTAATGAAAAAGATTCGGGTGTTGGAGAGGGCTTGCCTTAGGGCTTGCCTTAGGGCTTGTCTTCGCTTGTACAGAACACCAGAGTCGGAGTACAAGAAATTTTATCCTAATGAGGTCCTTTACAACAGGGCTAACATAATACGAGTGGACAACTTCGTTATTAAGCTGACTCGAAGGCATATTGCAAGAGCAATGCCCTCGACGAATAACCTGATATCTGGGGCTTATTACCCCAATTACCTTTACCACAAGAGTATGCGCTCTGACGGCTTCGTTCCACCGGAAGCATTCCTCTTAGTTAGATCAGATAGGGTTGATAAAGGATAGATCAGCGATTCCGTTAATCTTCCATGTCGCTCGGACAGCTGGGGACAGGCGACTCAACTACAACAGAGACGTTGCAAATAGAAGTGTGGATAGTCTCAGGTTCAGTAGGGCGGTGGGGAATCGCGATAAGAGGGATGTCGTTCGGCAGCACTAGCATTTCTGGTGGTTGAATGATGGAGAAGATGTTTCGTCGTCGTTTCCGTCACGTACGGAGCAGCCTCACTAATTAGGCAGAACTGACCAATCTATTTGCTCTGTAAATAGCGATGGCCAGCTTGCATAGGTTTAGGTTAGCACTTAAGAAATATATACATATATTGGTATATGCAAAGGTATATACCAATTTATGTATATAATTGTGTGATATCTATGTGTGTATGTGTGTATTGTGTATGTAGGATTAGGTAAACTAAAGTTTATTTTAAGTTAGATATTAAGTTTTTATAAAAAATAAAAAATTACATCCATAGGCTAAGTTTTTTGTTAACAATTTTTTCTTAGCCCTAAGTATATAAAATAAATTTTTTAAATAAAATGTAAATGAAGTCGAAGGACATAGATATAAGAATTTAGAGTAGCTTAGAGTGACTGTGTGGGGCCAGTAAGTTAGTATAAGATTGTTAAGTAATTGTAAGCTAGCATTTAAGCATTTTTTGTTGGTATGTAAGAGTTAGTGTTTAAGAAAATAAAATGCATTTAAAACTAAAACTAAACAGCTACATTTAACCAAATCGATTCAGCTGTAATAGAAAATTGTATTACTAATCATTACCCAATCGTGTACTTCCTACAAATGAAAAAAAAATCTGCTGTTAAAAAAAACTCAGTCAGCCTGTCCTATATATCTAACGATGAGGTTAATGAGATAATTGCAAATAAAAACTGAGTTGAAATCTTGAATGAAAGTGAAGCTATATTATCAGAAGTTATCAGAAGTTTCATGATGAAATGAAGTATATTTATGTTGCAGCGACATCTTTGAAAAAATAAAAAAAAATAAAAAAGAGAAAGTTTAGCCAACGGATATCTTTTGAATTAAGAGGCAAACGTAAAAAGAGGGACGAATTCTACAGAAAGTGGAAAAACAGTAGACTAAACAAAGCATATAAACAAGAATAAAAGACCTTCAGAAACAGTCTGAACAAGGAAATAACGGCCGAAAAATCTATTTTTTATAAATCCAAGTTCAAATAAGATCTGACCCCAGAAAAAGCTTAGTTTTCTTAAGCACACAAATAAAAGATATTATGGATCCATGTGGCTCGGTAACATCGACACACGAAAAAACCAAGATTAGCCAGCACAATTTACATATATTCAGGAAATAGATTTCTTTGAAACTCGATAAATAATTAATCTATTGAGTGAAAACAAGGCGCCAGGTATTGATGAAATACGAGCTATTGATAAAAAAAGGCACACGGACATATTAATATCATTATTGTGTAAATTATTTAACTTGAATATTGCACAAGCAAAAATCCCTACAAGCTTAAAAACTGTTGTAATCAGACTGATATACAAAGGAGGTACAAAAAGCGACCTTGACCAAGACTGGATCACAAAAAATTCGCTGATACACGGAAGCCAGCACTGCTTCCAGAAAAATAAACACACTAGTAAGCTGTTAGAATTTGCAAATTGTGTCAACGAAAGTCTAAATAAAAGTCATCACGTTTTAGTGCTATTCATGAGTTCAGTAAAGCTTTCGATACACCGAAAGTAGAAGAAGTACTGGAAAATATTGGTATACGAGGATGATGGTAGATTGGCTATGTGAATATCTGACGAACAGGCAAATTTGCGTCAGAATAAACAATGAATACAGCCAAAATGAAAACGTTTAATATGGAGTTCCTCAGGGATCAAAACTAGGTCCAATCCTGTTTATATTGGATACCAATGAGCTGTTACTAGTTTTCAAGAAGACCATTCAATATGCAGACGATGTGGCGATAGTGGTGAGTCACAAATCCTTGCATACGGCAACAGAAATTATGCAGGAGAGGTTCAATAATATGGTAAATATGTGTCACGATCACAGCTTAACGATCAATGCATCTAAACAAAAATGATGCATATACGAAAGGACGACGAAAAACGACAGTAACTTTTTCTGGGATAAGCACATAGATGAGTTGTGAGTAAGCCCCAGAAGAGCTTTATAGTGCATATCTAAAATACCATGCCATATCCGTCTTAAGACAAGCTTAGTTTGTCCACTTGGAATCTAAACTAAGGTATGTTATACTTGCATGGGGCAATGCATCAGCAATACATATGTTATAAGGAAAATTCAAAAACTCAGCACTGAAGAAGATAATCGTACATAACCAGCTCAATGTTCCGAAACAAAGGCGTCTTAAAGTTCTTCGAGAAGAAGATACGAGTATCTTCAAGATGACCCTTACTGGAGTGCTATGATGAAAACTGATTCATTACACTAATTCAACATGGAATCAACACAAAAATACGGGCTCAAGGTATGCTTCACGAGCCCCTATTATACAATAACTACGGGAGAAATGCATTGTTATATTGTACAAAATATTAAAACTAAAAAGAAAATTTTCTTGAATTCGAACTTAAATAGCTAAATTTCAAACCTAATTCACTTACTAAACTTATCTTATTAATTATCAGTTTTTTCTTTAATGATCTAATTATTATTAAAAAGATTGTATTATGTATTAATCTAAGTTTGCTTACCAAAAATTAATCATAAAACTGTGAAAAGTAATCTTCTGCAGAAAAGCCTGTGAGGCTTTGCAGAAATATCTAACCGCTGTTAAGTTTTTAATGAAATCAATGAAATAAAAATATGTATCAGGACGCGTCTTAAAGCATTACAAATTATAATAACAATGTTTAAATTAATACAGATAAAAAGTCTGGTCCTACTTAAGGCTCTTCATCACGGCAGAGTGAGTAAAAGTCGCAGTGGGATCGGGCCACAAAATGCATAGATCATGCAAAACATAAGAACCAGTTATAAAGCTCTCTTAAGTCTGCCAAATTTAAGCAAATATTGATGATTTTCCATATGAAAAATTCAGCAACGTTGCACAACACAAGTTTTAAAATCAACCAGCAAGGACTAACTTAAACAATGAATTTAAGTTTTTCTAGCCAATGACAAGAATATAACATTCACAATCAGCTTTCAGTAAACGATATTTTCATTTTTTACCTTTGACATTTGACATTTGCACATAAATTTTCGTTAACATTGTTTTACCTGCAAAGCAAAGTGCCTATCTGCAGGTGGTTGGACATAACATTGATATAGTTTTGAAGTGATTTCAAATTGAAAAGATTAGGTTTAAACACAATTAGTTCATTTTGAAGTTAATACAATATTATTACTGTGATTTTAAGAATTACTAATATGACTCTACTTTACATGAAGAAATTCAATAAAACGTTTTTTAATCTCTTTTTTCCTTTTTTTAAAATTAGGAATAATTTTCAGTAACGGTGGGAGCGAATTTAACAATTTAGGAACAGTGCATCGTAGTTCTTTGTCTCCGTACGAGTTGTAAGCTGTCGGAACTTCTAGCATCTCTTGGGCACGTCTTCGGGTGTTTAGCGTGTGGTTGATGGGTTGAAAAACCGTCGGTCGTCCATGTAAGTTAAGAGTGTTGTCATCTGGAAGATTGCCTTTACATCTAAAACTTTAAAACTTGAATTAGTGTGTCGAATAATGTTAACAAGAAGATGTTGTAAGTTTGATATCTTCTCCAGGTGGATTTTTGCTGCGTTTCCCCAGGCCAGAATCCCGTATCTAATGCGTGACTCTGCCAAAGAGTAGTACACTTGCTTTAGTACCTCCATATGTGAGTAACGCTTAAGATACACCATTGCAAATATAGTGCTCACGCCATAGGAAATTCTCCTCAATATTAACTCCGAGGTATTTAATGGTTTAAACTACCTCGATTGTGCTGCTGCTACTCAGTAATGGACAACGATCATTTCGATGACAGATTTGAATAACTTCCGTTGGCTTCGATGGAGTCCGAATATGCATCAACTTAGTGTTATTTGCGTTGATCAGCAGGCCGTTGTCATGACATACAAGGTTGAACTCGTGTTGCAGTATTTTTATGACTAAGTGCAAGTCCTTGTGTTTCACGACGATTACGATGTCATCAGTGTAGGCATATGCAGTAGCTTTTTTTAATGTTCTTAATAGTTTATTTGTGAACAGTATAAATAATATGGGGCCCAGTTTGGAACCTTGTGGCATGCCGTATTTGATCGTTTTTTTTTTTGCTAAATGTGTCAGATATCTTGACTTGTATTTCTCTTTCACTCAGAAAGCTTTTAAGCCAGTTTGCCAGCACTCCTCTCAGTCCTAATCTGTTGGCGCTTTCCACAAGTTTTTCTGGAGTCAGGGTATCAAATGCTTTGCTGAAATCTATAAAAAGCACGAGTACGTGGTGGTTTTTATTCAGTCCAGCATTCACGACGTTGGTAAATTCCCCCAGTAATGATTGAGTGCTCTTGCACTTTTGAAAACCAAATTGGTTTTGATGAATCACTTTGTGCTTCGACATAAAATAATTAACACGATTAACGACTACCTCTTTCAAACATTTTTCAACCGCCAGTAGAATTGAAATCGGTCTATAATTCTCCGTATCTTTTTTTATTCCTCCCTTGTATATTGGGCGAATTATTGAAGTTTTCATTTGTTTTGGCACAAACTACGGTTTACGATCTTCGTGATTATAGCAGTGAGACACAAAGCATTTATTTTGAGATCAACTGGTCTAATGTTGTCTGCTCCAGGACCTTTTTTGTCACTCAGTTGACAGAGTATTTTGTAAACTTCAGGCTCTGTTGCTTCCTCTACGTAAATACTTTTTTGAAGTTGCCAGTTCTCATGGTAAGAGGTTTTTATATCACAGATATGAATGATGTTTGCCGGTTGATTTGAAAACCGCTCCGGAAATTTCTCAACAATGTCTTTTAAGCCATCGGCAGCATTTGGAAAATTACTTTTAATTGTATCATCTACTGAGCATTTCTTTCTTCCTAGCAGTTCACTCACAATAATTCACGTTTTCCTCGGGTCGTTGTTGGCATTAAAAGACGTTTGCTTGTAGTATTTGGCTTTTATGAGTTGAATGTTCTTAGTAACTGTGTTTCGATATCTTTTGTACTCATCTTCAAATGTCTGGCTGTTTTCCACCTCCTATATAACTCATCCCTTTTTTTTGCACATTGGGACTATTTCTGGATTTATCCATGGTTTATGCTTCCGTGTTCTTTTCCTTGTGGTTACTTTACTTGATTCAGCATAAATCTTATTCATTTTTCCTACGAATTTATTGTAGAGTGCCTCAACGTTATTTTCTTGAAGTATATGTTGCCAGTCTGTACTCTGAATAAGCTCTTTAACTTTTTGCTTGATAAATATTTTTAACCTCGGTTTCACATGCACCTTCACAGTAATGTAGACAATAGATAGTTATACCAATAACTACGAGATTAAAATTCAAAAAGGAATGCGAAAATTCAATCAAAATCGAAAATTACAATAAATAAAAAAAATGAATGAGCGCGAGACCTTTTATTTTAATAAACTTCGAGTTGCGTATGCCGCAGAATAAGTTAATGGATTGTCAGCAGTACTGATAAGTGTATAACCATGTGCTGTTTCAGGTTTTTCAGTTAGAAATACAGTCTTATAGAGTCAATAAATTATTACAAAAAAAAAAAAAAAAAATTATTATTAAGTAGTGCGTGTCTTTTTATAATGCGTGGTTATAGTAAAACTCACTTTTAAATTGAGACCGACAAATTTATCCGCAGAGATGTTTTGTCCCGAAGTAGAACAGATTTTATCATGTCGAGGCAACAGTATCTGAGTATAAGTATGTTGAATACATTTGGAAGTTGGTCTTTTATTTTTTTGTTATAAACCCACTGTACGCACATATTGTATTGGTAGTATCCTGAATCGCACCCGAATATCGTCACTAAAAGGATAATAAAAATCAGATGCGCCGTTATTTGAAGTATTTTTACACGCATTTTATGGGATTGCTGGCTAAAAACAATACTACAGTTCGTTATTGTAAGCAAAGTACTAAATTTTGCAGAGTTTATTAAGCGGATATTGAGATGCATTCGATAAAATAATGACCAGAGTTATGGTCATGCTGAAATTTGTGGAATACGATGGTTATGAAAGGATTTTACGCATTTAGTGGAAAAAGTTTTTGGTCATTGCTTGTAAAGATAGAATGGTATTTTGTATCTATGTTCAAGTGATGCAATTTATGTCAGATTGTGTGTATAATAACCGCAACTAAATGTTGACAACATATTTGATAGTGGTTAGAGCTGGAATACGCGCAAAACCACAGTTGCCTTTATTATGCGGCCCAGATACAAACAGTGGATTTAGTGGTCAAATTGAATAGTACCATTAGACAGTGAGCAAATACGAATAGGTTTGAAAAACACTGACCAACGACATTTTCCTAGAATTGGAAAATATTTGTTAATTAGTATATAGATATGAGCCAAATTGCTTGCACTTGTCCAGGATTGGGGAAATTCAGACCAAATTAAAACTGGAAATGTTCTCAGCAATTTAACCTAACCGGAAGTGGATGATTATAGCCGTATTGCTGTTGGTTTCTAGTTCCAGAAAACAACAACCATATTTCATATGACATCAATTTTGATCTACAGATGTTTTCAGATTTTAGTCAGATTTCAGGTCTGCAATAGTATTTTCCGGGTAATATCAGGACATCGTGCGCTCATTAACATAACTGATGTTCTCTTATCCACAACACTTTTTGGTTCTCTGGAAAAATTTGAAATTCAAACAACATTAGGCCAGCTGATTAAAAATAATTCCATAGCAACATTTTTTAGAGCCTAACTCTGGCTTGCACTGGTCGAGAGTGTATACTTAATGACCACATCCAGTGGTAGAAACAAGATATTGTGGAGTATTTTACTGTTCCCATTTTAAGATTTTGAGAAGACTATTTTGGTCGGATTACTGGTGATGTAAGTTTCGACTACAAACTTTCTTTCCAAATTTAGAGCTTTCCTATTGCGGGGAAAATTAATGGTGTCTCTCTATTTGTAATACACTTGAAAATGAAGAGGAAATTTATTTTTCTAGGCAAATTTGTGTTATGTCTAGATCTGATGGTCTTGACAAAACGGTTTTGTCTAAGTAGCAGCAAGTAAAAACTTGAGTAGGAATTTGAATTCATAGGTTCAGTCATTTGAATTTTTGCAGCAGCTACGAGCACCCATCCTGAAAGTATCTTCCATATTGAGGTTTAGTCAATATACAGTCAAGTCAAAATATTTTTGGCGTTTAGTTGGAAGAGTCACCAGAACTTTGAGATCCTCTCAGTGGAGTCGAGTAAGAATTAGTAAGGAATAACGCCTCAGTTAAGTAGTATTTTAGAAAAAGTGAGGGAACGTTTTATCATGAGAAAGACAATGTGAAACCGAACACTTTCCAGCTCTGCTAGTTGGCTCTTTTTATGTCCGTTTGCATGTTATACGGAGATTGCGAAAAGAAGAAGACTTATGGCGAACATCCTTCACTACAAAACGTTATAAGTGTTGGAAATCTAATTCTGCTGGAATGTGATCTATGGCATATGTATATCACGTGAAGATTGCTTAGACTAAATTGAGTTTATGAGCATGAGTAAGATCTGGCGATCTGACTAAGAATTAGATGAACAACTTCTACGACCAATCAACCCATGATTTCAAAGTTAAGATGTGAGTTTCGCACGAAAGTCTCTAGTCGAAGAAATCACATGACAATGTATTGCCTTGTCGAATGTAATTTTTAAGATCAAAGATCTGGGTAAAATCTTAGCTAACCTCATGGGAGAGAGCGACAAGTTAAGCGGGCATCCCAAAACCGGACTTGGATTTGTATAATTTTTTCGATAATAAATACTTTCGAAGAGATCCTCTTTTTTACAAGAAGTAGTGTATATCTGTTGTACCTATCAGGGTTTAAACCACACTGATAAGGATCAGTCAGTTGGTTGGAAAAAGATTCTGGGGGACTACGTAGTTTGGCAGAAAAGTTCTTATAGGTGATGCTGAACAGACAGAGTTAAGCAAACAATGATTATTTTCATCTGTCATGCTTTCGATCGACCATATTTTAGAAATGAAAGTGCATGTTCTTAACAAAGTCATATTCGTTTATATTGGTTGCTTAGAACAGATCGGCAGCTAGGGCATCGCTGCCGGGAACGTTGTTAAACCTAAGTTTGGATATTGGTATCCCTACTTCATCGAAGTCGGGTGAACCGATGTCTTGACCGTCATCTTTCAAGTTGAATGGTTCATTTTACCTGAGAAACAAACTATCACACCATTTAAGAGTCTGCAAAGTTGGTTCTTCCATATTACCTGGAAGAATTTCCAAACATCTTTCTTGTTATAATATTTCCAATTTTCTCGATCTTGTCATTTGCTCGTGATCCATTTTCTTCGTTCTTCCGCGATAGTCCTTCTTAGCGGGGCCGGTCTATTTGCATTCTGTTTTTCTTCTTGCGTCAGGCAGCACTTATCGTCAAACCACGTGTTTTGGCCGTCGGGGAAACCTTGCACATCAGAGCTTACACCTTTGATGTCTTGTTGGCAACTTTACCACTGAGTTGTAAGACAGGATGCTGATGGCGAGGATAAAAGCACTTGAACTTCAAAGATCATATGTAAAACTGTAAAAATCGCGGGCTTGCCATGATTAAGTGTTCTAACGTGGAGCTCACAAAAAAAAAGTTGAGTCCATCGTTTCTCCCCTTTACTAGGACGTGCGTGTATTTAAAGTTGATTTCGGCGAATTTCGCCTTGAGGCGTCATATGAGTATGCTGAAATTCAGCACTTCATGCCTCAGTCTACATCTAGTAATACTACAGAATAGCGCACTCTTGCCATTTTGTGGTTTTTAATGCCAGTAAAATGATAACTTAATACCAGTTCGGTTTTTGTCCGGTGGTCTTTAAAAAACGGTCTTAGACTTAATCCAAATCATTTATCTTAAATGCAGGAAGAAATATAGAATTGTTTCTTCCATTGTCTAAATTATTCTCTAATAGAATACGTTGAAAATATAAAGAACCCTGGAGTTTATCTCAGTTGTAACCTTAATTGGAACGTACACATAAACAAAACCGTATTCAACATTTATGTAGCCCTCCGTGGACTAAGTTCCAGTGCAAAATACTAGGTGGGTAAAAAAGTAACCCCCTTGACTGCCAGCTTGCGCTGCTACTGCAAACGAGGTTATGAAGTCCGTTCATATTTAGGCAGACATGCCAAATTTCAGTGCGATACTGTCTTTAGTTTTGTTTTTACAGCTGATTGTTGTTGACGTGTTTGGCATCATGTTGAGTATGGACAGAAACGATTTTCGTTCTCTCATAAAACATTATTTTTTGAGAGGTAAAACGGCGAAGGAAACAAAAGAAAAGTTGGATAAATAACACATGGGCTGAAAAGTCAGTGCTGTTTTATAGTAAAACACAAAATTTTTGCAAAATTCAACTTTATTTATAAATATAGTTGCCTTCGAGAGAGATACACTGATTGAAATGATTTAATAGTGAGCAAACGTTGGAAATGTTGAAAAAGTGTTTGGCAATGATTCCTTAAAGAAAACGGTCATTTACCAGTCGCACGAGCGGTTCAAAAGTGGTGGTGAGTCAATCGAAGATAATGAATGCAGTGGTAGACCATCGACATCGAAAACCGACGAAAACATTGATGAAGTAAAAGAAATGTTGGTCAATAACCGCAAATCAACCACCAGAGAGAAAGCGGAGGACTTGAACATTGCCTATGGATCCGTCCAAGACATTTTAGCTAATGATTTGGGTTTCCGTCGTGTAGCAGCAAAGTTGGCTCCGCAAGACCTCAATTTCATGCAAAAAAGAGACCGTGTTGAGGTCGCAAAAAAGATGATTTGCGAGGCTAAATCCGACCCCACATTGATCAAAAGGATCATTACTGGAGACGAGACGTGAGTAAAAGTAAGTAAGTAAATGGCGTTCACCAAATGAGCCGAGACAAAAAAAAAAAACGTCGTTTTCAGTCAAAAAAGAAGGTGTTCATGAATTTTTGTCAGAAGACCAGACAGTAAACAAAGAGTATTATTTGGACGTTATGAGACGTTTGCGTGAAGCAATTCGCCGAAACAGACCAGAATTGTGGGCAGAAAACTCATGGATTTTGCAGTATGATAACGCACCGTGGCACAGTGCCATCATTATTCGCAATTTTTTGACCAAAAATGCAACAAATACAATTCAACAGCCACCAAATTCACCTGATTTGGCTCCTTCTGACTTCTTTCTGTTCAATCGAGTTAAAAAACCACTACGGGGAATGCGTTTCAGCAGCTGAGTGGAAGGAATGGAAAAATCGCAAGAAGCACTGATGCACATACCGAAAACCGAATATAAAAAATATTCCGGAAATCCACAATCATGTTTCATTGTATAGAGTTTTCTAATAACGACTTGAAAATTTCTTTTTTAAATAAAAGGCAAACCATTTGAGATATTTTAAAAAACTTTATTATTGACTTGAAGTACAAGCAAAACATTTATGAATGCAACTCGACTTCGTTCATATAGCCACCGCGGACACGTTTGCAGTGGCCGATTCGTTGGACCCAATTTTAAACGACTCGACCACACATTTCGGCCGAAACGGCCGCTATTTCGCGTTCAATGTTGGCTCTGAGCTCTTCCGACGTTGTCGGCGTGTTAGCATAAACCAATGACTTAAAGTAGCCTCACAGAAAATAGTCAAGCGGCGTAAAATCGCACGAACGAGGCGACCAATCGACTGGCCCATGTTTTCAGATAACAAGCTCACCATACTTACTCTTCAATAAATCGATTGTAGCGTGTGCTGTGTGGCTTGTGGCACCATCCTGTTGAAACCACATGTCGTCCAAGTCCATATCTTCAAATTCGGTTTAAAAATAATCGGTGATCATGGCGCGATAAAGCTGACCATTCACAGTAACGTGATGATTGTTATCGTCGTCGAAAAAATAAGGCCCAATAACGCCGCCGGCATGTAAGCCGCACCAAACAGTTATTTTTTTTGGATGAAGTGGTGATTCATGAAGCACATGTGGGTTTTTACCCGACCAATAATGCATATTTTGCTTATTGGCGAACCCATTGAGCCAAAAATGAGCTTCGTCACTGAAGATGATTTTGAGATGAAATTCATAATCTTAGCACATCTTCTCCAGAACGTACATCGCTTCAAATGGTCCATTCTCTTCAATTCTTGGGTCAGCTTGATCTTGTATGGGTGCAAACCAAGATCCTTACGCAAAATACGCCATAATGTGACCTGAGCGATGCCCAATTCTTGAGAATGCCGTGGAATTGACTGATTTGGATCGTTTGCTACGGACGTCTGAACGGCAGCGATATTTTCGACACTTCGACCATCTCGTTGTCTCACTGACATGGCAACATCACACAACGAATATGTAGACTCAAATTTTTGCACTAAACTTGATATTGACTGTCTACTAGGGTGAGAATTATGACCGAAAATTGGAGTTAACGCTCTTAAGGCTGCAGTAGAAAATTTTTATATTTTGCAGACATTGCTCGTTAGTGTACTTTACCATGATTAAAATGTTGAGTTTACTGAATTGACAGTGACAGTTTGATAATTAGTGTGTAAGAGTGTGTCCACAAATTAAATTCAAAGTTGTCAAGTCCCTATTGGAGAACCCTATGTATGAAATAGCTTCTGGTTTATGAATCTTTTTGGTTTTTTTTAATTTCAGCTACGGTGAAGGCCACGATCACTGCAGCACTGAAGGACCTGTTTTTATAACTTGAGAGATAGCGAATAATAACTTGCTGACAATTTAATTTTGTCCTTTAAAAATTTAAGTGTATATTCGTTATTTATGTATAAATATATCCTCCAAATTTGATATGCAGAAATCACCTTTTTTGCGGTCACACTGGATGTGCCATTAAAAATGCCGGAGTACGTTGTACATTTTTCGAAAAACTCGCTCCATGGGTGGCATCCAACATTAAATGGGGATACTTAATTAACAATGTAAATTGGCTTGTTATTTTGGTGTTTTAGGCAACCTTTGTCGGGAAAAAAAGAATGTCGTTCGAACCTTCTGATTGGAAAGCCAATACACCACCACTTAAGCTACGGCCACCCACGGCAAATGAGTCCCATATACATACAATCTGCATAGTCCGAGAGCACAATCCGTTCACGGGATACTGTATCAAGTGAATCCAAATTAGATTTAAATACATACGATTGGACTTCTAACTCACTAGGGTTAGGATTCTATCGTAAGGTAACAACTGTTAATAATCTCGATATGCAAAAAGAATTTAGGTTTAAGAGATTACGTAAACCAACGAACTAAGAGCTATATAAGCAAAGGAGCACAATGATTCGCATAATTAAGGGAAGGAAAGATAAAAGATATGAATTCACTCAGTATAAGTCAGCCTTAACCTTAATCTTCGATTTTCACTCATAATTTTTTGAAATCTATTTGTAAGATTGTTTTAATTAAAACAATATCATTGTTCTCTCAAACTTTAATACATGAAGTGATTTGATTTAGTCAGAATTAGTAAACCTTTTAAACATCAAGGCGTTAACACTCCGTTGTGGTTTCTCCTTAAATTTCTCAAGAAATTTACCCATTGACGGCAGTGACTCCTAGCTACAAGTACTTGTATTATCCAGAATTCCCAGACTGAAGACGATGGTGCCTTTTATTCCAACCACAAAACAATTCCTCATTCACAAAAGAATGAAATATTGTGAATAATAATTTTCAAGGAAAATAATAACAAAAAATAAATTGAATACTTGAAAGGCTGACGTACTAATGGAGTATCCCATTCTAATGGAAATCGCTTATTCTTAGCGTCAAATACATCAATACATAAACGACAGCTTCGAACTTAACTCTATCACAAACTGCGGAACACGTCAATCAGTTCATGACTGAAATTCCCTATTGCACTTGCTCCCTACTCAGTTTTCATCAATTTGGTTTTTAAATCCCTTCAACCGTCTTGTCAAAGGATGAGGAATAAATTTGCATTTATATCTTGACACACGAGTATGTCACTCTCAAGACCTGAGAGTAAGGGGCACTGACTGACAGATTGCATTTCAATCTGTCAACTTCCATTCCATCTAATGAACGAAGGAGAGTTTCTACTAAGATATTAGATGTAAGATGTCTGTTAGCAACTGGCAACACGTGTGCGTTCGTTGGGAAGTGCCAAGGTATATAGTCTTCCTTTCGTTCATTTGGAATGGAAATACTTGAAAGCATTACAGATGTTATCCTCTTATGGATTCTCAAGGTTGTATCTGTCATAAGTTTTCTGTGAAAATTCGCTGGCAGAAGAGGATATCCCATTGTAAACAACACTTGCACTGTTACAATATGAGAACGGAACGGTAGTCAGGTCATAATCTTCTAATTATGAATACATTTCGTAACATTTTTGGATGTCGTAAAGGCACGTGTTTTAATATACATAAATGTGATAATACATTCATGTTGAAGTCATCTTTTATTGCTGGAACAGGGTTTGATTAGTCTTCACAGAGATCCTCGGAAATGAATTCTCCTGTCATCATCATGCTCTTTTTTGTTGGTTTTAAAAGAACTTAACACTCAAGAGGATATTACAACTCTTAAAATGCGTGTTAAGTTTCGTTGGAAAATTAGATAGAGAGAGGGAGAAAGAGATGTTTGGGCACAGTGGTTTCGCTTTATGGTTGGCATCCGACATTTAATGGGGGACTAAATTATTAATGGGTGGCTGGGTGTGTATGAATAGGGTAGGCTCTGACTGGCATCAACTGGGTAGTGGTAACCACAGGGTACGGGTCTGCCCATTCGGGCATGACTTTCTAAACTTATAAGCGCGACTATTAAACGCGAAGAAAACACTATAATGCTCTGTCGGAAAGATTGACTGAATGAGTCTCAGAAGTCTTAGATGAGCCCCTTGGATGAGTTCACTAGACTAAATCAACGGTGATGGCAACAGTCAATTTGGCAGATACCTTACTTGAGATACTTCAATATATTTGGAGCTGAGGTCAGTGAAGATTTTTCAGGAATAGTCAGGGTCTTGAAACAGAAATGGTGGCGGATGAACACTTTTTGGGCCAACTGCAGCTTCCAGATCCCTGAAGTGGGTTACTGACACGGGAAGATCCGCCCCTTTCATCCAAGCGGTCCAGCAAAGGGCCTAATCATCCAGGTTGAGGGTTGTACGCCAAGTTAACTGCCCGACTGAGTAAAACATATATAGTTGCGAAGCAATAACAAGCCTCGGATACGGATGATTTTATTCTTCACGAACCATGCAAACGAAACAAGGACAACGAATTTCGGATCTGTACGTAGAATGTTAGGTCTCTTAACTGACCGCTACCGAACAGCTAGCGGAGACCCTGAACTGCTATAAAGCAGAACTAGCCGCCATTTAAGAAATGCAATAGGATGGACCGGGCAAAAAGAGGATAAGAAACTGCGATATTTATTATGGCGACTGCTATTGGCAAACAAAAACAGTGCTTATTTAGATGTGGATTCGTCGTTGGAGGCAGACTTAGACAAGAAATCTTAAATTTCAATTTTGTGATTGAAATTGCTATAATTCCGCATCAGAGCTAAATTGGGAAACATAAGCATAAATCCAAGGAGAAGAAAGACGACGAAACCAATGAGAGGTTATACAAGCTCTTAGACAAGACACATGAGCAGTGCCCTAACTATGACATTAAAATTGTTTTAGGTGATTTTAATGCAAAGGTAGGAAGAGAGGGCATCTTTGGTAGTACTGTCGGAAAGTACAGCCTACGACACCATCTCCTGTAATGGATTTAGGCTGATCAAGTGTCATAGCTAGATATTCTAAACGGGACATGGATAACTCCCGATCAATCAACCGTCAACCAGAGTGACCACATTGCGCTCGACGCAAGGCACTCCTTCAGTATTGCGGATGTCCGAACGTTCCGAGGGGCCAATATTGACTCGGACCATTACCTTGATGTAGCCAAGGTACGGCTTCGGATATCCCGAACACTACAAAGCCAAGTAAATTCTGTGAGGAAGTTTAACATCGGATGGCTAAAATCGCAAGAGATCACCAGATTCTTCTCCGATCTAGTCTTTCTCAATATCTCAAGAGGTTCTATGCAGGCAGCATCAAGCATTGAAGACTAGTGGCAGCACTGCCAACAGAGGTACTTGGTTTCACTCGACCACAATAATGAAACCCCTAGTTCAACGACGAGTGTCAGCAAGCACATACAGCGAAACAAGAGGCACACAAAACGGCGCTGCAAAGACGGAAAAGAGCTGCTCGTGAGCTCTAGGCGCAGAAAAGCAGAAATGAACATCGGCTTCTCAGGAGAAAAAAGAAAGAGCAGGAGAAGCGCGCGATCGAGGAAATAGAAAGATGTTACTGCAGGATTGAGGTTCGGAAGTTTTACTAAAAGGTAAAAAGAACCTGCCAAGGCTACAGAGTCCGAGCCAAAGCATGCACTGAACTATTTTACTTAGACGATGATGACCTGGACGAAATGAAGATAGCTATATCTAAACCGCTGGAAGAATGGAACCTCAGCTTTGTTTGTCTGATCCTCAAGAAAGAAGACCCTCTTAACTGCGCCAACTACAGAGGTATTAATTCTTCTTAACATCGCTTACAAGATCTTATCTGCCGTGTTGTGTGAATGGCTGAAGCCTTTCGTCAACACCCTGATTGCTCCTTATCAGTGTGGAAGCGAATGCTCTGGTCCGAAACATCTCCACGGCGCATCGACCGGGAATCAGGTGGCGCACGAAAGTGAAAGAGGACCTTAACCAACTTAGCGTGCGAAACTGGAAACAGCCGGCCAAAGATCGTGCTGGCTAGAGACGCTTGTTGGTTGAGGTCTAGTTCCACGCAGGACTGTAGTACCACCTTAAGTAAGTAAGTAAATTATTAGTGTAAATTGGTTTGATGTTATACTTTTGGCAACCATTCATCTGACGAGATTTTAGTTGTCTGAAAAAAAGAATGTCTTTCGGGCACGGCTGATACTGAACCCCGAACCGTCCAATTGGGAAGCCAATACACTACTTGAGCCACGGCCACCTATATGAGTGGAGCTATAGAGCATAGACTTTGTGGGAGCTGGTTGTAATTTCGTGACAAGTTTTGCTTTCACAGCTCGGGTACGTTAACGGATAAAGTTGTGATAGAGGTTTAACTTATTCCTGCTTCTACCAAGTGTCAGTGGCTGGTAGGAATTTATGCCGACGGTATTTCAGTAGTTGATGTTATATTTTAAGTAAAAAAAAAATTGACGGCGGAGTCAATTATTAGTCTCCGATTTTACTATTTTTATGTGTGTTGTATCTTGTCTCGATAGTTGTCAATCTTGAATGCTAGGTCGGCCAAGAGTTAACTGAATGAGTCAATTTAATTTACATAGTCCTTAGAGTTCAAAATTGACATGTCTTATGAAATCTTACAGTATGTTATGTTAAATCCCGCTGGCAACTCCTCTGATAACTTATCCATCAAGATTCCCAGACTTTAAAGTCAGCTGTACTTTAAAAGGCTTTAATATCTTGTAGGGATGCCCTGGACAGGAATGAGTTTAAATCGTAAATGCTCTCAGGCTTCGCTGAGAAATCCTTGCAATTTTGATTCATCAACTTGATCAAACGGGCACCACGGGCAATCTCTATGGAATCAGAACAAGGAACGGGACCACCTAGATTGGCAAACAAATGTTCCACAACCATCTCAAAGTACTTGGCTCCGATGGTACTCTGAAGGATCGTTACTAACTATTCGTTCTTAGGTAGTTCTTATATGATAACAGCTCACAAATGAACCTTTATCTTGTTTTCGAATGTGCGAGTTGCCTTGGATGTACTAGGTCTATTCCATTGGAACATGCGTTGGAAAGCTACTGTCATTGTACGTGATTTCAGTATATGCCATTCATTTGAAGCGTAAACAACAATTTTTTTTTCACTCAAATATGTCGAACTTTGTGCCTGAAAAAGTGTTTTTGCGGTGAGTTCTTCTTCATTACTTTAATATGAAGAAAACTGCTGCCAAAAGTCATCGTATTTTGGTATAAGTTTATGGTGAACATGCGCTAGCTGAGTGAACGTACCAAAAGTGATATGCAGGATTTAAAAGTGGTGATTTTGACTTGGAAGACGATGAATGTCCTGGGCAGCCAAAATAAGTTTGAAGATGAAGAACTGGAAGCATTACTCTATGAAGATTGTTGCAAAACACAAGAAGAGCTCGCACAATCTTTGGTTGTCACTCAAGCAGCCATTGCAAAACGTTTAAAAGCAGCTGGATATATTCAAAAGAAAGGAAATTGGGTTCCACATGAACTCAAGCCGAGAGACGTAGAAAGTCGGTTTTGCATGTCCGAAATGCTACTGGAACGCCACAAAAGGAAGTCGTTTTTGCATCAGATTGTTACTGGTGATGAAAAATGGATCCATTACGACAACCCGAAGCGCAAAAAATCATATGTGAAACCCGGGTAACCAGCCAAATCAACGGCAAAGCCGAATATCCAAAGCGCGAAGGTAATGCTCTGTATTTTGTGGGATCAGATGGGTGTGCTGTATTGTGAGCTGCTAAAACTGGAAAAAACTGTCAATGGACAACGCTTCCGAACACAATTAATCCGTTTGAAGAGAGCAGTAGCTGAAAAAGGGCCGAAATATGCGACCAGACACGAGGCAATAATTTTCCATCATGGCAACGCTCGGCCCCACGTTAAGAACTATTTGGAAAACAGTGGATGGGAAGTCTTACCCCACTCGCCTTATAACCCAGACCTTGTCCCTTCTGACTACCATTTGTTTCGGTCGATGCAGAGCGTCCTCACTGAAATACGGTTAACATCAGAGCAGAATATCAAAAATTGGCTTGATTCATTCTTGCCTGCCAAGCCGGCGCAGTTCTTTTGGGATGGGATCCACCAATTGCCAGAAAGATGAGAAAAAGTCATAGCTTCAGATGAGCAATACCTTGAATAATACTATTAAACATGTTTTTCTTAAATAAACGTTTAAATTTTGAAAAAAAAACCGCACGAATTAAAATATATACCAATAGATGAAACTTGTTTTTTTTTCTTTTTTCTTTGGGCTTGGCCCTAGGTTTCGTGTCTTCGCCACCTCTCGTTTTTGTGGTTATTATTGTGGGCTTGCTTGCAATTTGAAGTACTCATCTACCATAATTTACTTTTTAATTGTATCCTCATGGTACTTTAGATGAATGGTATTAGCCATTTCATTTTTAGCAATCTTGTCAGAGCAATTTCCTATTGAAATTTTCTTCAGAAGAGACCCAGAACTTTTTTTGCCTTTAGGTGTACCATATTGCGTACCGACTTTCGATTGCCCCTAAACAACGTCTTACACTTACACTCGTCACTTTTCACAATTTTAAAAAATTATAAGAGAGATTCAGATAAATACTATGAACTCTGAAAAAACTAACCCAAACTTTTTTGTTGGAGATCGTAAATGAATGCAACTACTTTACATGAATGTTCCCTAGCTTAACATTTACCTATGGCTTACTTTATCATATTAGTATTTACTCTACAATATCTGAATTGTCCAAGCGTATTCAAATGCGCTAGCATTGCATCCGCAGTTACAATATGCTCAAAAAAGAATACCAAAATCACGCAAATGCTTCTTGTTTTTTCGCATACTAACATATAATTGAAAACACTTCCTCTCCAGTAACTTTTCCAAACACCACGCTATTATCCTATTGACATGAAAATTCCCTAAAAAAAATTTGTTCCCTTTAAATTGTGCATTCATGAATGAATAAATCATACACAGATACGATTCCATAAATCCTAACAAAATTGCTCGTTTCCCATGGGTGGAGGAAACAAAATTTTAAATACCTATACGGAAACAATAAATTTTAACTTCATTCAATGGTTCGTAAAATACCAGGAAGCTTTGAAACAAATAAAGTTCTATCCCTCTGGGATCCTTTAGAGAAAATAAAAGGAAATACGAGTATTTAACAAAGCGACAATAAGCCAACAAATTTTAAACGAAAAAATAAATAAACAAAGGTCTGACAATTAAAAGTCCTTTGCAGACTCGGAACTTTGCCTATTTCTCAAATGACCATGGCCAACAATGGACGTAGTTCATTTTAAATAGAGAAATGTCCCATAAAGCAATTAACATAAGGGAAATGAACATTTTCTAGCTCCTTCCTTAAAAAAAAAGACAATACAAAGAACCTTTTTGAAATGGACAAAGTTAAAACATTGAGAACGGCGAGAAAACTAAAGAATAATTGGCTACACTTTTCTGCCTATTTCAGACGAGTGAATCTGTGTAACGTCCTAACAAATTGTTGCTACAAATGCCATGATAGTTAAAACTGCACCACAGTCGTTAAAACAATGCGAGTATGCAGCAAAGTTTTTTGTGGCGGCATTTGCTTCCATCAAAATTTTTGGTTTTTGCACGCCTTTACCTTGTATCTGAAGTGGGATTTCAGTCACGGATGGACGTTTATTTTGAGGGTTTTTGGTCGGTGAATAGACTAGAATTGGTCACTAGCTTGTGCAGAATTACCTTGAGAGTTTATATAGTGATGTTGGATAGTGTGAGTATCTGGATGAAAATTTGATTGTAATTATGATAGTAAGGCACGTTACTTCATTCCCAAAATGGGATATAGAAGTTACTTACCAGGAAAGAAAGTAAAATGTTTAACAAAGTAATGAAAGCAATGCACCAAGGAATTGTGATAATTATGAGCTCGCTTCCTTTTGAATTTTAACTTAAGCAAAGAAGTTAACCCATTTACTACCACTGTACCCGCTTGAGTATAGAAAATTGAAAAACTTTATGATTTTACCGTTGTTCTTCTTCAAATTTGTTTTAAAGAAATTTGATTTTTTTTTTTTGTTGATATGTTTTCAATAAGTAGGCGTGCAGTTTGCTGTAAAAAATACAGGGTGAGTTTCTTAACTTGAGACATCTAAATTACTCGAAAAATACGCGATATCGCGAAAAATGTTTCAGACAAAAGTCACAAGGTTCTGAAGGGGTCATAAGATGGTGAACACGAATTTTCATTCCTCAGTCATATTGCTCGTAGGCTTGTCATTTGTTTTTACATTCTGCGTTTAGCATAACCCAGAAACAACGACGTGGACGTAGCAGTATTTTGTTTCCTTCGGGGTGATTAATTAGAGTGGGTCCCCTTGCCTCCCTCTGTTGAATCATTGAATTCTTCCCATTTCGACGTTTATTTCCCGAGACTATTTCAACAAATGCTCGAAAATGTGACCATTTACTTCAATACACTTGTCTATCCGCGCTCTAAATGAACCAACAGAACTGAGAAGTATTGTATTTCTTGCGTAATGTTCCGGCAAACTTCAGTTATTCGTCTTTTTATGTCCTCACGTGTTGTTGGCTTTTCTCTGTAAACCTCACTTTTTAAGTAGCCCCACAAGAAGAAATCAAGTGACGTAAGATCAGGTGATCTAGCAGGCCATTGCCTCGGACCCCCTCGTCCGATCCATCGTTGATGGTAAACGTTGTTTGTCGCAACTCCAATGTCAGTTTTTCTAGTAATACTGGAAAATGGTCCCGCAAGAAGTTTGCATACTTTTCGCCATTCAAGTTGCCTTCAATATATCCCCAATAATTTCCGCCCAAACATTAACATTCCAAGGGTGCTGGCGTTCAACTTGTCGCAACCAAAAAGGGTTTTCGGTAGCCCAGTAATGCATATTATGTCAATTGACCTTACCGTGATTGGCGAAAGTCGACTCATCAGAGAATAACACCTTGGCGAAGAAAAGGGCGTCTCATTCAATTTGCTGAAGTGCCCATTGACAAAAGGAAACCCGGTTGCGAAAATCCTCACTAGAAAGTCCTTTATGCATTGACACATGATAAGGATGGTATTTATGCCGATGTAATACCTTACAGACAGTCGTTTGAGAAATTCCTGATTCACGACTTATTTGGCGAGTGCTAATGTGAGGATCATGTGCAACGGCAGCTAACACTGCTATTTCATTGTCCTCAACAGCTACCCTATCCGACCGATTCTTTTTCTTTGGTTGCACACTTTCTTCCCCAGTGAATTGTTGGATGGTATGGGAAACGTTGAGCGTAAAGAGCAACAGCACCATCGATGTTCCTTCCACTTTCTCCATAAATCGATATCATTTCAATTTTCTCTTGAATTGAATTGCAGTTCCGTTCAAGTAGAAAAAAGGGCAGAGTGCACATCATACACTCTCAGATAAGTTTAGGACAATTTGTCTCTATCTGAAATTTCTTTGAGTTTTAACTTCACTCGAGGCAATAATGACTTCCTCAAAACAAATCTCGACCTTCTAACACCCTAACAACGTTGAAAACCGATTAATGATTTAGGCGTGCAAGTGCAGTGGTATCTAGCACTGAATGGATAGGGCATTTGAGACAAATGCCCCTTTGAGGAATACGAATGAGCAATGAAAATCAGGAATTATCATTTGAAAAATCAAAAGTGACCTTCGTTTCACCTTGAAAATGGGTCTCAAGGTCAAACTTGTGGTCACCATCTTATGTCCCCTTCAGAACCTTGTGACTTTTGTCTGAAACATTTTTCGCGATATCGCGTATTTTTCGAGTAATTTGGATGTCTCAAGTTAAAAAACTCACCCGGTATAAAGCGATAGTTTTTTTTTACTACTCCGTCTCTGATGCGATTTCGTTTTTCTCGTTTTTTCAGAAGTTGGCCTCTATTTTGCTATGCAACATTAATTTGTTTTATCAATTTTCTATTTAATTCTTTCGAAAAAGTTTAAAAACAAATATCAAACAAAAGTGTTCATATATTTTGACGCTAGGTAAGCACGCGTGAAGGTACAATGGGAGAATCTGATATATATATATTTTTTTTTAGAATGGATTTCAAAGCAATCTCGTCATCATTATTTTATGGAAGAAGATTCGATAATTTTCTAAATGCAATCACAGCAATGGAAGAAGATGATCATAACGCTGCATTATTCCATCAGATGCAGATTACAATACAGACGAGGAGGAGATAGAAACAGAAAATTTAGATAACGACCACATACCCAATAATGTACCAAGTAACGTTGAAATTTTTATTAGGGATGAGGATTTCGTTAACGAGGATGAAGTTCCTTTATCAGTCATCAGAGCCTCAAAAACAGAGCAATCTCAAACCCAACCACACTGGTCCAAAAAAGATGCTAATGTGACGATGAACTGTTCTGATAACTTCAAAACAAACAAAATGAATATGAAATGTGATTTAGACAGTAAGCCTCCAATCGAAATACTTGAAATGAGGTTAAAGAATTGATCTTGAATCAAACTAGACTTTATGCTTCTCAACATAACCATCATAGCCTCAATTTCCAAAAAGAACAGTTGGAATTTTCATAGAAATTATGTTCTATAGTGGTTACAATTCAATGCACAGGGAGTCCATATACTGGAAATAGTTTTTATACGTTCATTTCGCAAATAACAATCAACTAGATGCTCAAGACATCATGACGTTTGTGTCAAAAATATCAACAATGGGGCTTCATGCACGAAAAAGTATCCATTGATGAAGCCATGATAAAGTATTTTGGCTACCATTCTTCAAAACAGTTTATAAGAGGAAAACCTGTCCGTTTTGGTTTCAAGAACTGGATGGTGACAAGTAGTTGTGACTACCTTTACAAAAAATACATATTGTGGCGCAAAAAATGTGAACGCTGATTTGTTACAAATGCCACTGGGATCTCGAGTTGCGCCTGAGTTCAACTTCCATCTGACTACATAATTTATTTTGACAACTATTTTACTTCTCATGAGCTTTTGCGATTGTTGAGATAGAAGGGCTTCAGAACAACTGGAACAGTAAGAGAAAACTGAACAAAGAAATGCCCATTGAAGCTAAAAAAAGAATTCAAAAAGTAGATACAAGAGTATTTATAGCACATTTATGAGGTAAAGAATAATATTCTTTTTGTTTTGTTTGTGCCACTATGTCCACAAACTTTGATACCATCCAGAAATCATATGTTCCCATGTACATGTTTGGGTACAGCTTGAAATAAAAAAATAAAAAAAAATATTTTTGTATTTTCTTAACACTATTCAATAAAGTTTTGTTACCAAAAATTTGAAATTTTACTTTTAAATGTCTCTGGGAATAAATGAGTTAAATGGGTTAAATAAGTTTATTGAAAACATTTTGGTACGATAAATACAATATTTTCTCTAACTCTCAGAAGCAATCATACAATTTCAGTTCAAAATAACCTCGTCGTTGAATTGAACATGGAGCGTATCTATTTTCAATAGAATATGGGAGAATATAAGCTGTAGAATCAATGCTAGTCATATCGTTCTTCGTTGACCATCTAAAGCGTTCGATTTGATAGATAAACAGGTGAGGTGGCTGTTTCATAAATCAGACGTATTAAAATTATGGTCAGTGGCATTTCATAGACTTTTTAGAATGAAACTGGACTTTTGTAACCAATATTAGTAAAATTGTGGAATGAAATCATTCTTCTGGAATGGTAGATTTTATGTTAGATGTAAATGACGTAGAGATTAACCAAGAAGACGGAAAAAATTTCCTGTAAACAAAAAGGTTGCATAGGTGATGTAAACTCTTTTCTTAGTTAACTCCATCTTTAGAGTTTCTGTAAAAATTGTCTCAAATGAGGTCAATTCGTTGGCGTTTAGCATACATTAAACATACAAAGACCTATGATGATGCTCACTATGAGGCGGAAAGAGAAATTCTGTGGAATGTTGCATTTTTAAATCAGTTTTGAGTCATCCGTCTAGAAACGGATATGTTCACTCTTCGGAAAGTTATTACCTACATATCTTACTCCTTTTGCTACAGATCGTCTCAACTTAGAGAAGGTACGGTTCCGTTGAAGGATTTAAGATTGATCGGGTGGCCTGTTTGAAGATTGCTTCACTGTACGGTAGCTTTAAGAGGAGCAACATTATTGTTGGCCATCCCAGTCATTTCCCGATCATCCATTTCTCCGCACCTCACTGTTTTTCCAAATGACATTCCTTCCTTTCTTTCCAGTTTTCTCCTTTCTTTCTTTCATTATTGTTCTACAATATAAGAATTATTTCGCGGTTTTTTTTTTTTTTTCTTAGAGAAATTTTCCATCAACGTGCGCAACAGGTTATGGGCCCAGATTGTTTAATTCAAAACTAAGTAAAACTTGTATTTTGCGATAGCCCGTGTTTTTGTATAGGGTTTTCTAATAACGACTTGACAACTTTTTTTTTTTAAATAAAAGGCAAACCATTTAAGATATTTCAAAAACTTTATTATTGGCTTGAAGTACAATCAAAACATTTATGAATGGAACTCGACTTCGTTCATATGGCCACCGCGGGCACATTTGCAGCGGTCGATCCGTTGGACCCAATTTTCAACTACTCGGTCACTATTCGCGCTCTTTCGCGTTCAATGTTGGCTCTGAGCTCTTCCAACGGCGTCGGCGTGTTGGCATAAACCCACAGAAAATAGTCAAGCGGCGTTAAATCGCATGAACGAGGCGGCCAATCCAATACTCTTCAATAAATCGATTGTAGCGTGTGCTGTGTGGCTTGTGGCACCATCCTGTTGAAACCACATGTCGTCCAAGTCCACATCTTCCAATTCTGGCCAAAAATAATCGGTGATCATGGCGCGATAACGCTGACCACTCACAGTAACGTGACGATCGTTATCGTCGACGAAAAAATAAGGCCCAATAACGCCGCCGGCATGCAAACAGCACCAAACAGTTATTTTTTGTGGATGAAGTGGTGATTCATGAAGCACATGTGGGTTTTCACCCGACCAATAACGCATATTTTGCTTATTGACGAACCCATTGAGCCAAAAATGAGCTTCGTCACTGAGGATGATTTCGCGATGAAATTCATCATCTTGGCGCATCTTCTCCAGAACCCAATCGGAGAACGTACGTCGCTTTAAATGGTCCATCGGCTTTCAATTCATGAGTCAGCTTGATCTTGTATGGGTGTAAACCAAGATCTTTACGCCAAATACGCGATGCCCAGTTCTTGAGAACGCCGTGGAATTGACTGATTTGGATCGTTTGCTACGGGCGTCTGAACGGCAGCAATATTTTCGACGCTTCGACCAACCCGTTGTCTCACTGACACGGCAACATCATACTACGAATATGTAGACTCTAATTTTTACACTAAAGTTGTTATTGCCTGTCTACTAGGACGAGAATTACGATCGCAAATTGGAGTTAATGCTCTTAAAATTGCAATCACCGACTCATTTGCAGACGTTGCTCGTTAGTGTACTTTACCACGATGAAAATGTTGAGTTTACTGAATAAATTGACAGTGACAGTTTGATGATTAGTGAAAGAGTGCGTTCACAAATTAAATTCAAAGTTGTCAAGTCCCTATTGGAAAACCCTATATAAGAGATAAGACAGTATAGGTATCAGGTGCCTTCTTTAATCGGAAATCCGTAACTGGAGGAGAATGGGTTAATTGCTAAGATGAATCAAAATGGGCTTAAGGAATCATCTTGGAAACTTTCTCTTCTAACTTTAATTTTCGAAGTTTTTATTCCTCCGCCTGATATACGAGTGCATTTTTGAATTCCAATTTGTCATTACGTGTTTAATGTAGTTAATATATTTTGAGTTTATTTTGTAGCCCTCAAGCACTCTCAAGAGCAATGTCGTGCCAGACTATGCTTTTTTGGTTGCAGACCACTGAGTCTATTATCAATTGCTCTTTGTAGCCTTTGGACCCTTTCTGCAGCCGTTTTGCTGAGGAGCAATAATATTATGTTATTGGCTTCATAGTGTTCGTAGATCTTTTTAGGTATGCATGACATTATGACGTAATGGACCGGTATTTTGTTCGATCGTGGGAGATGTAACCGATGTTGATGATAAAAGATGTAATAAATCTTTTGGGAGCAAGTATTTAACACCCTGTGACCGAAATCCAGGCATTTTATGCTGCTTATCCAGAAGTGTTGTCCATTATCTGGCCTTGGGACCATCCAATTTGGCAATGATTTTATAATTGTGCCTACTTTATCCGCTGTGATGGCTTCCTGCTGTTCCTGTACCATTTGTTGCGTATTAAGCATTTCATCATGCAACCAAAATCAATTAGGTTTAAACGTTCTCGCTGCAGAGAGTTGCTTCTCACAGAAACTTTGGACTTCCTGTTGAGATGGATACCTATATTAGTATTTGTGTTATATTTTTTCAGTTTCCGGTAGAAGATACGTTCGTTTTGGTTAAAAAGTAGATTGCTCTTTTTTCGTTGGTCACTGGTTTTAAATTTTCGAAGCCGCGTTGAGACGACTGACTTTTTCTGTTTCATTGTTTCATTGCTTCTTAATCGTATTGCGAGTGTATCTCATATCTTTGGGGCAGTTTTTAACTGACTTTTTTTAATTGCTTAGATTATGTTTCTCTTACATATTCTGTAAGCTATACAGCCTTAGCATTTCGATCTTTCGCTTAGGAATTTATTCCCATTTCGGGGTGGATTTTCACTTCTTCTTTGTAGACCTTATTCTGCATTCATTAGCTTAAGATCTTAGGCTTTAACTACAAAAACGGAGCTGCAGTTAAGTAGCAAGTGGAATTCCATTAGATTTATTTCTCTGCCAATATTGTTTTGGTAAAGTGTTAGTGTTCGGGATATCGATTATGTTTGCCATTTTACTTGAAGGGTTTATCTTAGGGATTCTTGGCCTGAAGGTGGGGTTTACTCCTTCGTACTGGATTAAAGAAGTTTCCATCCCCCATTCTATTGGATTTATCGTTGAGTCAGCTGTTTGTCAACGATTTCTTACTGTTATTGTTGCAAATCTATTGTTTTAGTTTCCTGATGATTTGCCATTTTAGGTTTTCGGGCTCGTTGGTCGGTTTGCTTGGTAACCTGCCGGACTTCCACTTTGGTTTCATTTATCCTCATTGCAGATATCAAGTTGAGTAATCTAATGGACCGGTATTGATCTGCAATTCTTTGCTTTGAAATCTGACTTAATTCAGGATACTTCATTTAAAATTCTCCACATAATTTCTGCCTATAGCCTACGAGCAACGTTTCTAATTCAGTTGCTTTAAAGAAGTTGCGCACGACATGCTGATTCAAGAAACTAGTACCTGAGCAGCATTTTCGGGAAGTGGAACAGAATATGTTGTTTGACTCCTTTATCCTGATGACTGTATGTTGTACTACCGACCGGGTGGGCGAACGTTTTCCGGTCGCCAGCCGCTCGCATTGTCTTCTGTCTAAGGGATAGCTCCAATAGGGGTTCAATCCTCGGGCAATTGCATTTGTCTTAAATTTATTATTCTTGTCTTCATTATTTGGCTTCGATTGTTTAACCATTTGGGCAAGGGACGGCGATCCCGCGGAGCACGCTGGAAGTAGAAGACAGCCGCTCAATTTGAGACAGACGCTGACCAGGAAGCCGCACATTATGACACATGTAGCAGAGATAACAAGTGGATTCATGTCTACCGCAGAACCATTATGTATTGCTTTTAGTTCTGTGGCTAATGCTGCGTATTGAGAGATCTTTGTGGAGTAAGTTGGCGGTAGGTTTCGATTTATCGTTACTGCTACATCAAGGATCTCTATCCTCTGCTTCATGGAACAGGATGATGTTCTCTTAAATGTGCTGATCTGTTGCTATACAATAGAATTTTTCAGTTGAGCTTCCAAGCACAGGAATATTTGTAATAGGGCACGTGCTCTGTGAGAGCTCCACTATTGAGAACTAACTGTTGTGCCTGTGCAACGAGGCATTGCATAGAGATACTACAAGTTAAACTGTCTCCTGAATTTTTTCACACCGGGCATATATCTCCTATAGGCTTTGATGATATATCTACGATAGTTTTTTGTAGTAATTACCCTGTCTTGTATTGCTATGACAAAACCCTGTGTTTCGGGAAAGAGTTTGCTCTGTGTCTGCCATAGGTTTGGGCTTTGTTGATCACTGTGATCCATATGGAGGTCATAAAAATGCATTTCATGTACGTATGGTCGATTTCCTCAACTCTATCAGACGTTTTTGACATCTGGTGGATAGAGAAAGGTATTTCAATTAGGGTTTATTAGTGTGAAGCCATTATCTACCAATGTAACAGCTCTAAGCAAAGAGGAATAACTATTAAGGAAATTTCGGCGAAGATTCGTAATCTGATTGTAGTGCAGTTTTTGGGTGGTGGCAGCGATATTTTGTCAGATGTTAGATGTATAGGATCTTTTAAAAATTCCAAAATAAAAATAATACCCTTGCCCAGCTGTCAATGCCTTTAGATTTATTTCCTCCGTTGCGGTTTGACTTCATGATGGTTGTTAAACGCATTTGGTGAGAGTTTTCTTGATGATGACATGGTTGCTTTCTTTGAGTTGAAGAAATCTAAGGTATTTGTAAGAATCACACATGCTTCAGGTTCCCAATAATTTTATCTTGATTAATTTGATATTTTTAATTTTTGCCATGAAATTTTTCTTCAACAAGGACGTTTAAAACGGCTTTTCCCACGGAGCAGGATTACAACAACTTATTATTCAATTGCCTTCTGGGGCTAAAGAAACTGATAAAACTGATTATTTCTGATAAGGCTTCATTCTCAACTAAGTGACTAAGATAATAATTAGCAGAAAAAAAAGAAAAAGTGTCCACTTAACGATTGAAAGTAGCTTTGTCATATCCACGGCATTGACTGCGACTCTATACTTATTGCTTTCCTCATATTGACATGTATTTGTTCGAAATTGATTTGAAACATTTTTGCTGTGGTAGTATTTTTCGTTTCCTCGTTCAAATGCTTGAAGCTTGTTTCACATTTTTTGAGTCAAAAGAAGCTCATATTTTGATTTTGCTACGATGGTTGATATGTATCTTTTTGCTAAAATTCAGGACTGTGTGATTGTACAGCTTCAGACAATTTGTGACTTCATATCTGGTTTTTGAGTCCTTGAAAGTTTTGTGTGTGTCAGTCCCAAGTTCATTAGCTTTTTCCAAGCCGAACAAACATTTGAACATTTTTATGGCTTAATACCTGCACTGATATATGATACAAGTAGCACTGCACCTGCCACGACTCACAAACTATAATTCTCCTGGGTTCTAGTGAATACGCATTATGTTTGAAAGAATTTCCATTCCTTCGCTCTGTGGGTCATGTGATCCACAAGGTGCTTTGAGCTTGACAATTTTGTCCTGTCTTTTGTAGTAAATCGTCTTATGCTTCATATCCACCCTATTGTTTGGACATTTCAGACACTGGGGTGTGCCAACATGCCCAAAGTTATAGAGATATTTTCAATAACCGCTGGACAGGAATTGTGTAAAGTTATAATTATTGTCCCTCTTGGCTTCGTTGTCCACAATTCGGTAACAGGAATTAGCTTCTGGGTCCACTTTCCTTTTGTGGAGATATTATAACTGATTTCTTACCAAATGTTGCCTAAGGTACGAAGTCTGCATTCGCAACGATGTCGACGGGAATCATTCCATGTAATATACCATATAGTCTGCTTCGTTCAAGATTATTGAAAAGTCGCTGCTAATCCTGATTGTGCAGAGCCTGTACGAGAACAGTAGCATCCTGTATTCGGATTCGAAAGCATCCGAGAAAGTATTGCCTGAATTAGCGATAATTTCTTGCTGGTAAAATTGACGTGGGATTTGAGCAGCAAGTTCATATCTGACATTACTTCGAGGTTTATCCCTTTGTTTGGTTTCCAACTTGGAAGTACGTTTCCGACTTCTACTTGTTAATGACATGCTCATTCGTGTGGCGAACTCCAATCAATCCCTGATCACTATATCTCGTGTAAATGCTTAGTAACTTTAATAACGGCGATGTCTTCAGCGAATTCAATTAATTTCATTCCTTTTGGCAGTGTTATTCGTAGAACTCCATTATATTTTGTGTTTCAAAGAAGCGGTCCGAGTACCGGTCCTTGCGGACTCCTTCGAAAATGTTGTAGTATTTCTTACCATCGTGGACGTGATATTTTAGTTTCTTGTTGCTAACATAGTCAATGACTTTCTTTAGTTAGTAGCATGGTATTAGAGGGAGTGAAAAGTAACCTCCCTGACCACCAGAATGCACTGATACTGCAAAAAAGGTTATGGTGCCTTGAAGTACGTTCATATTTAGGTAGACATGGCAAATTCCAGTGCGATACTGTCTTTAGTTTTGTTTTGACAGCTGATTGTTGTTGACGTGTTTGGTATTATGTTGAGTATGGACAAAAACGATTTTCGTTCTCTCATAAAACATTATGAGGCTAAGGACACAAAAGAAAAGTTGGATAAATATTTTGGGGCTAATGCTCCGTCAGATTACACCATCAAATATTGGTTTCGAGAGTTTCGTGGTGGCCGCAACTCCACTACCGATCAAGTCCGCAGCGGCAGGCCTTCTGATGCGGTTACAGAGGACAATGTCAAAAAAATATATGAAATGGTGTTGGCTGATCGGAAAGTGCGCGAGCTAGCAGATACCACAAAGATCAGTACTGAATGCACACGCTTTATTTTGGGCAATATTCTGCACCTGATAAAGTTATCCTGCCGCTAGGTGCCGCGCATACTCACTCCTGACCAAAAACACGAACGCGAGAGCACTTCGAAAGAGTGTTTGGACTTGCTGATGCGGAATCGGGCGAATTGGTAACTGTTGAACACTAGAGAACAGAATGATTGCCCGGCAATTTACTGAAGCCGGCACGAGTGCTCCGAAGCGGCCGAGAGACTAGATGGGTCAGAAAGGTTATGGCGTCGGTTTTCTGGGATTGTCATGGCATACTCTTTGTGGACCATCTCGAAAAGAAAAAAACATCAACATCGAGTATTCTGTGCATTATTAAAGCGATTGAAGGCCGAAATCACTGCCAAACGGCCTCACATAAAACGAAAAAAAAAATTGTTTTTGCAAGACAATGCACCGGCGCACAAGAGCATCGCAACCATGGCTAAAATCACGCCATGAAATCATCAACGCGAAGAAATCATCAACGCCACGGAGGAGCATTTTGCTGACCTTCCGGAAAATTACTTTTCGGACAGGATCAAGAAGTTGGAAAATCGGTAGAATAAGTGTATCAAACTAAAAGAGATTTATATTGAATAAAATAAAAAAAACATTTAATTTTTTTTTTTTCATTCCCAATGAGGTTACTTTTCACCCCACCTAGTATAGGGTTTTCTATCTCAAGCCCTTTGAGATATTTCAAAAACTTTATTATTTGCTTGAAGTACAATGAAAACATTTATGAATGGAACTCGACTTTGTTCATATAGCCACCGTGGGCACGTTTGCAGCGGTCGATTCGTTGGACCAATTTTCAACGACTCGGCCACCCATTTCGGCCAAAACGGCCGCTATATCGCGTTCAATGTTGGCTCTGAGCTTTTACAACGTTGTCGGCGTGTTGGCATAAATCAATGACTTAACGTAGCCTCACAGAAAATAGTCAAGCGGCGTAAAATCGCACGAACGATGCGTTCAATCGACTTTCCAACGTCTTGAGATAATACGCTCACCATACTTACTCTTCAATAAATCGATTGTAGCGTGTGCTGTGTGGCTTGTGGCACCATCCTGTTGAAACCACGTGTCGTCCAAGTCCATATCTTCTAATTCGAGTCAAAAATAATCTGTGATCATGGCGCGATAACGCTGACCATTCACAGTAACGTGACGATCGTTATCGTCGACGAAAAAATAAGGCCCAATAACGCCGCCGGCATGCAAACCGCACCAAACAGTTTTTTTTTGTGAATGAAGTGGTGATTCATGTAGCACATGTGGGCTTTCACCCGACCAATAACGCATATTTTGCTTATAGACGAACCCATTGAGCCAAAAATGAGCTTCGTCAATGAAGATGATTTTGCGATGAGTTTACTGAATAAATTGACAGTGACAGTTTGATGATTAGTGAAAGAGTGCGTTCACAAATTAAAATCAAAGTTGACAAGAACCTATTGGAAAACTCTATATATTTTGGAATTTCGTAATATATATAACCCGCTTGCCGAGTAAAAATCCTTGTTCGTCCCTATTTGCCTTTTTTACTTCAGTTGTTGCATCTACTATTTTTTTTTGTGGTAGAATTCGATATTCTTGAACCGTCCTGAAAATATGACAGAGCTCAATTTTACCCTGCCAACGCAGTCAGCCTGCCATATATGATGCGTTCAATCTTTTCTAGGACATCAAGCTGACATGCTGAGCGGTGGGGTTATTTGTTCCATTTTGGTAGAAGCATTAAATGTTGGATTTTCCATAGAATGGAGAAGACCCATTCTTTATGTACTTAGCATCGCTATTAAAAATGTTTACAGCTTCGCTTTCGTAATCGAGTTAATTGCGCGACTATCTGGTCCATATCTGATTCAACAGTGCAGAAAAAACACCAGCATTTTACGGATAGGGTAAGGGAACGTGTTATAGACAGAATATGTACGCATGACAAATAACAGTTTTTCTTGATAAAGAGATGATATTTTAGCCATTTACGTATGCATCTATCATCTTGTATTTGGGTAACTTGGGTAACTAATACCATTAGCACTAATTGTATCTTACACTTAGTTATAATAAGGGATTTAACTACATACAATCAAACTGGCATCAAACTGCCATCAAAATCTTACCTCCTGCCTGAGCAGACAATCTGGTTTTACTACCCTATAACTCAAGACACTATAAATCCTGCCGAAACTACCATAATTTTACTGGTATAAGAAATGTACCAATCCTAACTGAATACGGAAAAATCCGTCATTAAATTCAACACCCACTCTAAATTTACCTTTTACTTAATGTTCTATGATTTTGTATCTCTAGAAGCTGTAAACATTAAACTCATTGTCCTCATACATAAGCACGTATAATCTACTAATTTCCTGTCATAAAACATACAATCGGTTCATTCGCCTTTTTCAAATTTCTTTCGTAGTACCATCTTAATCGAGAAATATACCTATCTGCTTGTAAAACAATTAAATTCACTCCATACTTCATAAATTTTCATGGCTCATAACAATAAAGTCCTTACCATTTACAGACCAATAAGCAGTTAACATATAAATCGTAACACATTCCATAACTAGATAAATTTTCAAATATCATAGAAATTCTATCTCCCATAAATTAGAGGATTTTATTGTAGAACCCCAGAGAAGTACAAAGCGGTGGTTGTCGTTATTCATCCGTATCTTTTTTTTTTTTATAAAGAATTCAAAAAATTAACGAAACCAAAAATATATATCGTATATACGAGTACCTGAAAAATGAAGCGCCAAAATTATGTGACAAAGGAGAACCACATTCAAGTGGTAGATATATTGGTGAAATTGGCATCTGGTTTCTGTTCGAGACAGTATCGCAAGCATATGGAAAACTTTTGAGACGAATTGGCGATTGCTTTCTTAGTGGAAATGTTTTGCAGATAAAAGTATCTAAAGCGAAAAAGTTTCAACTTCCCCTAATACTTGTGGGTGCCTATCTCAGTTTTTGTTTTCTCTTCTTGCCAGTTGTCACGTCTGTGTACGTTGACAGTCGATATATTATCAAAACGATTGAGAATATTGCTTTTGAAACAAAAAAAAGTTAAAAAAAAAAAAAAAAAATGAATAAAATTGCCCAAATCTTGAACACCCAGATGTAGCAAACAGAATCTGATGATTGAGATATTGCTGAGGTCAATAAATTGGCAAACTTTAAGAAAAATGAAGGAGCAAATCGACAAAGCTTCAATGAAATATACGACCACGTACTTGGATGCCTTTCGAAAAGTTTCGGACAAGCTAAATGAAAATATGAACATGTTTAAAAAAGTTTGTCATGCAATTAAAATGTATTCCCTCTGTAGATAAATTATAGGCCGAAGAATATTCGAACTTCCAAAATAAATAATTGGCAATTTAATCTGAGGATTTGTTTTGTGAGTTGTTCATGGTTTGTTGCAGGGTATCGTTCTCTCCATTTCATAACGTAGGCACCAAAAAGCACGTTTTTCGAATTCAACTATTGAGTATCGGTAAGTAAGCTAACAACTCTAAATATTTCAAATCAACTTTTGTCATATATTCGTACATGCCGCACAGGGAGGAATGATGTTCTTATAAAGGATTGCTTCAAACGATGTTCTAGGAGCGACTTCAAATTGTATAAGATGCAAAAGAGTGTGTTTTTACAGGCCTTGTTGGAAATCAGAAATTATCTCCAGACGATTGCCATAAGACACGTCTCAGATGTTTTGGATGTTTTACTTTCCAAGCTGCAAATATCGAATCGGATACCTACCTCACAATATTAGAGAGACAGAATATCGTTTACTTCACGAAGCATCTTAGACATTGGCTTCAGGTGCCCGTAATTCGTTCTGTGAAGATTTAGCCGGAAAAGTGGCATCTTAGGTCTAGATTGTGTGGATGGGTGTTAAAAGTAATAAGTTGAAGTAAGGAGGGACAATCGATATTACCAACTAAAATTTGATGAATAAAGAGAATATCGGTAACTTTTTGGCGTATAGAAAGGGTTGTAAATTTATAAGTTTCATTCGGTCAGTGTAAGGTGATAAGTTTTGGTTATTATCCCAGGGAAGGCCACGTAAAGCAAACTGTATAAACCTGTGTTGAACAGCTTTTATCCGGAGGATGTGAGTTCTGTAGTAGGGTGGCTAGCATATTCAGGAATAGGCCCAACAAAGGTTATGTAAAGAGATTTGGTAACATAAGGATTGGAAAACTCCTTAGACCAGCGCTTGATGAAGCCAAGGGTAGAGTTGGCTTTTTTTATAATACTATCAATGTGAGAACGGAAATTGAGTTGTTTATCGTAGATAACACCTAAATCATGAAACTCATTCACTAAGGGAACAGGCAGATTAAAGATTAGATAGCAACGGGGTGAAGTTGGGGGCGTTTACGGGTATAAGTTATAGCCTGACTCAAGAAAATTAATCTGACACCAAGTACAAAATCTGTCTAGATCTTGCTGCAGTAGTAGGCTGTCTAAGGAAGATGATATACATATATCTAAATATTTTCATATCATCTGCGTAAACAGATATTTATGATATTTTAATGATACAAGCAAGGTCAGAATAAATAATAAGGGGCCAAGATGGCTGCCCTGAGGACACCAAAGGAGGCTTTAATTGGATCGGAAACCATGGGCCTAAATAAAACATAGTAAAGTCGTTCGTTTAAATAGGATTGAATAACGCCAAACACGGTAAGGAAATCAACATTTTAAAAAAGTCGTTACCTCAGACTGTTTGATGTCGAAGAAGACGAATTTGTTAGGCAAAATGTTCTTTTCCCACTGATACGGATGAAGCTCCCGGAACTTAAACTGCATCTTTTTCTCCTATCTCGAACAGGGGCAAGAGAAAGAAGGTTTTTTATGCTTTTGCTGGCGTTTCAATAAACGGGAATCGGAAGATGTGCGCAATCCCAATGAACAGGATGATCGGTTGTTTACGTTCCCGACCACATAGTAACCACTCTGTTATGAAGCAACCAATAATAGGTAAAGGTGAAGGTATTTAGTATTTTATTAAAGAAATAATGTAGTTGCATATTAAGATAACAAAAATCTTATAGTTGTGTAAATGGCAAAACATGTAAGGAGTTGTTTTTTGAAGTGCTTTGCATTTCTTATCCCTCTCAGTTCCATTGGAAGGGAGATCCTAAAGCGAGTGGCATGAACTAAAAACTGGCGTTTTGATGTTAAACAGCAGTATAGTACGTTTGCTGGATAAGTACAAAGGTTCGCTGCGATATAAGGAATCTCAGCTTACTGTAAAAATAGTCTGGTTGTTGTGTTTGAATAATGTCGTAAATACAAGTCAATGAGAAGTATTGAAATACATTTTCAAAAGAACATCCAAAGATTGTTTTGGCATACGACGAAACATGGTCGTATCTACGCTGGTTATATATGTATCGTGCAATATTGTTGTAGACAACAATTAATAGTCGAGTTTACCAAATACTTCACAACAGTTTAATAAAATGGGCAGTAGTAGAGTTTTTGATTGGTGTATAGGTGTATAGACTGGTGAAGCCCAGAGAAGACGAAGACAGCCGCAAACTTTTTGAATTGTTGCAGTGATATGATCATCCCATGATAATGTACGGTTAAAGGTAATGCCTAGATTTCGAATAGACTCAACATATTCGATGTTTGAGTCCCCATAGCTGCAGCAATGGAAAAGAGGTCAGATCAATTGTATTCCGATAAATAACGATGGCTTTTGATTTTCTCGGACTTAGGCAGAGGTTATTATCCTGCGCCCAGTTCACTACCAAACTCGTAAGACTTTGTATAAATAATTGCACATTGTTTGCTCGTTCACATAAATTGGAAAAGGAATTGGCCCTAGTATAGACCTTTGCGGTACACCAGTTATCATCTATAATATTTCAGATGATCGATCTTCAATGACTCCGACTTGTTGTCTAATAGTTAGGTATGAATATACGAACATATAGAATATATAGAGCACAAGAGAGCGTGGTTTACCGTATCGAAAGCTTTTGAGAAATCAAGAAGGGTTAAAAAGGTAAGTTCATTTCGATCGAGAGCATTTCGAATCTCATCAGGGATAGATAAGAGAGCGATTTTGCAGCTTCGCTTTCTTCGATAACCCGATTGACACGGGCCTAGCTGATGTTCTGCGAGGTGTTGGATTAATTGTGCAAGTAGAGCTTTCTCAAATATCTTAGAAAGGTAAAGCAGAATTGCGATTGGTCTGTATTTAGATAAGTTATTATTGGCTTTTTTTATTATGGGCACGGTCTTGGCTTATTTCCATTCATTGGGATACACAGAGCTAGTTAAAATGGTATTGAAAATGTATGTTATATATGGAAGAATGACTGGCAACGACAGTTTAATAAATTTAGGGTATATTCCATCAAAACTAGTTGCATTTGACTTCACTGACAATACCGCCTCCACGACATCAAGATCTGCGACTGAGAAAAGAAAAACTTTCTGAGTTTCTGCTGCCACCAATGGATTCCTCAAACGCCAAACTTACATCAAAAGAGTTGGACGAGGGGTATGATGTAAAGTCATCTGGAAGCTTATGGTCTTGTTTGCCAACTCCTATTTCTCGCACATTTTTCCCTATGGTAGATGGATCAAGTTTGTGTTTATAAAAACGTACTTTTGCCTTTCGTACCTCACAGACCATCTTATTTCGAGTTGTCGATACATATTTGTATCGCTTACAAAGATACTATGCGTAATTTCTATTCTCCATTAGCTTTGAAATAGTGTAGGTCATCCAAGATGGGGAATTAGATTGTATCTTTTTGGTTTTTACTTTGACATGTATGTCAAAGAGCCTATTTAAGATTCCTTAAAAAAAAACTACTTGGTCGTTCACAGAAGACGTGTAGAAGATTTCAAGGAGACGAACGTAATTAATATTTGTAAAGTCCCTATACTGGTTGGTATCATTAGTGGGTAAGGTATTATTTTCCGCGAAGAGATTTAGCTACATTATTAAGTCGGATAGGTCGGCAGTTTGGAAGCGTCAAGTAAGTTACAGTTAAAATCATCAAAAATAACAATATGGGGCGTGTAACATGACAGCCGCTCCAGTGTGTCGAACAGATATTAAAAGGTTATATTACTGTTTGGTCTGTACACTGCGCAGTGTCGCACACAACATTAATAAACAAGTAATCAATCGGGCAATTAGATTCAGATTTACATACAAACGTTTACATTTTATACCACAACGAACATAAATTGCAACGTCACCACCCAAACAAAATTATCTATGGGACCGGTAAAGCCTATAACCATCTAAAATGTAAACTTTGTTACAAATTTTGGGAAAAAACCAAGTTTCAAACACACAGATAATATCAATATTCGAACCTACAAACAAATACCGAAACTCGTCAACTTTTGGGTATAAACTTTGTGCATTTTTGCTTGGGAAACCAACATCACAGAGGTGGGCAGCATAATTAATTTCCTCGGCGAAAATATTATTATTAATCTCAGTCTGATGTAGGGCAAAATTCCGAAAAAAAACTGAAAACTGATGTGGGTAGACCTATTTACAAAGGAGGTGTTAAAAGTCAAATTGGCAATTATAGACCGATATCCATACTGCCAGTCATAGAAAAGTGTTAAAAGGATGTTATTAGAAGTAGACTAATCGGCTTTATTGAGAACCACTCCCTTCCACCAAAGTCAGTACGGTTTCCAGAAGCAAAAAAGTACTAGACAATTGCTTGGAGAGTTTGCGAATTGCGTCAATTAATCCTTAAATAAAAGTCATCATATTTTGGTCATGTTTATGGATTTTAATAAAGCATTTGATACACTAAACCATGCAAAAATATTGGAAGCGCTTGAACGGATAGGTATACGAGGAGTGATGGTGGACTGGCTAAGGGATTACCTACTCAACAGGGCCTTTTGTGTTAAAACCAAGGACGTTTACACTGAAAAGAAGCATATACAATATGGAGTTCATCAAGGGTCGAAACTAGGTCCAATTCTTTTCATTTTGCACAAAACTAAACTTCTTCGCACTTTCAAAAATAACATTCCATTTGCTAACGCAGATGACACCGCGATAGTTGTGCGCCACAGGTCTCTGGAGACGGCAAGGCAGGCAGAACTTAATAATGCAGTCAAATGGTGTCACAACAATGGCTTAGTAATCAACGCGGCGAAAACAAAAATGATGAACATCTGCAGTCCACATCATAAAGCTACGTAGGATGCCTGCCCCAAATCAAGCAAACACTTAATTGACGTCGTAGAAAGCTATAAATACCTAGGAGTCATCATTGATAGCCATTTCATCTGGGACAAGCAAATTAACAAGATACGCTCTGATTTAGGGAAGGCTTCATTTGCATTGGCGCATCAAAGAAATCATGCAACACCACAAATTTTGGAGCTGGTATATTACGCCTTGATTAAATCCAAATTAAGGTATGGAATACTGGCCTGGAGTAACGCCTGCAAAACACATATCGAGAATCTGCAAAAACTCCAAAATTCTGCCTTGAGGCTAATAAACTGGGAAAATGTTCCTGACGAAAGAAGATTTTAGGTACTTGAGGTGCCAAATATTTTCAAGATGACCCTGGTTCTGGAATACTATAGTGACATCCGCTTTCAAAGGCCAATCGAACATGAAATTAACACCAGAAGACGTGCTACGGGTATGTTACAAGTGCCCTGTAACTACAATAACTATGGTAAAAGGCAGCTCAAATATAGCGTTCCCACAGTATTACATAAATTACCTGCTGATCTTAAAAAATATTGTAAATTTTAAAAACAGAAAAAAAAAAAATTATTAAAAATTCACAAAATTAAATTTGAATTTGAAATTAGCGAATTTAGAAAAAAATTAAAAAAAAAAAAATTATTAAATCATGTATACAAAACGTAGATTGCTCATTTTAGTTTAAACTTTTGAGAAGCAACCTTTTGCAGAAAAGCCATTGAGGCTTCGCCGAAAATAATAGAAATTGTTAAGAAACTTTCATGCAAATAAATATGCCTAAATAGGAACGGCATCTGTCCATTGATATGGGTACCATTCCATGTAAGGTACCATTCCTCCCACTACCAGTGGAGCCCCAGTGTGTGTCAGACACGCAGGGTTGCGTCATAGTTATTTAATGTCACGTTGAGAGGAAAATAAGAAGCAGAAAGCCAAGCAATTTTATAAAAAAAGGTGGGTTGCATTAAGAAAAAATTGAAAAAAGAAGAAAAAAAAAACTAATTAAAAATAATTCAAAAATGATGGTAAAGGTAATAATGAACCTCAATAGAAATCTTATACGAACTCTTGGATAAAACGTACGAGCAGTGCTCTGGACAAGTAAAAAATTTTCACGCAAGAAGGGAGGATATCAACGGTGATTCAGTTGTGAAAAAGAAGCGTGCGTAACACAGCTTTCAATCATAATGATTTGATGAAATATTTGTTTGGGTTATGCACGTTTTATCATACAAATATTCACAAGAAAGTGTGAATGTCTTCTGATCGATTAGACCTTAACCAGATTAAGCAGTTACGATCGACGCAAGATATTACTCCAATATATAGCGGATGTCGGAGTGCAAAAGTTTAAAGTGCAACCAGACGCATACTTTGTGGCAGTCCTGGTACGGCTTCGGATGGCCTTATAATTGCATATATCGGGCTCAGGAGAGCCTTTATCAGTTGAATAACTCAAAATCTCTCAAGAGATCTTGTGCCATGAGCATCAAGTTCCGAAAACTAATGCCAGAGTTAATCATTATAAATTAAGCTTCTGACGTTTTTCTCGGGAACCACATAGAAGTCATTGGATATCCGAAGAATGATAGCAACAACATATGGTAAGGCAAGACGCGTGCAGAGCGGTACTGCATAAAAGGATCAGAATTGTTTGCGAGCCTTAGAGTAGAATAGACGAGCTAAAAATCGGATCCTTTGAAGAAAAAGGAAGCGAAGCATGCAATTGAGGAAATAGGTAGTATACGGTTTGAAATTTTAACAAACAGGTAGAAAGAACATGTAAAGGCCACAGAACTAGAACTGATAATAGAAATAGAAACAATGAAACTTAAAAATGCAGAGGATTTAAGGCGATCATGATCGAAATTTCCCTGTCAACTAGAACGAACCATTCAGTTTGGATAATGATTGGCATCAATTTCGTCTACCCAGGTAAACAAGGTAGGGTTAACCATATCTTGTTTAACAACGAAGGACGAGAGCCGCTCGTGAGCACTACGACTAGAGAAGATGGAAACAATATCGGCTACTCCAGAAAGAAAAAAAAGGGAAAGATGTGTTCTTATCATATCTCATCTTTGGTTACAAGCTAGCTTCTCAAAAATAGTTACTGTAAATTAATTTAAATGTAAAAAAACATTTAATTGTTTAGTCAGTGTTTTCAATTCCAAAGTTACCACGAGTTTGTTTAATTATTTTTTGAAAAGATAACAATATCTAGGCTTAAATCCAACAAATCAGCTGGACCGACCGAGATATTAAAAGCAGCTGGGAATGACTTTGTGGATAGCATGCTCCAATTCATTTTTCATGCATGCTCTGCGATCTTTCCGGTCCCGTTCACTAAATTCTTTCACGATCTCACAGAACAATCTGACAAACGGAAGCAGACGCATGTTTAACAGAAATGGCATCCTTGTCAAAGTCGTCCGTCTATGCAGAATGACGTTCGCTGCTCCGTCAAAGTTGGTAAAGGCTTAATCGATACATGTGATGTCAAAAAAGGTTCTTCTTTAAGATCATGTTTGAAAGAATTGTGCGGAAAGCCTGTTCAACTACTAGCGTACGTCGGCGTGGTGCCAAAATGGATTTATCGGTAAATGTGAGCTCAATAAGCTGGGAAACGCAACGCGGACGAATAAGACAGAATGTCACAGAAAGTACAGAATGAGAGTTTTAATTTTCAGGTATTAACGGACTTTGTCTACCTTGGCAACACTTAAAACTATGCCATCAACCAACAACAATGTCAGCAGAAATAAAACGATGAATCATTCTTTGCCAGGTTCTTTGAGTTAAGTAAGGCTATATGCCGAAAAACTAAGGAGACTCTATATAAGACCTTGATTACCCCAGTCCTCCTTTATGAACTCAATCGAAAGCAGGTGAAGGTATCCCCATTGTTTAGAGAGAAAAATCTTTCGAAAAATATTCGGTTCCGTTTATGTTGACAGGCTTTGGAGGAGAAGATTCTACGGAGAACTATACGAGATGTTCAACGACATTGAGCTAGACAGAAAATGCACAGCTGTCGCTTGAGATGGCTAGGACACTAATGCTTTGGCCCGGAGGGATTGCATAGCAGAAGGAGGTGTTACCATAGGTTGCACACATAAGTAAAAGGAGGCAGTTAGCTAAAGCCTGGGTTAACTGGAGAGGCCCTTAATTGAGGCTCAGATTCACTCCAAGCTGTAGCGACATCTAAGTAGGTAAGTAATTGACATAGATGCAACTGAAATCTCAAAGGCTTTTCTAGAAAAGCTTAAATAAGTGGAAAGTCTGTCATAGGATACTAATCATTCCAATCCGACATTGCGTGGAAATATGGACATTGTCAAGAATAGGAACTCACACAGGGTAAGTTTGACAAGCGGACTTGACCCAATATAGCTTTGCCTTTAGTTTTGGGATTTGAGTTTTGATATTTATTCAGCGATTTGTGGCAAGTACGAGTAAGTAAATTTGGTTTACCAGGGTTCTATGCCTTAAGAGGCAGTTACTCATAGAAGTAAGGCTTGGATGTGTACACAGATCATCAATTGAGTATGGAGAGATATCTGTTACATTAGCTCTTTATTTGCCATATGCCATTTACACTCCAGTAGAGATCTTAAAAAACTAACGTCGAAGAAAACGTTACTACCTTAGCAGAACAATTTTCAATTCTTAACTTGAAAAATTCCATGTTGGTATTTTATGAAATAATTCAAATTAATGGCAATGTTCGAGCTAAAATCGGTTCTTTTCCGTATTCGTATCCCAGAAAAGTGAATTTCCGCTTCGAAGGTAAAAAAATTGGTTGTGTTCTAGCCAATCAAAGTCGTAAATTAGTTCAACTTACCCAAACCAATTGCCTGTATCTACATAAAATCATCCAACCTACATAATGTTATCTTGACAATTTGATTTTTTGTCTGTTACCGAATTAGCGTCAGCATGTTTCACTTAAGTGCATATCAAACGCATACTTATCTCAATTAAAAATGTTATTTAAGTTTTATGTAATTTTAAACTTAGCTCAGGAAAACTTCCTGCTTCCTCAATTATCTGAAATTCAACTGCTTCATCCTCTTTTTATCGCTCAAATTTCTATGAAAAAAAAAAAAAAAAACAAAAAGGAAGTTATTTCAATGATGCGTAAGGTACTCCTGATGTGCAAGCTAAGTGGATATTATTATGATATTACACTTTTCGACATTGAAAGTGAGGATTTTTTTCCAACGTTTTCCTTCGTCTTCTTTTCGACTTCCTCGTTTACTTTTGCTTTTCCATAAGTGTGCACGTATTCTTGTCATATGCTCTTACGACTTTGAAAGCCAGGAATACCGATGGTGTGCGAATAACCGTCAGTGATGTATCCGACTAGCTATTGAATTGTCAAAAAAAGCACATGTCGTTAAAAAAGTGTTTTTTGCCATTTCAACGAATGGAATAACTGCGTTGTTATACCATTTTTGTTTTGATTAGATTTTTTTTTTTTTTTTTTAAATTTGTGTACATGTGAGTAGGTATTACTTGTATATCCTTGGGTGTTTTAGTTTTTATTTTTAAGCAGAGGGCTTGCGAGGGATTATGTTTTATTCATTTGTATGCTCGTTTTAAATGCAAAAGATGTGTGTACTTCATATATTTTGAATTACAAGTGATTTTGAGACATTTGAATGTAAGTCACTGGCGTTAAATGGATTATGTATTTCCTGCAGATTGATGTGGTTTTGTATGACCTTGAATGCGTAAAATGAATATACTATATAGTACTTAGCATTAAGTATGCGGGCTAAAAATTCACAATTTCATCGTTCCTTTCATGATAAGTTTCGCAGTAGGTGTGTAAATATCTAACACATTATTGTATTCAGCAGAATTATAGTGCCGTATCTAAGGAAGTCATATTACTTACTCGTATATCCACCATTCGAATCGTGAGTGCCGATAGATTCATCTACCTCTTTGATGACGTATTGCATCTACTGGGTTTTGGCGTAAGTAAATGGCCGTTTCTAAGAGACGGCACAACTTGAATTACATCCATTCCATTTTCAGTTGGTACCAACCTTCAAAGGTACGTGTATAAATTTGACAGCTGTCGGACGATTAGATCTCGAGATATAGCGTTATGAGTGAAGCAACTTTTGTTATTGTGAAAAAAATGGATTCAAAGCAATTTCGTGTGTTGATTTATCATTGCTTTTTGATGGGAAAAAATGCAGCCGATGCAAAGAAATGGCTTGATAAGTGTTACAAGGACTCTGCACCTGTCGAACGAACCATTCGCAAGTGGATTGAAAAATTTAAAAGTGGTCATACAAGCACCGAAGATGATGCCCGCAGTGGACGTCCAAAAGAGCCTGTTTCAGATGAAAACATCAAAAGATTTAACAAAATGATTACGAATGACCGTAAAGTGAAGTTGATCGAGATAGCTGAGACTCTGAAGATATCAAAAGAGCGTGTTGGATATATCATACACGAATATTTGAACATGCGAATGCTCTGTTGCTCTGGTGCCGCGTTTGCTCACAGTCGACCAAAAACAACAACGTGTTGATGATTTAGAGGAGTGTTTAAAGCTGTTCAACCGCAATGAAGCCGAATTTTTGCGTCGGTATATGACAATGGATGAAACTTGGCTCCATCACTTCACACCAAAGTCAAGTCGGCAGTCAGCTGAGTGGCGAACCTCGTCCAAAACGACCAAAAACTCAACAGTCGGCTGGCAAGGTTATGGAATGAATAATTTTCATCGACTTTCTCCAAAAGGGGCAGACTATCAACAGCGACTATTACATTGCGTTGTTGGAGCGTTTGAAAGACGAAATCGCAGAAAAACGTCCGCATTTGAAGAAAAAGAAAGTGCTGTTTCATAAAGACAATGCACCGTGTCACAAGTCGATGAAAACGATGGCAAAATTGAATGAATTCGGCTACGAATTGCTTCCCCACCCACCGTATTCTCCAGATTTGGCCCCCAGCGTCTATTTCCTGTTCGCAGACCTCAAAAGAATGCTCACCGGAAAGAGATTTAAGACCGATGAAGAAGTAATCGCCGGAACAGAGGCCTATTTTGAGGCTAAATCGAAATCTTACTACAAAACTGGTATCGAAGGATTGAAAAATCATTTCAATCAGTATATCGAAGGCACCTATATTGTTAAATATAGTTTTACTATAAAACGGACTTTTCAGTCCATGTGTTAGTGTGCTGCTTGTTGTCTCTTGCTATTCTCTTTTTCATTTGTTTGACTTCGTGACGAATTTTTTTCTCTAAATGTCTGCTTTTGCGGCAGAACATATTGAGATTATGTTATCGAATGCATTCCTGATTGGATTACAGCCAGATGTGTGCTTATTAGTTTGAAATCAATATCTTTCGAACCTAATCGACTTGTTAGTTGATTTACTTATTTCACACTGAAGACTCCGAGTTGGAGAAAAGCCAAGCTTGTTCAACTCTCTTTGTCTTTTTAGGCACAATAAGAGCTAATTTTTTTTGGAGAAGTGTCAGTCAGTGTCAGTCATAGGTAGTACATTTCAATTTCTGAGGTTTGATAATGCACCATAAAAAAGAAATGACATAATAAACTTACCTGACCAACATTTTAGCCATCTTTTTCCATTTTAATCGAGGAACTTAGACAGTGTTTCACTATTATAGTTGTTAAAGATGCCACCATTTTCGTGGTTATATTTGTAACAGCTCGCTTAGTGCAGGTTACACCGTCATTAGTCGCCACCATATCTTGTGCAAGGCCCTGGCTAAGTCTAAGATGTTCCTGTCGGCCTTGAGGATTAAATACCATTTATTCAAGGAACCCTCTAAAGGATTGTTTTTTTTGGAGAAACTTACCCTCGCTCTTGACTTTATTTAAGAGATTACTCTCCTCGCCTTGTTTTTATTAGTATTTTTGTCTAATAGGCAGCATTCATGCGAATAAGTTAACCTAGACAAGTCCAACTACAAAAAAATACGACGCCGTATTAATGTTGGACGTCAAAAATGCGTTCAACTTTGCAAACTGGGGACTTATAGTACACTCTCTGCGGTCAATGATGGTGCCATGGTTTTTAATAAAAATTGTGCTAAGTAACTTCGACAATCGGTTCCTACTTTACGATACCGACGATGGAGAAAAGCAGTAAAACAGACAGATCGGTGCTAAGACCTCTCTTATGGAACATTATGTACAACAGGGTTCTAAGACTTGGAATCCCAATTGAGGCTAAAATCATAGGCTTTGTAGATGATACTGCAATCGTTATGGCAGCGAAACACATGGAGGGGATAGAAGACATTGGCAGTGAATGTATTCGAAAAGTTAGACGGTGGATGGCAACAGTTGGATTAGAGCTGGCAGAACATAAAACGAAAGCATTTCTGGTAACCAGTGGCAAATAGAAACAATCACCATTAGGGCGGGCGATCACGATATAACATCGAAATCGGCTATCAGGTACCTAGGTCTGATGATTGATGCTAGGCTCACTTACAAGGAACACCTTGAAAGAACTTGCGACAAAGCTGCAAAGGTGAGCGCTGCTCTATCCAGAATAAAGACAAACATAGGAGGACTAAGACAACAAATGAGACTAGTTCTGTCAAGGGTGGTGCAATCAATCACAACGTATGCGGCATCACTATGGGCAAAAGCATTGAAAATTAAGTCATACGCAAGAAAGTCTAATTCTGTCAACAGACTTTTTGATCTGAGAGTTTGCTGTGCATATCGGACAGTGTCAGATGTTGCTGTGTATATACATATGTCATTGCGGGAATGCTGTCAGTAGATATATTGGCTACTGAGCTACAAAGGACCTACGATGCCAAAATTCGGGAACCCGGAGTTTCAGTGAAAGATATCAAGATGAGAGAAAAGCCGCGCAGCACAAGTGCGTGACAAGAGAAATGGAACTAGTCCATAAAGGGAAGATTGACCCGATATTTGTAAATGTGTAAAACGTAACTACGGAGAAGTAGTTCAGGTTCCATTGCCAGATACACTTAATTCTTTACAACTTTCATCACCTTGGTTTTAACCAGTCGCATCTTTTTCCTTAGCACTAGTTTTTTCGAAAAGTTTCTTGGTGGCACACAAGAGTAAATATTTGCAATAAGTAATCTAATGGGTTAGATCCCAGAATTCTCCTGTGTGTAAATCAAAGTTTTAAAAGTTTCTTAAACTTCGAAAAAGAAAACAGGTGCAGCCGTAGAGAGGTGGCAACTTTAGTTGCCTATGGGAGCTTAAGGTAAAAGTTTGATAATTAAAACAAAAAAGATTTAATGTATTAAAAAGCTTTACTTTTAAGTTAAATATGTAAGAAGGATAGTAGAAAGATTGTCCAATTTAGTTAGAATGATGATATTCTTCAAAAAATTTTGAGGGATGCAAAGTAGCATTGCACTTTTTGCAGAGAAATGTGGTCCGTTTTGAGCATTTCTTGCAGCGCCTGTATTTGGATTCACCTTTTGTCACAACATGATCCTTTCTATCTGTTCGGATGAAATCCAACACTGAGTCCGGTGCTGTAGAAGTTCTGGGTCGTACTCGACTTTTTGGTACAGCATAGCTTCGCAAAATATTTATAGCACACTGCCTTCTAAATTCAAGTAAATTTAGATAAATTTAATCGAAATAAAACCAGCTTTGAACACAGGATACATCAAAAGCACATCCAAAGAAAGGCCACCACCATTTTTTTAGTTCTGATATGCGTTCTGTAAGTTGACAGGAATTGGTCACATATATAGACACCTCCCAGCAATCGGGCCAGAAACGTTTAGCTGTACGATCTTCTTATCGGCTCTGGAATACCTGTTACTTGTTTTACCAGGCTCAAGTGGAACGCAGTTTGTTAAAACTGTAACAACAGCATTGTCACCATCTGACTGCTAACAGATCTTCAAAGGAAGTAAATAAAATAAAGTTGAGTGCTAGCCAAACAAGACGCATATTCCAGGAGTCCCAGGACTACGTCCCCGCCTTGACTTCAGCTTATCGAAAAGTAATCGGATTTTGTATAGGCAATCGGTTGTATCCATCGATGAATTATCAGAGAATTGTAAATATGAAAGGATGCTATCAAATCTATTTCTGCGTATAGCATTCGAAACAAGTGGGCAAAAGCAATCACTGTCGGAACTCCAATACATTTTCTTTGAAGGAAGTGTGTGATAACCGCTAAATATAGCTATACCAAGCAATATTTTGATTTCTTCGGATGTCACGCAGAAGTTGTAAGCTCCCTTTTGGTCGGCATATATATTAGTTTGAACAGTAATCTCACTTTTAAGCTCTTTCGAAAAGAATGCGAAAAATGCATGCAGCTGGACTTTTTACATTTCCTTTCAAATCCGCTGTTGGCTCATAAGTAATTTCTTTTGCGGTTTCGATTTTGAAAACTGGATTTTTTTCAACCAAACTCTGAAAGATACTTTACCTTTTTTTCCTTTTTTTTTGTAGCAGTGGGCTGTGATGCTGCACAGTGCACAAAAAATTTTTTTATTTGTTGCAAATAACGGCAAACAAAAATAATTAATAACTCTCCAAAACAGTTTGAGAGTTCAGTTAAAGAGCGTTCCAAACTTAACTTGTAATAGTAACTTTAAAAACAAAATATACACTCGGTTTTCTGAATCAAACGGGTCCTCCACAACATTTTTTTTTCTCCCTCGCTTCATCGTAATTTCTGGTACTCAAAAAGCTGGAGATAGCTTGCTATCACTTTCCACGTATAATCCCTTTCAGATCAACTACGGCCTGGAATTCATTTCAAACGATTTTCTGGATGTTAAAGCCATGAGATCAGGAGACCTACCGGTAAAGGTTACAAACCTGCAGACAGCCGAAAAATTCCTTAAAGCAAAATTGGTCGACCTAATTCAAGTCAAAATCAAAAGCCAAATAAATCTAAACACGGTTATGGGTAGAATATATTCTCGGTACATTGTCGATCTCTCAGAAGAAGAACTATTATCCGAACTCAAAAAATTCAAGGTGATCAGAGTGAAAAAAATATTGAAAAAGGACAAGAACGAGCTAGTAGCAATGGGTGCTGCTATAATACCTTTTTATTGAACTGTAAAGTCGAGGAGTTTATTCCAAATTTGCCGAGAATGTTGCCTTCCACCTCCGCATACTTCTTGATAACGCATCTTCTGCATTAATTGCTTACCCCTCTTTTCTTAGGTACAATTTGGCAAATAAAATTTAAGCTGATCGTCGCTGCACTGTTCGAGAGGCCTGACAGATTTAAAACAATAACCCCGCACTTCACCAACTTTCAGCTCCAAGACAACGAAATACCGGTAATCCAACAATGGCCGAAATCATAAAGAAACGCATACTCATGAAAACAAACGCTGACAAAATTATTTCTCTAAAACCCAGTATTTCCAATAGTTTTTCAAACAACGCAACCTCAAACAAGCCCACTCAAGTCCAGCAAGAATCTCTACTACCAATTCCAATCAAATCTTACACTGTCCAGTATCCCTTCCGACCAAATAGCCTTGAAAAAAGCTCAACCCAAGTAATCAAAGACGACATCGAACGCATACAATCAACATCACTAAATGCTCACACTATACGTGGAAATAAAGAGCAATACTTCCCAACTAGAATAATTTCTACTCAGTATGAATCACTCAAAAAACTAACCAATCCAAATTCAACACACTCAAAAGAGAACATTAAATTACAGTAATGATAGTTTCATTGGAAATTGATATCTCAATCCTCCAGTGGAACATCCAAGGGTATTCAAACAATAAACATGCTCTTGAACTTTCAATTTCTAAATATAATCCCGCAAAAGAAACCTCAAAAATTTTAATATGAAAAACTACAAGCCGTTTCATTTTAACAAATCCTATCAGTATTCAAAGACAAGAATAGGAATTCTTTTAAGGGAAAATATATCAGTAACCTCACACGTTACAATCATGTCCAATCTGCTACATCAAACAATAACTATCCAAACAAAAAAGCCATTACTTATAAGAAACATTTACAGAGAACAGGACATACCAGTAAGCCTCGATATACTTAGTGGAATTCCTTCAGCTAACAACTGCAATCGTATCATCCTGGGAGATATAAATGCTACAAACACTCTTTGGGGCTCCAGTGCAACAAACGCTCTATGGAGCACTTTTGAATAATTCGCAAATGATCGAAGCCTAGTAATCCTGAATGACGGTTCACCTACTATGTTCAGTACAAGAAATACTTTTACAGCCATTGATGTTACTCTTGCGTCCGAGGATATTGCACCCATGTTGGAATGAGAGGTATTAAGTAGAAGAAAAGATCACATGCCTATCATAATTCGAACATCAAGAACACCTTGTAAAAGAAAAATAAGTGCAAGGCTTAAAGAAGAGATAGCAAACTGGGATCTCTTTAAATTAACATCGCGTTATCTATCATCTAAAACACCTGTGTCTTCTAATGTAAACCAAGAAGCTGCAAAAGTTAAAAAATTATTAGAGAATCTGCAGCAAGATCTATCCCGACAATAAAAATAAGAAATATGCATAAGAAAAATCCTGTATGGTTTACAAAAGAAATTGCAACACTCTGTAAAGAAAAAAACAAAGCTTGGGTGAAATTACGTAGGAATCCTATCATGCTTTTCCAAATTCCGAAGAGAGTCAATTCTGGCAAAAAGAACATCGCGGCAGAACTTCGTTAATACAATGGACCCTTCCTTAGACCTCAAAACTCTTTGGAGCAGAATAAAATCACTTCGAGCTTCAAACCCACAAAAAGACTTTCCCTAAATTATTTCGAACCAAACTCTTATTAATGACCCAGAAATTATAGCTAACACCTTTGTCCAATTATGGAAAAACTATAGCTCCGACAGAACTTTCCCGCACAACTTGATCAATTCCAAACAACTTTTTTAAATAAACGATCTGCCATCTTTGGCGACGCAGGCAAAATATCTTGCTGAGCAAATAACAACTACCGAACTAGAAATGACTATCTGCGCCGCGAAAGGAACTTCTCTGGGAAGTAATAAGATAACATACAGTATGATAAGAAACACTGCGATGAAAATCTAAAATGTACTTATAAGTACTGTTTATATCCCACATGATTGGAATAGAGCACTACTTAAGCCCATTCCAAAAAAAAAAAAACACAAATATCTCATTTGTTTGAAAAATATCGGCCTAAATCACTTCTCCCAGTTCTCTCCAAAATTTTTGAAAAAAATCATTGCAAGACGAATTGGTTGGGAAATAAAAGAAAGGTTACATCTAACACAACACGCCTTTAGACAAAATAGGGGTGTCCAAAGTCTGTTACATTTCTAAGAAACAAAACTTGTTAAGAATCTTTTGTTGCGGAAACATAGCGTAGCTGAGCTGAGCTTGTAAAGGCTTTCGACTAGGTAATGTTCATTCCAGCTATCAAACAGCTTAGTTCATAGGGAATACCTAAAGATATCTTAAAGATTATCATTTCATTTTATGGATTTAAATCTTCAATAGTTCAAATGGAGAACGGGGTTCCACAAGGATCGCCACTATCGGTAATAATATACAATGCCTATATCGATTCCATATATCGACGTGTCAACTTGATAACCCCAGTTACGCCTTCGACTTTGTCGGCATTTATGCAGACAATATATACACACTGACTTCCGAACATCCTAATCATGTTAATCAACTGTCGGAAGCAACTGACTCAGCAATCCATCAATGGGCGCTGGAAAGAGCTGCTTCAGTTCCATCAACAAATATTAAAGCAATCCACTTTTGCAGAAAAAAAAACCCGTACCTATCCTTCTTTGGTTCTTCGTAACGTTACGATTCCACTCAAAACAGAATTAAAAATACTTTATATAGGGTTTTCTAATAACGACTTGACAATTTTTTTTAAAATAAAAGGCAAACATTTTGAGATATTTCAAAAACTTTACTATTGGCTTGAAGTACAATCAAAACATTTATGAATGAAACTCGACTTCGTTCATATGGCCACCGCAGGCACGTTTGCAGCGGTCGATTCGTTGGACCCAATTTACAATGACTCGGCCACACATTTCGACAAAACGGCAGCTATTTCGCGTTCAATGTTGGCTCTGAGCTCTTCCAACGCCGTCGGCGTGTTGGCATAAGCCAATGCCCCACAAGCCCCACAGAAAATAGTCAAGCGGCGTTAAATCGTACGAACGAGGCGGCCAATCGACTGGCCCATGTCTTGAGATAACACGCTCACCATACTTACTCTTCAATAAATCGATTGTAACATGTGCTGTGTGGCTTGTGGCACCATCCTGTTGAAACCACATGTCGTTCAAGTTCATATCTTCCAATTCGGGTCAAAAATAATCGGTGATCATTACAGTGTCATGATCATTCACAGTAATGCCCAATAACGCCGCCGGCATGCAAACCGCACCAAACAGTTATTTTTTGTGGATGAAGTGGTGATTCGTAAAGCATATGTGGGTTTTCACCCGACCAATAACGAATATTTGGCTTATTGACAAACCCATTGAGCCAAAAATAACCTTCGTCACTGAAGATGATTTTGCGATAAAATTCATCATCTTGGCGCATCTTCTCCAGAACCCAATCGGAGAACGTAGCTCGTTAGTGTACTTTACCATGGTGAAAATGTTTAACTTACTCAATAAATCGACAGTAACAGTTTGATGATTAGTGAAATAGTGCGTTCACAAATTAAATTCAAAGTTGTCAAGTCCCTATTGGAAAACCCTATATATATATGTGGGATTTCAATCCCAATAAGACGCTATCGACTTTTTTTTCGCTATACTTTATATTTACTTAAAAGGGAAAAAGACAAAAAGCGACCGACCAGCACAATGGTTCAAAAAAGACTCTCCTACTACTCTACTTGCTTGTTGGATTTTTAAAAAGGTAACGCTCGATTCGTTGGTCGCGGTGTTGTCGGTCTATCTGTCGTGTGCTTGCACTGTGTATGCACCGTTTAGTCGGATGTTCTCTTGTGTTTTTTGTTGTATTTCGTGTGGTCTTCGTTCCGTTTGGAGACGGATAGTTTTACTGTTCTGTCGTCTTTTGGGTGTGAATTGTATGCATCTTCTACGTAGTTATGTGTGTGTGTTATGTATAAGTTCGTCGTACATTCAGTAGGGTATCTCCGCGTCGGTCTGGCTACCTATCCCACATATATACAAATTAAAACAGCAATAAATCAACTTAAATTGCCCAACAATGCATTTAAAATGATTTGCAATAAACGTAAAGGCCCCCATATGGAAACTGCTAAGACTCTAGTAGAAGGATCTCTGCAATATGGCTTGACAGCCTTTATGTGGACCTCCAAGAAAAACGTCGAAAGTATAAACGCCGCCATCAACCAATGCTTTCGCATAGCAACAGGTGCCCTTAAAACAACGCCAATAATAGCACTTCGGGTAGAAACTGGTCATTTTTCCTTTGAACAACTTGGAAAAAAGGGATCTGTAGCACTTAATACACTTAATACGTTTCTAAGAGATGTCACCACTTGTATTAAATCCATACTGTTTTTGGTTAGTACCAACCTTCAAAAGATACGTGTATAAATTTGACAGCTGTCGGACGATTAGTTCTCGAGATATAGCGTGGTGAGTGAAGCAACTTTTGTTATTGTGAAAAAAATGGATTCAAAGCAATTTCGTGTGTTGATTTATCATTGCTTTTTGGTGGGAAAAAATGCAGCCGATGCAAAGAAATGGCTTGTTAAGTATTACCGGGACTCTGCACCAGCCGAACGAACCATTCGCAAGTGGATTGAAAAATTTAAAAGTGGTTATGCAAGCACCGAAGATGATGCACGCAGTGGACGTCCAAAAGAGGCTGTTTCAGATGAAAACATCAAAAAAGTCCACAAAATGATTACGAATGACCGTAAAGTGAAGTTGATCGAGATAGCTGAGGCTCTGAAGATATCAAAAGAGCGTGTTGGATATATCATACACGAATATTTGGACATGCGAAGGCTCTGTTGCTCTGGTGCCGCGTTTGCTTACAGTCGACCAAAAACAACAACGTGCTGATGATTTAGAGGAGTGTTTAAAGCTGTTCAACCGCAATGAAGCCGAATTTTTGCGTCGGTATATGACAATGGATGAAACTTGGCTCCATCACTTCACACCAAAGTCAAGTCATCAGTCAGCTGAGTGGCGAACCTCGTCCAAAACGACCAAAAACTCAACAGTCGGCTGGCAAGGTTATGGAATGAATAATTTTCATCGACTTTCTCCAAAAGGGGCAGACTATCAACAGCGACTATTACATTGCGTTGTTGGAGCGTTTGAAAGACGAAATCGCAGAAAAACGTCCGCATTTGAAGAAAAAGAAAGTGCTGTTTCATAAAGACAATGCACCGTGTCACAAGTCGATGAAAACGATGGCAAAATTGAATGAATTCGGCTACGAATTGCTTCCCCACCCACCGTATTCCCCAGATTTAGCCCCCAGCGTCTATTTCCTGTTCGCAGACCTCAAAAGAACGCTCACCGGAAAGAGATTTAAGACCGATGAAGAAGTAATCGTCGAAACAGAGGCCTATTTTGAATCTAACTCGAAATCGTACTACAAAACTGGTATCGAAATCGTTTCAGTGTGTTGCCCTCGAAGGCAACTATATTGATAAATAAATTTGAATTTTGCAAAAATGTTGTGTTTTATTATAAAACGGCATAAACTTTTCAGCCCATGTGTGATAAGTAAGGCTCTGGAAAATCCATTGCATCCACTCCACAAGGTAACTAGTGAATCACTTAAAATGGGAAAACCTCGTTAGGGCACTATTTCCGCAATAAGGAACATGGTTTCTTTGTTGGAAACTCCTGAAATTTGTCTCCCAAATATGGAGAGTTACTCAGCAACATCTAGACTTCCACCTCTTTGGAAAAGAAATACGTTGCTAATAAATTCCACCTTATCGAACCATCAGAAAAAAGATACAACGGATTCACAATTCAAAGCACTCCACAATGAGATGATAGAGAAAATAAAACCAGATAGAATATTTTATACTGATGGCTCATTCAGAAATTCCAGCTCGTCATACGCAGTTGTTGAACTTACGTTCAACTCAGAGACTAAAACAATCCAAAGATCTACCTGGGAAGAAAATAATATCCACAGAAAATCTCAGTGTTTTAAATGGTCTTAAAAGTGAATCAAGCAAATGTCCATCCTTGGCTTGGTAGGTATAAGAGGTAATCAAGACGCTGACTTTGCAGCTAAAGAAATTTTTACTCTCCCACATACAGTAGAAGCACAAAACTCTGCTTTAATTATCCGAAAATATTTTGCAGCATTCAGAGATAAAGAATAAGCAGTCCTATGGAAATATAATCATACCTAACTGCGTAAGTACCAGACACATCATTTACGCAGTCCGTATAATTCAAACCCATCAAGAGGAAACTGTATAAAACTTCTCCGCATGAGAACTGGCAAAACTCTCTACACAGCACAGACCCCTGAAACATACACTTTCTGTGGTTTAGAACTTTCAGTCTGACATATTTTAGTTTCCTGCCCTATAGCGAAGATAGTAAAAGATGACGGCGAGATTCCTAGCAACGAACAACAACTGGCTAAGTTATTAAATCCAAACAACTCTACGTCGATACTTCATATCAAGCAAGTCACAACACTTCATCATAAATTTAATGACATTTAACAATTATTTCCTTTTTGTAAAATCAGTAACTTCATTATTTCATTAATTGTTTCATATTTTCCAACTTTCGCATTCTCTTTAAGTTCTTCAAAAACGATTATTGTATATTTATTTATACACATGTGCTGAAAAGTCAGTGTAAGTATGTGTTTTATTGTAAAACACAAAATTTTTGCAAAATTCAACTTTATTTATCAATATAGTTGCCTTCGAGGGCGATACACTGATTGCAACGAATTTTCAATCTTTCGATACCAATTTTGTAGTACGATTTCGGGTTAGCCTCAAAATAGGCCTTCTTCATCGGTCTTAATTCCTTTTCCGGCGAGTATTCTTTTGAGGTCTGCGAACAGTGAATAGTCGCTGGGGTCAAATCTAGAGAATACGGTGAGTGGGTAAGCAATTAGTAGCCGAATTCACTCAATTTTCGCATCGTTTTCATCTACTTGTGACACGGTGCATTGTCTTGATGAAATAGCTTTTTCTTTTTATTCAAATGCGGCCGTTTTTCTGCGATTTCGTCCTTCAAACGCTTCAACAACGCAATGTAATAGTCGCTGTTGATAGCCCCTTTTGGAAATAGTCGATGAAAACTATTACATGCGTATCCCAAAATACGGATGCCATAACCTTGCCAGTCGACTGTTGAGTTTTTGGTCGTTTTGGACGAGGTTCGCCACTCAGCTGACTGCCGACTTGACTCTGGTGAAGTGATGGAGCCAAGTTTCATCCATTATCACATAGCGGCGCAAAAATTCGGTTTTATTGCGGTTGAACAGCTTTAAACACTCATCTGAATCATCAACACGTTGTTGTTTTTGGTCGATTGTGAGCAAACGCGGCACCCACTTTGAACAGAGCTTTCGCATGTCCAGATATCCCACACGCTCTTTTAATATCTTCAGAGCCGCGGCTATCTCGATCAACTTCACTTTACGGTCATTCGTAATCATTTTGTGGAATCTTTTGATGTTTTCATCTGAAACAGCCTCTTTTGGACGTCCACTGTGTGCATCATCTTCGGTGCTTGTATGACCACTTTTAAATTTTTCAATCCACTTGCGAATGGTTCGTTCGGCTGGTGCAGAGTCCCGGTAATACTTAACAAGCCATTTCTTTGCATTGGCTGCATTTTTTCCCTTCAAAAAGCAATGATGAATCAACACACGAAATTGCTTTGAATCCATTTTTTTTACAATAACAAAAGTTGCTTCACTCACAACGCTATATCTCGAGAACTAATTGTTAGAAACGGACTTTTCAGCCCATGTATTATATGTACACCTAAAAAACGACTTCAAATGGCCATCTCGCCCTGAAGTTTTATTGTAAAGTAGTTTTTATACATTGATTTTTGTAAACTATTTGAATAAATAAATAAAAAAATAAATATGTACATTACGAAAATACAATAAATTCCCTAGTTCATAGTGGTATACTGCTTAATTTCTTCATGTAGATTACAGATCCTACGAAGTGCCTACCATGACAATTACTAAACAACATCAACAATGAAACTAACTGGTTGAATTTCCAATGAAGTGTATCCACTATGTATCGATATAACTCCTCTGCAATAAATCAATGTTTTCACATGTCGCTCACGAGCACTTATAACTCCTGCCCGTAATTTTATTCTCCTTTGAAATCAAATCAACGACACCCTTTTCTATTCCGTAATCCACTTCTCCCCTAGAAACATGATCGTATACAATTGACCCTCATTATAAACCAAACCGACTAGAAAATTTAATTTAGCGGATCCGCCCTACAAAACCGGCAAACACCCGACAGCTTTTTGAAAACACTACCCATGCAAAAACTGAAATGCAGCCATATACATCTCTGAAAGTAGCTCTCTCAAATTTCAACAGAATTTTTAGTTCCCTGCAACCAGTATTCCTTGTTTAATGGATACCTCCTGACAATAACCAGGGGTTCTTCCACAAAACTATTCCTACCAGCCTAGAGAGTTGGTGGGGTCATTTCCGGAGAATTGTTGTCGTGTCCACCTACACAAAAACCAATGACATCATTTAACAAAACGGACTGAGTTTAAAATGAGAGCAAACATGCGGAATGTTTTGGCGCAATTTACAGTGACGTGATTTTGAGGGTCCTCGGTATCCTGTTATCCGAAAAATCAAATGGTAAATTTGACAAACGCACAACACCAATCACTTGTGGTAATTTATAACTCAATTTCGATTTATTTGACTAGTCCCGGAAGGGGATCGTTTGAAGGCAATCTACGTTTAACTGATGGATGGTGTAAATTTAGTAAGGCATCAGAGGATTTTTGCTCATGGCAATTGATTTATTGCCACACCATAGGTCGTTGAATACTTGCCGTCAAGGATGAGGCGTACATTTTAAAATAAATGACAATGACTGTGAGTTTTGAGATTGCCAGTTGGGGTTGAGGGTTTGCAATCAATTTATGGAATCAAGCGAGGGATAGGTTAAACGGGGGAAAAATATTTCCAAAATGCATCATCATACTTCAAGTATAAATCTAGTGGAACTTTCGAAAATTGTGGGTCATAAAAACCGGATAAAAAAAAAAATTGCATGAAAGAGATAACGATAATTTATAAGGTTAGGTAAGAAGCCAACAGACTCACTCCCGCAAAGAGTTGGCTATGCTATATTTCCACGTAGAGGTTTGCGCTATAGGACTATGTACTCGTGTACCAGAAAAGAGCCTACGTTCCGATGATTGGAAGCCTTTATCGAATGTATTTCTGTCCGTAGTGAGATACGTGTGTGTGTTGTGTCACTTAACTCAACTCAAGCCTTTCGTCCTTTTCGATTTACTACAGATTTCGAAATATTTTATGGTTTGCCTCCAGCTTTAATCGAAGGAAAATTATTACTTTTTTTTGCCGTAGATATTTACGCCAGACATCTGACACACAATTGGTAGAGGTAATATATAAATAAGTAAATAAACGAGTTGTACTCGTACGTGAAAAAGATCTCATTTTTTCCATTTTTCCAGTCGGTCTCTTTATGTATACCAAAAAGCACTAGGCGATAGACTATCAAGCAAATTGGTCACACTTCTATAGAATTTGGAAAACCTTACGGTCTTACGCTTACAGAAAATTAAGCTTCCGAATACGTGATCGGAATGGTAACCGCTCTGGTCGAGGAAACACCATACTAGATCCTGTAAAAAAGAACATCTTAATAAATTTCAGAAAGTTTAAGGGAAAATCAATTCAACAGTAAGGTACAGTGATGAAGTACGCGTTCGAAAGTTTGAGGGAAGTTTAATTTCATTGAAGATGTGAATTTAGAAATGTAGGTGGTCTGCAACACAAGTCCTATCGTCATAAGCAATAAACACAAGAAGTTATTTACGTTACTTCTGCTTAAGTAATTTTTTTGACTCGAAAGGCAGCCAGAAGGTGTCGGGTAAACATTCCATCTTAGGTCACAGATATTGAGAGCTCAGAATATCAACCGAACAATTGCCTCTTCCTATCGTCCATCGAAATCGTCGGAAAGATAAACATAACACCATTCCTCATGTCAGAATGTTTAGACAAAACTCAAAAATGAGCTCACCTCCTCTTTTTGTTTTTATCTCAGTTTTTATCCTGTAGAATAGGAGTAGACAAGATGCGGAGACGAATTTTAACTGTGTCAAACTATCAAGGTTAACGCCTGACTAGAAAACCTACAAGGTATTCTGAAGATCTACAAACGAAAAATATGAAATGGCCAACGTAAGACCTGGCATAGTTTCTGTGAAAAAATCACAAGCACAAGTGAACACTTAAGACTTTGGCAAATTTTGTCCAAAACACTTCGAGATTTGAGTGAGTTTAGAACAGCAGGTGGTTACTAGATTGACTACCATAAGTTGAGTTGTATACCAGGCCTATTTTTGATCGAGCTTAACTGCAATATGGTTAAAATCAGGGTTGATGATGTACTAGGTTTGAACTTTGCTTTCGGAAAAAGCACCGACTGTAACAAAATCGAATTGGGTTTTGCCAAAGTAAAGATTGGGGAGATGAAAGTCATTCGTGACTGTAATTTCGTCGCGTAGGTTAACAGTGTTAAAAATTGAAGGAAATGCGGCAACTGCAAGCTGGTAAATTGTTTTTAAAACTTTGGAATAGATTTAGAAACACTAATCCTTACTTATTTACTTAGGTGACGAATGAATCTGGCCTTAACCTTCCGTTAGTCGCGCGCAGTGGTTTAGCACTCCGACTACATTCATAATTTCCGTTGCTCTACTTGTCAGTACCACCGCAACCTCTGTCCGTGTCACATAAGAGTCGAAGCGGGTCTTATCACTCCTCACAGGTGTAACGCGCGTGTGTGATTTTCAATTTTGCTCTTCTTAATTGTGTGTAACGTTTTGTGTATATGTGTTTGAGTGGATTACACTAAATCTACATAAACATAGGAAGTTTAAAAACAAAGATTCACCTGGTAGGTGCAGCGCGACTATACATGTATCTAACTTTATTTTTAGTTTTTTAAGTTGAATTCTCAAGACGTCAGTAGACTTCGCAGGTCTTTGCTTGATGAGATTCTCACTCAAGATGAGGACTTTGGTGATGTGCCTGATTCCAACAGTCAAGATGATATTCAAGATCATAAGGGAAACTCTGATGATGAAGAAGAACCAGGCGATGCGTCATACTACACTGAAAAACGAATGAAGAACAAGAAGGTCATCGACTCATTTCAATGAAATAATAATCCTCCAACAAACAAAACTTGTTATTTCACCTTCCAGGAGTGATAGGAGAAGAAAAAAATGCAGAGACCATTATTGGCACTTGGCTTCTTCTTTTTGATCAAACTATGCTAAATTCGATTGTTACGTGGACCAATCAGTATCTTGATATTGTGAGACCTGAATTTGAACGTCTCAGAGATTCTCGCCCAACATACCTAGCTGAGATAAAGGCTTTTATAGGTTTGTTATACCTGTCTGGTGTATACCATGCCTGAACTGGAATGAATTTTGGAATACCGACAGCGACGGTGTGGAATCATTCAGAAGATTTTTGATGAGATGTCTTCGATTTGATGACAAGGAGACACGTAATAATAGACGGAAAATCGATCGACTTGCTCCAATAAGAGAAAAAATCGGAAGTTTTGTAGATAATTGCATGAAAAGCTATTCTCTTGGGGAGGATTGCATTGAAGTTTTAGTCAGTATATACCTTCTAAGCCAGCAAAGTACGGTATTAAAATCTTTGTCCTTGTTGATGCCAAAATGTACTATACTTCTAACGTTGAAATTTATGCTGGTAAACAACCTGAGGGAACGTATTGTGTGAGTAATCAATGTACTGACGGTGTTCGCAGAATGGTTGCGATAATTCGTTCATTGATATACCCTTAATGAGTGAATTGACTGGTAAAAAAAATTCACTTGTTGGCACCTTGAAAAACAAATAAATGACAGATTCCCACGAAGTTCAAAAATGTGTCAAGGAGATCTAAAAATTCAAGTGTTTTTGGTTTCAGGAAAGAAGGATCGATGGTATATTATGTTCCTCTTAAAAAAAAATTGTTATTCTCATATTCAGCCTTTACTTTGAAGCTGAGACTGGGGATTTGAGAAAACCTAAAATCATAACATTTTATAATAAAACTAAAGGTGGTGTCGAAACGGTTGATAAGTTGTGTGCAGCCTATAATGTAGCCAGAAATGTACGCTGTTGGCCGATGTTTATTTTTTTTTCTGCTCTCAACTTGGCTGGGGTATAAATGCGCAGATAATATATACTGGAAACGTCTATTCAATGAGCAGCAGAAGGGCTTATTTCCGTGAAATAGCCAAAAGTTTGATTATGGAGGAAATTGTTCGACGAAACAATGAAGAGAAGAGTCTAACTATGGCCCTACGCTTGAGATTGGCAGAGGTAACGAAGCAGCACCTACAAAGGAGTGCACCTATATTACCGCAGAAAAATGCCAATAAAAAAAGAAAACTGTGTTACCCCTGTCATCTCAACAGCGAACGAAAAAACAACAAATATTTTTGTACTTGTGCTTAGGCCACGTAACTACAATTTGCAAAGACTACCACGCTAGTGCACATGGTGATAAGGTTATGAATGAGGAGGAAGAATGTGGAGGAAGATAGTTCCCGAGTTTCTTACTGATATTTTGATTAGTACATCATACAGATAAATGTATTCAAAACTAATTTCTGTTTGCGTCTAAATTGTTTTATTGTTTTTTTTTTTTTTTTTTGTTTGTGAATTTCTTCTAAGTTTTGTTTCGTTTGAACTTATTATTATTTATTTATCTCAATATGAAATAAAATATATTATTTTCATAAATTTGAATGTTAACTAGTTTTTTTATGGATTAACAACGCGCCCAGATGCTTAAAAAATTTGTTTACAGGCAAAACTTGAGAAATAACCTCACAAGTGCATTGCGACTAACGGTGTGAGAATATGGTTAACTAACAAACCTCCCAGCCCGGTCTTTAGCAAACTATTACACTTCTAGTTGTGTGCGCCACCTTACGTGAGGTCTCCCTCTATTGCGTTGTTCCTCCGGGTTAGATTCGAAGCCCCTGCGAGTCGGAGCATTAGTATCCATTCGTTCTGCATATCCTTTTCATATCAGGCGACTGTTGCGCAGTTTTCTACAATCTTGATTGTCGATCTTGATGTCACTGATGATCTATCTCTCAAAACGACGGAGAATATCTTCTTTCGGTTTTGATAGAGTCCAAGCCTCATCACCATAAAGTAAGACTGGGATGATCAAGGTCATAAATCCCTAGTTTTTCAGGATAGGGCCTTGTTATTTTTCAATTCCCTTCTTAGTCCAAAGAAATAGCGATTGACAAGAGCAACTCTTCGTTTTATTTCTGGTGAGGTGTTGTTGGCAGAATTTATAGCAGAGCAAAAGTATGTGAATTCCCTCAGTACTTTGAAATTGTAGCTGTCGACTATGATGTTTTGTTCAATTTGACGATATTGTGTGTCACTCTTTGTTACTATCATATACTTTTGCCCTCATTTGACATTTCAATATTTCAATTATGTCGATATCATCGGCGCACGCTTGTAGTTTCACAGTCTTTTGAAACAGTGTTCGCTTGCAGGTTCCGCATGTCATCATGTCTAAGGTTTCGGTTAAGTCATTACCATCTTTGACGGAGCAGAGAGCATTCTTAATCGTTAAAATGCACAGATGGAAAAAGTAGGCACGGATGCTAGAACTAGACATGGCTCTATATATGTAGTTCATCTCTATAAAGCCTATCATATACGGCCACAAAATTGATGAAGTTGGGTATTGGTGTGGATTTCTTGAATTTTTTCCAGGATCTGACGGAGTGTGAAGATTTGATCGATTATGGAATTTCCTCTCCTAAAGCCGCACTGAAAGGGGACAACCAGGTTGTTGACAAAGGCTTTCAGATGTTCACACAGTATAACATATAAGATCTTGTACGCAATGTTGAAAAGATTTATACCTAATAGTTAGCTCAGTTGAGGAAGGTCTCCTTTTTCATGGATCAGCCAAACGATACTGTGATTCCATTCATCAAGCATATTGTTCTCTTCGAAAACAATAATTACGTTCAATTTAGATAATATGTATTTATTGATCATTCATGAATTTGTAACTTATTGCTAAGAAACTCCAATCAAAGGATGAGACTAGCATGACTTTAGAATATATCACATACACTCTTCTGACCAGATTTGAGAAATGAGTTGGTGTATGCTCTTCACAAAGTCATTTCCAGCATCTTTGAATACCTCGGCCGATAAATCGATGGGTCAAGCTGCTTTGCTTGATTTCAGCTTAGATCTTGCTACCGTTATTTTATTTTGGTCAGGAGGAGGAAGCTTTTGTTATCATCGTCTATGTTGGATTGTTATTCTGCCTGATGTTGGTCTTCTTCGCCGTTATATAGTCTGCCGTTTCAATATTCTCAGCACCGATTGTAACTCTTCTACATGGTTTCCTTTTTCGTTTCTACAGGCTTCTGTATGGGTCTTCTTGCCTTGACACCTTTCATTTACCTGCTGTTTAAATTTTCGTATGTTTTGCCTGGAGTACAACCTCTCAGTACCTTCGATAACGAACTTATCATGTTCTTTTTCCTTCTCCTTGAGGAGAATGAAATGTCCTTCGGACATTGCTGATATGTCTTGTTGAGGAGCTCGTAGAAACATAGCATGGGCGCATCTTATGCTTATGTTAGCGAATTGAGTCTTGATATATTGTCTTTTGACGCTCGCTCACGTGTCGAAAGCTCAAGACATCTTGCCTGAGTTTACCGCATATGGCGAATCCGCATCCGAATAAGCACTATTACTTTTGATGGCGGTGATATCTGCTTAAAAGCAACCAAGGGCCTCTGCACGTAGCCTCTTAAGGGTCCAAATATTCCATGTGCAGATCCGAAAGTCTATGTTCCTTTAATGTTTGCAAGAGTCGTTGATAGTGAAAGTTAATTCATCACATCTCTTTAATCCCGATCAATCGCCGTACAGATAAATTATAACTCAACATTGGTCAAACGCTTATGCTTGCTTGAATCGAGGATCCGTGGAGGATTCTAGGACCTGAGAAATCATTTTGCTTATGAAGATCGTTATATGAGTACAAGGCGCTAATTTCTTGTATGAGTGCTCTGTGCCGATAGAAAAAAAAACCGTCACAAGGTTTTGGCAAAATACAGATTGCAAAGTCGGTAATGACTGCGTCTATAGGACGCTAGTTTTGCCTACACTGCCGAGCTCATTCGGCTATGCAAGATGACGATGCAGAATGCATGCTGCTCTGATAAAGTACCCCAATGCCAGAAAAGGACTTAAAACAAGACGATGCGTTTTTGAAAGTATGATGTATGGTGCCAACAAAGAGGGACACATAACATTAGCGTCCACATAAACGGCCACAATAGGCATCTATCTACCTCGGCTCCGCGAAAGTATGGGAAGAAACGCTTTTGTTAATCGCTGATTCTTTGGGATTTGAAGGCAATTAACACAGTTGCCTTCTTTCGATACCAGTTTTGTAGTACGATTTCGGTTTAGCCTGAAATAGGCCTCTGTTTCGGCGATTACTTTTTCATCGGTCTTAAATCTCTTTCCGAGAGAGAGAGAGCATTATTTTGAGTTGGTCGACTGTTAACGACTGTTAAGTTTTTGGTCGTTTTGGACTAGGTTCGTTGCCTGCTCGCCACTCAGCTGACTGCTGACTTGACTCTGGTGTGAAGTGATGGAGCCAAGTTTCATCCATTGTTACATACCGACGCAAAAATTCAGCTTTATTGCGGTTGAACAGCTTTAAACACTCCTCTGAATCATCAACATGTTGGTGTTTTTGGTCGACTGTGAGCAAACGCGGCACCCACTTTGAACAGAGCATTCGCATGTCCAAATATTCGTGTATGATATATACAACACGCTCTTTTGATATCTTCAGAGCCTCAGCTATCTCGATCAACTTCACTTTACTGTCATTCGTAATCATTTTGTGGACTTTTTTGATGTTTTCATCTGAAACAGCTTCTTTTGGACGTGCATGATCTTGCGAATGGTTTGTTCGGCAGGTGCAGAGTCCGGGTAACACTTATCAAGTCATTCCTTTGCATCGGCTGCATTTTTTCCCATCAAAGAGCAATGATAAATCAACACACGAAATTGCTTTGAATCCATTTTTTTCATAATAACAAAAGTTGTTTCACTCACAACGCTATATCGCGAGAACTAATCATCCGACAGCTGTCAAATTTACACACGTATCTTTTGAAGGTTGGTACTAACTGAATGGTATGGACTTAATTCAAGTGGTGCCCTCTCTTAGAAATTAAGTTGTAAAATTCTCAGTCAAGCAATGAACAAGATTTTATTTAGGACCTCGATAATCCCAGTCTTGCTTTACGGTGCAGAAGCATGAATACGTACGAATGGGGATAGAAATGCTTTCAACAGAAAAGTTCTTTGGAGAATTTTCGGTCCCGTAAGTGTAGATGACAATGTCAGCTAAAACGCATGGATACCTATAATTGCCCGAGCCCGGAAATTATTCAACTCCAATTCAGAAGGATAACTCAGTAGGGGACGACCTCATCTTAGGTGGTGCACACAAGTGGAAGAGCGCAAACGCAATCAGCTGGAAAATACATCGCTAGCTCGAGATCCATGTTAGCTGCATCCATGGTCTACTCCGAACTATAGCGCCATTTAAGTAAGCAAGGTACATAAGTACTTGTATTATACAAGTACAAGGAATAAAACGTACCGGCCATTATCATTGTTGGTAGCGAACTATTTTAAAAGTCTAGCAACATGTAAAAGCGTAGATTCAAGAAAAACAGGCGATGTACAACTTGGTGTGATTTTCGAATTTATTTAGCCAGCAAGGCCTTTCGAAAAAAGTGCATACGATACCAAATTTTTCAAAAAAATGCGATAAGTTGCAGTGGAAGGGATGGTTACATTTTGGTGCATGTTCAATGTTAGATTTTGGAGGAGACATATTTATTTCGAAGTTCAAAGCTTCAGTCATAATTTAGCAGCATATAAAATTTATGGGATTATTATATAAAATATAGTTGAACGTATTTAATCCACCACTTCTTCTCCGACGGTACTGTTTTTATTGGAATTTCTTCCAATATTAGATCAGATTTGAGAGAATTTGAGGAGCTTAAATATAGGAATTTGATGTCTCTCTGTTCCTGGATCTTGCACAGTCCAAGTCAATCAGGGTAAAATATTGTTTGTCAATACTTTTGAATGGAGATTTAAGCATTCCATTATAATTGATGATGGTTGCTTATTTCATCAACACTTATTAGTATAAATTGACTAGATGTTGTATTAAGGATACCATTCATATCACGAAACTTTGGGTGACAGGAAAAAGGTCTTTCGGGCACGGCTGGTATTGAACCTCTAACCGTCCAAGGCGTGGCGACCCACAAAAACACACTGTTTAAAAAAAAGTACTTTTTGTACGAGCCTGAATTAATTTATTTCCAGTTTCGATGTTGTTAGTAGAAACATGAAGGACCAATTACAACGCGAAGCATCCTCATAAATAGCTTTAAATATACAGAATACTTCAGTCACTCTTTGGTCTCAAATTGAGTACCTCCTTGATTATGGTCATTTGAATGATTTCGATTTTTTCTTTCAAAAAAATGTACACTTTCAAAAGGTGCTAAGCGTTTCTAGTTGAACAACAAAATTCTTTCAAGCATAATAAAATCAAATACAAGACAAGCTTATTTGCATTTAAATAATCCATTAACGACGAGATGAAGCACGTTTTAGGAAAAATAAAACTTTCTACCAAACTCAAATTGACAGAAGAGAACCTTCTGCGTTAACTTGACAGTAGAATATATGGTAGAAAGTTAAGAAAACACAATCTGGAGTGAAGTGGAAAGGGGGATCATCACCTACTCACTATTAGTTGAGCCTCTATAAGTGTTCAAACATATGCCTGTTTCATGGATATGTTTAAATAAACTCTGACTGACTGTTTTGGAAAAACGTCATTAATCACTTGTGAAGGGAAAGGAAATACACGTGCGCACAAGTAATCATCAAAAATACAAAATTTGTCATCCGGTTATGACATTTTTGGGAACTGGAGACAATGTGGGAGACATTCGAAAACATGCTACCTTTATGAAATGAGTCGTTGTTGGCAGATGAATGAATTGGAACCAGTATATTGTAGGACCAGTGCCACAATTTCATACCAGCGGTGCTCATAAGATATGGGAATCAGAAACTGCTTGTATCGCAGGATTGTGATTTTTTATCTTTTTCAGGTGGAAATTAAGTGTAAACATTTGTACGTTTGATTAATGGCACTAGAACGTCCGCCGTTTTCGTGGAAATGCTGATATTTTCGCCAGTAAATGAAACGAAATGAGGTAATAAATTTTCTAAATTGTTATAGTAAGTCTGTGGAGAAGAAAACAATTGTAGGCAGCCGGTTAAAAAGATGCAAGACAGACAATTGAGAAGATTTATAATTATAAGACTATTGAAAAAAGTGCCAAGAAACTAACAAAATAGTTGTATATAGGACAGCAATGCTCTACAATTACTTACCTACGAACCAGTTTGTACAATAGTTGATTTAAGAAGTGTAATTAATTGTGATTGTGACATTTTTTATGCAAATATCTTCGGTGAGGACCATTTGTTTCGGTCTTGTTTCTGGAAATATTCCTTTTTATGGTGATGAAAATGATTGCCGGCAGCAACCTTTTTTAATTGGAGATAAAAAGGGTTTGTTTTATTCTAATCTACACAGAAATCACTTACGAAGATATTTGTCATTGCTTTCAATCAATGACTCGAACTGCAACTTTTTAAAATGCTATAATTTTTTTATTTTTATTATAAATTTTGTTGTGCCAAAGCAAAAAATGTTGCAAAATACATCAGTTTTCAAAATGTAGTAGTAGTTTTCAATATGTCCACCTTTGGCGCGAATAATGGCCTTGAGACGGCCGAAAAAAGCATCGCACGCTGCACGCAAGTGGCTCTGCGGTATTTTGGCCCATTATCGGCAAAGTGCTTTTTTGAGGTGGTCCAAACTTTGGTATTTTTTAGTGCCAACCTTCGCCTTCAAAATACCACAGACAGAGAAATCAAACGGATTTGCATCCGTCGGATTTTCAATCCATTGTGTCGAAGAAATGAAATTTGGAAAATTGTTTTTTAACCAATCTTGGTTGACGCGCGCTTTATGAGACGGTGCCGAGTCTTGTTGAAATGTCCACGGTCTCCGACCGAAATGATTGTGTGCCCAAGGCTTCAATACTGCCTCTAAGACAGTTTCACGGTATACGATCGTATTAATTTTGACGCCACGGTCCAAAAATACGAGCTGAGAGCGACCATCGGCGGTTATGGCGGCCCAAACCATCACCATCGGTGCTGCCTGCTTTCTGGTGGCCGTCCGAAGGTGTAAATTTTCGAAGAACCTCTCTGGCAAGTAAGCTCGGTCATTTTGTTTGTTAACATATTGCTCGATAACAAATTGCGACTCATCGGAAAAAACCAAATTCGGCAACTCACCACTTTAGTGCAAGCGTAGCAACTCCTTCGCTCTTTCGACTCTAACTTTTTTCTTATGCGGTGTAAGATTGTGTGCTTTTTGGAACTTCAATGACTTGAATAGCTTGTGCTCATTTTTCAGTATCTGTTGCATCCGTTCCAACAATATGTTGAGCTTACGCGTCATTTTTCTTCCACGCGTCAACTCTGACGTGAAGGCATAACACCGATGTTGGAGTGGTTGCTGGCTGGGCTAAATGTAACGAACTAACAACTAGCACGTACTTAAGACCCACTGGTTGAGGAGGATGTACTAGCTCGTCCCGTCCATTTTGGCAGGTACAATGGTACCTGATCTTTTTAAATGCCGTGGAAGGGAGTTTCAAACACCTGTTAGGTTGATGAACAATGGGCGCTCCGAAGTACTATAATGATACCGCGGATGAACAAGCTATTAGGATCTATAAGATGAACCAAAACGTAGTCTATTAAATAAATAGCTGGATTGATGTGTCTGAATTACATTGAATAATAATATGAGTGATCTTAAATGTAAAAGGTGGTCGAAGATGATGTTATAGATTTGTCGGGAAAAGTTGGAGATATGACATCAAACCATAGATGTAACGCGCGGTGTTGTTAAAGCAACATTAAGCTTTCTTCTGCTTTATGATTCACATTTGTAGAAAATTTCACAGCCATATTTGGGAGTTGGGACAACGATTGTCTTTGCGAGTAGCAAACGTGTGTTCAGAGGCGTATGGTATTGAGAGGCCCATAACAGGCGCAGTTTACCGATAACTTTACCTACCGTCGCATTAATATGTGTATCCCAAGATAGTGTCTTGTTAAAAAGCATTCCTAGATTTTTTGCCTTTTTAACATATTCTACGGACATCATCTGCATACATAACATATATATAGAGGATGAACTGGCAATAGAAGGGAGCTCGTTGACATATCAGGAAAAGAGAATAGGTCATAGAATGGAACCCTGTGGAAGCCCTCTTGTAGTTGGAAGAGATTTAGGTAGCATATGACCAATCGAAATAGCTGGTTTTCTGAGCGAAGGTAGAAAGACACTAATCGAGTGGCCGACGTGGAAAATTAGAAAAAGTATGCTAGATTGTTACACAAATTACAAAAAAGTTGCTTATTTATCATCTATCGCCTTCCGTATATCCTCTAAAACATTGATAACTGCGGTTGTACAACTGTGGTATTGGCGGAAACCGGATGGCCTTGTAGATAAAAGATTACATGAAAGGATATGGGCATTTATTTGTTTTTGCATGATTCGTTCAAAAGCTTCCTTCATTCACTAGTTCTAACGTACTATTCTAGGATATATTTATGCAATTAATATACTCATCAATTTAAAGAAAAAACTATCCAAAATTAACAACATCAATCAGCAGATAGTAAATTTAATATGAAATTACTTATCTATCTATCTATGTAATATCCGACAGCAATTTGTCAGTGGTAATTGGTTTCCATTAAAAATTCTTCATTTATCACAACGGCAGCATTTGGCTGCGGTTTTAATAGTTCGTAATTAATTATTTCAATTTACTAATTAGTTGTAGCAATTAAACTTGGAAATATTAAGCGATTATATGTAAGTAAAACAATAACACCCTCGCTATGTACAATAATTAATCATCGCAAGGTAAAACGTTTTGCGTGGTTTTTAGGCCCTATGACAAATATCATTACCCCAATCTCAAAACTGGGTTTTGTATTTGAAATTCGATGTTAATTTGATCGAAAATTAAGTTATAACTGCATTTCCTTATTTGCAGACGTTAGCAAATATCGCACACGCTACTCGTGTACCACCCTAGAGTGATGTCAAGGAGGGGATCTCCCCAAAAATTAATGTGCGAGTCAAAAATATGAGTGGAATATCAGTGCTAGAGATTTTTATTTTTCCCTGTGTCTATTCCTCCCTTTTGCTGTTTAATTTCAATTCTCGATATAATTATTTTCGAAATTTTATTACGCTCCATGAAATATTTATCATCTCATCGTTGGTTGTATCTTTTGTTTGGTGGACGAAATGAAAGCCAGATGACCACAAAAAACGTACGAACGTACAATTTATACAATTCCACGCATACGAATGCGCTAATGAAAGCTTTATTACTTCCGAGCAGCAATAATAGTGTGGAAATGGAAGAGAATACAGAAATTCGTAAGAAAATAAGAACATTCAAAAACTGTATTTTATAATGTCATTTCGCACTTTAAACTTTTCCGATCTAATAGAATTTGTTTGAAGAATTTTTTTTTATTTTGTATCGAATTACACACGCCAGATGTTTGGCCTTAGCTACTTCGGCATAGACCGTAAGTTAGGCTCGGTTTGTCTCGGTTACCATGTAGAGTCGGACTTTAACACCCTGTTAATCACCGATCAACAAATTTTCTTGTATTTAAAATCGAGTCTTAGCTAGTTTCAAATTCAAGAATAATATACTATTCCTTAGCTTTTAGACCATTAGCTCATGCGATTTGTATCTCGGAGTCTCTTTTTCATACTTACTCATATACAAGTAGTAGAACTTTATTTTTAGTAAACATATCTAAGTTTATTCCCAGTAACCAGTAAAGTTTTCTGTATTTCAAGTTTATGTTAGTTCCCTTTTTTTCCTTTTTGATTTGCCCTTTTAATTTGTATTTCGAACCCAAGGTCAATCCAAGCTACGTAACTGTGCTGGCATAAGATATACATTGATTATTAATGAATATCTGAAGATGTATCTTTTATTTGTGAAGCTAAAATTACTCGATTTTTTCTTATTAAGTTTAATATGCCGTTGTTGCGAACAATCTCACCCTTCATTGGCTATACATATTCTGCAGTTTTTCTGCATTTATCGTGTACCTAACTACATATCAGTGTCATCTGCATTGCTATAACGGCATTATTGTCTGCCGGTTTATCTCTGGTATAACATACAACAAATATCTACATCACATAGTGGGTCCATTCCGGCCCGAATACTTAAAATTGTCGATCTGAAACCATGGTCGAAGGATTAAAGAAGATTTAAAAAATAGTTCCGAATAGACTTGTGATTCTTCGGGTGTAACGATTTATCTTCTCCCAAGAAGACAGCTGGCTTCTCAGACGGCTAGCATTGACCAAAACGTAGAAGAAAGCTTACTTTTGAAGGCGGCCGTGGTGTCGGAGAAACGAATCTTTTTCGTCCAGAGTCAAGATTAAGGGACATACGTAGTGCGAAGTTTTTAAAAAATCGATTTTCTTTTTCATATTTTGGTACTAAAATTTCAAATGAATATCTCTAATAGTTTTTGCGATACAGCTTTCTAAAGAGTAGCCGCTCAGTGGTCAAAAAGTTACGTTTGCTACGGGATCTACCAGAGTCATTGTTCAGGCTCTGTCGTTCCGACGATTCCGGTTTCTATTGTTGAACTTCAGGTACACAGAAATACATGAATAGGTCGACTCTTTAAGAATTTTTCGTTTATAACCACGTTACATGTTTTAGAAGTCAGACACATTTAGTTTTACTGTGACCGTTACAATGAGCATTTCCTAAGTTACTGGTGGGGTAAAAAGTAACCTCCTTGTGAAAGAAAAACATTTTTTTTTAAAAATGTTTTTTTTATTTTATTCAATATAGTCCCTTTAAGTTTGATACACTTATTCCAGCGATTGTTCAACTTCTTGATCCCGTCGGAAAAGTAATTTTCTGGAAGGTCTGCAAAATACTCCTCCGTGGTGTAGATGATTTTCTCGCGTGAGCTGAATTTTTTATTGACGAGCTATCTTTTGAAGTTTGGGAAGAGATAATAGTCCGAGGGAACCATATCGGGCGAATACGGGGGATGCGACAGCAACTGGACCCGTAAGTCATTGATTTTAGCCATGGTTGCGATGATCTTGTGCTCCGATGCATTGTCTTGCAAAAACAAAAAATTTTTTTCGCTTTATGTGAGGCCGTTTTGCAGCGATTTCGGCCTTCAATCGCTCTAATAATGCACAGTAATACTCGCTGTTGATTGTTTTTCCTTTTTCGACGCAATAACCTTTCCGGCCCATCGAGCCTCCCTCGGGCACTTCGGTGCACTCGTGGCGGCTTCAGTCCATTGCCGGGCACTCATTCTGTTCTCTGCTGTTCGTGTTTTTGGTAAGGAGTGAGTATGCGCGGATAACTTTTTCATATGCAGAATATTGTCCAAAATGTGGCGTGTGCGCTCAGTACTAAACTTTGTGGTATCTGGCTAGCTCGCGAACCTACACTTTCCGGTCAGCCAACAACATTTCATATATTTTTTTGACATTTTCCTCTGTAACCGCATCGGAGGGCCTGCCGCTGCGGACTTGATCGGTAGAGGAGTTGCGGCCACCACGAACCTCTCGAAACCAATATTTGACTATGTAATCTGACGAAGCATTAGCCTCATAATATTTATCCAACTTTTCTGTTGTTTCCTTCACCGTTTTGCCTCTCAAAAAATAATGTTTTATGAGAGAATGAAAATCCTTTTTGTCCATACTCAACATGATGCCAAACACGTCAACAACAATCAGATGTCAAAACAAAACTAAAGACAGTATCGCATTGAAGTTTGGCATGTCTGCCGAAATATGAACGGACTTCAAGGCGCCATAGCCTTTTTGGCAGCAGCAGCGCATTCTGGCGCCCAAGGAGGTTACTTTTCACATTTAAGTTAAAATGTATTCAAACCAAAAAGATACTCACGACATTCCCAGGCATAGATCAGTTCACAAAAAACTGATAATATTGTGACTGATCTGACTCATGGATATTGCGCTATTCCGTTTGTTTCGGTATTTTATGCAATTGGCAGTTTAGTAATACGTAAAGTAAAAAAAAAAGATTTTTATTCATGCAAGTCTGCGAGGTTTACGATTCAAAATTGCTGTCATGTGTGAATGTGGTGTTTCGTACATCAATTCGGGGCCTATGATTGAAAATGCATTTGAAATAAATAGACGTTTAGTGTCTGTGATGCATCTTTTGGGAATCGGAATGAACGAAATTAATCTTTTTTGCGGTTTGGTGGATTAAGCAAGTAAATTTTATCATCAAACTTTCGCTGGATGTTTCACGAATTTATGGATAGCAGCAGAATCAGTTTGTAAATTTAGTATGGAAAGAGCTGTTGAAGAAGACAAAAAGCAGACATTAGAGAAAGAAAATTTAGAGACAAATTTGACAGTTTCGGAAGATGGCACGTGGCCATTCTCCACGTTTTGGTGTGGTAACTCTGGGAGGAAAATATTGTAAAATAATCATCGATTTGTGTGTAAAGTCTACTTACTGTCAGAGTTGTGTCTTTTGAGAAAATAAAAAATACAGCGATATAGCTTACGAAGAATGGTTCTCACTACATGATGATGATTGCGAAATAAATCATAAAGTATCCACTTCAGAAATGGAAGCCGACAGTGTAACATAAATGAATTGTTTGGTCGCTCGATTAGTAAATACGGAATGAAGTATTCACGGTATATTGGTGATGGTGATAGAACATCATATTATTAGATTTGAATCCATATGATATTCCTGTAGAAAAACTAGAGTGCTATCTGCATGTTAAAAAAGAATAGGATCACGATGTCGTAAAATGAAAAATGTAATTTTGGCGGCCAAAAATCTTCAAATTTTCGGGGAAAATTCGCCGTTTTGTTAAATTTTAATTTTTCCACAATCGTGGTTCATTTTATAGGCAATACCTTCTAGTTTAGTATTTTTTTTTTTATTTTTTATTTATTTTTTTTTTTGAGTTCTGCCACGGGGACGCAATCACTGCAGCAGTGGATGACCCTTTATTGTGACTTGGAAGGTAGCGAATAACTCGCTGAAGATTTAATTTTTTCCCTTGAAAATTTCAGTGTACGAGTATATTTATTATTTATGTGTAAATATATCTCCCAAATTTGCAGTTGTTTTCTTCCCAAAAATCACAGAAACGCTTTATCTTATCGAAAAATAAAACTTCTTTCGTTTGTTTAATACTGTAGATTGGAAAAGTTAAAGGTGCAGTGGAATAACACTATAAAAGCCAGCCAATTTGACAAAGTTTGGCATCAGCCTCTATTTTCGAAAATTCATGCAATTAAGATCGACAAACTAGGATTCGAAATTACCTTCCTGAATGTTCAATTCAAGCTGTCGTGGGCGATTTAAAGTCTGATCTACAAAACAACTGCTGGTGTGCCCCAGGGCTTAGTTCTGTCTCTGATATTTTTTTACTTTTTATTACTGATTTATTGATATAATCTAGTTTTTTTTTTTTTGTTTTTTCTTTTTGTTTTTTCTTTTTGATGATGGCAGTGCTCGCTACTTTTCATATTCATTCCCGAACTTTTTGTCAGAGCCGAACTTTCACACAAAGACTACCTCCTTAGTTTCCTTATACGTTCCCTTCGAGGCAATTTTTGAGTTATTGGTAGAGAGATGAGTTATGACCTCAACGATAAAATGGGTATGATGCTTACCATATCAGCGATTGGTATTACATTTGCAGATTAGTGCAAATAAAAGCCGGGATGTTGTCGTCCCTTTTACAACAAGCATCACAATATGTAATGTTAGTTCTGCTTATCACACTAAGCTATACAGGGTGAGTTTTTTAACTTGAGACACCCAAATTACTCGAAAAATACGTGATATCGCGAAAAACGTTTCAGACAAAAGTCACAAGGTTCTGAAGAGGACATAAGAAGGTGACCACGAGTTTGACCTTGAGACTTATTTTCAAAGTTAAACGAAGGTTACTTTTGATTTTTCAAATGATAATTCCTGATTTTCATTGCTCAGTCATATTGCTCGTAGGCTTGTCATTTGTTTTTACATTCTGCGTTTACCATAACCGAGAAACAACGACGTGGACGTAGCAGTATTTTGTTTCCTTCGGGGTGAATAATTAGAGTGGGTCCCCTTGTCTCCCACAGTTGAACCATTGAATTCTTTCTATTTCGACGTTTATTTCCCGAGCCTATTTCAACAAATGCTCGAAAATGTGACCATTCACTTCAATACACTTGTCTATCCGCGTTCTAAATGAACCAACAGAACAGAGAAGTATTTCTGGCGTAAACTTCCGGCAAGCTTCAGTTATTCGTCTTTCATGTCCTCACGTGTTGTTGGTTTTTTTCTGTAAACTTCACTTTTTAGGTAGTCCCACAAGAAGAAATTAAGTGACGTAAGATCAGGTGATCTAGCAGGCCATTGCCTCGGACCCCCTCGTCCGATCCATCGTTGATGGTAAACATTGTTTGTCGCAACTCCAATGTCAGTTCTTCTAGTAATACTGGAAAATGGTCCCGCAAGAAGTTTGCATACTTTTCGCCATTCAAGTTGCCTTCAATATATCCCCAAGAATTCCCGCCCAAACATTAACATTCCAAGGGTGCTGGCGTTCAACTTGTCGCAACCAAAAAGGGTTTTCGGTAGCCCAGTAATGCATATTATGTCGATTGACCGTACGGTGATTGGCGAAAGTCGACTCATCAGAGAATAACACCTTGGCGAAGAAAAGGGGGTCTCATTCAATTTGCTGAAGTGCTCATTGACAAAAGGAAACCCGATTGTGAAAATCCTCACTAGAAAGTTCTTGATGCATTGAAACATGATAGGTATTTATGCCGATGTAATATCTTACAGACAGTTTTGAGAAATTCCTGATTCAGAACTTATTTGGCGAGTGCTAATGTGAGGATCGTGTGCAACGGCAGCTAACACTGCTATTTCATTGTCCTCAACAGCCACCCTATTTGACCGATTCCTTTTCTTTGGTTGCACACTTCCTTCACCAGTGAATTGTTGGATGACCCGATAAAAGGAAGCGCGCGATCGTATCTGGTATGGAAAACGTTAAGTGTAAAGAGCAACAGCACCATCGATGTTCCTTCCACTTTCTCCATAAATCAATATCGTTTCTATCTTCTCTTGAATTGAAATAGCCTGCGTTATTAATCTGGAAAACGTTACTAATAATAATCGGTTCCTCAAAACAAATATCGAACTTCTAAATGAAGTACAGTTCCGTTCAAGTAGAAAAAAAGGGCAGAGTGCACATCATACACTCTCAGATAAGTTTAGGACAATTTGTCTCTATCTGAAATTTCTTTGAGTTTTAACTTCACTCGAGGCAATAATGACTCCCTCAAAACAAATCTCGACCTTCTAACACCCTAACAACGTTGGAAACCGATTAATGATTTAGGCGTGCCAGTGGAGTGGTATCTAGCACTGAATGGATAGGACATTTGAGACAAAGTCATGTGCCCCATTGAGGAATACGACTGAGCAATGAAAATCAGGAACTCTAATTTGAAAAATCAAAAGTGGCTTTCTTTTGACCTTGAAAATGGGGCTCAAGGTCAAACTCGTGGTCACCATCTTATGTCCCCTTCAGTACCTTGTGACTTTTGTCTGAAACATTTTTCGCGATATCGCGTATTTTTCGGGTAATTTTGATGTCTCAAGTTAAAAAACTCATCCTGTATAATAATTTATTTTATTTGCTTGCACCCTAGAGAGTCATATCAACGGGGAATCAAGTTGTGAAGAAAAGCCCTGGCTGAGGACACAAGTAGTTTAATATGCAGGGTCTGAAAAGTTCACCTCCGAGCCTTATATAGAAAATCCATCTAATCTGCGATCCAAGTAAGAATTGAATCTGCATCAAGAAAATAAGGAACTTCTAAATGCATCCCAAAAGCGAACTGTACGGTCGAAAGTGGTCTTGAGCGCAAACTGATGAGCATTCATAGAAAGATGGATGTTAAGGTTAAGGGTATGAATGTCGGAGTGCTACTGGTAATAGCATAAAAATAGCAATAAAATTATAACAATATTCGAGAGCGCCAATTGACTATACAAAATTTGAACTTAAACATACAGTTTTAAACTTTTTTTTTTCTTATCGGTTCAGAGAGTTATTAGGGCTAGTTCAGAAGGGAAATCACTTGGTAAATACAAGACCAATTCATGAGTAAAGGCTAGATGTTTAAATTTTGTTTAAACGACAACAGTATAGCATAGCAAACAGTTTACTAAGCTGTTAAGTTATGTTTTATTGGTAGTTCTCTGGTTAGACATGCTGTTTAGATCGGAATTAAATATGCTTAACGTACGCTGCCATTCCTATTTTACAGCCATATAACAGTGACTTAATACGAGTAGGTAACCTATCATTTAAACTAAGTATACAGTTAATACTGTACAGCTGGCACATGATCACTTTTGTCTATCAGGAAAACTTGCCTATTCACTTATTCGTTATACATTCGTCTATCGACAATGGAATAACTTTCACAATAAGTAGGCGAGAATCCTGTAAATGAGCCACTGACTGAGCCACTGAGGCACCTCTTTAAATAATCCAGAGTAGGAGCAAGATACGGTTAGCTAAAATTTTAGACTGCGGTTATTCAAATAAATTATAAGATAATTCCGAAGGACAATATCTTATTAAACGAAAACAGGTTTGATTTGCGCGTTGTCACGATATTCGAAATATTCTAAAGTCTGTTAAAACTATGTTAGCACATATACATAATATTCATTAAAGTAGAAATCCTCTTAAGATCGTTGCAACTGTTCAACTACAACTGCTTGTAAGTTGCAGAGATCACTGCGACTGATGAGAGCCACTTATTTGGGAAAATTTCAGCACTTTTCTACCATTGTTGTGACAAACGTTAGATAAGGCAAGGCAACAAGTTTCTACTGTTTCTACAAATATTAAGTTCTTCTCTTGTCATATGTTCCGATTTTTCGGATGTAAACACAAATTGTCAATATATGTAGTATTACAGAATATATGCACATCGGTACCTGCAATATGATAAGAATAAGTATCGGTGATTATTATCATGTCAACTGACTCAATAAATAATGAACCTTTGCGTAGATGGGACAGCTTATCAAATTAATGTGAGTAAGATTTGTAATTTTAAATAAACAAAAACTCTTGAGATTAACTGTTTTTAAGTAGTGAACTTTACAATTTTTGTCAATCTGATGCAATGATTTTTTCGTTAACACTCTGCTCGCGCCGCCGTAGCACTGCCATAACAAAATCCATAGATAAAATGAATGTCTGCATATTTTTCACTTGAATACTCTGCCGTTTCAAAAAATTCTTATAATACTTCAACTACAATGGGATGCTATCGAAATTCAATAAACAATTGATAACGGTAAACGAATTTTTTTTTTAATAATAAAAAATAGTCATACTGGGATTTTATTTAACCTTATACCGGGGAAATTGTAATCCCCAGGTAAAGACTTTGTATAGTGATTGTTTGTGTAACATTATGACGCAGCAAAATAATAAAAAAAAAAAAAAAAAAAATATATAATTACACTTTTCCGAGATATGTTAAATGCGATCTTCTCAAAAATTTATTAAAAAAAATTCAAAAATGTTGTGTTTGAAGACCAATATCTCGAAAATAAAAGCAGAGATTGTAATATTGTTGAAAACTAATCAATTAGGATTAGTACACTAAAAGTTACAACTAAACAATTGTTGGTACCTAGTTAAGTTAAAGTTTTTCAAAACATGAACCAAACTGATTCATCTTAAAGTATCTGTATGCCAAACTGGATTACCTTGTATAACATAGCAGGTATGGGAGAGAAGACGATGCTACCGAATTGGACGTGAAAAGCAGAATTCGCAAAAGCTTGTTTGGGTAAGCTTTCGTCCGAGTTGAGCGTAAACATTTTAAGGGTACACAAATCCCTTGAACGCGCTTATTACAAAAAGAAGTTACTCGTATCTAAAGTCTGGAGAAGTTATGATTTTGCACAGAAACTGACACCATTCCAATCAATTACGAAAAGTGACCAACATTGCCACAAGGAAGCTGCAAAACTTAAAAAATATACTTGTACGCCTTCGGAAGGCAAAATACAACTCAAAATATGGAAAACAAAGTAGCAGTGGATCAGTGTCATACTTTACTGAGCGAAGACAGTTCCATTCCATCTACTCGTAGGCCATGTAATTGTATGCATGGAATCAATTAGGTAAACGAGTGAGTGGCCCTACGCTGGCATGGAGAAGGTCGGTCGAGGAGGACTCGAAATTGGTTAGCTACTGCGTACTGTAGCAAATATCTGGGTCCATTTTATTTATTTTATGGTTTATTTTAGAATCTATAGAAAGACCCATGATACAGAATAATCGGCTCAATTTTGTTCTAGTTCCTCGAAGATCAGCAAGAGCAAGACCATAACACAGTATGTGACGAAAAAATTTAGGCTAACTAGAACTCCGAGTTGTTTTGTTTGTATTTTAAGAACCAGTGACTAGCGACAATGCCAGCTACCGAAGCAAATGTGATTGTATCCATCTTGGTGCAGCGTATGTTGACTTTACTAATGAGCAGTGTTAACCCCGTTTGGCGAGTTTGTTTGCTCTTTCATTGAACTTCACTTCACCATGTCCATATTATCTTGTATTGTAGAATAGTGTTGTCATATTGCATTTCGATATTTCACATAAATGTTTTCTTTCGGCTTAAGTACCATCCATCTAGATCCGTCCTTATAGAAAACTGGTTCATCTCATTGGGAACTACCTGAGTGTTTTGTTCAGCTGTGTGGAAAATTCGGATAGTAAAGTGCTAGTCCTAATAATATTATTGAAATAGAGATCTAGCACGATAAGACCGTGGATGGTCTTTATCTCCGCTGTAAGTGTAAGCCATAGAATCAATGTAGGTTACAATTTACATAACAATCATTTTCACCCAGCAAAGCACAGTTAACATAAAACCGCAAGGAGATTTTCTTCATGTGAAGCAGAATGCACACGCTTTTCCATTTTAGTTTGAAATCACCAGTGGAATTCCATCCCTTCAAGCCTTCAACTCACTTTCGGACGTACTCTAAAATATTGTGATTTATTCCTAAGCCGTACAAATAGAATGCCCTGCCCTGGGATTTAAGGGTACATAAATCCCAAAAAAGATATACTGAAATGAATACTTGAGCTTAAAAAAACGATCTCTGTTAAAAGAACGAACGCAGTAGTGAATAGTTGAGTTACATTTGGTGCTAGAAAAATATGTTCCTTAAAGCAGAATGACAACATCATTGACGGAAGTCTTCACGCCTGTAGATTGCCTGTTTGTTAGCAACACATATCTCCAAACATGAATAAGTGGTATTAGATTTTAACCGATGAAATCGCACAAGTCGGCATTGACGATACCACCTTGATCAAAAAAATCTCGCAAAGTCACAGGGAGCCAAATCAGGTGAATTCGGTAGCTGTTGGATAGTATTTGTTGCACTTTTCGCGAAAAAAATTACGAATAGTGATGGCACTGTGCGACGGTGCGTTATCATGGTGCAAAATCCACGAGTTTTCTGCCCACAATTCTGGTCTCTTTCGGCGAACTGCATCACGTAAACGTCTCATAATGCCCAAATAATACTCTTTGCTTACTGTCTGGCCTGAAAATCCATGAAAACCGTGAGCATTACCTTCTTTTTTGACTGAAAACGACGTGGTTTTTTCGGTCTTGGCTCATTTGGTGAACACCATTTACTTGCCTGATGTCTGAATTGCGTGTCGTACTCATAAACTCACGACTCGTCTCCAGCCTTGCAAATCATCTCTTTTGCGACGACATTCAGGTCTTTTGGCACCAACTTTGCTGCTACACGACGAAAACCCAAATCATTAACCAAAATATCTTGGACGAATCCATAGGCAATGTTCAAGTCCTCCGCTATCTCTCTAATGGTTAATTTACGGTTATTGACCAACATTTCTTTTACTTCATCAATGTTTTCGTTGGTTTTCGACGTCGATGGTCTGCCACTGCGTTCATCATCTTCAATTGACTCACAACCACTTTTGAAACGCTCGTGCCACTGGTAAACGACCTTTTTCTTTAGAGAATCGTTGCCGAAACACTTTTCCAACATTTAAAACGTACGTAAAATTTTAACAAGTTCGTTGTTGCAAATTTAAATGCATTTCTAAAATTGGAAAAAATCGCCAACACACATAGAGATAGATGTACTCTTGGCTACGTAATTTTTGCAAATGTCAAGCTATGATGCTAAGATTTAAAGGGAATGTCAAAAACAAATGTACCAACTTAACAAAAGAAAAAACCAAACTCAAATTCTGACAATGGGAATCATTGATCAACCACCATTTTTGATCAAAGTGGTATACGTGAGAGGTTGGCCATATACGATAGCCCCGTCTTCAGAAAGATTCCAGCTCAAATGTTAGCTGAGACGTAAATACGAGCGCTCTCGATGTTTCTGGGAGAGGTTGATGTCAATATTGCAGAGCTACTATGTAGGAACTACATATATACTTTTCATCTCTATTTTTCACCACCATTAGTGATTAAAGGAGTTAAAATTCAATAAACTGCGAAGGATACGAGTATAAGTCCATATGTTAACAAGCAATGGTTTTGTAAGAAGAGTCACCAGTCCATATGGGCGACTTTTGTGAACCCACAATTCTTGGACTAGAGCTCTATCTACACAAGCTTTAGCTGCAGGTAGTCTGAGGCGACAGACCTGAGGTAAAGGTAAAATCATGATTATCTTGTTCGCAGATATTTGCAATTTGGGGACCTTTAGGAGTTTGAGAATGGTCTTTTGAAGTTTGTAAAATAAAATACTCCAGCAATGTTTTCATTTGTTTATTTATGAGAATAATAAACTGATTGTAGATATTTTTGGATTCATCTACGAGTATTTGTATTCATTATTGGATTCTTAGATCAAAGAAAGTTGATGATTTCCAGTGAATTCATTTCCAACTTTGGAACACACAGCCTTACGTTTGGTCTGATAGGCACTGAATAATGAATCGCATGAAGTCATAGATAATTTTGTAGCCGAAAAATTTTGATTTGGACGGAAGCCCCTATATTCGGCTTAATAGAAGCATTTACAAAAATTTATCAAAATTAAAGTAAGTACTATGGAAAATAGTAAATGACATCGAGCTTAATTCGGTCGAAATCGAAGAGACGTGGACGTTTTTCAGCACAAGGCAGATTTGTTCGTCGGAACCATAAGAGGTGTGGTGGATAGGTAGACAGAAGCTTAGTATTGAAGCTTATAGAGTTGTAAACGGATGTGGAGACGATAGAATCTAAGAACAGGCGATGAGTGAAAAGAATGTCAGCTATATTTCTACATTCTTCTGAGAAATTCTAATCGATAAATTTGACTTCCCTGATCGGGAGGAATGATTAAAGATCAGGGAGAGTAAATCGGAGGAACCGATGTTTAGTACTTCAATTCGGGAAAAATGTGACTGGTATACTCAGGCAGGAGGCTATCGAACGTAACGTAGAGAGGTTTACTTACGTATAGGGTGAATCATCGTAGGGTTTGACTTATAATGTTAAATAAAACAATAAATTTGAAGGTAAACTTAACTTTTTTTTTATCAGTTAAAAGAACGATTCATGGCATTTACTACTTGAAAATGATATTACGTAAATCTTGGCCACGACTATGTTTTAGGTGGTCCATTCGGAAGATCCAATTTTGGGCGACTCGTTAGTGAATAGAGACTGGTATCTCGCGGATAACATGAGTAATGTTGGTTTCCAAAGCGTCAATGGTAGATGGCTTATTCCTGAAGAACTGAGACTTTGCATATCCCCACAGAAAATAGTCCAAAGGTGTAATATCGCACGATATCGGCGGCCAGTTTACCGTAGCACAACGTGAAATTAAGTGCTCACCAAAGTTTTTCTCAATAAGTCCATTGTTTTACTAGCTGTATGGCTCGTAGCGCCGTCTTGTTGAAACTAAGACTCCACGAGACCATGTGCTTGAATTTCAAGAAGAACATAGTCCGCGAACATGGCGCGATAACGGTTACTATTGACGGTAACATTCTGATTTGCCTCATTTTTGAAGAAATATGGACCAGTGATTCCACCAACCCATAAACCACACCATACCTTTGTTTTTAATGGATGTAATGATAGATCTTGGTACTCTTCGGGTTGCTCATCAGCCCAAATACGGCAGTTTTGTTTACTAATGTATCCATTGAGCCGGATTTTCATTGAGTTTTTCCAGAGCCCATTCACTGAAAACATGACGTAAATTCAAGTCGCCTGGCTTCAATTCTTTCACAAGTTGAATTTTGTATGCCTTTAGGCCGAGATCCTTACGTAAAATACGCCAAGTTGTCCAATATGATAGGCCAAACTGCTGACAACGACGACGAATCGATGCGACACGGTACACTCGCGTACACTCTTAGCTACAGCTACTATAGTCTCTTAACTGCGTGCTGGATGTGGTCTAACTGGACGAGTATCATCCACTAATGTAAACTGGGACTCAAATTTGCGATTGGTATTGGCAACAGTGGTTTCACTAGGTCGATTATGCGCCCCGTAAGTTCCTCGAATCGCACGGAAAAAATTTCTCATAGAACGCTGATTTTCGTAATACAGCTGAACAATTTGGAGACGCTGTTGTGATGTAAGTCTTCCTATGATGACTTGCCAAATGATACTGAATAAAAATAAAGAAGCAGTTTAATAGGGGTCATGCGTGATCTGTCAAAAAGAGCCTATTGAAAATCAAACCTCACGATGCCCTTTAGTTGGAAAATTCCTTGAACCACCGTTTAATAAAGAAACGGAAATGAAGCTGATTGTCAAATAATATGCCGAGACCATAGAGAAAATAAAGTCGGGGAGGAGACGGGTTGGACTTACTTGAGAAGACAATAGATTTACATTCGGTGATATTAAGTTCTAAGAAGTTTTTGAGGCACCAGGGAGAGAAAGAAGTTTTTAATGATACACTCAAGATCGTAAATAATAAGAAGAAAGAGAAGATTAAGAGATTAAGGGCGCTTGAAGATGGATCTAAACTGAAAACTATAATATCGGTTGACCAGGTAAAAAGATATCCATTTTACAATAATAAGCGAGGTTCAAAGCTGAGATCGGACAATGCGAAGACGATTAATCATTAGTGAAACTATTTGGAACAACATCGATTTCTTTGCAACTTTCCAAGACCGAAAGAGCAAAAGACACTAACTGAACTAGTTTTGTCATAGTTGATCAGCCGTTAAGAAAACCATGTTGTCTAAACAAAATAAGAAACTTACACTGAAAGCTTATGGTTTCGTATAAAACTTTTCAAAGAGTTTGAGTATATGAGGAAGTTTAGCCATGAGACGATAATTGGTAACTTTGTTCTTTGATTCCTTTTTGTGAATCGAATTTATAAAAGAGGTCTTCAAACCTGTGGAAACTCTCCCTATGGAAATTCAGCCGAACGGATTCTTAATTAGTATAGATGCTCTAAAGCCCAAACCTTGCAAAAGTCGCAAGGATTATCTGAGCGTACTTTAAGCGATTGAGAAATGTTCAAAGAACAATTATACTTTGTTTAATTAAATCGGTAAAAGTAAAAGTAAAAGGAGTTTCCAGAAAAATGCGTTTAAAGTTTTGAGACAAGTTTTCGGCCGCAGCAGACGGCACAAAATAGTTGTAACCCATAAAATAATTGAAATTTTGAAAAATCCTTTTAAGGGCATATTCTTGAATGTCTAAACCACTCTCGAAAAACATTCATTTTTTCAGTTAACAAAAATCAAGTAAGATAGGTAGCTGACTAGAAATAAGCAACAAGCAAACTTTTACTAAGAATTTAGTCTCCCCATTAAATGATGGACGCCACCCATGGAGCGAAATTCGGCCATCCTGAGCCGAAACCAAAAAAAAAAATTAACACATGCTGAGGCATTATAAGTAGATTCTTGTATTCATTAAATTCAAAAAAAAAAACAACAAGAAATCAACTTTGATCCAGAGAATAAAGTCGCGAATATATTCAAACTCGACAGGGCCGACTTTCGTTCCACAAGTTTCGGCAGTGCGCCTGCATAAGCTCATGAGCTGGTTGGTTTATCCCCCAACGTTTAACCCGTTGACAAAGTGATAAAATGAAAATTGATTCAACCAGCACTGGAACTAAGGTATTTGCTTCTCAATTTCCATAACCTTAGAATAGACCTATTAAACAGAGGAGACCTTAAAGGGATTAAGTTACCACACCTGTTAACGTACAATAGTTCTAGAAATTCAGCCCTAGCACTACGTCAAGGGGAGGTTTTACCACCGCTTCTAATCCAAAAAGATAGTGAGACCAATTCGTGTGACTGCTCTTGGCGATGTTCGATATGGTTATCGCTCTCTCGAAGGCTTACATCGCTTTCCACTTCATCTTCGTTTAAGCGTCCGCTCCTTGCTATATCTGGATTTTTTGCATCAGTCCGTGGTTTTAGCTTCACTTACATGTTCAGAATTAGGAGTTGGAGTACTGAAATTGATGTCTTATAAATTGACAAATGTATTATATAAAATTTGTGATTTTACAAATATTCTAAATTATTTTGATTTAACGAAGATAACATACATTTTGCTTCAGCCTCAAATCCAAATCAAAAAATAAATAAATATGTATAAATTTATATTATTATTTAATAAACAAACAAATAAACAAAAAGAATTACATCCAATAAAATAAATAAATAAATAAGTTAGTAAAATATCTCTTTTAAAAAAAAAGATTCGAAATTTAATTTTCAAAATCTCTTCAGAGCTGCTTTTAAAACTTCCGCTCCAAACGCACTCTTACAAAAATATTCCATTAACTAGTACTTTCCCAATGTATGTATAGTTCACCTTCTTTTCCGGCAATTATTCCTATTAGGCCTCTACAAAAAGGTAGATACTTGCAGAATTATGTGAATTGATTTCCCGGAAATTAGATTCCAGAGCCTAAACCAGAGTATCCTTCAAACAAAATGTGAAAATCGATCCGTACCCATATATGTTAAATGTTAACAATTGAAATTAGAATACTAATTTCGGGTAAATTGAAACTTTAATCAGTTAAAATTGCCTTAAAACAATTAGCGGAAACTAGTTTAACTCTAGTACTAGGTAGCTTATGTTTAGCCTGCACACGAATATTTGCGTGGTATTGATATTTTTTTTAATGCACCGCGTCAGAGGGTTAATAGTTTTTTCTCTATGCCGTTTATAAGCACTCCACGTATTTATATCGAATGTCTATTTAAACATAATTTAAAATTAATTTCTGGTAAGCTAACTGGCATTTCGGTATTCAATTTGAATGGACAAAAAAAAAATATGCTGAAGTGGTTATTAAGAGTCGTTAAACACCAAAAGGGTTAACCAGACTTTTTTGCGGACTACGACAAATTTTAAATAAATAAGCGGACTGTGTATGGATATTGTTTTTAGATTTTATGAGAGGGCTCCTTGATCAAAACGTACTCGTAACATATACGAACTTTTTATCATTTTTTAAGATACAGCCCCTGTTTTTGAGTTTTTGAGTCTTTTTAAGATAAATATGCCTTAATAATAATTTTAATATTAAGAGATTGGGGAATGATCGCCATGCCATCCACTGTAATACAGTAGAGGGCTACGCGAAAGTAAAACAGCTCCTAAAGGAAATGACGAGCACTACTCATTCACACCGCAGTGTGAAAAGCGGCAATCGATGCTGCTGAAGGGGTTGGAACCGTCTTCTGATCCTGAGGAGATCCTGGCACTGCTCAAAGAGAAGGATTGCGAAGGACTCAAGTTTGTGGGGGTAAAGCCATTTAACACAGCTAGAGCCAGGCGGGAGAAACGAAGTCTGCTGTTCTTCCTGGTGCAGCTCAGTCCCAAAAGCCGTCTGGATAGTCTAAGGAGTATCAATGTCCTAACTACCATTTTTCACTGGGAAAAATTAAAAAGGTTCGGGCACGCCGCGTTGAATTGCCAAATGCAGCCTCGGTGCGTGAAGTGCACAAAGTACCACAGTTCCGAGAAGTGTGCTCTGGTCAGGGACGGAGAGTCCGATAGGACGCAGTTCTCGTGCGTGTTATGTGGGAACGTGGGACACACCGCTAACTATCGGGGTTGTTCTAAGTTCGCTGACATTAAAAAATCAAAACTGGCTCAGCAGCAGAAGGTGGAGGTCAAACGTTCACCTGTTAGGTTTCAAACACCAGCCGTCACGTCCCAAATTTCCTATGCCCAAATGGCGGCAGGTAGGGGGCCTACGGTACAGCAAGCGACTGTTGCTTCTCCGGCGCCAATACCGACAACAGCGGAAGCTGCACCATCTTGCTCGCAATCCAAGGGCAGATGGCTCAGCTGCAAAAGCAGTGCAAGAACAGGCCAAGCGGATGGACCAGATCTACGCGCTGCTGCCGGGCTTAACGCGACACATGTCGTAATGGGTACGCACATGGTGGAGCAAACTTTGAAGGTCCTTGCGGTGAATGTTAATTCACTGATTAGGATCGAACGAAGAGCCGCGAAGTTTAAATTGCTACAAGACCAAACTCCTGATGTTTTCGCTAGCGAAACCAAGCTAACCGATAAGCACAAACTGGAGTACAATAATTATATTGTTACAAGAAGAAACCGGCCCAGATCCAAACGTGGAGGTGGTGTCGCGATCTTCATAAAAGAAGGCATATAATTTCACAGAGTGTACAAGGGAGTGTTGCGTGGAAAGCGGCTGTACTTGGCCTCTGTTTATGCACCTGAGGCTTCACAATCCACCTTATTCATTACAGAGCTCGACACGCTTTTTCGATTTCTGAGGCTGGAATCGGGGGAGAATTATTTTATAATCGGCGGGGACTTTAACACTAGACACAGAGATTGGGGAAATAATTTGTCAAATACTAAAGGGAACTTACCACTCAATTGGTGGGGTCAGCACGATGTCATGTACAGACTCGGTCTTAAAGCGACGGATAACCCGTCGTTTCCCAGAGGCAGGTCTTATTTAGTTCTACTGCTGTACGACGAACGTATACAACTGACAGGTACGAATTTACAAACGCAAATGGACGAAACAATTAAACAAACTATGGACGCTTCAATATCGCGGTGTCGACTTACGACTAACGAAGACCTGTTCCGCAATTCTACTATTGACGCACTGCACCGACAGAAAAGTAGACTTCTGTCAAGACTCAAAAACTTGTACAGACATTTTACTGACAGACAACACCCAGAGATCAGAACACCGAAGTCGTCGATTAAAAATTTGCAAACGCTAATAAAAGAGAATTAAAGAATTTCTGTAAGTTTGCATTGCAACAACAAGGTTCGGGCTGTAAACACCAGCAACCCGAATATGTTCCCACAAATAAATGAACTATTTCGGAGAAAAAATCAAAATGACCTTCAGTGCCTTAAAATAGCCCGAACAACAGACAACGAACGATTACTGACAATAGCAGGTATTGATACAAATGAGGCCACTGATGATGCCACTTCTTTGTGATCGAGGATCCACAGGAGAAGGTTGAGTACATAGGCGCGATTTTCCAGGAAGTATACAAGGCCAATAATACCATTGGCCCTAATATGACCTAGACGATCGCGTCTTGGTGCACGAGTTCTACATTCGAAATGAAGTAGAGAACTGGCGATCCGAGGGCTCTGGTTTTAATCGGTTCAGCGACGAAAACATGTCAAATAATGTCATTACAGAGAGGGTGACCTACCCACGTTCATTTCGAAGGAAGAACTCCATGAGAACTTCGACACAATCAGGGCTAAAAAATCAGTGGGGATCGATGGTATTCCGAACATCGTGCTTCGCCATCTTCCTCTAGAAGCGGTGGACATTTATACCACCCTGTTTAATAATGCAATGAATAATGCTCATTATCCAGCGCATTGGAAAACGACGCTGTTTCAACCTATCCCCAAAAAGGAAAAGGATGTATCCAATCCGGCGAATCTCCGGTAAATAAGTCACCTTCCGAATATCAGTAAGATGTTTGAAAAGGTAATCAATATAGATCTGTCTAGGTGGGTTGAGGACAAACATATAGTTCCGGATAATCAATTCGGTTTTAAGGCGGGACATGATATCTCACATGCCGCGTCTAAACTGGTGTCCGATATCCAATGGAATACAGGCAAAAACTAATGTACTGGTGCCTGCCTCGTTGACTTGGAGAAGGCCTTTGACACCGTATGGTTAGAGGGTCTTTTCTATAAGCTGACTTGGCTGGGGATCAGTAAACCACTCTTGTACATTCTTTATAATATGCTAACCAACAGACAGTTAATCGTGAAAAATGGTGATGATACTTCTGTTGGAATATTTCAAATTATTCTAAAAATGGTCTGCAGCAAGGCTCGGTCAATTCGACGATCCTATTCAACATTTATACAAGCGACTTGATATGTTCACTTCCCCATACTATTGCGTACGCATACGATTTGATAGCGTACAGAACAGGTCCAAAAATCGAGGTCATTAATACTCTCTTGCAGCGTGAATTCGACAAGATAAGACGTTTTTGCGATGACTGGAAGTCATCATGTCTTCGGAGCCGAGATATACGCAATTATAGTAGCAATGAACTATGGGAAAGTATGGGAACTGTAGCGATAGTCAAACTGCACTTAAAACTTTCTTCAACCCTTTCACGACCTCAAAGCTTTTTAAAGAATGCAAGGTTTTTCTGAACGCAGTCAGAAGTCTGAATCTTTTGGAGTCTTAGATTACAATGTGATCACTGGAAATGAAATCGCTAATGAATTTTTCAGAACCCGAACCTAAAGATTTTTCTCATCACGTATTGAGAAGATTTGATTTTTGCAGGAAAGTTCTTAATATTTCGAAGAATAACGAGTGTAATCTTGTGCAACAACGACTTTAACGACGATGATCGACGAGAAAATAACGACAAAGTAAAATCTTTTTGGTCGATAGTTTAACAAGAAATGGCAAAGTTTTTATTAAATTCAGTTAAGTAACATCGGTTATGATTCGATTGCAGGATACAGTTCTTCTGGAGATCTGAAAATACGATAGATCTTAGCACATTTTTTATCTATGCAGTAGTAAGAGCGGCATGTATGTATGTTTGGTATTAAAAACTTGTATGAATGTAATTTTTTTAATTTATTTAAGTACAATATTAATTTTTATTTTATTTGGCTATTTATGTCCCATAGGTCCTTGTTAAGGGCTTGTCAGTTAGACTTCATACTATAATTGCAGATGGCATGATTAACCGAAATGACGGCAAACGAAAGGCTTGCCCCGGCACAGCAGCTGTGAGAGTGATGACGTAGTCCCGGAAAACTTTTTTTTACCTTCGTTTGTATCAGGCTGCAAGTATTCGGGCTGATATTGTGGGTGCAGGTGCTTTGATTTCTAATCTCTATGCCACGCCAGCTACCTGGGTTCGTATCCCGGTAGGAGCACTACAGCAAATTTGCTTTTCATGAATATGAAAAAGCTTTAGGCCCTGCTCAGGAGTGTAAAAATTCACAAAGTGAGAAACACAAATGAATGCGAGAAGCTAGCCCTTTTTGGCTTTTTTGGCCCACACCAGGCTGTCGCTCCACCAAATTGCTTTCTATGACCTATGCCAGAATATTCTTTAAATACACTAAGAAGGTTTGATCGCCTTTACAAAACATTCACATCCTAATAGTAGGAGCTCCTCAGCGGACTGCTTAAGAAATATTTAAAGGAGTATTTGAATAAGGAAAAAAAACAAAAGAGGAAGCTCTTCCTAGTTTTTTTTCCTATTCTGGATAAGTGGGTTTCGTTGGAGGTGTTGCTTTTTCGAAGAATATCAACATTTCCGTCTTCGAATTATACGTGTTGGAAACGATTTATGTTTTATTCTGTTACTTCCTTTTAATAGTGGAGCTCTGTACCAATTTTAGGCACATATTCAATATTTGATCAGAATACTAAGTATATTTTAGACATCATACCGAAAGCAGAGATAGCCTTGTTTAATAAACGAGTGTGTATTGTTTTTGGTGAGTTTTGCTAAGCCCAGCTTTAGGTCCAATATTCCATGCTAGATACCTTTTACATATACACTGGTTGATCTACAATATATATTCGTGGAGAAGAGGTAGTTTTTTATAATTTTGGTGTTACCAGTGTTTACCTCAAGTCTTATGGCGCTTAGTTTTGCTTCCATTTCAGCTGCCATTCAGTGAATTCCCATTGAATTGTGCGATAAAGCAAAATTCGTCACTTCCCGTTGATAGAGCGATGTGAAGAATTTCGTTGTTTAACGAGTTGCTAAACGACGTTCCAGATTTTATGTAGCTGACACAGGGGGAACAGGAGCTGGTATCTGCTAAGTCAGTTGCGAGAGTAATGACAGGCCTTTTTTATGTTCGGGAATGATTTTTTAATTTTTTTTTCAACTGCAGAAGTGAATACCTCTATACCTATTCACTTCATATTTTAGGGAGTTGAGCCAGGATTCCTCTTTCCTTTCCCTCTTTCCGTTTTTTTCTTGTGTAGTATGTGATTCATTAAGACTTGTTTTTTTTTTTTTTAATTTTAAATAAAACACATAAAATGATCTACGGTACGATATAAATTTTATTATGGCTTGAAACAACAGTGTCTGACTTTTACTTTTTAAATATTATTTCGTGTAAATGCTGACCGCGACTACACCGTACATGGTCCATTCTGAAGGTCCAATTTGGATCATTGCGTATAGGGTTGCAACCGGTATTTGCCGAATTACACGGAAATGTTGGCTTCTAAATCTTGGATCGTAGCTGGCTTATTGGCGAAGACTTTTGACTTCACATAAAAAAGAAAAAAAATTTAAAGGTGTTATAGCACACGATCTAGGTGACCAATTTACAGATCCAAATAGCGAGATTAGTTGTCCATCTTGCTGGAACTAAATGTTGCCGACATCACGGGCTTCAATTTCCGGCAGCAAAAAGTTTGTTATCATAGTGCGATAGTGCTAGCCATTGACTGTTATTTTGTGTCCGGCCTCACTTTTAAGGAAATTATTTATTATTTACATAACCTTGAGCCAGAAATGGGCCTCATCACTGAACAAAGTTCAATGCGAAGACCGCAGATCTTCATTGAGCTGTTGCAGAGTCCATTGACTAAAATTTAAGCATAAATTCAAGTCTGGCGGCTTCAATTCATGAACGAATTGGATTCTGTAAGCCTTTAAATCAAGATCCTCTTTTAAATTCGCCAAGTTGTCGAATACGATAAGCCCATATGTTGAGATCGGCGTCAAATCGATTGCTCACGATCTTCAGCCACAGCCGCAATTATCTCCTCACTACGGGCTGAATGTGATCTATTCGGTCGCGTATAATCCAATAACGTACCCTGAAACTCAAATTTGTGGATGATAAAGGCAATTACGGACTCGGAAAGTCGATGTTGCACATCGTATGTTGCTTGAAGCTCACGAAAAACATTTTTCACAGAACGCTGATTTTCATAAAATAGCTGAATAATCTGGGGACGTTGTTGAGGTGTGAGACTTTCCCTGATGATTTATCAAACCACATCGCACACAATTTGGTTGTTCTTTTTCATTTGGCAATATTAGCTCAAGCTTGTGCGAAGTACTTTTCGCTTTTTAATCAGTTTTCAGGATGGCTTAAATAGTTTCATCTTACATTCAACATGACAACAATTCATTAAATTACAACGCTCTTGGATCGTTAGGATTGCTAAACTTCGGTAAATATTGACAGACTGATCATTGTTATACCTGAAAGTGAAATTTTTGAGCTGAAGCAGAACGTACGAGTAATTACATCTCATTTGTACATATGCATTTTGGAATACTACTATACTGGAGCTGAGACAATACATTCCATCTATAAGTGTAAATTGCAAATTTTTTCGAAATTCCAGTTAACCAAATTCAAACCTCTCGTAGGTGAATTTAATAGAATCTTTGAATCAACAACTATTCCAGAAACTTTTAAAAAGGCAATTACCTATCTAGTGCACTTGACGATCCTTCAAACTATAGAGAAATATCTTTCCTGAACACCTCTGCCAAATTGTTTGCCGCCCTTATATATAAGAGATTTACTTGTTGGGTTGAAAAGAGAAAAATGTTTTGCAGGAGTTTCAAGCAGGTTTTAGGAAGAATTAGTCGACAGTCGATCAAGTATTTCTATAACTTAATACTGCGGATATATATAAACTGAAACATAAAAAACTATATGCCTTTTTCGTTGAATTTCGAGCAGCTTTCGATACCTCGCGCCCTAGGTTCTGACTTACAAATTGTATAATATTAGTTTCTCAACGAAGAACAATGTATGGTGGAGTCCATATCTGGAGAATTCACAACAACAACTAGGATGCATCTTGAGTGCGTTATTATTTATCCTGTTCATCAACGACATATCAGATGCTGTAAAGGGTGGAATCGAAATCAGCAGCATGAAAGTTTCAGCTCTTAATTATGCGGATGAAATCGTTTTTGTTTCGAACACTGTGGATGGATTGCAGCTTATAATGAATAAGCTTAGCGTTTACTGTTAATACTGGAACCTGATCGTGAGCTTGAATAAATCGAAGGTAATGGTGGCAGATATTCTCAAAGTGAAAGGTGGACGTATCAAGAAGAAACGACGAATTTTGGTGTTCTCAAACTTAAAGCTCGAATCAGAAACTCTTTCGCTCAACTGTAGCATCAGTTCTCTTATATGGAGTATAGGTGTGGAGATACTGCTCTTTTGTTGAAGTTGAAAAGTTTCTTCGGTATTTCTTAAAGCGAATGTAATGTTTGCCAAGTGCTACGGCTAATTATATGCTACATCTAGAGACTGCTGCATCGCCTATGTTTTTGGACAACTTGAGACTTTATTTTGACTATATAGTAAAAGTTATGGCAATGAGGGATAATGGACTGCCAAAAGTTGTACTCAAAAGTATAATAAGAATTAGAGTGAGTTTCATTCAAGCATCAGACTGTGGGGAGTGTATAATAATGAAAATTTTGAACATCTAAGAGCACAACTATACGTCTTACTGGAAAAAGTAGGTCGAAGTATGTATGATCGTTTTGTAATGAGTGTACAATCTTCCTAACATAGGACGTAAGCTTATATACCATCTAGCAGAAAAAACTTACTTTCTTAAGATCAACATCTGAATTTCATTCCACACCGTCCAGAATTACCTATCTTGTGCAATCTTTGCAATATGAAGATACGAAAAGATGTATTTCACTTCCTTGCAATATGCAAAATTTTAAAAGAAATTCGAATGTGATTCTTTAGCTCGTAAGCAATTTAAATCTTAAATGGAGTCCGAGTGTGGAATTAACTTTATAACTACTGCATAAACGCGCTTCGTTATAGAAAATGTATAGTTGAAGAATATGGTGGACGGCCATATGCCAAACCATAATAAACTTAGAATATAATGAATGAAAATAAAAATCATATAAAACTAACTAAACAAATTTATTTAAACTATCATTACTAAATTACTTCATGGACTGGGAAAAACCATTTTCTTAATTTTCTCTATTAGATTGTTTTTTGATTGGCTTCTTATGGAATCTAATACAATTTCAGTAACTACAATATAACATCTCAGTTAAATCTCCTTTACCATTACTAAACAGAGATAATTCACCCTTCAATCTCACAAAAGCCACTTAAGTTGATACCACAAAAGTTTTCACAGGAATCAAGCCAAGGAAATTGTATTTTCCAGAAAACCCATTTTATTGACCATAACACCATACAGATTTTCATTCTAAGACTCTCCCTGCAATCCTTTCAATGAAGTCTTACCTGACAGGGATTGCGAATGCACATATAAAGTTAAACCATCTAAAGCAAGTTTATGTCAGGAATTTGTTGTATTTTGGTCTTCCGAATGTCTTACTTGGCATTGGTATATGTAGTTTACGAATAAGATGTTCGCAAAAATTTCTTTGGAGACGGAAATGTAGTTTCTTTCAGGTAGTGGTCTGCTTTTATATTTATTTTTCCCAGAATAAAGTTATTTTCACTTAAGTTGAATAAAACAAAGATTGTTTGAAGGGCATTCGTAACACAACGAGTAGTTTTTCTAAGTTTCCAATCTGGCTACCTTAAAGACCTGGGATTATTTGATATCAGTTTCAAAAAAAAAAAAAAAAAAAATTGTTTTGTGGGTTGCTAGATTTTTCCTTTTTTTGTGAAATAAACCTCAGTGCATTAATCCGTGCTCCAGATTGAAGAAAAAATAGTATAAAATAAGTAAAAAACAGTATGATAGAAATATCCATCATCATGCACATCTGGATGCTTAGTTCAGTACTAACTAAATAAAAAATAAAATGTCTTTGTATCACTTTTATTGCGGATGATAGTTCAAAAAACAATTATTATTTTTATAAAGGCACAAATTAATTCCAAATTTACTGCATGAGACTGTAAAATATCCTTTGAATCCAGGGTATTTGCAACTGAGTTATTCACCTACTTTTGGCCAATGTTCAAAACCATATTTCCTTATGTCCTTAGGAGGTAGAAGAGCTGCAGAGCCTTTTCTTTTTTTTTGAATCTAACTCTTGTTCAGGATTACTGCTGCTTGGACGGCTCCTTTTTGCATCTGTAATGGTTTCTTTCTTACATAGCACAATGGCCAACTCATTTCTGAATTTGCTTAATGTAACCAGACTCTTTTTTGTTTGATTTCCTTCCCGAGTATTTTTTTTTTTTTTTTGTAGACAATCCAAGAATTTATGACTGCTAAATCAAACAAATGAAAAAAAAATACGCAAGTACCATTTCATTATTATGTGGTTTCTTCCCTAAAAAACTATCCATTAGGTATACTCCCCCCATGTGTTTATTTTATTTTTGGACAATAAATGGACAAGTAACAAAATTTTTTACTTTTTTCGATTTATCATTCCTATTGACTTTAGTCACAGGCAACGCTCCCGCATACGTAGATATGCCTTACCTTACTGTCCTTCCAAGCTATACAACGCACATCTATACCATTATGCGTAGAAATTCTCTCTACATAACTTCATCTGGGTACCGATTTCTTTATGAATTCTTTTTTTTTGCTGGCAATTTATTATGTTTTTTTGCACAGTTCCCACAGTGTGAACCCCCTTGTTTAGCCAAAAAATATACTAATTGTAAGGAAGTATAAAAATTATCAAAATATATGATATGGTTCTGCATTTTTGGTACTTCACGAAGAACTACAACATTTCCTGCCGCACCAAGATCTGATTTATCTATAAGTTTTCTCTATAAGTCCAGAGTAAATCTCAAATTTATGGGCATATCCCATCAAACTGCGCAGAACATATAACTTAAATCCCCATTTGTGGGGCTTATTGGGAAGAGAATGCTTAAGAAAGTGCCCTATCTTTTTGGAGCACATCTGCTCATCTACGGGAAGTCTTTGGTCCATTTATACGGTGGCAAACCTCTCATTCAGGTGCTGAATTACAGGTCGAATTTTATGAAGCCTATCATGTTTTGGATGGCCTACAGGCTTATGAACTTCAATGTTGTTGAAATGCAATGATAACTTTATTTTTTCAAAAAAAAAAAATCGAGTCATATCCAAACATTGGCCACCAGCACGATCTAGTGCTGGGAATTTTAAATACTGACATGTATAACAGGATACCAAAGAACTTGTTCAATTCAGATTCCGTGAAACTTGTAGATGAATTGGGATTGCTTTGTATTATATACAAATTGGTTTGTTCTACTACTTTATCAGTAAAATCTTTTGTAAAAAAGTGGGCGAAAGACTGATATGTGGTCTCTAGTTTTGATATCCTATCTGATGTCATAGAATTTCCCAGGAAGCCAATTCTATCTTAATCATGCATCATATTCCTCTTTTTTCATATCAATTTTCTTTTTTCAAAAAGTGTTATGCCTTCATGTCAGAGTTGATGCCGACGGTATTCTCATATAACAAATTCTACGAAAAGACGTTTTTAGAGTATTGCCTCGCACGGGATTCGAACCCGCGACCCTCTGCTTGAGTAGTGTATGCATATACTACTACACATGTAAAGAAATGTTTTTAGTTTATGTCATGGAAAGATTGTTTGGATATCGGGGTGCCGTTTCCAAAAGCAGCTCCCTAACATCCATTTGAAAGCGGAAATTTTCTAACGTTGACATATTCTGCATTTGTGGTAGCAAACTCAAGTGCAAATTTGAAAAGTCTACAGTAATATTAAGTATTGAAGCAAGTTGCAATGCTGCAGAAATGCGAATATCGTTACAAATTAATATATATCATCTCAGGTAGCAGATGCAATTTCTATTGTTCCGGGTACAGCAGCTGCTCTCTAAGTAAAAAGTTAAATGTAAAGGTTATTTCTGACATTTCTATAGCATATTAGAGGAAAAGACAGTTTAGTATGTTATGAATTTCTGGTAAATTCAGACGTGTTAGTCGAGTTCTGAGTGAAGTAAAAGAAAAAATATATATGGAGAAGTATCTCCTCGAGCAGATTTTGCAAGGTAAGTAAACTTCACATTAGTGAAATATTTGTACATTTGTTAACACCAATTTTGTATAATTTTGATGTAATTTGACTTAATTTAATTTTTACGTAGAAAATAATATAAAGCTTTCATCTTTAGCATAAGTGCAGCAGAGAAAGGAGCTTATTTGAAAACGATGTTCAAAGAAGACGAAAGTGATTCAAACCGCTGTCCATTTCAAACCTTCCAGTTTCGGATAACGATTCAGATCGTGAACATTCAAAATTTACTGAAGATACAAAAGGAAATGTCCTCGAGTATGCAGAAGAACAGCAAACAGATGAGTCCCAAAATAGTGAGAGTGAGGGTGACGTTGAAGTAGAAAATTAAAAATACAAGTTGGTTCAACTAAATCTATATTTTCCCCTTCAAAGTAATCCCCATCGACTGTAACATACTTATGCCAGCGCTTGATCCAATCCCCGAATCGTTTTTTATATTCGGTTTTCGGTATGTCCATCAGTGCTTCTTGCGACTTTTCCATTACTTCCTTTTTATTTTACAATATTATACAATTTTAAGATTCGATGTTACCAATACTCGCAGTCAACGAAAGAAAGAAGATGAGGTAGCTCTAATCTACGATTTATGAAAAATGCTTAATACAAACTTATCTCAATCAATTTTTAACTAAAAACCTGGTGGATACTGTATTATTAACACTGGCAAAACGAATGATACTCGTGAAAAAAATCAAGGAGAAAAAAGTGTAAAGAAATTAGCATCTCTGTATCAACTCTACCATCAACTACCGTATACCTACCACCTGTTGCAGAGCACCTGCTATCGTGGAATCTAACCATTGTTGGAACAATAAAAAAAAGAAAATAAACCATATATCCTCATTATCATGGCAGCAAATAAATTGAGAAAGCATTGTTCGACAGTTTTTGGTTTTCACGAGAAAGTGACGATTTGCTCTTACGTACATAAAAAAAACAACAATGCATTCGGATACAGCTGTGAGTGGTAATGCAAAATAGAAGCTTGATCTTATTAATTGCGTTTACAACATGGACCATATGCAGAGAAGATACACAACTCAACAGCGATGTTCAAGATGGCCAATGGCAATGTTCTTCAACATGTTGAACATCACTTCACTCGCGACATATTTAATTTATTATGAAAATTTTAGCTCGCAAAGAAAACAACTTAACGACATCTTTTTTTGTGCAAACTGAGTGAAGAGCTGTCAAGTGATGCACAATTATACCACAAAAATTGCTATTGAAAGGATAAAAGGTCGTCAAGTAGCAGCTATTGAAGTTAATCCTGGACCATTATTTGAGTGAGACACAACGGGAAGGAAAAAAGTCACAGAATCCTGTCATATTTGCCACAAAATGACAATAAAAAGACGAGGGAAAAAGCGCAAGAACTGCAGTGAATGTCAATTGCCGGCTTGCGGTGAACATTAAAAAAAATTGTTAAATGTATCGATTGTATTGTATTGCTGTAACATATCTTTTTGATAAAATAAATATTTGACTTTATTTTTTTAATTATAGATGTGCCAAGTGCGATGCAACGAGAGCTGAAGTTTAAGCTCATTTTTTGGTTAAAAAAAAAAAAACAAAAAAGAGCTAAATAATTCTGCGGGTTAGGGGTTAGAATATACCCGAGGTAAGGCATGAATGTCGTAAGACGCGACTTAAATCCACTGGGCCGGATTCAGGTGTTAAGCGACTCGTGCCAGAATCTACCAGGTTGGGGGCCCAGTATAAAAATAGCTCAATCTCTAACGGAGCATCCGTATACTTGGCGACCTCCGGATCAGCCAGCCTTATCTGTCTAATGCGGATCTCTGGACAGACGGACTACCGTTTCTCCGCTACTCGTGGGAACTAAAATGAGTTCAAATAATATTCAAAATAATACAAATATAAACTAGGACCCCTTTAAAAAATGCTCAAGGGTCGCTAGGAAAATCATGCGAAAGCAAAGTTCAAACACAGTCAGTAGCTCAGGGCAATAGCATTACACCAAATAAGCTACAGAATCTCGAACGCGAAAATTCTGATCTCCGCGCCAGACTCCAAAATATGGAATTGCTCTGTGCCGAACTAAAAAGGCAACTAGATGCCATTAAGCCGCAATCTAAATCTGAGTCTGAGTCTGTTTCGCAACTTGACCGCCCCGAAAACTCGAGTTTTCACACGGACGAAGAAAAGCTACTCCGCGAAATGGACTGGATACTTAAAAAAAAAGCCAGGTAAGAAGCGCAAAGCTACTTCCCCGCCTGATATTGAACAAACAAAGAAGCAAACCAGCTTTAACACTGCTGAGGTCGATAAGGCAACAAAGCAACCCAAACAAAGACCGCAGCCGCCAATAAACGTTTTTGGAATCTCGGACTACAACAAGCTGCACATAATCCTGAAATCACTGTGCTCAACCGATTATAAAGTAAGATCTCGCAATAGTGATACATGGACTATTAATGTCCTTAATCCAGACAAATTAAATTAAATGCCGAGAAGACTCAATGGCGTACCTACGAAAATAAAACGGAAAGACCCATACACGTTGTAGCTAGAGGATTGCATCCCTCTTGCCTTAAAGAAAACATCGTAAATGACCTTAAAAATAAAGATTTAAAGATAATCGACGCAGTTAATATACTTGCGCAAATGGACGACCCCAAGACGCGGTCTTCCCCTCTTTAGGCTAACTTTCGATAAAACCGAAAGCCAAGAAAGAATTTATGCCATAAATTCAATTTTGGGACTTGTTGTCAAAATTTAACCTCCGCGGAAAAACTCTAGGCTGATTCCCCAATGTACACATTGCCAGGGATTTAGCCATACTCAGGCCTACTGCCAGAAGGAACCTCGCTGTGTAAAATGCGCTGGCAAACATCTGACTCGAGAGTGCAATGCCGCGAAAGAGTCCCCAGCGATATGCATTAACTGCAAAGGAAAACATCCAGTTAATTATCGAGGCTGCGAAGTCGCGAAGGAGTTGCAAAAGCTACGAGATCAATCAAAAACGAAGCCTTTGAAAAACGCAGGGACAGCTAGAATGAGAAATAACAACAGCGGTCCTACTCCTACCTACCTACCTTTAAAGAAGGTATTGGTGACAAACGCTAAAATCACCAATAACAACAACGTCAAAAATAACAATGCGCAAGTGGAAAGTGGAAAAACTTACGCGCAAATAGCGTCTCGAGTTAATATGACTAACTGTACATTACCGGATCCTGCCCCAAATGTGTTATCACTAATTCTCGAGAGATTAGAAGAACAGACTAAAATAAATAAGATAATAGTCGAACGGCTTCTTAAGTCCGAAGCCAATTTCTGTAACTAATTATGGCAAAGAAGCTCAATATACTTGCGTGGAATGCCAACGGGCTACAGAAAAGGCTTGATGAACTAGATATTTTCATGCAGGAAAAAGTAATTGACATATGTTTAATTTCTGAAACTTACCTGGCAACAGAATCACGCGTGGAACTAAAAGTTTACCACGCTCATCATCCATCGGGAAACGTAAGAGGCGGGTCATCCCTATTCATAAGAGACTGCATTGAACACACATTACATACATTACTTTGGAAGCAATAATTGAACTTGACAAATTTCAAATACCACGGCACGCTAAAAATAAAAATTACTCTTTTAATATATCCTCAATCTATTGCCAATCGCCCTGCAAAATAGAAAAACAAGAATTTATTGACCTATTCAACTCTCTTGGACCAATCTTCATTATTGATGGCGACTTTAACGCGAAGCACACCTTTTGGGGCTCAAGATGTATCTCTCAAAAAGGCAAAACTCTTTACAGGGCTGGTATGGATGTGGTTGCTATTTTTACTCAACAGGCAAGCCGACATATTGGCCCTCGGATGTCGCCAAAACACCCGATCTAATAGACTTCTTTATCGGAAAAGGAGTAAACACTAGTTACGTCAAAGTTGAAGAGGGCTTCGATCTTTCCTCCGATCATTCTCCAGTTATCCTCTCACTGTGCGAATCCTTGGTTAAGAAACAAAGACCACCCAGATTAACTAACAGCAAAATTCACTGGGAAGATTTCCGAATAGACGTTGTAGACAATACTGAGTTGATAGTAGCTTCTAAGTGCGCCGTATCAACTTGAAAAAGAAGTTGAACGTTTCGTTGAAATCATACAGCGAGCGGCGTGGAAGAACACTCCCCGCGAATCGAACAAAGTTCCCAAAGTCGGCATAAGTTATCCACCGGAAATCAGAGAAATGATAAGGAATAAACGAAGAGCGCGGGAAAAGTGGCATGAAACTCGGACACCACAAGATAAAACGTCCTCCAATAGGCTCTGCAACTTGTTGTCGATCAAGGACTTCAATAATTAAGGTATTAATAACTACCTTGAAAGACTCACAGCGAGAAAGGATACCAACTACTTCATATGGAGAGCCGTTAAGTGTTCGAAAGCCCCAAATACACGTGGCGCCAATAAGAAGAAAACAGGATGACTGGGCGAAAGAAGATAAGGAAAAAGCTAATGTTTTCGCCGACCATCTTGCAGAAACGTTTAAACCATTCGACGGGGAAGTGCTTCCAGAGAATGTCAATACGCTAGACGTGACGACAAACTTTTCAGTAGAAAAGGCTACACTTAGGGAACTTAGACAAGTTATAGACACGCTTAAGCCCAATAATATGACTCAATAACGGGAGAGATACTTAAAGCGTTGCCGAAAAAAGGTTTGCTAAAGCTGCTATCTTATAAATGCCAGCATTAGATTAGAGCACGTACCGCACCAGTGGAAAATAGCCGAAGTTATTATGGTTCCGAAACCCGGTAAACCGCTGACTGAAGTCAAGTCATATCCTTGTCATATCCCAATATCGCTTCTTCCGATTACATCGAAGGTCTTCGAGCGAATCCTTCTTAATCGTCTTAAACCCATTACCGACACAAATTCCCTCTTGCCTGATCATCAATTTGGCTTTAGAAGGAAACACTCTACAGTTGACCAAGTGCATCGAATAACCGATGTAATTGAACGAGCAATCGAGTGTAAGTTAGTCTGTTCAAGCGCATTCCTTGACGTTTTGCAAGCCTTTGATAAGGTATGGCATGAAGGCCTAAAATATAAACTCCGACAAGCCCTACCCCAGCAATTGTCTTGTATTTTAGGTTCATATCTGGAAGACCGACTCTTCCGTGTGAGACACGGAAACGAATATTCCACTTTTAAGACAATAAAGGTGGGGGTGCCGCAAGGAAGTGTACTTGGCCCTCTGCTATATTTGCTTTTTACCCGCGATATACCGCAAATGGACGACACTGTCCTAGCCACATTTGCTGATGACACTGCCATTTTGGCAACGGCTAAAACAGTCGAAGAAGCACCTGCCAAGTTGCAACGTGCCCTTACACGGATTAACAATTGGACAAAGACTTGGCGAATCGCGCTTAATGAAAACAAGTCTGTCCACGTGAACTTCACTCTCAAGAAAATTTAGAATCCACCGGTGTTTATTAACGAATTCCTTACGCGAACGAGGCCAAATATATTGGTATGACACTCGACGCCAAACTAAAATGGAGAGCACACGTCAAGAAAAAACGTGAAGAGCTTGAGATCAAATATAGAGATATTTACTGGCTTATTGGAAAGTATTCCAAGCTTAGCTTAGAGAACAAACTGCTGTTATACAAGCAAGTGCTAAAACCGATCTGGATATATGGTGTATAACTTTGGAGTTGTACTAAAAATAGTAACATTAATGTATTACAGACATTCCAAAACAAAGTTCTTCGGGGTATTGTTAATGCGCCGTGGTACATTAGAAACGATGATATCCACAGAGACTTAGGAATGGAAAACGTTCAGAACGTAATTAAATTGTTTGCGCGAAAACATAATAATCGATTACAAGGTCATACGAATATTTCTGTTCAACAGATTCTCGACGAGACAAATTTATTGCGCCGTCTGAAAATGACTAAGCCTCTCGATCTAGCGCAATGATTAGCAACGCATAATTTTTCTAAAGTACACAGGAATTTTCAATGGAAAATCGCCTGCAGGATATCTTATAAAAACAAAATAAAAAGCGATAGAAGAACTGCTTGTTGAGTGTGAACTCAGTCGTGGTTTGCATAAGGGAGGTGTTTTTTAGTGAGTAAGAATCTCACACTACTATAGGCGCCGGGCCTATAGTGTCTATGAAGATTTCTCACCTTCCCATGGAAAAAAAAGAGCTAAATAACGACGATCCTGGAGCTCAAAATGAAATTTTAATATTTTTTTAATTTTTTTTATATGAATAGACTTTAGTGGGCTCACAAGTACCCGGGTATGAACATAAGGGTTAAAAACTACCCTTTTTTTTTTTTAAAAATGTACTTGGTTGTAGGATTCTTTTCTCAGTAGTGGTATTCATATTGGAATTAGATTTTTCAGATTCATCTTGAAATGCTTTTAATATTATTTTTCGTCATCGCTTGGTTCATGTTTAATTTGAATCTGTTTGTCTCTGGTATTGTTTAAAGAACTTTTAAAAAACATGGATCGTAGTAAGAACGCCATGCACTTATATAAACAGAGGAAGCTCCACTACCTGATTTAGGTTTTTTATTAAATTTAGCCAGCTCTGTTCCGTAGCTAACTCGTAAAGATTTCCATTTCTTCTTGCGAAGATCATCTGAAGATAAATAACACACAATAATGTAGTTTGAATTTTTTACAAATCATAATACAGAAGTTTGGCATTTAGCTACAATACATATTAGCGCATAACACAGTAGCACATAATAGAATAATTTCTGGCATTGTTAAAAATGTATAGTAATTGGCGTTTCGTTTTTTGGGACTTTTTTTTCAATAGGGAATAAAAGTTGTCATATTAAGCTGCCAGTCTTTATAATTTTCATTACAGTTTGCCTCTTCATCATAGACGATTGATGCAACAACAACGATTTAAAACAGTTGAAATTTATTTCCAAACTCGATGCTCTCTTTGCGGAACTTACAGAGTACTTCATGAAATTAATGGTAGACACCATCGACCTCTCCACTGGATAACCACACATAATTTTGAAAGAGAACAGTAAGTCGGGAAGAAAATATTCCCGCTGTGATGTCGAATGCTAGCTTTGAAGAGGATCAAAATTTTCATTGTCTTTCGCAGCAACTTGGCCTTTGTCCATTCACTATTTCGAAAATTCTGCATAAAGGTCTTGCTCTCAAGTTTGAGAACGAAAGACGCCTCATTGCAACTGGTGTTCAGTGATTGTGTTTAAAGTCACGGGCCACCCAGTTTTTTTCTGTAAAATTAAATTTAAATTTACGGAAAAAATGCCATATGACTAGATGTTATTTCATCCAGAAAATCGCCCACAAATCTTGTGCGCCAAATCACGCCATTGGATTATTTTCTGTAGGGCTACGCCAAGTCACTAGTTTATGGTGGTTAACCCAAAACGATTGATGCTTTTTAACAAATTGTTGTTCGACCGTCGTTTCGTTCTGTGACCGTGGATGAGACTTAGATTCACTAATACACACCAGACACCAAAGAACAATCGAAACAATTGTTTTTACCAAGTGAACGTGCTCTAAAGAAGGAAAAGACCGTTTCGTGGCCCGGAAAGGCGATGGCCACCGTTTTTTTGGATATGCGAAATGTGATCCACATTGACTATTTGGGGGAGGGAAAAATAATCACAGGAGTGCCCTTCCACCACGATAACGCACCGGCTCAAACCTCCGCAGTTACCACATCCAAATTGGTCGAATTGCACTACAAATTGTTCCTCCATCCTCAGTATTCATCGAAATTGACTCTTTGCGACTTCTTTTTGTTCCCAAATATTAAAAGATCGAACAAGAAAGTCATTGCCGCCGTGGAGGAGTATTTTTCAGTCCAGCAAAAGTCGTACTGTGAAAAGTAACCTCCTTGAATGCGCTGCTACTGCAAAAAAGGTTATGTTGTCTTGAAGTCCGTTCATATTTAGGCAGACATGTCAAATTTCAGTGCAATGCTGTCTTTAGTTTTGTTTTGACAGCTGATTGTTGTTGACGTGTTTGGCATTATGTTGAGTATGGACAAAAACGATTTTCATTCTCTCATAAAACAGTATTTTTTGAGGGGCAAAACCGCGAAGGAAACAAAAGAAAAGTTGGATAAATATTATGGGGCCAATGCTCCGTCAGATTACACTATCAAATATTGGTTTTGAGAGTTTCGTGGTGGCCGCAACTTCACTACCGATCAAGTCCGCAGCGGCAGGCACTTCGATAAGGTTACAGAGGACAATGTCAAAAAAATACATGAAAAAGTGTTGACTGACCGGAAAGTGAAGGTGCGCGAGCAAGCCAGATACCACAAAGATTAGTACTGAGCGCACACGTCATATTTTGGGCAATATTCTACATATGAAAAAGGTATCCTGCCGCTGGGTGCCGCGCATACTCACTTCTGATCAAAAACACGAGCGCGAGAGCACTTCGAAAGAGTGTTTGGACTTGCTGATGCGGAATCGGGCGGACTTTTGGCATCGATTGGTAACTGTTGAACACCAGAGAACAGAATGAGTATCCGGCAATGGACTGAAGCTGGTACGAGTGCTCCGAAGCGGCCGAGGGAGGCTCGATGGGTCGGAAATTTTATGGCGTCAGTTTTCTAGGATTGTCATAGCATACTCTTCGTGGACTACCTCGAAAAAGAAAAAACCATCAACAGCGCGTATTACTGTGCATTATTGGAGCGACTGAAGGCTGAAATCGCTGCAAAACGGCCTCACATGAAGCGACACAAAATTTTGTTTTTACAGGACAGGGCACCAGCGCACAAGAGCATCGCGGCTAAAATCAATGACTTACGGCTCAAATTGTTGTCGCATCTACCTTGTTCACCCGATTTGGCTTCCTCGGACTATTATCTCTTCCCAAACCTCAAAAGGTGGCTCATCAATAAAAAATTCAGCTCACGCGAATTACTTACTTACTTCCTTTTCGGATGGGATCGAGAAGTTGGAAAATCGCTAGAATGAGTGTAACGAACTAAAAGGGGACTATATTGAATAAAATAAAAAAAACATTTAAAAAGAAATTTTTTACTATACGTAGAGGCTAAATATTGAAATTCACAGCACATCTGGAAAAGTGTATCGAGTTGAAAGGAGATGAGCTATGGTCTATGGTCTAGCTCATATGGTCTAGATTTTTCTGAATTTTATTCTCAGTTTGGTGGCTCCGTCACTAGGTAAAAAAATTAAGACTACATCCATAATAACTCGCAAGTTCTTGCTATTCCTTGATGCAATGAGCGTTGTTTGCTATCATATGTTTCAGCACAATTTCATTTCAATAACTTTCATTTTATAATCAAAGTGCAGCTCTAACGTGAATTTGGTTATTTGCAATAGTGTTGGAACTTTTCGACGAGGTCAGAACGAGCATATACCCAAACTTCCGTGGCGTACAAAAGAACAGTCTGTGCAGTCTCTTTTTGTTAAGAGCTGTGTGTTAGATATTTGTACTCCACACTGAATTTATCGCTCGTTTTACTTAAGATAGTTTCATTTTTATATGTTTTTCTATACTGAGATTAGCTGGAGATTATCAGAACACCGAGATACTTATACTCTTTAACAACTTCAACTGGCATTTTTGGTTAGTTAAGGTATCCCTCCTCAAGAATCGCCCTCCTCTATTTTGACACATCAGAATTTTCGTCTATTCTAGGTTAACCATTAAATTCCAGTTTTTGCAGTACTTTTCCAGCCTATTTTATTTTAAGCTGCTTGCTGTGAACTGTATCCGCTAGAAAGACAATATTGTCGGCATACATTAAACCTGGTATTGTTGTATGGTTAACTATCACACCACCCGCAATGTCGTCTGTCATGTCGTTGATTAACAAGATAAATAGTAACGTGCTCAGAATACAACCTTTCTTCACAACCACGTCATTGGAAATTCATCAGACAAAATGTTTCCATCCCCACCGCAGCTTTGTTGTTCACGTACAAAGCTTTTATGACATTAACCAATTTACTACTTATACCAATTCTATATAACTTATAAAAAAGCGCTTCGCGAGGAAATGAAACACAAGCTTACCCAACGGCATACAGTTTTTTACTGCTTTTGCTTGTATATTTGCGCAATGTTAGGCAAAGTGAAAATTTGATCAACCGTCGAGTAATTCTTTCTAAAGCCAGATTGGATTTCGTGCAAGAGGTTTTTATTCCAATTTTATTTCGTTAACCAGTTAAAAATTAGGGCGGTAAATATAGGGTTTTCCAATAGGGACTTTAATTTGTGAACGCACTCTTTCACTAATCATCAAACTGTCAATGTCAATTTATTCAGTAAACTCAACATTTTCATCATGGTAAAGTACATTAACGAGCAACGTCTGCAAATTATAAAAATTTTCTACAGATATTAGGAGTGGGTGATTGCAACTTTAAGAGCGTTAACTCCAATTTTCGGTAGTAATTCTCGCCCTAGTAGACACGCAATAACGAGTTAAGTGCAAAAATTTGAGTCTACATATTCGTTGTGTGATGTTGCCGTGTCAGTGAGACAACGTGTTAGTCGAAGTGTCAAAAATATCGCTGCCGTTCAGACGTCCGTAGCAAACGATCCAAATCAGTCAATTCCACGGCGTTCTCAAGAATTGGGCATCGCTCAGACCACATTATGGCGTATTTTGCGTAAGGATCTTGGTTTACACCCATGCAAGATCAAGCTGACTCTAGAATTGAAGCCGATGGACCATTTGAAGCGACGTACGTTTTCCGATTGGGTTCTGGAGAAGATGCGCCAAGATGATGAATTTCATCGCAAAATCATCTTCAGTGACGAGCTCATTTTTGGCTCAATGGGTTCGTCAATGAGCAAAATATGCGTTATTGGTCGAGTGAAAACCCACATGTGCTTCATGAATCACCACTTCATCCACAAAACATTACTATTTGGTGCGGTTTGCATGCCGGCGGCGTTATTAGGCCATATTTTTTCGCCGACGATAACGATTGTCACGTTACTGTGAATAGTCGGCGTAATCGCGCCATGTTCAACGATTATTTTTGACCCGAATTAGAAGATATAGACTTGGACGACATGTGGTTTCAACAGGATGGTGCCACAGGCCACACAGCACACGCTACAATCGATTTATTGAAGAGTAAGTATGGTGAGCGTGTTATCTCAAGACATGGGCCAGTCGATTGTCCGCCTCGTTTGTGCGACTTAACGCCGCTTGACTATTTTCGGTGGGGCTACGTTAAGTCATTGGTTTATGCCAATACGCCGACGACGTTGGAAGAGCTCAGAGCCAACATTGAACGAGAAAAAGTGGCCGTTTCGGCCGAAATGTGTGGCCGAGTCGTTGAAAATTGGGTCAAACGAATTGGGTCAAACCATTCATAAATGTTTTGATTGTACTTCAAGCCAATAATAAAATTTTTGAAATATCTCAAATGGTTTGCCTTTTATTTAAAAAAAAAAGTTGTGAAGTCGTTAATAGAAAACCCTATATTTATCTATATTTCATTTTTTAATTCATTTGGTATTGAGTTGAAAAGATTAAATACTTCATATACAATACTATTTTGTGTAGCATATGAACGGTAAGATGGCAATCGTAAATCATTCTTGTATTATTATTCATTATTGATATCTTATTTTAAATATAAAACATAAGCCATTGACTACAATTCTTTGCGTGACACTCAACCATTTTAACATATTTAACATAAAAGATACCGATGTATACCTGCTAAGTTTTAAAATTATCTACATACAATATTTAATAACAAGTTATCACTACACAAGAATAAAATTGACGAAAAGTACTCAAAATGTGGCTTGATAATTTTATAAAATATATTAATTGCACCTAGTGTTGAAATCCTGTTACGTATTCTACTTAAGAAAGATTTTTTGTTTTGATTCTTTTTTAATACAAATTAAATTTTAATTTATGATCAATAATTGCACCTAAATATTAACCTTTTTTTCGATTTCGATTTTGACACATTTAGCTTAATTTTATTTGCTTTCAGCCAGCTGTGTAAATTAAATAGGTCATGTTGGATCTTTAGTTCTTATTTTTTGTTTTTATTTTTCCCGATATAAAAAAAAGCACCGTCGGCAAATAATACTATCATTGAGTGCTTTAGTATACTTTTTATGTCGTTAATGTAAATTATAAAAAGGAGGGCACCTAGGAATGAACCTTGAGGAACCCAGGTCTTAACCCAGGCTTACTTCCAGGAATAGATTATTTGGTTCGAAGTACTCCTCTAATTGTATTTGGACTATTTTGTTTTAAAAATTTTTCATGTACATTAAGTGCATTAACGGGACGGAATTTTTCACAAGGTACCGTGAGATTTTTTTCATAAGGGGTAATAACAGACTCTTTTCAAGTCTCGGGAAACACACCGGTTAGCAAAGAACGATTTATAGCACACGCACAATAACATCACCGATTATGTTCACTACATCTAGCAGCCTTTTGGGACTTATAAAGGGTAGTACATCGTAAGGTTTGATTTATAATGTAAAATAAAACACATAAATTTGAAAGTGAACTTAAAACTTTTATTATCGGATAAATGAAGAATTCATGGCATTTACTTTTAAAAACTGACATTTTGTGAATGTTGGCCACGACTACGTCTAAGGTTCTCCATACAAAAAGTCCAATTTTGGGCAATTCGTTCGAGCATAGCAACTTGTATCTCGAGGAAATTACAAGTAATGTTGGCTTTTTGAAGACCTGAGACTTTACATATCCCCAGAAAAAAATAGTCCAAAGATGTGATATCGCACGATCTAGGCGGCAAATTTGCCGAAGCAAAACGTGAAATTAAGTGCTCACCAAAATTATTTCTCAACAAGTCGATGGTTTCACGCGCTGTGTGGCTCGTAGCACCGTCTCGTTGAAACCAGAGCTCACCGAGACCATGTGCTTGAATTTCAGGAAGCACATAGTCCGTTAACATGGCGCGATAATGGTTACCATTGACGGTAACATTTTGATTTGCCTTATTTTTGAAGAAATATGGACCAATGATTCCACCAGCCCATAAACCACACCATTCCGTTGTTTTTAATGGATTTAATGGTAGCTCTTGGTACTCTTTGGATTGCTAATCAGCCCAAATACGGCAATTTTGTTTATTAACGTATCCATTGAGCCAGAAATGGGCCTCATCACTGAACAAAATTTCACGATAAAACACCGGATTTTCATTGTGTTTTTCCAGAGCCCGTTCACTGAAAATATAACGCAAATTCAAGTCGCCTAGCTTCAATAGCTGAGATTTTCACATAAAATATACCAAGGTGTCGAATACTCAGCTACAGCTGCTATAGTCTCCTTACTACGTGCTGGATGTGGTCTAACCGATCGAGTATCATCCACTAACGTAAACTGGGACTCAAATTTGCGAATGGTATTGGCAATAGTAGTTTAAGTAGGTCGATTATGCGTACCGTAAGTTCCTCGATTTTCGTAATACAGCTGAACAAATTGGAGACACTGTTGTGGTGTGAGGTTTTCTTTGATGACTTGCCAAACGGTATTGAACAAAAATGACAAAACAGTTTGATAGGATTCACACGTGATCTGTCAAAAAAGCTAATTGAAAATCAAACCTCACGATGAATTACGCCTTACGATTAAAGTCTTTTTTTGTTCATAATTTTAAATATCATTCTCACATATTGAACATCAATACAATTTAATTTGAATGATGCACTCACTTAGGTGTTTAGCGGGGTATACTGTACAAAGGGAGTAACTCTATTTATATCAGTAATACTACACCCTTACTGACTCGAACCGCAACTAACTGCAGATTGCTATAATTTCAAAACCGTTCATTACTGTGAGCTCAAATTTTGACGTATGACAGATAAATTTATTATTTGCTTCTCAGTTGTGTTGAAAGATTTTTATCCGCGATGGAGTTCAAACGTGATAGTGTGATTGCTTTATATTTGGCTGAAAAACCACAACTAGCTACAGTTAGAGCCCTCCAGCACCTCAACGTGAATAAATCATTTGTGTCTCGACCCATAGCTCGTTGTCGTGATACTGGCAGCGTTGCAAAACGCCATGGAGGTGGTCATAAGAAAACAGCAGCATCGGCAGAAATGGTTAGGAAAGTGAATGCACGAAGTGGAAGAAAAATGGCTCGTGAGCTCAACATATCGTTGGAACGGATGCAACACATACAGAAAAATGAGCTGAGCGCAAACCATTGAAGTTCCAAAAAGCACACGATCTTACACCGCAACAGAAAAAAGTAAGAGTCGAAAGAGCGAAGGAGTTGCTACGCTTGCACGAAAGTGGTGAGTTGCCGAATTTTTTTTTTTTTTCCGATGAGTCGCCATTTGTTATCGAGCAATATGTCATCAAACAAAATGACCGAGTTTACTTGCCAGAGAGGTCATTCGAAAATTTACACCTTCGGATGGCCACCAGGAAGCAGGCAGCACCGATGGTGATGGTTTGGGCCGCCATAACCGCCGATGGTCGCTCTCCGTGAAACTGTCTTGGAGGCAGTATTTAAGCCTTGGACAAACAATCATTTCGGTCGGAGACCGTGGACATTTCAACAAGACTCGCCACCGTCTCACAAAGCGCGCGTCAACCAAGATTGGTTAAAAAACAATGTTCCACCCTTCATTTCTTCGACATAATGGATTGCAAATTCTCCGGATGCAAATCAGTTGGATTTCTCTGTCTGGGGTATTTTGAAGGCGAAGGTTGGCATTAAAAAAAACACCAAAGTTTGGACCACCTCAAACAAGCACTTCGCCGGGAATGGGCCAAAATACCGCAGAGCCACTTGCGTGCAGAGTGCGATGCTTTCCTCGGCCGTCTCAATGCCATTATTCGTACCAAATGTGGACACATTGAAAACTACTGATACAATTTGAAAATTGATGTATTTTTCAACATTTTTTGCTTTGGCTTAATAAAATTTATCAAAAAATAAAAAAATTTTAGCATTTTAAAAAGTTGCAGTTCGAGTCAGTCACCCTGTATATATGAAAAAGGTGTTAAATCCATTTGCCAGGGTTGTATCCATTTTGATAAATTCACCATTAAAATTTTTATTCTTTATTTGGCTTTTTTTTTTAAATTTATTGTAATACTTACATTTTGATAGTTCTCCACATAGATTTTTGATCACGTGCACTTAGAACTTTTCGTTTTATATTTCTATTTTGTACCTATTTCTAGATTTACGATAGGCATTCCCTAATTTAGTACCTCACTAGTTGAGAATCGACACCTTTGATATTTTTAAATGTTATCCCGTTTTATATTCCACAATATTTCACTAGAGTGATTTGACCAATTTGGCTGTGGCGACTGCTGAAGTGTGAGCCGATGCGTTATCGCCAAATGTGGTAGTTTTTCTTCGAATCGTTCCAATAAATCGGCGTAGTATGCATTGTTTTTACCTTCTCCAAATAGTCAACGTGTATCCCACCTCGTACGTCCCAAAAAAACGGTGGCCAATACCTTTCCTAAGAAAGGCACAGTCTTAGCATTCTTTGGAGCTCGTTCACCGAGTAAAATCCATTGTTTCGATTGTTCTTCGGTCCCTGGTGTGTACCAATGAATCCATGTCTCATCGACGGTCCCGAAACGATGCAGAAACTCCTCCAGATTTTGATTAAACAGGGCCAAGCACGTCTTTGAAGTGGTCTCATGATTACTCTTCTTCTCCGGTGTGAACAAACGCAGCACCCATCTCGCGGACAGCGGATATGGCTAACGTGTTCAGCTGAAATGTCTGCTATCTCAGCCAGCTCACAAATTTTTACTCGGCGGTCCGCCATAACGATATCAGAGATTTTTCTACGGTTTCCTCTGTGGTAACCGTTTTTCGGCCACCTGAGCGCAGTTCATCAAAAATCGACGTGCGGTTTCATACACACCATCAAGTATGGGCTTGATTTCCTAGCACGTTTTGCCACTCAAAAACAAGAATCGGATCATGGAGCGATACTGCTCTTTTTCCTTGGTCTCAAAAGTCAAAACCAAACTAAGTGTCGGATTTTCATCAAATTTTGACGGGCTATGTGTTATTTATGTGGGCCCGGAAGTCAGTCACTATGAAAACAGATTCATTTTAAATAAAATAATTTCGAGGTAAAGTAGTAAGATGTTTTCGAGTACATGTTGGATTTTGGCATTTTTTAACGTCATCCTACTGACATTTTTCCGAAACAAAGTGCAGTTTAGGTCTTCTTGCGGCAGAAAATAGTTAAAGAGACACGAAATGTGCCAACAGATTTTGATGTCATCTGCATATACAAATGTAAGCGAATTAAAAATGGTGCAGTGAACGTCATCAAATGTTAGGATGAATAATAGAGGACGGAGAAGTTCTCCTTGGGGTAATTCGAATGAGGCATTGATGGATTGAGATACGCAAGGAGGACCCTGTAGTGTCTTACTTTTAAGTATGAAGTAATTCACATAATAAATAAAGTTTATGCAAACGTTTATCGAAAGTTTCACCGAAATCGGTAATAATTACATCAATTGACTTTCCATCTTGTACAGTGATGCTCTGGAAAAGCTTCTGAATAGAAAGTAGTTTTGCGATGGCCTATAATTTAAAAATCACCTTTTTAGCCCTTTTTATGGAGTGCGATTATGTATGCATTTTCCAAGGAACCAGAAAAAATACTCTGTGAATTCGAGAGCTAAAAAAAAACTGTAAGAGGCTGTGGCAAGTGATTCAAACATCTTTTGAAAAATATGTCTGTAAGGACCAACAAGGTATTCAACTTTTTCATTAATTCTATAGCTATGTGACAGAAATCAATGGTGTTTGGACAATTGCTCAAGTAGGAGAAGTTGAGTTGATCACGGTCTCAGAGTGATTCGAAAACGAAAGGCAAAAAAATCAAGCAAATAGCTCCGCGACTATTTGAGAATCATCCGGTAAAGAAAGGGTAGTTATCCGAGCTTGGAATCAGTGACAAAACTGTTTAAATAATTTGAATATAATGATTCTCAAAGGGTAGAGAAACGGTTGTAAACAAAGTAGCAAATACAAACATCCATGTCAAATCGTGATCTCTTATAAGCATGCCATAGTTTATTTCTTTTATTATGGATTCGTTAAAGTTTTCTTAGGGAAAAAATTGTAAAAAAAGGTGAAAATTATTATACATAAAGAAGCTAGAGCACTATCTATAGAAAGACAGAAGTTATCAAAAAGATAGTAGAAATTAGTGTATTGCTCGGTCGGTTTTGCTATTCTCTAAATTAAAACTATAGACGTATTCGCAGGACATTGTTTTGAGACTGTTGTCATACGAAAACGTCAAGAATAAAAGTAAGCAGAAAAGCTCTTTATTGATTATTTAACTTTTTCACCATTTTTTTTATATTAATGTACAATATGTTAAGATTGTTGTGTCAAAATTTGAAGTCGATTAGAGTAAAATTAACGGAGATATGGACCTGTAAGTTTCCGCTTCTCCGGTTCGATTTCGCGCTGCTAACTGTGTTGGATAGCTATCTGTTAGCGCAAATAAAAGAAAATTTCTAGCAGCTGCTTGAAAGTTGCTTTTGTCTAATTATGCCCAAATTCTCGTTTCCTCGAAGAGTCTACGTATGTAAATGCTTTTACCTTTGCCTCCAAAACTCTGCGTTGAAAACGTAATTTACCTGCAATAGTTTAAAATTGTCTGTTCTATCGAGCAGTTGTACACGTGCAGTGAATTTTCAATTCAATTTCTACTATAATTTTGCATTTATTATTAACAAAATGCTTAAAAAAGTAAGCAAAGATGATCGAAAGAACAGCAGTTCAAAGTCGCATAAACCTAGAAATATAGCACATCCACATAAACGGAAGAACGACGATGTACAAGCAAACTGTGTGCCAACAAAAAAAAATAAATAAAATGAGCACTTCTCACGACGTTCCAGAGGGTTTTGGAAAACATTACAGAATTGTGGATTTTTTACTTGTTTTTACGACCATTTCAACTTCAGTGAAGTGTGTAAAGTATAATGGAAGAATTACTTTTCAATCGTGCCAAAAGGAAAGTCTTGAATTCAACATCAAAGTTACATGTGAAAAATGTAAACAACCTCAATCTTGAGTTTATGAAATTAATTATCGATTTAGGGTTGGGATTAGCTGGATGTGAAAAGTTTTGTTGTCTTATGGATATGTCAAATACGTTTTATCAAAACCAACATACAGTTTATATTTAAAGAAAATGTGCTCGAGCACCTATAGCAGATGTTGCGAGTACATTTTTTTTTTCCGCTGTACTAAAGAAGAAGAAAAGAGAGACATGTGAAGCAAATAATATCGATGATACATCAGAGTTGACTGTATCAGGTGACGAAACCTGGAAAACACAAAAATTCTCTTCCTTATTTGATGTGGCTTCCTTGATCGAGCATTACACTGGAAAAGTTACAGATATTTTGTGTAAAAAGCACTTATTATCATGATTACAAAGTTTGGGAAAACAAACTTGATAATTTACAGTAGGAAGAATGGTATGAAGCTCATGTAAATGAAGGAAAATTTCATGCTAATCATTCTGGACACATGTAAGTTAATGCAATCCAACTAAATCGGTGGCAGTGACTCGAAAACGTACTCCGGTGTCTTAAATTCTAAACCCTATGGTGATGCATTTATAATCAACAAAAAAGAATGTGTAGGACACGTTCAAAAGCGAATGGGCAAACGTTTACGAGATTAAGTAAAAAGATAGTGTAGAAGAAAAACGAACTGCAACGGGAATAATTGACAAATTAACTATATATTATGGTCTGGCCATCCGACGAAATCATCATTCCATGGAAAAAATTAGCTCGACAGATGACAATCCACAGCATCAAAAATATCCAGGTGGCGCAGACTCGTAGTGTGAATGGCAGAAAGCTGCAACTGAAGATGACCTGGAGTCGTTCAAACTTCGTTATACTGCACTTCCAAGTAAGGTTTTAGAAGCCTATTTATGAGGACTTGAGTAAGGACGTCCTTCTGGATCGATGTGTTGGAGGCTTCACTTAAAACAATAATGAGAGTCTAAACCAACTTATATGAAAAATTAGTCCTAAAACTTTTAGTGGTTCCTCATATGTTGTTGAAATCGCAGCAAATCCAGCAGCCTGCGGAGAATCATATTCAATGTAGGCTGGTTTGCTTTGCTGTCATTTATGCAAGAGATGAATATCAAAAAAGGTACAAGTTCTTATGAATAGGAGCGTACAATAGACAGCATTCGAATTCGAAGCCGAGCGGAACAAAAAGCTGACAAAGAAAGCAAATAAGCCAGAATTCAGCGTAGGCAGGAGCAAAAAGATGCACAAGACATCTAAGCTGTAAGCCCTTTGTTTTATAGAGCTGGCATCGATGATTCAGTGAAAGTATACAAAAAATAGAACATCCGTTTTGTTGTGTAAAAATCTTTGAAATCTTTAGACGCGTTTTTCTTACAATTAGCTTTTTCAGAGTCAGTGCCCTCTTTTCTTACATAAATGACGAGGTAATGCTCTCGATTTTTTTTTTTTTTTTTTAATTTTAACGAATTTGAATTTCTTTTACTAAAATATTGGTATTTTGACATGTAAGTGCCGTAAAAATTTGGAAAATCAATAAAACATATCGACAGGGTGGGTTATCTTCAGAAATTTATTAGCTTATAGAATCCTTTTGATTTTTTTTAATTTAAGATGATGCACTGATAAGTTTTAAGGAAATTCGTTGTCAATGGCTCATATTTATTAACCCATTTATGCCCTAGTTAATTTATTTTCAATATTTTATTTAAATTCATTCAATTTATGTGGAAAAACACTTAACTTAAGCAAATACGTAATCAAACAATGCCCATTGGTGCAACATTAGTAAAATTTTTTTAAAAATTTTATTTTAATTTTCAAATGTGTTTATATAATGCTAGGAATGTCTATTTTAATGAATGAAATCGCACAAAACATTTATCGTGTAATGCAATGTTGTATTGATTACAAATTTAGTTGGTCTGGGATTTGCATAACCGGCAATGTTTTCGCTTAAGTTCTGGAAAAAAATTCCAATTTTATCACGCAAATTATTAAATGAATTTGTATTTAGTTACCTCCTGTGACGATTAGATGTTGTCCATTGACTTTTTCTTCTGGATCATACGTTTTCGGTCAACCATTTCTCACAGGTGAGTAACCGTATTTTTTTTTTCAAAAGACGAATTGCCAACTGCCTCCTGAACTCCAGTTGGTCTTAGCCTTTTCCACAATGTTTGCTTAAGGGACACGCATTAACAATGGCTAGATCAATCATCCACATAACAATGGAGGTGTACCATTTCTTTCTTCGAAATCCAATTCGGTAGCACGAAATGTGCTCATCTATCAAACTACTCCACCCATATGAGAGTTGAACTCATGATTGACGTTTGGTTGAGGGATATCTATTATCCTTTTTTCAGCAAATGAAAACCTATTTACAATCTTAATTAAATAAGTACTGTAGACATTGGACACCATGGTAACTACACATTTGTCTTTCCATCTTTTTACAATTTGACCAATTTCTTTATCATAGTACGTGCTAAAGTAACCCCTATCTTTCTTTAAAAATTTCTTTCTATCTACCAATTTTATATTTTTCAACTGGTTCTCACGCAAAGTGCCTGTTCCACTAAATCCCATTAGCGAAAGTTTGTATATAAGTTTTGTTCTTGAAAAAAAGTTATCGAAAAATAATGAAAATTTAAACAAGGGAACTAGTTGGCGATCGTTTTGCTAAATTCCAGAACCACTGATCCAATCTCAAACGATTGATAAATATCTAACTGAAGACAGTATTTGAACTTTAAAGCCGCTACCCATGCTTTATATCCGAATCTTATGGGCTTATTCCCTAGAAACTGCTTGCAACTATGTTTTCGATGTATGGAATCATGGATTCGTCAAAAGATATATTACTTTCCATCGGACAGTATTGCAAAAATTTTGTATTTACAGTAGTGCGCAAAACATTTGCATTTTTTTTTCAAATACAATAACGTCCTTTATTAATTGCTCTAAAGAAAGAATTCTAATGAAATTTACAATCAAAAGTATTACTTACTGTATAATACTTAAAACAAAAAAATTTAAAATATGTACTCTTGATACTTTGTAAAACATAAAGAAACGAGTTTATTCATTTTAAGGCTGTGCAAAACATATGCAAATTTCTTTTGTTCATCAATATTTGGTCCAAAAACCATTGTTTCTAACAACTTCTGCACACCTTTTCGGCATGGAAGCAATAAGCGAGTTTGTTAACTCACTGGAAATTTTTTCCACTCATCCTTTAAAGCTTCATAGAGAAACTTTTGCGAAGTAAACCGTTGCCCCTTTGTCGGCTGTTTTAGGATTCCCCATAAGTTTTCGATTGGGTTTAAGTCGGGGGACTTTGGAGGCCAATCCAAAACATATACTCCACGAGCCCCTAAAAATTCTTTAACGATCTTTGAAGTGTGCTTCGGATCGTTGTCTTGTTGAAACCTCCATAACAACGGGAACTCTTCCTCAGCGTATGGAAGCATGACTGTGTCTAAGATGTCCTTATACACAAAGCGATCCATTATTCCAGTTATTTGGTGTAAGAACCGCCCCCATGCTTCAAAGTAGAGCGGATGTTTTCCTGATTTAACCGTGTATCTGGCTTTCGGCGAACGTAACCAATACTATCGGTAGATAAGATATTAAATTTGCTCTCATCGCTAAATAAAATGGTTCTTCACTGTGTCAGGGACCAAGTTGAATGTTTATGTGCAAGTTGAAGTCTAAATTATAGGAAACTGGAAGCAGTTTTTTATCAAAAAAAGAGACTACCTTTTTATAAAATTATTTTATTGGATATATAATTTAATTCGTGTGGTTTTTTTTTCAAAATTTGAACGTTTATTTATGAAAAACATGTACAATAGTATTATTCAAAGTATTGCTCATCTGCAAATATGACTTTTCCCATCTTTCTGGCAATTTTTGCATCGACCGGAACAAATGGTAGTCAGAAGGGGGGCAAGGTCTGGGCTATAAGGCGGGTGGGGTAAGACTTCACATCTACTGTTTTCAAAATAGTTCTTAAACGGAATAGCAACTTGGGGCCGAGCGTTGTCATGATGGAAAATTATTGCGTTACTGCTCTCTTTAAATGGATTAATTGTGTTCGGTAGCGTTGTCCAATGATGGTTTCACCCGCTTTTAGCAGCTCATAATACAGCACACCCATTTGATCCCGCCAAATACAGAGCATTACCTTCGCGCCATGGATATTCGGCTTTGCCGTTGATTTGGCTGGTTGGTCGGGTTTCACATATGATTTTTTGCGCTTGGAGTCGTCGTAATGGATCCATTTTTCATCACCAGTAACAATCCGATGCAAAAATGACTTCCTTTTGTGGCGTTCCAGCAGCATTTCGGACATGCAAAACCGCCTTTCGACGTCTCTCGACTTGAGTTCATGTGGAACCCAATTTCCTTGCTTTTGAATATATCCAGCTGCTTTTAAACGTTTTGAAATGGCTGCTTGAGTGACACCCAAAGATTCTGCGAGCTCTTCTTGTGTTTGGTAACAATCTTCATAGAGTAATGATTCCAGTTCTTCATCTTCAAACTTTTTTGGCTGTCCAGGACGTTCATCGTCTTCCAAGCCAAAATCACCACTTTTAAATCGTACAAACCACTTTTGGCACGTTCGCTCAGCTAGCGCATGTTTACCATAAACTTCCGCCAAAATACGATGAATTTCGGCAGCAGTTTTCTTCATATTAAAGTAATGAAGGATAATTCCCAGCAAAAACACTTTTTCAAATTTCGACATATTTGAGTGAAAAAAAAAGTTATTGTTGTTTACTCTTCAATTGAATGACATATACTGAAATGACGTACAGTGACAGTAGCTTTCCAACGCATGTTCCAATGGAATAAAATAATACAAGTTACGCCATCTCTTAGCGAACCGCACGAGTTAAGTTATAAACCCAATAATTAAATTTTTAACACTTTTTCAAATTTCGACATATTTGAGTGAAAAAAAAGTTATTGTTGTTTACTCTTCAATTGAATGACATATACTGAAATGACGTACAGTGACAGTAGCTTTCCAACGCATGTTCCAATGGAATAAAATAATACAAGTTACGCCATCTCTTAGCAAACCGCACGAGTTAAGTTATAAACCCAATAATTAAATTTTTAGAATTCATTGTTAAAGATATGCAAGAAGGTTTAGATACGCAAAGTGTAATGCTTTTTTCATGTCCACTTATAAATTGTTATTTTCTTTACTTTGTTTAACATCTGTTTCACTAAACATTTTCTTTGGGTTTTTTACTTTAACTTAGAGCTTAGAGAGGATAAAGGACGAGCATCTCTGCTGTTTTGTTAAGTCTTAAGCGTTGCACACATGTGCCAGTTGGTTGATATGTCCTTTGACCTTCCCACTCCAACTGTGTAGACAGCTGTCTTCGTATTTTTCACTGAAGAATCTGAAGAATCCGTTTAATCCGAAAACCGGTGACTTCAGTGCCCTCAGTTTACTATGATTTAATGGTTTGGCTTCTGGTGTTTTTAGTCCCGTAGTTGTAACGATGTGGATGGTATTTTCACTATCACTGCATTTGTTTTTATTGCACTCGCGATGTGAACCTTCATCAACACTCCAACGCTCCCTGCCCGTGCGCCAGTTAATGAATTTTAAATTAATTTAATAAAAAGATATTTGAGGTAGTTTGCTTGCACCTTTATTTCTAGATTCTCATTTAAGAACAACTCTCTAATGTTTTTTACCGATGGTGTCACTGGCGAATTCTTGAAACATTGCACAGGTGAAATGTGTTTCAGTGCATTCATCTTTATAAGAAAGAAGCACAAATTCTCGGAAGTGAATCTGTCTTGTTATGTTGTACAATGAAATTTTGTTTTCAAACAAAATCACTGGGGCTTAAATGTCTGTAGTTCTCTTTGACGGCAATAAGTTCATTACTAGTGGAGATGTAACGATATATGTGTTCTTTGTGTGTTCAGCTTAAGTGTTATGTTTGATCAAGTTGTTTTGTATTGTATTTTCTTTTCTACCGAATTTGATTCTGAAATTTTCAATGGATAATATTTCTATAATTTCGTAGGGTCCTTTAAATATAGGACTAGACTTTTCGTTTAGTCGATTATTTATTTCTAGTAAAACTTTGTCTTCCACATTAAAACCACTATGGTTTCGAGAGTTATCCTTTCGAAAAGAGCTTTCGCTGTTGGGAATTTTGTAGTGTTTATATACTTTATTCTTTTGACACAATCTGTAGGTCTGATGTATTTCTCTATAACAAAATATGTACATACGTTTTCATTTGTACTCCTTTCTGATACGCTTCAGTGTGCGCTTGACTTCTTGGTGTATCGTGAAATTTTTATATTATTTTCTGTATGATACCTGGGTTTGGGATTTCCGTGATTTGATTGACTTGGAAAAAAATTTCAAATTGCAAATTTTCTCCATAGATTACAATGCCGTCGAGGTAAACTAAAGACATTATTTCCAGTAATCCTAAGAGAACAACGTTCATACGTCTTTGGAATGTACGTGTGGCATTTCGTTAACCGAACGGCATTCTGTTAAACTTGAAATGGTCTTTGGCAGTATTCAATAACATTTTCTCCTAATATGTGGATTCTAGTTTCCAGAAGAAAACCGGAACTTTTACTAAAATCAATAAATCAAATCATGTGCTCTAAAGATAACCAAATTGATAGTAACGGCAATATACTGGTTCAAATGTGCGTATCTATTGGGTTAACAGCAATAAATGGACGTTTCAAAAGTGACTCGAAAGGCCACTTGACATATATCAGAGGTACTATACTATATATGCTCTACCATTGACTACTGTTTTGTAAAGGGAAAGTGGCTTGAGTGTGTAACAGACTTCTGCGTCCGTATCTGAACACCTACCCTTAACTGTAACAGTAAACCTTAATAATCATTCACAATCTCCCATCACGCAGACACAATTACTGCCAAAAATTAAGTGAAAGGAATATTTTGCGTTTAGATGCAAATTCATGTTAAACCAGAAGTTCAGTGATATAAGTGACGCGGAGATTAATTCCATTCGTGGAACAGACATACTTTACAGAAAAAACAATGATGGTACGACTTTGAATGTGAATTAACAAATAGAAGAACTTGTGTGTATGATATTTGCGCTTATTAAGAGAAACAGGTAATAGTTCTGCAAAAACTATGTATCAGTAGTCCAACGAGGCATTTAAAGTACGAGTAACATGCAAAAAGAAACAAAAGAGGTACACTTAGAAGTGTCGATGTCATTTGTGATGTGGGGGAAGTGGCCCCCAGTTTCAAGAGAAATATTATCTTCCCACTCTTCAAAAAAGGATATCGCAGCGATTCTAGTAATTACATGGGCATAGCCTACCTGAACTCTGTTGTGAAAATTTTCTTTGGAATCATCTTGGACCGGCTAACATTATGATTGCAGATAATTGACTTATTTTGTGAATTCAAGCAACATTCAGAAAGAACTATTCCACAGTCGAGAATATCTTTACTTTGACCAGTATTGACTTCATTGACAGAAAATCGCTTTTCCATAAATCTAGTAATCTGGGAATGTCAACGAAATTTCTTCAGGTCATACAAAATCTCTACGAAGAGAACAGAATTGCAGTGTGATATGGTCACAATGTGTCAAACTGGTTTGACTCGCGGACGAGAGTTATTTATTTTTGGATGATCTATCAACTTGTTTGCCTGGGGAATGGAATTTGACGGGGTAAATGTAAAACTTCTTTTGTACGCCGACGACATAGTCATTTTATCGGAAGCGTCATCCATACTGCAAAACATGATCAAAAATTATAATAACACCGCGACTGACTTTTAAAAAACACCCGCAAAAAAAAAAAAAAACTAAAAGAAGCAATAAGAGCGATAAATAATAGTTGGAGAGGCGTACTTAGTAAAAAAAATATTGACGTGAGCACAAAATACAGAATCTACGAAGCAGTAGCGAGATCAATCACGTACTATGCAGCCCAAGTGTGAGGCATCTACCAATATCAATAAGTTGAAAAATTGTTGAGATACTTCATCAAAAAAATATTTAGACTGCCTGAACTATAAATACACCAAACTATATGATCCACCTGGAAACGGGTCTGCCTCCATTTTATACCCATACTGCACATATATGTACATTTTAAAAGCAATGTCACTCCCGAGCCGACGCTTACCACATATCGTTGCAATGCATCATATACGAGTACGCTGTAAACTGCAATTTTTCAATGAATGATCTAGATTATGCAACGAACGATGTCTAACAACATAGAAAGAGACTCCGCAGATCCTGTTGACAAAAACTGATTTATCCACCCGGGTCGCGTATAGAGTAAAAGCATAGCAGAGCCTAACTAAACAGTCGTATTGTACGCTCGAATATTTCTAAGGCGGGAAAAATTACTTCTACAACCGAAATGCTGCAATTGAAGTACAGACCGCATATCTCCAACCGAAACGAGGGACCAGAATGTTCTTTGTGCAATTTGCGAGCTACCGAAAACGTGCATCATTTAATTGTAGGTTGCGCAATATTGAAGGTGATTAGAAGAGCACATTGGGGAAAACACACCTTATCAACAAGCAAAGTCACTTCAATCCTAAATGGCGAAAATTGGAATACACTGTCTAGCTACTTAAAGTCGTCGATAAATTGATTGCATATATAGGGTGATTCATCCTAAGGTTTGATTTATAATGTAAAATTAAACACATAAATTTGAAAGTGAACTTAAAATTTTTGTTATCAGTTAAAGGAACAATTCATAGCATTTACCATTTGAAAACGATATCATTAAAATATTGGCCATGACTATATCTGATGTGGTCCATCGGAAGGTCTACTTTCGCCTTCCACATTCGGAAGGCGACTCGTTCGAACATAGAGACTGGTATCTCGTGGATAAACACAAGTAATGTTTTTTTTTGAAGACCTGAGACTTTACATATCCCCAGAAAAAAATAGTCCAAAGATGTGATATCACACGATCTAGGCGGCAAATTTGCCGAAGCAAAACGTGAAATTAAGTGCTCACCAAAATTATTTCTCATCAAGTCCATTGTTTCATGCGCTGTATGGCTCGCAGCGCCGTCTCGTTGAAATAAGAGCCCACTGAGACCATGTGCTTGAATCTCAGGAAGCACATAGTCCGGTTACCATTGACGGTAACATTCTGATTTGCCTTATTTTTGAAGAAATATGGACCAATGATTCCACCAGCCGATAAACCGCACCATTCCGTTGTTTTTAATGGATTTAATGGTAGCTCTTGGTACTCTTCAGATTGCTCATCAGCCCAAATACGGCAATTTCGTTTATTAACGTATCCATTGAGCTAGAAATAGGCCTCATCATTAACCAAAATTTCACTATAAAACACCGGATTTTCATTGAGAATTTTGTACGCTTATAGGCCGAGACCCTCACGTAAGCAGCCAAGCTGCTGGGAACGACGATGAATCGATTCGTCACGGTCTTCGCGTACACTCTCAGTTACGGCCACTATAGTATCTTCACTACGTGCTGGATGTGGTCTAACCAGTCGAGGATCATCCACCAATGTAAACTGGGACTCGAATCGCACGAAAAACATTTCTCACGCGTGTGTCATCTGTCAAAAAAAGCCTATTGAAAATCAAACACCACCATGAATCACCCTATATAATCGAATTTTTTTCTAAATTTCACACCAGGTGTGTGTCATAAGAGCTGTACACAATAGGCTATTTGCCCGCTTTGAAATATGGTCATATCTTCGTAGTCCATGAATATATCTTACCGTATCGTAGAATGACATTTGAAGCCTACACTGGAATAAAGAATCGACATTACAATATAAAACCTCAGCATATGAAATTAAGGGAAGGATGACACTTATTACAAACTTCCCTCTAATGGCAGTTGGAGTAAATCTGCACTTAGCCACAATTTTTTATGGCTTCCATAAATCCTTCAAAATGGCGTTGAATCAGCTTGTGAATGTTTTTCCCTTCTCCAAATAGTCAACGTGGATCACACCTCACGCGTTTCAAAAAACGGTAGCCATCACCTTTCCAGCCAAAGGCACGGTCTTCGCCTTCTTTGGAGCACGTTCAGCGGGTAAGACTCGTATTTCGATTGTTCATGTCTCATCGACGGCCACGAAACAATGCAGAAAATCCTCCGGATTTCCATTAAACAGGGCCAATCACGTCTTTAAAATGGCCTCACGATTGTACTTGTTTTCCGGTGTGAGCAGTCTTGGCAACCATAGCGCGAAAAGCTTTTTCATGCCCAAAATCTCGCGCAGGATATAACTAACGCGTTCAGTTGAGATGCCTGCTATCGCAGCTAACTCGCCAATCTGCCAAAACAAGATCATATATTTTGCGCACGAGTTCCTCTGTGGTAACTGTTTTTGGGCCACCTGGGCGCGATTTATCGAAAACCGACCCGCGGCTACTGCGAAATTCTGCGAACCAATGATTAACGGTTGTACAGGAAGATGGGTGGATTCCATACACACCATCGAGAATGGACTTGATTTCCTTGCAGGTTTTGCCACTCAAAAACAAGAATCGGATCACGGAGCAATATAGTGCATTTTGATCACGGGAAATGTGTTGGGTTACATCTTGAGTGCATGTTGATACGGGTTATGTTCGTTGTGCGATTCGTAACTCGCGCTCAAGAGGTTAAAGTATCCTTAAAATGTATGCACACATAGGCAGCGAGGAAATAAAGGGAGGTACGTTCGTTTTGAATGTTTGAATATTTGAATGTTATAATGTCATAAAATAAAAAGCTGGGCAGGGCATTCCATAAGCGAGATAAGCTTAGGAAAGCTTAGGAAAGAATAACGATATATCAATGTACGTCCGTAAGTGGGCTTGAGTGTATACTGATGAGCATTTATAGCGAGACGAGTGTTCAGGTTTAAGATTTGAAGGAGCGGAATGCTACTGGAAATTTAAATGGAGAACTGGTGGTGATAATAGCGATAGAGACACTTGATACAGGACATATTTAGTCGGTGTTCAAAGTTGTCAATTGACTTTGTGATATTAGCTTCACTTATGAGTCTTATCTAACGGTTTTGAATTCTATCTAGCAAGTGAAGAAAAGTTTAAGGAGCACCTGACCAGATGAGGGCATTGTATTCCAATTTTGATGAAAAGTATTGTTTGAGGAAACCTAGCATTTCACAGCATTTTTGGCGACATCTAATATGTGGTGCTTAGAACGTAGGTTGTTATTGACACACATACCAAGAATGGAAAGTTTTTCAATTTCAACGATGCAAATACCATTCATGGATAATGGCTGGGTGTTTGGATTTTGCTTTAAAGACAGCAGACAGAATTGTGTTTTGGAAGCTTTAAATTCCACTCTGTTGATTGCTCCCCAATTGGTGATGCTGTTTATATCTAAATTTAATGAACTTATCATACGCTGCTGTTCTCGTTCTACAGCATGGATGTGAGTCGGGAAACCAATATGGAAAGCAGAGAGTACTGTCGTCAGCAAAAGAATATATTGATTTAGAAGTAGCAGACAAGAGATAAATAATGAAGATTAAAAAGAGTATCGGAGACAGATCGTAGTCCTGTGGCACACCAGCATTTATTTTATGGATATCAGGTTTGAAACAAACTTGAAATGAACGTTCTGAAAGTTAGTTTCAAGTAAATTGAAGGAGAGATTCATCGATCCCAAATGCACGCATTTTCGACAAAAGAGCTTGGTGCGAGGAGTCAAAAAAGAGTAGCATGAGGTTATGCTTAAAACCTCTGTATCCTCGGAGAGGATGCATTTGCAAACTTCCCACCTTTACGTTTTTTTTCTTATCATACGTTAAGAAATTTTCCTTTGAAGTTTTCGACACATTATCCTGAACACCCTGCATACCGGCTAAACTCATTATGCAAGTTTTATTTTCTTCACCTCCTACATCGAGAAAAACATATTTTTTCGAGTGCGAGAGCCAAAAAAACGTCATTATTTGATCAATTACTATCCATGTCATGGCGTCTGTTTTGAAAGTGGTAGAAGAATTTTTAATGGATTATTCAAACTGGGACACGAGTAGAAACGACATAATATAAAAAAATAATAAACTTTGATTGCACTTTTATAATTAACTACATTAAAATTATAATACATGTTAAATATAGTGGCGACGGTTAGTTAACACCACATATTCTCTCGATCTGCTTTTTCAATATTCCAGAACACAATTGACAAGAGCCGGGAAATTACAAACATTAATTTTCGGATCAAAATGTAATCCTTTAGAACAATTCTGTGAAGTCGTCGATCCACCGGAGCAAACATAAAATCTTGCACAATCTGTCGGATCTCTGTACATAGATCCATCTGGACGGCCAGCACAGCCATTCAAATTGCTAGCTCCAGATTCGGATAACTTTTGCGTATTTGAATCAGTTAAAGCAACAGTTATGGTACGAGGGGTAACTGTAGTTAAAATGTTTGCAGCTGTTTGACAACCCGGACCTGGTGTTGTTTGACTGTTGTCGCAATTCACTAAATAATTGTAGTTACAAACATTCGTAGTCCTATCAAAATATAATCCTGAAGGACAAGATCGTAGTATTCCTGTTCCAGCGGAGCAAACGTAATATCTTGAACAATCAGTTGGATCTACATACATGTAGCCATTTGGTTGACCCGCGCAACTATTCCAACATGGTGAAGGTGATGCTGGTGTTGGCGATTGTGTAGGTTTTCTTGTTGTTGTTGTTGTTGTTGTTTTTTGTGTTGTTGTTGTTGTCGTTATTATTGGTTTCTGTGTCGTTGTTGTTGTCTTTGTTATTGGTTTCTGAGTCGTAGTTGTTGTAACTGATTCGCAACCCGGACCTGGCGTTGTTTGACTGTTGTCGCAATTCACTAAATAATTGTAGTTGCAAACATTCATAGTCATATCAAAATATAATCCTGAAGGACAAGGTCGTAGTACTCCTGTTCCTGCGGAACAAACGTAATATCTTGAACAATCAGTTGGATCTACATACATGTAGCCATTTGGTTGACCCGCGCAACTATTCCAACATGGTGAAGGTGATGCTGGTGTTGGCGATTGTGTAGGTTTTCTTGTTGTTGTTGTTGTTGTTGTTTTTTGTGTTGTTGTTGTTGTCGTTATTATTGGTTTCTGTGTCGTTGTTGTTGTCTTTGTTATTGGTTTCTGAGTCGTAGTTGTTGTAACTGATTCGCAACCCGGACCTGGCGTTGTTTGACTGTTGTCGCAATTCACTAAATAATTGTAGTTGCAAACATTCATAGTCATATCAAAATATAATCCTGAAGGACAAGGTCGTAGTACTCCTGTTCCTGCGGAACAAACGTAATATCTTGAACAATCAGTTGGATCTACATACATGTACCCATTTGGTTGACCTGCGCATCTATTCAAACATGGTGAAGGTGATGTTGGTGTAGGCCCCGGCCCTGGTGTTGTTGTTGGTGTTGTTTTGGGTGTTGTTGTTGGTGTTGTTTTGGGTGTTGTTGTTGGTGTTGTTTTGGGTGTTGTTGTTGGTGTTGTCTTGGGTGTTGTTGTTGGTGTTGTTCTTGTTGTTGTTGGTGTTGTTTTTGTTGTTGTTGGTGTTGTAGGTGATATCGGGCAATCTACCAAATGTGGATAATTGCAGACATTTATCGTAGTGTCAAAGTACAATCCAGCAGGACAAGAATGAGCAGTTGTTTGTCCCCAAGAACAAACATAAAACGTTGTACAATCATTGGGATCTCTAAACATATATCCATGCGGAAAATTCTGGCAAATATCTCCAGGTGTTGGTGGTGTTGGTGTTGGTGCTGTTGGTGTTGGTGGTGTTGGTGGTGTTGGTGTTGGCGGTGATATCGGGCCGTTGTTGCAATCTACCAAATGTGGATAATTGCAGACATTTATCGTAGTGTCAAAATACAATCCAGCAGGACAAGAATAAGCAGTTGTTTGTCCCCAAGAACAAACATAAAACTTTGTACAATCATTGGGATCTCTAAACATATATCCATGCGGAAAATTCTGGCAAATATCCCCAGGTGTTGGTGGTGTTGATGGTGTTGGTGGTGTTGGTGGTGTTGGTGATGGTGGTGATGTAGGATCGCACTTCTTACAAGGTGGACACTTTCCAATTATACATTTTTGTGATGCATCATCATATTTCTCTCCATATGCACAAAAGGCTTGTATTGCCTGACCTTGAAAGCAAATCAAAAAACCGTGGCAATCCAAAGGATCTTCGTTCTTCCATCCATTTGGCTTATTAACGCAACTACTATCCACTGCACTTCCAGTTGAAATTCCAATATTTACAACGCCGAATATGAAAATTGTTATTACTTGGAAAAGTTTTCTGAATTTATAATTCATTTGCAAAATCATTTCGCGTTTTCTCAGCCGCTTGTTTCTTAACTTTGTCATCATAAATCTAACTTTTCTTTATATATACTTATGTACAATAGTTCTCTGAATGATTAATCAGAATTTTAATATTATTGTGATAAAGAATATTTTAATGGGCTTTAAAGTAGTTCCTTTTCATTGTAAATACAATTTTGTTTATTTTATAATTTGTCTTAATGGAGGTGATACAGTGGACTTTGTGTGCACTTATAGCCATTAATATGAAACTAATTGCAACAGATATGATTTATCTTTTCAACAATGTACTCAAAATATATTCTGAAATAGAAAGGCTTTAGCCCAATCTAAACTAAACAGTAGTGGCCAATTAATACATTTAAAATAGAAGCCCCATTTCAGTCATTTATTTACGATTGAGTCGGTTTCCTTAATTTAAATGATAAGACCAATTGATTCTACACTTTTTAAGATCTCAAGATAGCCAACTATACGTACATAAGTGTACTCTTGAGTTGTCAAGTTCTTTTTATCAGTTTTTTTATTTATTTATTTATTTTTTTTTTTTTTTTTACTTTCTCACCAATTTTTCTTTTTGAATAAATTACAAAAGAGTAAGATTTGGTTGAAGAAGCACCCTGTAATAAGCAAGCCAATGAGTTCGTTATAGACATTTCTGAAAAATTCAACATCATTGTATTGGCGGTACAGTTCGTAGTTGTTCGTCCTCTCCTCATGAGGCGCATTATCTTGTTATGTGTCGTCGGTTTCCCACGTATGTAAACTACCAGCAAGCAAACCAAAAAAATCGGATACATTTAATTATACCAGCGCAACACGAATGAAAAGATAAATGTACGAAAGTTCTATGTCATGAAAGTGACCATATATGACTACAATACCTGTCCGGCAATTCTTCTTCACATTGGATAAATAGAAATATTCGTGCTTTTGAGTGTGGGTAATATTATACTTTTCAAAAATAAACTATGCATCGCAAGCGGAAATGTCGATACAATGACGGTAAAAAGGCTTGAAACTAAAATCGATGTTATATTGCATTCAGGAAAGTAAGTGGTGCAATGTCAGAAACAAGGCCCGTTTTTTTAAATTGCAAACGAAGCGTAATAAAAAAATGTTCACAAAACGGCACAAAAGAAGAATACAGTTGCCTTCATCTTGATAGTGGAGTTATTAGATAAATTCGCAAGCTTATCAAAAATTAGCAAATAACTAATGGCAATGAAAATACTAACTGAACACGAAGCTTGGAATATTATTAACGAATACGCACCGCAACCAGGAACCGATCGGTCAGGAAAAGAAGTATTTCCACACGACTTGAATAAGCTTTAAAGTAGAATATCAAGCGGGCAAATGCATTTTCGAGGTGCAAATATAAATGGAAGAATAGATGGATCGAACTGGTATTTCGAAGACGGTCATAGAAGAAATTGTTTCGGAACGACAAACTCATCAGAAGAAGATACATATATCAAACTTTTAAACTAAAGCACGCACGAAAGCAATAGAGATATTATATCGGAAGATGTTCCCTCACAACCTATAAGCAAGCGGCGATAAATAGTAAAAGAAGCGCCAGCATTTTTTGCGGTACAAAAAGAAAAAATGAAGGGAAATTTACTAATCAGCAAGAACAAGATTTGTAATAGATGAGGAGGATACATTAACTTGGTTTGAAACGAAGAATTCCGACCCGCGTGATGAAAGAGGAGGTTAGCGAAGCAATAAAAAGCATGAATCGTGGGCTTGCTGTCGTACCCGATTACATACCCTCTTTCAAGAAAGTTTAGTATTAACCCTTAACCATCTATCACCTATTTCAGTCGCTTAACCACATACGTGCGGTCCTGGAGACCGCTACAAATTTTAATCTCTATTTCGTAATTTCTGGTATTTAATAAAAAAAAAAAGATAATAATATTGTTAATACCTTTAAGTTTTTAAAATAACGTAGATTAAAGTAATGTTTTGTAATTTTCTTAAAAACTTCACATATTAGCACTTTTAGTGCAAAAAATTACTGCGCTCATACAATGAGATCTGTTGCAGTAGGAACTTAAAATTTCGTATTCTCGGTATTTATTCTTATAAACTAAGAAAGCAAAGAATAAAAAAAAAAAATAAGAAAATCGAACCCAAAAAAAAGCTCAACAAAATTGCAACCCACCAACATTCACAATTCACAAGAATTTTTCGCACACTTTAAGCAAATTAATTTCTTGCTCATGACACATAAATAAACTGTTTTACGTTTCTTTTTAAGATCACAACTGGATCATATTTTTCGTATTTCCAGCTTTTCTACTCTAGGTAAGCTTGGTGAATCTTCACTTATTTGTAGAGCACGGCGAATAAAGTTCTTGATATCCCTCTGAAGGCGATCATTTTTTACACGACTTTCTAAGTGAGGCTTTGTAAGCTGTTCTGCAAATTTTTTTATAAACCTGAGTCGACTTTCAGTCTATTGAGATTGATTCCATAAACTTGTGACGTAAGCAATCGATGCAGATATATCCAGCAATCTGTAAAATATAGTCAAAGGCGGAACAACGGAAGTAGAGTAGAGTAGTTTGAGCATCTTTCAACTCCTATTTTTGTTTGGTTATAGTTTAATATTTTTTCAAGTTTCTAAGTTCTTTCGTCTACACTCGCAGTATGATACATACTCGAAACCACGACCACTGCTCTATTTTCCTTCGGCACTTAAGATGACATTGTGATATCCTTGGTAAAACCAAAGAGCGATGACTCAATAGACCTCTGCCTGATGGTTTGAACACGTTTGTTCTTTTTCAAAGTACCCACAAAATGATCGATTCTATTGATGAAAACCAATTATCAGCGGTTACGTTCCTATTGGTTCCTTCAATAGAGGACACAACACTTAGAACTGCTTGAGTTGGTTTTGACAGTCTCTTTTCAAGTCAAATCTTTCCCATCAGCGTCTTTGAAGAGATAAATGTATTCATTGAGTAGATAGCCGTTCCTTGCATCTGTGATGCACATAATTTTTTCCCATATTTTGCTGGTTTTATGGCATATACACTTTGAATTTACAGCGACCGCAAAAAGGCACCAGCATTTCATCTATACTCGCACAAGCTCCAACCATATAAACTTTTTGACAGTTTTTTTACAAAAGAAGTGAAAAGTTCAGAAGTAGATGCAGACAAGCCAAATTCACGTCGCTCTAGTCTTGGCATCGTCAAATCGTAAAGTATTCATTAGAACCTCCAGCTTATTTTTACTAACAATGCAACGGTAAATTCCTCGCCCGGTGCCATCAGTACTATACCATGTTGTATAGTGCTCGTGATTTTCTTTCAATATTGCTGTATAAAACAAAAGTCCAAGGAAAGCTTTTAGCCCTGTAAGGTCTAAATCTTGAACACAAGTCTGATTTTTATATTTTGGTCTGATTTTTCTTAATCTGTAAATAAAAGGCTCCAAGTATCTAATGGCGTAAGTAAGTAAGTATGTAATGAAAAGTCAGTTTTACACTCGAGCTAGGGTTTGTTGTATAATATTATGCTACGTTGTTCTTGCACGAGCGATATTCGGTGTAGATGCCCAGCGAAAGCGATTAGCACCAAAAAAATTCTTCCCTCTGGACCTACCTCAAAACAGCAAACGTGAAAGGGGAATGTTATCATCTGAAGAATCTCTCTTGTGACACGCTCTAAGACGCAATCTTGAAGATACTGCACCTGCTGATTCGGCTTTAAACGAATTGTATTGTGTCGGAGCTATTTCGTCATCAATCTCCATACATACGTCTTCATATATTACAGCGCGAAATCTACGGTCACATCTGGTTTCACGTCACTTCAATTCTCGTCTGGTATCTCTTCCTCACCGGACATCTCTTGCTGAGGCAACCGCTCGATAATTTCATCGCTTATATTAATTTTGACACTAAAAATACAAAATTAAATAAACACAAACATTTTTTTGCTAACCTCGGCCAAACGGGTGCACCTGTTCACTCTCAAAACTCATACGCGACACTGTTTGATGAGTAGAAAAGGTACCTGGATTCACTTTGCCGCACGACAATAACACATTGAAATATTTGAGTTTGAAAAACCGTTACGGTCTGTGAGGTTAAGGGTTAGTGAACACCATGGCATTCAATGTGACTTTGTAAGAGACGCCTCGACACATGACACGATTCAAATTATACAGATAATGGTGGGAAAACATGGAAAAGCTTTAAATCGTTTTCATCGACTTGCAATTAGCCAGAGTTCCCAGAGATTTTATATGTTCGTCACTAAAGTGAAAATCACCCGAAACATAACATATATAAGAATGATAAGCTAAGAGGTGATTATCGTGAGGTTTGATTTTCAGTAGGCTTTTTTTGACAGATCACGCATGATTTCTATCAAACTGCTCTATCATTTTTGTTCAGTATTGCTTGGCAAGTCATCATGGAAAGATTCACATCACAACAGCGCCTCCAAATTGTTCAGCTGTATTACGAAAATCAGCGTTCTGTGAGAAAGTTTAAAGCGAACATACGCTAGCGGAGCGAACGTGCCAAAAGTGGTTTTCACGATTTAAAAGTGGTGATTTTGGCTTGGAAGACGATGAACGTCTTAGGCATTCAAAAAAGTTTGAAGATGAAGAATTGGAAGCATTACTCTATGAAGATTGTTGCCAAACACAAGAAGAGCTCGCAGAATCTTTGGGTGTCACTCAAGCAGCCATTTCAAAACGTTTAAAAGCAGCTGGATAATTTCAAAAGCAAGGAAATTGGGTTCCACATGAACTCAAGCCGAGAGACGTCGAAAGGCGGTTTTGCATGTCCGAAATGCTGCTGGAACGCCACAAAAGGAAGTCATTTTTGCATCGGATTGTTACTGGTGATGAAAAATGGATCCATTACGACGACCCCAAGCGCAAAAAATCATATGTGAAACCCGTCCAACCAGCTAAATCAACGGCAAAGCCGAATATCCATGGTGCAAAGGTAATGCTCTGTATTTGGTAGGATCAGATGGGTGTGCTGTATCATGAGCTGCTAAAACCCGGTGAAACCATCAATGGACAACGCTACCGAACACAATTAATCCGTTTGAAGAGAACAGTAGCCGATAAAACGCCCGGAATATGCGACCAGACATGAAGCAATAATTTTCCATCATGACAACGCTTGGCCCCACCTTTCTATTCCGGTTAAGAACTATTTGGAAAACAGTGAATGTGAAGTCTTACCCCACCCGCCTTATAGCCCAGACCTTGCCCCTACTAACTACTATTTGTTCCGGTCGATGCAGACCGTGAACCTGACTGTAATACGGTTCACGTCAGAGCAGAATATCAAAATTTGGCTTGATTCATTCTTGGCTGCCAAGCCGACGCAGTTCTTTTGGGACTGGATCCACAAACTGCCAGAAAGATGGGAAAAAGTCATAGCTTCAGATGGGCAATACTTTGAATAATACTATTGTACATGTTTTTCTTAAATAAACGTTCAAATTTTGAAAAAAAAAAACGCACGAATTAAAATATATACCCAAAACATATATAGAGTGTTCCAATAGGACTGATAACTTTGAATTTTATTTGTGAACGCACTCTTTCACTAATCATTGAACTGTCACTGTCAATTTATTCAGTAAGCTCAACATTTTCATCAACATTTTCTCCGATTTTGTTCTAGAGAAGATGCGCCAAGATGATGAATTTCGTGACGAAACTCATTTTTGGCTCAATGGGTTTGTCAATAAGCAAAATTTGCGTTATTGGTCGGGTGAAAACCCACATGTGCTTCATGAATCACCAATTCATCCACAAAAAATAACTGTTTGGTGCGGTTCGCATGCCGGCGGCGTTATTGGGCCATATTTTTTCGTCGACGATTACGGTCGTCACGTTTCTGTGAATGGTCAGATTATCGCGCCATGATCATCGATTATTTTTTGCCCAAATTGGAAGATATGGACTTGGACGACACACAGCACACGCTACAATCGATTTATTGAAGAGTAAGTATGGTGAGCGTGTTATCTCAAGACATGGGCCAGTCGATTGGCCACCTCGTTCGTGCGATTTAACGCCGCTTGACTATTTTCTGTGGGGCTACGTTAAGTCATTAGTTTATGCCAACACGCCGACGATGTTGGAAGAGCTCAGAGCCAACATTGAACGCGAAATAGCGGCCGTTTCGTCCGAAATGTGTGGCCGAGTCGTTAAAAATTGGGTCCAAGAAATAGATCGCTGCAAACGTGCCCGCGGTAGCCAAATGAACGAAGTCAAGTTCCATTCATAAATATTTTGATTGTATGTTTCCAATTTTTTGACCGAAGAAGAAAATCAGAATATGTAATCCCAAGGAAATTTATTTTTTATTTCATGGGAATGGTTCGTAGGTGGTGTTGATGTCGATTTCTTTGGTATTTAACGTATGCATCAAATTACTTGCGTCGCACACTGAAGTAAGATGGCCCAATTTTTGGCAATAAATCAAAAAATTAAGTTGCTCGTATGGGTTCGTTAATTTTGTTTTAATGGTTAAATAACCCACTGTCAATAATGTAACAGTCCTAAGTCGTTATCGTAAACACATTTAGGAAAAAATGGATTGACGCGAGCCAGTTTTGTTCACTAATAGCTAGAGTTTGTTACGAAGTAGTTCAGAAGTGTGTTTTAATTTCGGGATGGAGCCCTCAAGTTTTGGTATGTGTAAAGCCATTTAAGAGTTTTTTTTTCCTAATAAAAGGAGAGTCTTTTGTAAAAGACAACAATGCTAAGTCACAAGGCCAAACAACGTCCATTTGTGGGTTGGATCTAGAAAATCCGTGCTCCTGACATTGATCCTCAATCTCAACATCGAAGAGGACGACTTTGTGTCGAAAATCATCATTAGCGACGAGGCGTCTTTACACTTAAGCGGTTACTTCAATAAGTAAAATATTCATTTCTGGGGCACTGGAAATTTATGTGTTATGCACGAAGAGCCATCACATATCACTGCGTGGTACAGCTTTCACGCGGGAGGAGTGATTGGGCCGTATTTTTTGGAGGATGCTATTGGCAATACGGTCACTATTACTGGCAAACGCTACAGGGCCATGATAAATGACTTTTTACTACCGGAATTTAATGAAGTGGGCTTGGTGAATATGTGGTTTCAACAAGACACACATACATGAGCCACAATGGATATTGTGAAGGAAGCGTTTCCTGTCGCGTAATCTCCCCATTTGGCGATTCAAAAACAAAATTGGATGTTTAATTTTGAGACACCTTGCATATATCATGTGTCATTCAGTGAACACTGCTATTTATAAAATAAAATAAAATATAAAAAAAATGCTTGCCCCATCCACATGGAAAAAAAAACTCTCTAAAATGCGTTTGCTATAGAGTCATCAGTCTCCTTAAAATCGCTTGCCGTCTGCCCAGCTGTTGAAAGAAAAAGATCGTTTGTTAACAATATGATTGTACTCTAACAGTGCGGCTGTATGTAGACATGGCTAGTTAACAATTCCCGAATAATTTAACTCAGATATTGACACCTCGTCAGATATCAAACCAGTTACACTTGACAACCGTTGTCGGCTTAAGAAGGAAATTCTGTATAAGAACCTTATCAATTCAGTCTTGTTCCATTGCGGACGTTATCAAATGCGGCCGAATATATCCTTCTTTATAGTGGACTCGACTCCTGACTTGCGATTAAAAGTTTCACATCTTAAGGATCTGAAAAAAGATGCAGTGATTGAATCTGATAACTTCGTTTATGCTCTAAAGCTAATCAATCAACTGTTGCCGTTTCAATTGTTTAGAAGAAAGCCATTCAGCAGCCAAAGCGACTCCCTATCACAAGAGGGAAATAAAATAATCATACTGTAGCACTATTCATTAAACCAAGCATTATGGTGTAGTTGGCAGGTGAGTCCTAGACCATCTGATGTGAGGTATCTGATGGATTAATTCTCGTGAGACTTCGTGAAACGTGATCAAAACACCTGGCTTCCTGGCTACTGGAACTTCATTTTTCGTGTTAAGTCTTTTTTTGCCAACAAATGAACAAAATCAACAATATAGTAAGTGATGTTTCCGATTTTTTCAAATGTAAAGAAAAACACATCTGGTGCAAGAGAAAAACCTTTATTTCTTTCCTTATACGTTGTTGTTTAAAGCCCTACATGCCGCAGGGGTACATGATTTTTTGATCTTATCAAAACCAAATCCAGGTGGGCATTCTGATTGCACAAGTAATCCATTTATACATCGATAGAAATAGTGACAGTTTTCTGAATGAGGAAAGAATCCGGTTAATTGCTTTTCACATAACATCTTTGGGCTGAGTGTTGCTGTTGGTGGGGTAGTGGGAACAGTTGGAATTAAATGAGATGGAGTGGCATATGGTGAATGAGTTGTTCCTTCAGAGGTTTCAGCTTGAGTTGGTGCTGCTGTGGAAATACTTGGAACTAAATAAGGTGGAGTAGAATATGTTGAACGAGTTGTTCCCAACGATGTTTCGGCTTGAGTTGGTGGTGCAGTGGGGACAGTTGAAATTAAATAAGGTGGAGTGGCTAATGTTGAATCTATTATTCCGGGCGTCATTGTACCCCTAGATGTTCCAGACTGAGTTGGTAATAGAGACCCATTAGATGTTCCTGAACGTGCTGTTGTTTGCGGTCTACTAGTCGGTACAGGCCGTCCAGTAGTTGTTGATATACCAGTTGATGTTGAATATCTTACCGTTGTCGACTTGGCACTTGAAACTGTTGGTATTCGAGCTGTTGTTGGATGTCCAGGTTGTGGTGTCGGTCTATTAGAAACAGATCTGGGGGTAGTAGTTGTATCTCTTATTGGTGGTCCATTTGGACTTGACGGCAATTCTGTTGTCCAAATATTGACTTCAGAAATCTATAATAAATAAAATTTTTTGAAGTGACTTTTAGTTTCATTAATATTCGCACTCACCTTGCACATGGCTTTTTCTGGAAAGTCACATGATTGTGTCGCCGAGTTGAAATGTAAATCGTAGGAGCAACTCATCGGAATAGCAGAACCATCATAGCATAAATAATATTTCGAACATGAGTCCGGACTGGAAACATATAATATCTCATCTTTCAACGTTGATGGGCAGGCGAATATAGTAGCTGGCACTTCAATAGTTGGCTCATCTTCAAAGCAATCAACACTACTGGGTGAATCGCATTCGTTGTTTTTTGGATTAAAGGCTGTGCCAACTGGACAATATCCTTCAAAGGAATCATCACCATTGCAAAAGATGTATCCTCTACATCCGTTTCCCTTTTTGAAGATTCCTGTGGGTGAACCGCGGCACTGAGAAAATATTGTGCAATTAGCACTAGCCGTAAATACAGCTAAATACAAGGTGAATCCAATAAAGAGCCGCATCGCAAATATATATGTATATTGGTTGGATGAGTTGCGGTTTTACTTTGTTGCGGAACTTAACATTGTCACCTTTTATATACGAAAACTTAAAAAATCTCCAAAAGATCCAAAGATATAAAATTAATTGCTCTGCTCATGCTTCTGTTAGTAGTTGTTTTGTTGGTTCTACGAATAATTTTTGATAACAACTAAGAGCTTCTGATTGCAGGGAAGTTTCTTCTCTTGTTATTTCTTGTAAAAGATAAGAGATGATTGTTATCATTTTGTTGGCCTGACAGCAGAACGTGCTCTAAATTTGTTAATAGAAAACAAAATGTCAAAAAATGCCTTTAAGGTTAAATATCGTGCCAGTACTCGTACATTGGGTTCAATATCGCAGTTGCTGAACTGCATATCAATCTTTTTCTATTAAAAATTTATCAAGTGTTGTATTTAAATTTTCTCTATTCCCTCTAAGGCAATCTTAATTATTGTTAAAACCTGAGGAGTCTTGGCTGGTAAGTTTCCGTATCCGCTTAGCCACGGCTACAGATACCCTATAGTAGGTATCATATATTGCCAATTAAGAAACATAATTAAGTCGGCCACTGCAATTTTCTACATATAAAAGTATCTCTAATGGTGTAGCAAATAAAAATACTAAATTTGAAGTATATAAATTTGATATCTGACCTAATAAAGATTTTCACAAGAGACGCATGGATGAAAACGAAATGGAAGTAACACTATGCCACTAGCCTCCAATTTTCACTTGAATTTTAAAAAAAGGTAGTTGTTACAAGGCTTTTCGGTTTTGTTTGAGGCATCAAATAGTTTAGCTTCGAACTTAATCTACTACAACCTTATCCCCTTGAACTCTAGGTCTCCACGCCAGGTAGGACATTAAAATACTGTCTCCTTTGGTCTAAGTAAGCCCGCTTGAGACAAACTTTAACTGAAAACTAACTTTACCCAATTTGGCAGTTTTATTTATATCAATAGTCGGTTGTTCAATATCAAGTACAATACATGACATTTTCAAGCTAGATAGGATCACAGTCATACCACCCTTACTTACAATTACTTACTGGTAGGCGGTGCAAGGTAGATATGGGCCTAGATCAAAAACCCTACCCAGATTTCATTTCACGCGAAACTATGTCCCTTTTTCTTGCGCTGTAACTCTCAGGCGACTGATTTTCACTTTTTTAGTCTCCTTTTCGAAAGCTCATCTATGCAAACTATACCAAAAATATTTTGTATTGTATAAAAGCAGTCACATGTCAAGGATCACCTTCTAACCCCTTTTGACATCAACGGTCTTCGTCAGATCTTTCCCGACTATTAAATCAGCGAGAACGTGTAATATTGTCACAATAATGAAAAAAGAAATAATTCAGTAAATTGAAATTTAATTATTCTAAGTAACCCCTTTCGGTTAATTTTTCCAGTTTCAATTCAATTTAAATTTATTTAATAAAATATAAGCGGGTGTACATTAAAACGTGGTCTTTTGTGGTACTAAATAGAAAGCATTATACCAGGTGCACCAGTATAATTTTTAATGAGAAAGTAAACAAACATTTTATATAAAGTATTAGCCATTGCTAGCTACACATTTTTCCCATCTTTCAGGCAATTTATGGATTCCACGCTAATAAAAATGTTCGTCTTTTGAAGCAAACCAAAAAGTCACCCAATTTTCGACTTCCTCGTAGGATTCGAAATGCTGCTCAGCTAATGCGTGTCCCATTGATGAAAACATGAATGGTAGTCGGAAGGAGCCAAGTCTGCTGAATACGGCGGGTGGGGTAGCAGCTCCCAGCCAAGTGCTTTAGTTGTATCCTGAACCAGTTTCTCTTTGTGTGCAGGTGCATTGTCATGGAGCAAAATTACTTTGCCGTGTCTTTTGGCCCATTCTGGTGGTTTTTCGATTAATGCATGGTTCAAATTGATCATTTGTTGTCGGCAGTGATCTGTATTAACAATTTCACCAGGTTTTCGGAGCTCGTTGTACACCACACCTTTATGGTCCCACCAGAATTTTTGCCGAATGGATCTGTTTATGCAGTCGAAGTTGATGGTTGTCCTGGATTAACCCATGATTTTTTCTGTTTAGGATTCTGAAAATAAATCCATTTTTCATCGCCAATAACAATTCGATGCAAAAGTGATTTTTTGGTTTTCCATCTGTTCCAGTTTCCCATTCCACCTTGATTAAAAAAACGGAATAACCACCATATGGCGCTACCATTGCTCCGATTTAAATTCGGTTTTTTATGTTAAGTTGGTACATCTATTGTTGACGTTCCCTCAAAATCTTAGCATCATAGCTTGACATTGTGTTGGCGATTTTTTCCAATTTTAGAAATGCATTTAAATTTGCAACAATGAACTTGTTTAAATTTTACTACGTTGGAAATGTTGGAAAAGTGTTTCGGCAACGATTCTCTAAAGAAATCGGTCGTTTACCAGTGGCACGAGCGTTTCAAAAGTGGTTGTGAGTCAATTGAAGATGATGAACGCAGTGGCAGACCATCGACGTCGAAAACCAACGAAAACATTGATGAAGTAAAAGAAATGTTGGTCAATAACCGCAAATTAACCATCAGAGATATAGCGGAGGACTTGAACATAGCCTAGGGATCCGTCCAATACATTTTGGTTAATAATTTGGGTTTCCGTCGTGTATCAGCAAATTTGCTGGAAGAAAACCTCAATTTCATGCAAAAAAGAGACCGTGTTGACGTCGCAAAAGAGATGATTTGCGGGGCTAAATCCGATCCCATATTCATCAGAAGGATCATTACTGGAGACGAGACATGGGTTTATGAGTACGACACGCAATCCGGATATCAGGAAAATGAATGGCGTTTACCAAATGAACCGAGACTAAAAAAACTACGTCGTTTTCAGTCAAAAAAGAAGGCAATGCTCACGGTTTTCATGGATTACAACGGTGTAGTGCACCATGAATTTTTGCCAGAAACCCAGACAGTAAACAAAAGGTATTATTTGGGCGTTATAAAAGGTTTGCGTGAAGTAATTCGCCGAAAGAGACCAGAATTTTGGGCAGAAAGCTCGTGGATTTTGCACCACGATAACGCACATGATAACCGTCGCACAGTGCCATCATTATTCGTAATTTTTTGACGAAAAATGCAACAAATACCATCCAACAGGCACCGAATTTACCTGATTTGCTCCCTGTGACTTTTTTCTGTTCAATCGAGTTAAAAAAAACACTACGGGGAATGCGTTTCAGCAGCCGAAAGGAAGTAATGGAAAGGTCGCAGGAAGCACTAATGGGTATACCGAAAACCGAATATAAAAAATGCTTCGAGGATTGGATCAAGCGCTGGCGTAAGTGTGTTGCAATCGATGGGGATTACTTTAAAGGCGACAATATATGTAGATTTAGATGAATAAACTTGTAATAACTACCTTGTAATATTAATGGAAACTTTTTGATCAAAATAAAATCTTTTAAACGGTCAGAAATTGTTTGTTGTGCAACATTTAACATTTCTGTCATTTGTTTCTGATTCAAAGTGTCATCTCCATCAAATATTGTTTGCAATCCAGCATCTTCAAACGTTTTTGGGTGGTCTTCCACGCTTTTCATTTCTCATATCAAAATCGTTATCTTTGAACCGTTGAACCATCTTTTGCATGTTGCTTCTGATAGAGCATGATCACCATATGCCTCGACAAGCATTCGATGCGACTCTGTAGCACTTTTCTTACAAATGAAAACAAAAAATTAATGCTTTCCGCAAATCATCATTTTCTCAATGACTTGATGTATACTAAATATGTTTGACAGGTAGTAACCAAACAAATAAAAAAAAAATTAAAGCACCTTCATAATAAATGTTCCCTATCGAGACATTTGTATCTTGACGCTCACTTCATACCGGTACACCTGATATAATAAAAATTCATACTATAACTACCATTTGTTTTGTTATTACTTATACGTAACATTAAATCTCAGAGAAAGAAATAAAAAGAAATTAGAGAAAATTGCGACTAGAGTTGAGGAGATTGAAGTTTAAAAGAGGATACTATTAATGTGAAGCAAAGTATTTTAAGATTGTCGACTGGAAAGTTGTGATTCTGTTGATATATTTAACGTTTGAAGGTAACGAGTTCCATACCCTAACTGTATGAATGAAGAACAACCAGGAGCTGTCAAGATATTTGAAGGAAAACACATTTATGTTCGTCGTTCTACGGGAACGAGAAAAATCTAGTTTTTCATACAAGTACGACGGAGATTTAATTACAATGATTTTATGAAAGAAAATACAGTTTCTGGCATTTATGTGCTGAGTTAAAGTTCGTCCTAAGAACTGCTTGGCATGGGCGGATATTCTGTCGTACCTACGGAGATTGTACACATACCGGATCATATCATTAAAAGCTACCTGTAGCTTGTGCATGAAAAATTGGGAAAGTGAATCAGGGTTAGTATAGACAGTTTCGGAATATGTGAGCAAAGGCATAATAAGAGTGCGAGCAAGGGGAATGAAACTTGCGGTTCGTCAAAGCTTTTTTAAGCAGCCGAATATACGCACAACCATGAGGTTGATATGGCTATAGCAAGAGAGCTTGCGGTTTATAACCAAACCAAGGCAGGTTACTGACTCCACTACTTTTAATTTGGAGCTCGCAAGTCATATATCAGGGACACAGTTGAAGAACCTGTTTGATATAGGCAATGCCAAGCATTTGTTTGAATTAAGAAGTAGGGCACTTTTTATGGATCAATCATTGATTGCAGATAATTTACTTTTAAGTAGTGAAACGAGTTGACCAACCCTATTTAGAAGAAGAGAAAAACGGATTTGAGCTTCGCCAGCATAATTTTTTTTTATAATACCGCGCGCGAGTTACGTTTTCCACGGAATCTTATCAATTTTAAAATTAAAAAATCTTTTTCTTTTTTTTTTCTTATTTTATTATTCCTTTTAATTATTAATTACAATATTTTTTTTGATGTTTTCTATATGATTGCTTTTTACCAACTGACCTACTAAATAATCCACTCGTTCCTCGAAACTCACGCCAACAAACTCCTTCGCACTTCCCATAACGCTTCTTTATAGCAACTCGATGCTTTACTTGTAAACCTGTCTCAGATATGATAGGTGGAGAGGGAGTTGTGACTGCGGTTATCAATAGAACTGTTATCCAAGCTAAGCCAAATTTCTCTTATCAAATCAACACTAAACTCCACCCGCAGGTTGTTGTTCTTTTTATTTGCTGATTGCAGGTGTTGTCTTCGTTGTTGCTATGCTGCTTTGGGTATTGTTGTCATTTCAGATAACGCATTTGTCAGTTACATGACGTAACTCGCGCTCTAAGGGAATATGAATACCCTTTTACTGGCTTTTCTCCAGGGCGCGGGCGGGTGCTGTAGTAGTTTGAAACTCAGGTGTATTAAGTTTCAATATTTTTCCCAGAGGTGGTTGTCAAACTGGACGAGCCGAGCCAGTGCATCTTCAACCAGTGCTAGTTGTTAGTTCGTTACATTTAGCCCAGCCAGGAACTACTCCAACATCAGTGTTATGTCTTCATGTCAGAGTTACCGCCGACGGGATTCTCATATAACTACATACAAATTCTATGAAAAGACTTTTTCAGAGAATTGCCTCGCACGGGATTCGAACCCGCGACCCTCTGCTTAAAGAGTCTATGCATATGCCACTACACCACGACCACCCCCATTGGAAAAACTCTTGCGTGCTTTCAGGCATCAGGAAAAGTTGATATGGAATGCATGAGTTGACTGGCAATTGTGGATAGAATAAGCCGAATAAAACGAAGAGGTATACCTATCGTCTTCGCCGACAGAACTGGATTTGATTGTAGTAACTGCCGAGAGTACTTTGTTCTGAGTCACAACTTCAAAATCAGCTTACGTTGACAGGCAGGTTTCGGGTCTATGATCATAATCAAAGCTATTAGGTGTAGTACCTATTGGTTTCCAAGAAGTTCTTCTACTCACCTGGGTCTAAGGTGTACTCGTTTTTATTTTTGCTGCTAACACCGATCTGACGGAAGTTAATCCAAAGAACTTTGGGAGGCAAGCTTAAATCTAATTTATCAAGATAAAAGTTACGTCATTTCCTAGATCCGGGTGAAACCAAGTCTCGTCAACGCAAATAATATCTATGCCGGAATTTGTAAATAGGTACCTTGCGTAATCAAGCTTCGGTTGGCTAAAGTTCCTTGCATTAAAATGCACAACTTTACAGCCATCTCGATATCTGTGCAGAATATTCAACATCATCCGAGTTGAGTTCTCACTCACTACATGGCCAATGCTCAATATGTTGTTGTTAACCATAAGTTTTTAAAAACAAGATTACCAACATAGACACAAAAATAGGAGCGACAACAAAAATTAATTAAAAAATTCAAAGAAGGCTTTTAAGGCATCCAGAAAGAAAAATGAGTAGGGAAAAGAAGAAAAAAAGGAGAAAGAGTAAAACAAAAGAGGGGAATATGAGAAAGAAAGAAAGAAAGAGGAGAACAAACGAGTGAAATATAATGATTACACAAAAAAAAAACTTGATTAGCTAAAAAAATGTTCGTTCATCGTTCATCATCTGCACTTCTTTGTCATCAACGCTCTTCTTGAGGTATACTAGACCATTTCTAGTTCTTACCCAGTGCAGCAGTCGCTCCTTATGCAGGCTAACAGCATATCGCCCGAAGAGCTATTCTCAGGTGTGAGAATATTGTAATGTGGTGAACTTCTGCGAGCGAGAGACCCTTCAAGGAACGCTTTTTGCTCAGCAAGTAAGGAAATACGTATTAGAAGCGGGTGTTCGTGTTTGTTGTTTTCGGAATGAGTTTAAGGTGAAAAGCATCGATGCTTGAGCCTTGCGGCGATGCTCTTTGCAAGATCAACCGGTTTTTTGTTTACTGAGAGTGGGATGCCACGGACAATTACATCACATAAACGTTCTTTGCGGTGCATATGCGCTAGTTGTTCTTTTACTTTATTGTTCTCTTCATTCAGGAGCTCTTTTTCTGCCTCGCACTGCTTTACACGATTGTTAAATAAAGCCATTGAGTCAGTTATTAAACAATTAAATTTTTTTTCGAACTCCGGAAGGAAAGATGTAATTTTTTTCGTTAAATTACTTTTAAAATCTCTGAGCTGATCCGACAGAGGGAGTTTATTACCCGTTACTTTTTTATTACGCGGATTAAGCCCTATATTATTTATGGCGGGTGATTTAAATAATGATGGAGAGGATGTTTCAATCACTTTCACATTTTTCTCCTTAGAAAGGGTATTAAAGACCAAATGTTCACTGGGTTTAAAGGTTTAAATGTTCTATGCAATTTACAATAATTTGTATAGTGTTAAAGTAAAAGCCACGGAAACTAAGCTATTTATAAATCGAGTGGTGATGCGTTAAATTTCCAGAGCAAAAGTAAATTACTGGAGATAAAGTAATAACGTCTTCACTTCTTGAAAATAAACTTTTTCTGATAGGTTAGGGGATGGAATTTAACCGAGGTAGGCATGCCTGTCGTAAGAGGCAACTAAATTCCAATTTTTTTTTAAAACTTTTTAAACAAAAATGAAATATGCAAAGAACAAAACTAACTATGAATACTACAGTTAAACTGGTAATTCCAGTTCTAGGGTTAGAATATTACCATCCCAACCGACAAAAGAAATATCAATGTTGGAACTCAGTGAAAGGCTGGCAAGCGAAATTGATAAATTAAAGCTTAAGTTGCAGCTGCTTAAAGAAAGGTCAATAATAATAATAAAAATGAGCAGATAACAAAAACTTTCAGATAAAAAAAAAAACTACACAGAGAAACAAAATTTTAATTGAGTGGGACAAAAAAGAAGAAAAAAGTTAACCAGAAAAGCCCAGGAAAGACTAAAAACAAAGTAACCAAACCACTCAAGTCAATAAAACCCCTTGCAATTATAGTGTTTTGTATCATGAAATCCGAAGGCTTATTAAATATACTACAGCAAAACAAAGTAAAAGCTAATAGAGCCCTCCTAAATATTGTACTAATGATGTCAAAATTCATGTGGAAGACAAAGAATCCTACAGAAGCTTAACAAAATTCTTAAATTAGAAAGATTTGCAATGGTATTCGTTTGGAAATAAACAAACGATACCGATAAAGGTCGCATTGTGAATGATTAAAAGAAGTAAAATTTAGAGATATTAGAAGTTGTCATGCTTATGTATAAAAGCAAAGTACCACTGCCGATATTCGTGCTTATTTTTGAGTAATATGAAGATATCAAGAAAATCTATGAAATTAAAGATATACTAGAGATGAAAACTCAAATTCATCCTTTGCGTAAATCAAAGCTAGTTTTCAATGTAAGAACTGTCAAAAGTATGGTCACACTCAAAAATACTGCAACTCTACCCCAAAATGCGTTAGATATGCGGGAGATCACCATACAAAAGGAAACATTTGAGGTAAGAATGTTGTGATTCACCGTATCAAAGGCCTTGGAAAAGTCCAAAAGAGTTAAATAAGTCACTGAGCTGTTACCCATTGAAACAAGAATATCATCCATAACATTAAGCAAGGCCGAATTGCAATTATGATAGGGCCTAAAACCAGATTAAAATATATTCAAATGGCCGTTTTGCAAATAAAAAGACAGATTTGAATGGACAATCTTTTTCAAGATCATTGACAGGTATGACAGAATGGCAATGGGTCTTTATTCCACCGGACGCGTGCTTGTAGCTTGTAGAAGGAAAACATGATATAGTCAATATATTATTAAAAAAAAACGTAAGTGACGGAAGAGCGCATGTAGGGTAATACCATATTATTTTAAAAACTATATTTAATTTTGAGAATTGCTCTCACAATATCTTCCTCTTCAATTGAACAGAAATCTCTGCAAAGCCTCTGTTAAGTTTAGATTATCGCCATAGGCATCAGTTTTATTTTTTCCTACATCGAATTCTTGTAATTTTTTCCAAAGAGTTTTGGGAGGTAGCGTATTATTACAGTGTTTTTCTTAAAATTCTCATTTGGCTTTTCTTATTTTTGAGCTAGTGATCGAATGATCTCATAAACTTCTGGAAGTTTAAAACGTTTCCGTAGTAAACCATGTAATATAACTTGATTTCGCAGTTCTAGTTCTAATTTGAACATGCCGATTAAACAAATACAAAATATGACTTTGAAGATATTCGATCGGTACGTCAACAGATTTTTCATGAAATGTAGGCAACATGTTTATATTCTGTGTCCCTTTTAAGCCATTCCATGTTTATATTTCTTAAATCTCTGAAGGAATAGCTAATTATTAGAACGGGGTCAGACTTTTGATTATAACAATATTTTGCCTTTTACTTGTAGCAAATAGGTCAAGAGTGTTATTCGAACCGCTGAAATGGGTTGGGACAACTGACTGAACCTGGTCCAGAACAAGGAAGAGGACTCGTCAGCATCAAGAATATTACAGCTTAGATCTAGGTTTTTAAGTAATGTAAAATGTAAGATTCCCTATGACATCAAAAAAATTTGTTTGGTATATAGTCATCGCCAGTAAGACATTTTTTTTTTTTTTTTTTTTTTGTAATTTGACAAAGCAGAAATTAAGTGGACTATCTGGGAGTAACTCAATTAAAGGCAAAACCATTATTTTGTTTTGAACATAGATGACAACACCAACACCAATTCTTTTTTTTCTCCCGCCGCCAAAGATATTGTAACCATTCATTGAATAGATTTTATCACATTTCACTATATGTCGCTTTTTTGCATCATTGGAATTCGGAATCAATTCACGCACTTCATGTCACTTTTTCGTTTCATCGGAGTTCCGAATAATTTGACGTAGCGTTTTTATTTCATCAGTTTAATTAAAAAAAAAAAAAAAAAAACAATACTGGCAATTCGTTTACGCCAGTATTTCCCAAAGGTTTTGAAGAGCACTTGTGCACGCATCGTCGCAACAACGATGACAAATACCAGTTACTCAGCTCACCCGCAGTTTGAATTATAAATGCTGGTTGTGAGATAATTTAAATCAGATTATCTGGAAAGTATAACGCATGTCACATAGAATATCTTATCTCGTTATCTTGACATGTTCCCTTTATGTTTCCATAAAATTTTCGTAGAACGCTCACAGAGTAGTACCTTTCAATTTCCTCGGTTATGCGCTTCTCATGTACATTTTTTTCCGTTCGACGAAAACAATGTTATTTCTTCTGTTTTTATTCATATACATAGCTCATGAGCCACTATCACGTGTCTATATTTCACTACTTCGTAAGCGAGCTTTTTTTTTGTACAAACGCTTGCCTGTAGTCTTCATTAAATCGAATTTTGTAATGTTTGTCGGGTTAAACCCAATTTGTCAGCTCCCATATATCTTGTGAAAAATTGATGGGGGTTCACATTGCCACCGACATTTATTATTCAACTTTGTTTCGCTTAAATATTCTCCTAATATATTGGTTCAATATCAACTCTGACTTTTTGATGATTGTCCTACATCATAGTCAGGATTTACTAGCTTGCCGTCTGTAGAATTGTATACGAGTATATACCATCTGTCCATACGAAAAATTATCAGCCTTTATGAAATAGCTGGTTGAACAAAAATAAAAAATAAGAAGAGAATAAGCTGAAGAAAACCACACTTGAATGTGGTTAAAAACAAAGAAATGTCTGAAAGTGTGACTAAAATCTAAAGAATTACGGAGGAAACGTACTGAGATCTTTTCGATAATACCTTACTAACTTCCTGCTTCAGGAGTGTCCGTTTTGTAAAGGATTTCACTTAAAACCTCCTTTTTTGTCTGCAAAGGGACGAATCGAAAAGTGGAAGTTGGGCAACAGTTAATATCTGTTACTTAGCAGAGCATTGGCCTTCTAAAGAAACAGTTCAGTGCATAGATGATTGATTCAGTTTTTACCCATAATTTCAGTCTGTAAGGAGGTATCGATGGACATCCTTTTAAAACAGATGACACGCTTTTTTTTTAATAGAGATTCGAAAAATCATAACAACGTAAAAGAAAGGATGTGGGTTAGGTTGCGACAAGAGATGCCAGATAGTAGTTACGAAATGATATTCTAAATTTATTTCGTTCTTCCAAAACGCAAACGATTTTATTTGGTAGAAAGTCATGTCTTCTTTTGTTTCCTGATAGGCTTACAGAACGCTTAGGTAATGTCGCCATACCTTGGTTATACAAGGTGACGCAAAATTAATCACTCTATCGGGAGATGGTATAATTTTTGCAAATGGCGTCGTATGGTATTTGGCATTTGTGAACTTGACAGCTGCAGTATGCAAACGGACAAGCAATGGAGAGCTATACTCCGCAAGAGCGTGAAACAGTTCTGTCGTTTTTTTTGAAAAAAAAAAAAAAAAAAACGGTCGGTGGTGTTAGCGCAGCGTAAATTTCGACATCGAGTCGGACCCTATATTGAATTTTAGTGTACAAAGTGCAACAGTGCATCCTTACGGTCAGTCGCGTGTGAATTACTGTAAAGCCATCTTCAATCTCAACAACGAAGAGAATGATTTTGTGTCGAAAATCATCATGAGCGACGAGGCGCATTTCCATTTTAGCGGCTACGTCAATAAGCATAATCTTCGTGGGATGCACGAAGAGCCATTACATCCACTTAAAGTCACTGTTGTACGGCTTTCACAGGAATTGGATGAGCGGGGCTTAGTGAACATATGGTTTCAACAAGACACACACACACACACGAGCCACAATGGATATTGTGAAGGAAGCGTTTCCTGGTCGTGTAATCTCCCGTTTTGACGATTTGGCATGGCCAGCCAGATCGCCCGATTTTATCATCTCAGACTTCTTTCTTTGGGGCTTCTTGAAGTCGCGAATTTATGCCAACAAGTCTCAGATAATCGCAGCCCTTAGGGAGAATATTCGACAGGAATGCGAACGAATTTCTGAGACGGAAATCTTGCGGAAAGTCATGGAAAATGCTATAACATAAAACGGGCACAAATGTGTATCAACACTGGCGGCAGCCACTTGGCGTATATCATCTTTTTCACTTCGATTACTCAAAAAAAAAATTTCTTTTATTTAGTAAAAGAGTAATTCAAAACAAAATTGGATGTACATAATCACCTTATTTATGAAATTCGAATCTTGAATCAGTATTCGTGTCGTATCGTATCATATCGTATCGTATCGTATTTTAAAAGTATATTGTGAAAGTAGTATGCCGTCTATACGACTCCATTCAAAATCAATGCATATCAACTCAGCTTGAAATGTCAAAACGGAACAAACAAAATTTAGTTTTCCTCTCAGTAGGTTTGAATTTTCGTTACGCCTTCGTACTAGCAATTTCGAAAGATTTAATGTAAAAAATGAACTCAATTGAATTGTTTATTATTGAGGACGACATTGAAGACCGAAAAAATGAGTTGGTTTTGATTCGCCGGTCGATCCGAGACAAAATTGATCCAAAGAATTTAGAGGATTCACGGTAGACAGTTTTTTTTCACATATATTTAATCATGTTATTAAATTTTTAATTCTTAGTTTTATAAAGCTGTTTCGTTTATCAAAATCTGCTTTCATTCAACTTTTAACTGAGATAAAAACGCATTTGAAAAGTGGTTCAAATTCGAGTGGTGTTCCCATTATCCTTAAGCTTTTGACTGTTTTACGGTTTTTTGCTGAAGGGAGTTATCAAACCGGTCTTGTCAACGATTTCAACTTAGGAATATCTCAATCAACATTTTGTGTTATTTTAATGGAACTACTATCGATATTTAAACAATATATCTGCCCAAAATGGATAACTTTTGAGATGAAAGAATTCGAAAAAGAAGAAGCAAAACTCAGTTTTTATTAAAAAAAAAAACAAAATTTCCAGGAGTTATTGGGTGTGTAGATGGCACCCGCGTAAGAATAAGATCTCCAAAAAAACAGATACAGCATCTCTATTACAATATTGGGTCTATAACTTAATTCGTGCGGTTTGCTAGGAGATGGCGTAACTTGTATTATTCCATTGTTATTATTCCATTGGAACATGCGTTGGAAAGCTACTGTCATTGTACATCATTTCAGTATATGTCATTCATTTGAAGCGTAAAAAACAATAATTTTTTTTTCACTCAAATTGTGCCTGAAAAAGTGTTTTTGCGGGGAGTTCTTCTTCATGAAGAAAACTGCTGCCGAAAATCATCGTATTTTGGTGGAAGTTTATGGTGAACATGCCCTATCTGAGCGAACATGCCAAAAGTGGTTTGCACGATTTAAAAGTGGTGATTTTGGCTTGGAAGGCGATGAACGTCCTGGGCAGCCAAAAAAGTTTGAAGATGAAGAACTGGAAGCATTACTCTATGAAGAGTGTTGCCAAACACAAGAAGAGCTCGCAGAATCTTTGGGTGTCACTCAAGCAGCCATTTCAAAATGTTAAAAAGCAGCTGGATATATTCAAAAGCAGGAAAATTGGGTTCCACATAAACTCAAGCCGAGAGACTTCGAAAAGCGGTTTTGCATGTCCGAAATGATGCTGGAACGCCACAAAAGGAGGTCATTTTTGCATCGGATTGTTACTGGTGATAAAAAATGGATCCATTACGACTACCTCAAGCGCAAAAAATCATATGTGAAACCCGGCCAACTAACCAAATCAACGGCAAAGCCGAATATCCATGTAATGCTCTGTATTTGGTGGGATCAGATGGGTGTGCTGTATTATGAGCTGCTTAAACCGGTCGAAACCATCAATGGACAACGCTACCGAACACAATTAATCCGTCTGAAGAGAGCAGTAGCCGAAAAACGCCCGGAATATGCGACCAGACACGAGGCAATAATTATCCATCATGGCAACGCTCGGCCACACGTTGCTATTCCGGTTAAGAACTATTTGGAAAACAGTGGATGGGAAGTCTAACCCCACCCGCCTTATAGCCCGGACCTTGCCACTTCTGACTACCATTTGTTCCGGTCGATGCAGAACGCCCTCACTGAAATACGGTTCACATCAGAGCAGAATATTTAAAATTGGCTTGATTCATTCTTGGCTGCCAAGCCGGCGCAGTTCTTTTGGGATGGGATCCACAAATTGCCAGAAAGATGGGCAATACTTTAAATAATACTATTGTACATGTTTTTCTTAAATAAACGTTCAAATTTTGAAAAAAAAACCGCACGAATTAAATTACATACCCAATAGAAAGGGGTTTCATTCATTGAATGTTATGCTGGTACAATCAATTTAACCGTACAAAAATATCATGCATTTTTAAATGCGAATTTTTGGTATGCGATCATAAATCCTCATAGATCCTCCTCTTCATTGATATCCTCTTTATTGATATCCTCTTTATTGATCTCCTTATTGATATCCGCCTCTTTATTGATATCCTCTTTATTGATCTCCTTATTGATATCCTCCTCTTTATTGCTATCGTGTACCTCTTCAGTTTTTGGGTCCAACACTTTTGTTAGTCCGAAAGATGGACCTGTAGGAATAACCACATGCTGCACCTGGAATATTTCCGCAATGCATTGCTCCAACTGACTGAGTATAATTGTTTTATTTGGACCACCTCCAGTGCCACTTAGTAATTTCTGGTTTTTTTTTTGAGTTTTTTTTTTCTTTACTAAATATTTTTGGTCATTCCAAACCTGTTTGTTCAAAATCAAATGAAATTTTTTTTTTCAGAAAAAAAAGAAAAAATACAATTTTACCTTTAACCAGCCTGCACCATCACGTTTTGGAGGCCCTATGCTATTAAGTTTCTCAGCTAAAACACTCCAAAACATTTTTGAGTCTTGTTTATATAGACCCCGTTTCCCATGCCCTCTTGCTATTTCTACATTTTGTTCCATAGCGGAAACAAGTGATTCCAATTGGTTTCTGTTAGTAAATTTCCTTTAAATTGATATGTTAAAAATTAACTTTTAAATAAATAGAAAAGATATTCTTACATTTGTTTGCCTTCCATTGCCAAAAAAAAAAAAAAAATTCGAACTGCTCAGAATAGGTAGTCGTACTCAAAATTCCCAGCGACAATAAAACAGTGAAAATAGCGGTGAATTTCATAATTACGGAAAAAATAAAGCGATTGATATGCGATGAGATGCGATAGGTTGAGCATTTGAATCAAAATTTGATTGATTGATTGATTTGAATTATGCCTACAACCTAATACGACTGAATGACGTAAAGCGATCTTCATAATCACGATATACGAGAATAGTCGTATGCGACTCAAAAATACGTATTTCATAATTGGGGTGAATGTTGGAAAAGTCAGAAAATTTATCTCAATAAATAATTCACACTCAAAACTTTTCCAGGTATTTAGTATTTGGATACGAATCCATATATACTATTAAATTCTCGACTTATACTATGCGGAAAGCAGTTCAAAACTCTTTTCTGATTGTATTCGACCTAAATAGCGCTACGGACTACAACTTAAGAGTTTCATTTCACAGACTGGTCAAGTATCTAAGAGGAATCCACCAAAGTATTAACCAAAAAAAAAAATTTCCTCCGCAAAATAGAAATACTTTTTGCATTTCCTTTTGGTTTTTCCATTACTGAGGCACCAGGATTACAGTTGTACCACAAAAATCTACCAAGTCGTTAACTAGACAATGCTCTCTGCATGGATACAAGTATATCTGCGTGGCCTGTCCAATTGGAATTCGTTTGTGCAAAAGTTTGTGCAATATTTTTCAGCAACTGTTAGCATCAGAGAAGTGAAGGAAAATGGAAATTTCCTTCGGATTCTATACGTACAATGTCCACAAGCTAAAAACGTGGAATCATCTAACAGAGTCACAAATTTTGTGTGCAAATGGTTTAAAATAAAAATATTTTTTGGTCCTCTGTCTTTGAGAATCAATCATTTGAAATGGAATTCTTTAGAATAATATAAGAAAATATATAAGAGTAGTGTTCAACGATCGATTGATTTTAAAGCTATTTTCATAGTAAAGTGTAGAATGGATTCGACACTCGGAACTGCTCTTGCTCGCCTTAGTGATCTTCACCGTTCATAAGTTTCTCTTTACCCCTTATAAATTTGTCATAAATTATTTCGTTTTGTTTATATTTTTTTAATATTTCTGTTTTTATTGTTCCAAGTTAGCATGCTACATTGGGCTGCAAAAAGTTTTGGTTGCACTTCATTGTGGTGAAATTTATTATAAAAGGCATCGTAAGGTTTTTTATTCGTGATGGAATGAAAACTTTTATTGTATTGCCCATGAAGCTCTAAAGATTGATTCTAAATTTTATTAAATGAAATTCTTGTTTCATGCATCTTGCAATTTTAATAATTGTAAAATGAACTCCTTGTACTTGACCATTTTTGGTACTATGATTGGGATCGCAATAGTATATTTGTATACATATACAAAATAGTATTTCATATTTCTAATTAATATCTTAAATTGTACTGTTGTGAAGCCTGGTTCATTATCAACATTTACGTCTGGAAAACTTTGATGACGGTCGCAATTCTTTCTACTACAGATCTCACAGTTTCTTACATATTCCTAAAATTGTTTAATTATTTCAGGTCAATAATAGATTAGACATGGATTTGTTTTAAATTCTCTTAATGATTTCTATATACTCGAGTGTATAACTCTTATATAACTCTTTAATCCTCCTTATTTGTTATATTTGTGCACAGAAATTGATTGCTAAAGGTTTCTTTTATTTTTTGCTTTTCTTCATACCTATCCTCAGGTGCGCAATGAAGTGCTATTATTCCTGTGGCCTATTTCACCAACTTACAAATTTGTACTTTGTACAAATGTACTTGTATTTTACAAAGGGAAATTTGTAAATTTAAAGTTGCAATATACAATTGCAAATTTGTAAAAATTTCACATACATACTATACGAGTATTTGTGAGTTTACGTTTCACCAAGAAAAAGGAATTTACAAATTTTGTTTAGTATGTGGCAATATTTTACAAGTGATAGTTGACGTGTAATTTCTCCTACAAATTTTGTTTTAATTGAAAGTAATCGAAGAAATGTCTTTGCATTAAAGGCATAATAGTAGAGTATGTATTGTAATTGTATTCTGGTATGTGAGCCTGACTATATGTTCTTTCTTTATTTTTTATTTAATTTATTATTCTTAGACTAACATACATTTGAATTCAAGTATAAACTAAACAAACTATTTAAGCTTAGAATAATTATTCAAAGTATTGGCCATTGCTAGCTACACATTTTTCCCATCTTTCAGGCATTTTATGGATTCCACGCCAATAATAGTTTGAAGCAAACCAAAAAGTCACCCTATTTTCGACTTCCTCGTAGGATTCGAAGTGCTGCTCAGCTAATGCGTGTCCCATCGATGAAAACAAATGGTAGTCGGAGAGAGCCAAGTCTGGTTAATACGGCGGGTGGGGCAGCAGCTCCCAGCCAAGTGCTTTGGTTGTATCCTGAACCAGTTTTGCTTTGTGCTCAGGTGCATTGTCATGGAGCAAAATTACTTTGCCGTGTCTTCTGGCCCATTCTGGTGGTTTTTCGATTAATGCATGGTTCAAATTGATCATTTGTTGTCGGTAGCGATCTGTATTAACGGTTTCACCAGGTTTTAGGAGCTCGTGGCACACCACACCTTTCTGGTCCCACCAGACACACAGCATTGTCTATTTGCCGAATGGATCTGGTTTTGCAGTCGAAGTTGATGGTTGTCCCGGATTAACCCATGATTTTTTCCGTTTAGGATTCTTAAAATAAATCCATTTTTCATCGCCATTAACAATTCGATGCAAAAGTGATTTTTTGGTTTTCCATCTGTTCCAGTTTCCCATTCCACCTTGATAAAAAAAACGGAATAACCACCATATGGCGCTACCATTGCTCCGATTTAAATTCGGTTTTTTATGTTAAGTTGGTACATCTATTGTTGACGTTCCCTCAAAATCTCAGCATCATAGCTTGACATTTGCAAGAGTTACGTAGCCAAGAGTACATCTATCTCTATGTGTGTTGGCGATTTTTTCCAATTTTAGAAATGCATTTAAATTTGCAACAATGAACTTGTTTAAATTTCACTACGTTGGAAATGTTGGAAAAGTGTTTCGGCAACGATTCTCTAAAGAAAACGGTCGTTTACCAGTGGCACAAGCGTTTCAAAAGTGGTTTTGAGTCAATTGAAGATGATGAACGCAGTGGCAGACCATCGACGTCGAAAACCAACGAAAACATTGATGAAGTAAAAGAAATGTTGGTCAATAACCGCAAATTAACCATCAGCGAGATAGCGGAGGACTTGAACATAACCTATGGATCCGTCCAAGACATTTTGGTTAATGATTTGGGTTTCCGTCGTGTATCAGCAAATTTGCTGGAAGAAAACCTCAATTTCATGCAAAAAAGAGACCGTGTTGACGTCGCAAAAGAGATGATTTGCGGGGCTAAATCCGATCCCACATTCATCAGAAGGATCATTACTGGAGAAGAGACATGGGTTTATGAGTACGACACGCAATCCGGATATCAGGAAAGTGAATGGTGTTCACCAAATGAACCGAGACTAAAAAAACTACGTCGTTTTCAGTCAAAAAAGAAGGCAATTCTCACGCTTTTCATGGATTACAACGGTGTAGTGCACCATGAATTTTTGCTAGAAGGCCAGACAGTAAACAAAAGGTAATATTTGGGCATTATGAGACGTTTGCGTGAAGCAATTCGCCGAAAGAGACCAGAAATTTGTGCAGAAAACTCGTGGATTTTGCACTACGATAACCCACATGATAACCGTCGCACAGTGCCATCATTATTTGTAATTTTTTGACGAAAAATGCAACAAATACCATCCAACAGCCACCGAATTTACCTGATTTGCTCCCTGTGACTTTTTTCTGTTCAATGGAGTTAAAAAAAACACTACGGGAAATGCGTTTCAGCAGCCGAAAGGAAGTAATGGAAAGGTCGCAGGAAGCACTAATGGGTATTAGTGCTTGGATCAGGCGCTAGCATAAGTGTGTTGCAGTCGATGGTGATTACTTTAAAGGGGACAATATATGTAGATTTAGATGAATAAACTTGTAATAACTACCTTGAGATATTAATGGAAACTTTTTGATCAAGATAAAATCTTTTAAACGGTCAGAAATTTTTTGTTGTGCAACAACATTTCTTTCTGATTCAAAGTGTCATCTTCATCAAATATTGTTTGCAATTCATCGTCTTAAAACGTTTTTTGGTGGTCTTCCACGCTTTTCATTTCTCATATCAATATCGTTATCTCTGAACCGTTGAACCCTCATTTGCAGGCTGCTTCTAATAGAGCATGGTCACCGTATGCTTCGACAAGCATTCGATGCGACTCTGCAGCACTTTTCTTCAAATGAAAACAAAAAAAAAAATGCTTTCCGCAAATCGTCATTTTCTGGTACATTTTCGACATTTTTAACACGATGAAAAAATATGATGTTGTTTGCTCAATGACTTGTTGTATACTAAATATCTTTGTAAGGTGTCATAGCAACCAAACAAAAAAAAAAATTAAGGACCGTTCACCATAAATGTTCCCTATTGAGACATTTGTATATTGACGCTTATTTCATACCGGTACATCTGGTATATTAATAATTATTAAAAATAGTGTTAATGTCACTTCAAAAAATTTAACTTATTATGTGGGTTAAACATTAATTTAATTTGTTCGTTTTTAGATAAGTAAAAAATATAATAAAGTACATCGCAAAAGTTTTGCAAAAGAAAATTAATTGCACGCAATAGGGTAAGAAAAATTCAATTTGTTTATGATCATAAACAAGAATCCAAGTTTTAAGTTTTCTTTAAAAAAATCGACTGAATTTTTGTGAATATAATATACACCGAAAGGCTGTTATAAAGTTTGCAGGAGACAACTAAATAAACGTTTCTGTAATGTGTTGTACGGAAAGAAGGGATTTTAATTAATAATCTAATGTTACTGCGCAAATTAAGTGAATCCGATATTGGACTCTGTAAGTATCCACTTTTCATAAAAAAAAAATCTTCAAACTTTAAAATAATACGTATGTCTAACCAAATGGAATTCGTTACACGATTTTTACCACATATTTTCCTTATGGCACACTTTTTGTAATGTAATAAGTGGTTGAAGCCTGACTCGAACTGCAACTTTTTAAAATGCTATAATTTTTTTATTTTTTGATAAATTTTATTGTGCCAAAGCAAGGAATGTTGGAAAATACATCAATTTTCAAACTGTATCTGTAGTTTTCAATATATCCACCCTAAGCGCGAATAATGGTTTTGAGACGGCCGAAGAAAGCATCGCACGTTGCACGCAAGTGTTTGTTTGATGTGGTCCAAACTTTGGTATTTCTTAGTGCCAACCTTCGCCTTCAAAATACATCAGACAGAGAAATCCAACGGATTTGCATCCGGAGAATTTGCAATCCATTTTGTCGAAGAAATGAAGAGTGGAACATTGTTTTTTAACCAATCTTGGTTGACGCGCGCTTTGTGAGACGGTGCCGAGTCTTGTTGAAATGTCCACGCTCTCCGACCGAAATGATTGTTCACCCAAGGCTTTAATACTGCCTCTAAGACAGTTTCACAGTATACGATCGCATTCATTTTGACGCCACGGTCCAAAAATATGAGCGGAGTGCGACCATCAGCGGTTATGGCGGCCCAAACCATCGCCATCGGTGCTGCCTGCTTTCTGGTGGCCGTCTGGAGGTGTAAATTTTCGAAGGACCTTTCTGGCAAGAAAACTCAGTCATTTTGTTTGTTGACATATGGCTCGATAACAATTGGCGACTCATCGGAAAAAACCAAATTCGGCAACTCATCACTTTCGTACTAGCGTAGCAACTCCTTCGCTCTTTCGACTCTAACTCTTTTCTGTTAAGGTGTAAGAACGTGTGCTTTTTGGAACTTCAACGGCTTGAGTCCAAGCTCATCTTTCAGTATTTGTTGCATCCGTTCCAACGATATGTTGAGCTCACGAGTCATTTTTCTTCCACTTCGGCGCGGATTTCGCTCAATTCGAGCCTTCACTTTCCGAACCATTTCTGCCGATGTTGCTGTTTTTTTATGACCACCTCCATGGAGTTTTGCAACGCTGTCAGTATCACGGTAAAGAGCTATGATTCGAGATACAAATGATTTATTCACATTGAGGTGCTGGATTGCTCTAACGATAGCTACTTGTGGTTTTCCAACCAAATATAAAGCAATCATCACATTTGAATTACATTGCGGATAAAAAATTTTCAACTCAACTGAGACTCAAGTTGTTTAAAACTCTTGTTTATAATAAAATTATCTGTCATGTGTCAAGATTTGAGCTCACTGTCGTGAACGGTTTGGAAATTATAGCAGCCTGAAGTTGGTTCCAGCTCGAGTCAGGCAGGGTGTATATTCCAACCTAGAATGAAAAAGGGCGAAGTAAACAATCTTAAACGTTTTAGTATCCAAAAACTTTTTTAGGTGGTAAAAACAGCGAATAGTTTAGTTAAGTTTTTCCTTTCAAAAAATCGTGTGGCGCATCCAGCTCATCTTATGATCGAAAAAAAAGCCCTAGGTATTTAAATTCCTTTACTATTTCAATTTTGAAACAGCCTGCATAACATTTTAAATTTTTATTGAAGGTAAACTCTGTATTGATTTTATTGCAGTTGCATATACAAAGACAAAAACGCGGACAATCAAAGGAGTGAAAGAAGACATTCACATTGGGACACTCCATTGAGTTTAAGTTAAAAAAAAAACATTAATTTTGTTTTATTACTTACAACTTATTTGTGTAAGTAAAACCAACTTCTAAGTAAGCTGATATCTCTGTTTATGCCAGAAACTATATCCCAAAGGCTAGATGAAGTATAACCAATGCCTAGATCATTTGCAAAAGCCGTGATTTTCCTTTAATGGTAGAGAAAACATTGAGTTTATGGTAAGCTACTCAGTCACTAAAGTCCTGAACTTTACCATTGTGAAAACAATCTGAAGTGGATTTTTCTAGACAGGAAATTTTCTAAAACATTTGATGAGGTCGCTATTTAGGTTATGAGCAGCTACTATACTTCTATTAACCTCACGTATAATACCTCCTTAAAACATGCATAGTTATCGGTTCATCTGCACACGCTGAGCTGCGATGTATATAGTTATGGTGCAACATGAACACTTTCTGTGGGGCTTTGCAGCTGGTAGTATATTTTGTGTGCCTGTTGGATATGATGTTTGCGTTTTACACATTATATTTCATTTTGTAACGAACGTTCTCAAGGAGCTATCATCATTGATCAGCAAGCCAGACGAATTTCATTTCTTATAGTACTTGCTGCTGCCTCAAAAAGTGTTATACCAAAATTTCTCATTAATTTCCTCTTTTTTTTAAGTTTTAAAGCGGATATCCGAAATAGAAAAACATAGAGCTTCCGCCAATAAAAAAAAAAAAACTAATTAAATCAAAGTTACATAAACCCTATGCTGCCTTCTTCGACTTGAAACATTGTTGTCTCGAGAATTTTTCTCCTCCCACCAAAATATGTATTACTGGTGCACAGTAACATGAAAACGTCACCTCACGTCTCAAATTTTATGTGAAACTCGAACGTTCATACATATTCATACGAATATAACTGTTCATGAATGCTAATCCAGAGGCATATTAATGTCGCGAAAGTCGGTCATCTATTATAGAAAATGGTATGGGTGTTAGCATTCAATTAGTAACGTCGCGTCGTTCTCTATACAAATGTTAACTGTTTCACATCAAATTTTTTCATTAATAAATAAGTTGCTGAATTGGCTGAATTAAATTTGTTGCTGCAATTGTTCTTGTATTTTAGCTTTTATTTCTTTGTCAGAGCGATGCTCTATGATGATGATGGCTCTACAATGGTAGGGATTCTCAGCTTCTGTGAGTATCCATTACCTGGCAGACGTCTGGAACTGTGATGATAACATACTTTTGAGGTTTTCGCTGAATTCGGTGAAATGAATTCTAAAAATTATATCTTGGTTGTGGGTGTTCTATGGTTTTATAGCTAACAGTGCTAGTCTGCAATGATCATTATTACGAATTGTTTGTCATTGGAAATTTTGTGGAATTCTTAGTTTGGGTTTTCAATTAAAGCGACAAAATCAATATACATACTTCTAATTAGATATGTAGGCGACGTGCTAATTGTGCATGAAGTGTATGAGAAAATGTCCAGACGCAGTGAAAATAACAATTGCCATTGATGTGCAAAGGTGCTTCTAAAAAAGCATGTTTTGTGGTAAATCGGATCTATTTACCAAAAATTCACGTTCTTAACGGTTTGCAAATTAAATTTGTTTGAATGATGAGACAAAAGAAAAAAGTACACATTTGCCTGAGAGAGTAGACTTCAAATAAAATGCCAAAAACGAAAAAAAGCCACCATAATCACATGCCAAATAGGAATCCCCATTCGTCTTGACACATCCTTCTAACTTTCTTTCAAGAAGTAATTTACGGACGAAATTTAACCCAATTAATAGCTTTGCCTGAGACAGTCTATTCAGTGGCGATCAGAGGATCTTTCATTCTGTGATTATTCCATTCTTTCCTTTTTTTAATTCGAATTTTCCGCTTAACAGTAGCAGGTACTGTAGACTCTTCAGTCTTTTGTCTGAGAAGACCGTCGGACTAAAACATTTCTTATGAGTTTGGGAACGTCGCCAGTCAGGGGATATCAGGTACCTATTCTTGAGTGAAGGTAATACCACAGGCGAGTTTCCCAGAACAAGTTGCAAAACCTTTTGATACAGTCCTGTTGTGTATAGTTTAGTAGATTTTTTCTAAGTTATAAATACACGTAGTACTCTTGGTCTGTTTACTTCTTTGAATGTTTCATCAACATTTTTTATTCTCTTCTTTAGCAGGCCGCTGAGCGAAGGGTTAGCGATGCAGTAGTTGGATTTGGATCCTATATACCATATACACTTGCCGATAGAGTTGCTTCTTCCTAATTGGTTAAACTTCTATAATACAGGAACCTCATACCCACCCGAGTCTAATCTCCATGTTTTGTATTAGAGAATCTATCGTCTTAAGTATCGGCTATACGTAAACGCATTAATGGCCTTTTATACTTTTTTTTTTTTGCATACGTACGTATGGCAAATAACTCAGCCACAAAAATACTTGATAAAATCTTACGTACCTTCGAGACTTTAGAATTTAAATTGAACATACCACAAACACCAAAATCAATTTTTATTTTTATTGTTAAGTACGCAACTAAACTATTGATGTTTTTTTTTTTGATGAAAATGTAACTTTCTGGCGGAGCTTGAATACCATTACGGTAAAAGTGTTTATCTTTTTAGGTTATCCGTGACTCAAGCCATTTTTTGATGATTTCATATGGGAGGAAGATCAGCTGCTGATTACCTGGAACAAGTAATAATCAGACGATGAAGTATCTGGGAAATATGGCGGGTGGGATAGGACTTCCCATTTGAGCATTTCCAGGTATGTTTTAACGGGTTTGGTAAACGTGAGGATGAGCCTTGTCATATAGAATCACTTTTTCGTACATCTGCACGTATTGTAGCTGTATCCAAGTCGATATCCAGTGATGGTCTCGTTGGGTTTCATTAGGTCATAATAAATAACACCGACTTGGTACCACCAACTACACAGGATAAGCTTCGTAGCGTGAATATTCGGCCGAGCCGAAGACGTAGTTGCATGACTGGACAGCCCCAATGACATTCATCTCTTTGAGTTGCTGTAATGAATCCATTTATCATTATCCGTTACGGTGCGATGAAGAAAACTCTTCATTTTTTGCAGCTGGAGCAATTGTTCACAGGCGAAAAAATTACGTTCAAGGTCCCTTGGCTTCAAATCGTAAGGAACCCAAGTTCCTTGTTTTTGAATCATTCCAAACGCATACAATTGCTTTGAAACGGCTTGCTTAAGCTCTTTTTGCTTTTGTCATGGATCCTTATCGAGCAATGCCTTCAATTCAGCATCTTCGAAGGAAGGCAACATCGATATCACCGTCTTTGAAGCGACGGAACTAATCACGGCACGTTATTTAACTTAGAGCAGTATCTCCTTAAACTTTATGGAGTTCTTGATGCGCTTCAGCTTTCGTTTTCTTCGCTTGAAAGAATAAAATCAACACTTCCCGCAAATTTTCCACAAAATTTTACATTTTTATACAATCAAAAGTATATGACGTCAAAACAAAATCACTAATGTGTCAAGACGGTTTGTTTACCATATGCCTAAGCTATGTACATGACGTTTTGGATATGTCAAAATCGATCAGCACTTTCTGTTGGAGCTGAACTTAGTTGCGCACCTAATACTAGCAGGTACTATGCTAGTATTGGGATCTTAATCTCAAATTTTGCATTAAATTGGGTATGCCGTCAGACTAGGAATGAAGTTCTGAATTTTTGTCAGAAAACTAAGCAAAATTAAAGCAACTTCAGCATTTCAAGAACCAATTGCCTAGCTGTCAGACTCCTCAAATATACAATAGGAGAAATGTTTTTGTTAGGGAGATCGATGAACTTATCTTGTCTCAAGCAAAGAAGAGTTCAAAATAGCTGCACCTTCAACGACTAAGTTAACTAGGCCATTTGGAGAATTTTCTTTATCGATAAACACGTAGTCGGTTTGGTCGATGATGAAATCAACTGAAGTTAGACAGCTCGGTGATCGTATTATTTTGTGGAGGCTGTGCAACTCTTGTTGCAAGACAAAAACTTGGCGCAATCTCGATTTATGATAGATTTTTCCTATCCAGATAGCCGGATGAAACCAATAATGCAATAGCAAAAGATAAAGCTAAACATTCTGCAGGTTGATCAAGACTTGCGACATTTTGCTCTAAAGTTCACGCAGTCCTTCCTTGGTGATGATTGTTACACTAGTAGTGCATTCTCAAAAACACTCCTGTACACACAAATAAGGGGTGATTTATCGTGAGGTTTGATTTATAATGTAAAATAAAACACACAAATTTAAAAGTGAACTTAATTTTTTTATTATTGATTAAAAGAAAAATTCATGGCATTTATTTTTTGAAAATGATGTCATGTAAATGTTGGCCATGACTACGTCTGAGGTGGTCCATTTGGAAGGTCCAATTTTGAGCGACTCGTTCGAACATAGCGACTGGTATCTCGCGGATAACACTAGTAATGTTGGCTTCCGCAGCGTCAATAGTAGCCGGCTTATTCCTGAAGACCTGAGACTTTACATATCCCCAGAGCAAATAGTCCAAAAGTGTGATTTTGCACGATCTAAGCGGCCAATTTACCGTAGCAAAACGTGAAATTAAGTGCTCACCAAAATTATTTCTCAACAAGTCCATTGTTTCACGCGCTGTATGTTTCGTAGTGCCGTTTTGTTGAAACCAGAGCTCACCGAGACCATGTGCTTGAATCTCAGCTAGCACATAGTCCATTAACTGTTACCATTGACGGTAACATTCTGATTTGCTTAATTTTTGAGTAAATATGGACAAATGATTCCATCAGCCCATAAACCACTCAATACCGTTGTGGTTGTGTACTCTTCGGGTTGCTCATCAAATACGGCAATTTTGTTTATTAACGTATCCATTGATCCAGAAATGAGCTTCATCACTAAACAAAATTTCACGATAAACCACCGAATTTTCATTAAGTTTTTCCAAAGCCAATTCACTGAAAACATGACGCAAATTCAAGTCGTGTGGCTTCAATTCTTGCACGAGTTGAATTTTGTACGCTTTTAAGCCAAGATCTTCACGTAAAATACGCCAAGTTGTCGAATACGCCAAGTCAAGCTACTGAGAACGACGACGAATCGATTCCTCACGGTCTTCGCGTACACTCTCAGCTACAGGTGCTATAGTCTTTTCACTACGTGCTGGATCTTGTCTTACCGGTCGAGTATCATCCACTAATGTAAATTGGGACACAAATTTGAGAATGGTATTGGCAATATTCCTCACAGAACGCTGATTTTCGTAATAAAGCTAAACAATTTGGATGCGCTGTTGACAGTGTGAGTCTTTCTATGATGAATTAACATAAACAAAAATGACAAAACAGTTTGATAGGAGTCACGCGTAATCTGTAAAAAAAAAAGCCTATTGGAAATCAAACCTCACGATGAATCACACTTTATATACCAAACTCTTTGGGCCAATGATTTTGTACCGCAATTGTTTGGTGCAGTTGGCTTTCACGTACATATGTACATCACACCTGTTTCCACTAGACGTGGGGCTTTCCCACAACATTTTTTTTATCGTTTTTCTCACACAAAGCCATGCAAATTAAATTTTCATTTTTCAATTTACAGTCACAAAATATCCCAAACCAGCAGTATAATTTAAATGAAAAAAAAAAAAAAAAAAAAAAAAAAAAAAAAAAAAATGAATTATATCATACAAATAAATCCTTTGCACTCCAGTCATGTTAAATTGATTATGTTGGTCACTAAAAAAAATTTCCGCTGCTGATTATTGGAATGTTTACAGCTGTTGGGATGATTGAAATCGAAAGCAGACAAATTCAAAAACATTATTCAACAAAAAGAACACCAATAGCTTAAATTGAATTTCAGAAAATTAAATTTCAGCACTTGTACCGTGAACACTGTACGTGACAGTATTAAAAGGATTTAAAAAAAAAATATTTGTAATTAATCAAACTTGCAACGCGCAATTCTGTCCATCCACATTCACTAAAGGACACAACCACCCGCAATTCAGGAAACACGGAAAATATAATTTTTTTTTTTTTGTTGTGTCTGGGAAATTGCTAATATTTCTTCAACAATGATATACCAAATCTCGATCACGATCTAAAAAAAAATAGATTGCTACCTAAAGGGTTTGCTCCCTTTTTTTCTGTGCTATGTATGCGCGACCTTAACTTTATGAAAAACGAATTGACACTCGAAGAAAGATTGTCATGTAAGGCAATGACCAGAAAGTTTTTAGCAATTAGTTAATTAAAAGAGTTAGTGGTTGCTAAAGAGTAGAGTGGCACTTCGGGATAACCAATATAAGGACATTCTTAATATACCCTGACTGACTCGAACTGCAACCAATTTCAGACTGCTATAATTTCCAAACCGTTCATGACAGTGAGCTCAAATTTTGACACATGACAGATAATTCTATTATTAACAAGCCTTTTAAACAATTTGCGTCTCAGTTTGGCTGAAAAAACAGAAGTAGCTATCGTTAGAGCATTCCAGCACCTCAACGTGAATAAATCATTTGTGTCTCGAACCATAGCTCGTTACCGTGATATGTCAACAAACAAAATGACCGAGTTTACTTGCCAGAGTGATCCTTTGAAAATTTACACCTTCGGGCGGCCACCGGAAAGAAGGCAGCACCGACGGTGATGGTTTGGGAAGCATTAACCTCCGATGGCCGCTCTCCGCTCGTATTTTTGGACTGTGGTGTCAAAATTAATGCGATCGTATACCGTGAAACTATCTTAGAGACAGTATTGAAGCCCTGGGCAAACAAATATTACGGTCGGAGACCGTGAACATTTCAACAAGACTCGGCACCGTCTCACAAAGCGCGCGTCAACCAAGATTGGTTAGAAAACAATGTTCCACACTTCATTTCTTCGACAAAATTAATTGCAAATTCTCCGGACGCAAATCCGTTGGATTTCTCTGTCTGCGGTATTTTAAAGACTAAGGTTGGCACTAAAAAATACCAAAGTTTGGACCACCTCAAACAAGCACTTCGCCGGGAATGGGCCAAAATACCGCAGAGCCACTTGCGTGCAGCGTGCGATGCTTTCTTCGGCCGTCTGAAGGCCATTATTCGCGTCAAAGTTGAACATAATGAAAACTACTGATACAATTTCAAAATTGATGTATTTTCCAAGATTTTTTGATTTGGCACAATAAAATTTATCAAAAAATAAACAAATTATAGCATTTTAAAAAGTTGCAGTTCGAGTCAGTCACCCTGTATATGTAACTTAGAATTAGGGTCTTAAAAAAAATTAACTTTGATAAATTGAAACTTTTAAAGGGTATTTCATCGTGAGGCATGAATTATAATATAAAATAAAACACATAACTTTGAAAGTGAACTTAAAATTTTTAGTATCGGTTAAAAGAACAATTCATGGCATTTACTTTTTGAAAATGATTTCATGTAAATGTTGGCCACGACTACGTCTGAAATGATCCATTCGGAAGGTCCAACTTTGGGCGACTGGTATCTCGCGGATAACACGAGTAATGTTGGCTTTCAAAGCGTCAGCCGTAGCTGGCTTATTCCTGAAGACCTGAGACTTTACATATCCCCAGAGAAAATAGTCCAAAGGTGTGATTTCGCACGAACTAGGCGGCCAATTTATCGTACCAAAACGTGAAATTAAGTGCTCACTAAAATTATTTCTCCAGAAGTCCATTGTTTCATGCGCTTTATGGCTCTTAGCGCCGTCTTGTTGAAACCAGAGCTCACTAGACCATGTGCTTGAGTTTCAGGAAACACATAGTCCGTTAAAATGATGAGATAACGGTTAACATTGACGGTAACATTCTGATTTGCCTCATATTTGAAGATATATGGACCAATGATTCCACCAGCCCATAAACCACACCATACCGAGGTTTTTAATGGATGTTATGGTAGCTCTTGGTACTCTTCGGGTTGCTCTTCAACCCAAAAACGGCAATTTTGTTTATTAACGTATCCATTGAGCTTCATTACTGAACAAAATTTTACGATAAAACACCGGATTTTCATTGAGTTTTTCCAAAGCCTATTCACTAAAAATGTGACGCAAATTCAAGTCGCCTGGCTTCAATTCTTGCACGAAAAGCCTCTTGTAAAATACGCCAAGTTGTCGAATACGCCAAGCCAAACTGCTGAGAACGACGACGAATCGATTCGTCACGGTCTTCGCGTACACATTCAGCTGCAGCTGCTATAGTCTCTTCGATCGAGTATCATCCACTTATGTAAACTGGGACTCAAATTTGCGAATGGTATTGGCAATAGTGGTTTCGGTAGGTTAATTATGCGCAACATAAGTTCCTCGAATCGCACGAAAAACATTTCTCACAGAAGGCTGACTTTCGTAATACAATTGAACAATTTTGAGACGCTATCGTGATGTGAGTCTTTTTACGATGACTTGCCAAACGATACTGAACAAAAGCGACAAAGGCGTTTAATAGGAGTCACGCGTGATCTGTCAAAAAAAACCTATTGAGTATCAAACCTCACGATGAATCACCAAATACATAACTTTTCAAACAAATGCAATGAACTTCACAGGTCTCCATCACTATGTTGCTTTTTGTTATTGGTCGGTCTTAAATCTCTTTCCGGCGAGCATTCTTTTGAGGTCTGCGAACAGGAAATACTCGCTGGGGGCCAAATCTGGAAGCAATTCGCAGCCGAATTCATTCAATTTTGCCATCGTTTTCATCGACTTGTAAAACGGTGCATTGTCTGAATGAAACAGCGCTTTCTTTTTCTTCAAAAGCGGCCGTTTTTCTGCGATTTCGTCCTTCAAACACTCCAACAACGCAATGTAATAGTCGCTGTTGATAGTCTGCCCCTTTTGGAGATAGTCGATGAAAATTATTTCATGTGTATCCCAAAATACGGATGCCATAACCTTGCCAGCCAACTGTTGAGTTTTTGACTGCCGACTTGACTCTGGTGTGAAGTGATGGAGCCAAGTTTCATCCGATGTCACATACCGATGCAAAAATTTGGCTTTATTGCGGTTGAACAGCTTTAAACACTCCCCTGAATCATCAACACGTTGTTGTTTTTGGTCGACTGTGAGCAAACGCGGCACCAGAGCAACAGAGCCTTCGCATGTCCAAATATTCGTGTATGATATATCCAACACGCTCTTTTGATATCTTCAGAGCCTCAGCTATCTCGATCAACTTCACTCTACGGTCATTCGTCATTATTTTGTAAACTTTTTTGATGTTTTCATCTGAAACAACCTCTTTTGGACGTTCACTGCGTGCATCATCTTCGGTGCTTGTATGACCACTTTTAAATTTTTCAATCCACTTGCGAATGGTTCGTTCGGCTGGTGCAGAGTCCGGGTAACACTTATCAAGCCATTTTGTTGAATCAGCTGCATTTTTTCCCATTAAAAAACAATGATAAATCAACACACGAAATTGCTTTGAATGCATTTTTTTCACAATAACAAAAGTTGCTTCACTCACAACGTTATATCTCGAGAACTAATCGTCCGACAGCTGTCAAATTTGTACACGTATCTTAGTACGTGTAGTAGTTAGTACTAACAACAAATGGTATACTATTAATGCAAGTGGTGACATCTCTTAGAAACGGACTTTTCAGCCCATGTATTAAATGTTAAAAATTTTAAATCTTTAAATGTTGTACCGGTTGCTAAATAACGTAGTGTTGTAAAAATTCTCTCACAAGAAGAAATTAGACGTCTCAATAACGTGCTCTGTTTTCTTATTCGTGGCGAAACCATTTCCACTAAACAATGAAATGTTCCTTCGTCTATTCGAAAAAAAGTTTTGATAGTCACGAGGTTCGGCTCTTATTTCATTTAATAAATGTAGATGCCCATGTGTTTTGCGTTTTTTAAACTATTCTTTTGTCCGTTTTCTTTGTGACGGTTGTCTTTAGTCGCAAAATAAAAATCCGATGCCTATGTATAGTAAAATTTCATTTTCACACAACATGTATTCTGTCAGGAACAAACCGATACAGAATAAACTGCAGGAAGGCAATAATATTGCTCGTGTTAAGGACGACGCATTTCCACGCAATATTTTTGGCCAATATCTTTCTCAATAATATAACATGATGTAAGGGCCGCTTTAGGCTGCGACTACCCATACAAGCCTGTAATCTTAAATTTCTAGTTCCCTTATAGCAACAAAAAGGTACCATCAAAATTGAACACAAGCCCTTAACGATGCTAATAATTGTGTATAAAATCTCAAACATCTCTGACACATGTGCGTTACTAATAAATCACATTCTCTCCTCATTATTATGTAAACGACAAAGGACATAATATCACGTCACGCGTTCTTCTCATACGTCAGCTTAAAACTAATCGTTTATGGGGGAATTAATTGTAGAAACCGAACTGTTGCCCGTAGGTATGATTTTGAACTTTCTTTATCCTTCGCAGGGTAAGGATCAGTTACTCATCTTTCGTCTCTCTTCCCAGATCTCATAATTGTATTATGGAATTTATTGTCTTAAATTTAAGGACAACAATGCGGAATAAATATTCATGAATGAATACGCCTTTGCAAATAGAAAAAATAAAACAAAAAGTTAAACTTCCTCTTGAAGTGGATTTACGGCATCCTGTCCTACCATCATCCTGTGGTAACATCTCCACCTAAAACTTCGTACGTGCCTTCGAAAAATCATTTAACTTGTGTGGCACACCCAAGAGGAAATTTTTCTCTGTCATATCAGGATTGTGTTTACGGGTCAGTGAATTATTAATATGATAGAACAAGGATAACAAACATGTTGACTCGTTTGCTTTTTTTTTTTTGATACTGAAAATTTGTTCGGGAAATGGAATTGGGAACAAGGATATGGTATTGGCCTTACTTAACTACTTTATAAAAGAATAGCAATGCGACAGGAGTTCGGCCTTTCTATGCCCGAAAAGCAGACTATCTGGCTGTTATGTTAAGGTTAAACTGGATGAATTTAGCTTTATCACTTTTTTTCACTTTTCGCAAAGCGTAAGGATGTTTTTCTTTAAGTTCATCTCAGGACGCCTACAAATATCCTGTTTAATCCTCTACATGTATTATGGAGTATGACTGGAGTTGTGTTGAAGAAGAACGAAACATATGCATAAGTAATCTTTTGCGTATTAGATGGAATTTAACAACTGTAGTTCGGCCGGGTGCTCCTAATGATGATTGGGTTGGTGATTACATCTAAGCATGAGATATCTATTATTGTACAATATATTTGGGTTAATTCCTAAAACTTTTTGTGAGATTACTATAAATAGTAGGCTTTGATGGAGGTAATTAAATATTAGACCTTTAATCGATTTGACAGCTTTTAAGAAGTGTACAGTATATGAAGGGCCGACTATAATCATTCACAAGCTGAAGGAGTGGCTATCAATCATGTTAAGGGAGCACGTCTACTTGTTATTAATATATTGTTTAATAATGGCAAAATGATGGCATGCCTTCGTCTAGTATTCATGAACTTTGACAAACAAATTAGCAGATGATAAAATGAATCTAACTATTTATAAATATTTTTTAAATATTTTTTTAGTCCTGCGATTTCTCTAGTCCTCGATTTCACAGAGTATTTTTTCTAGTTCCTTGAAAAATGCGTACATAATTCCACTCCATAAAAAGGGTTAAAAAAGTGATTTCTAAATTATAGGTCATCGCAAAACTACTTTCTATTCAAAAGCTTTTCCAGAGCATCACTGTACAGAATAGAAAGTCAATTGATGTAATTATTACCGATTTCGGTGAAGCTTTCGACAAACGTTTGCATAAACTTTATTTATTATGTGGATTACTTCATACTTAAAAGTAAGACACTACAGGGTCTTCTTTGGGTATCTCAATCCATTAATGCCTCATTCGAATTACCCCAAGGAGAACTTCTCCGTCCTCTATTATTCATCCTAACATTTGTATATGCAGATGACATCAAAATCTGTTGGCACATTTCGTGTCTCTTTAACTATTTTCTGCCGCAAGAAGACCTAAACTGCACTTTGTTTCGGAAAAATGTCAGTAGGATGACGTTAAAAAATGCCAAAATCCAACATGTACTCGAAAACATCTTACTACTTTACCTCGAAATTATTTTATTTAAAATGAATCTGTTTTCATAGTGACTGACTTCCGGGCCCACATAAATAAAACATAGCCCGTCAAAATTTGATGAAAATCCGACACTTAGTTTGGTTTTGACATCGTGCTATTGTTTTTTGAGACCAAGGAAAAAGAGCAGTATCGCTCCATGATCCGATTCTTGTTTTTGAGCGGCAAAACGTGCTAGGAAATCAAGCCCATACTTGATGGTGTGTATGAAACCGCACGTCGATTTTTGATGAACTGCGCTCAGGTGGCCAAAAAACGGTTACCACAGAGGAAACCGTAGAAAAATCTCTGATATCGTTATGGCGGACCGCCGAGTAAAAATTTGTGAGCTGGCTGAGATAGCAGACATTTCAGCTGAACACGTTAGCCATATCCGCTGTCCGCGAGATGGGTGCTGCGTTTGTTCACACCGGAGAAGAAGAGTAATCGTGAGACCACTTCAAAGACGTGCTTGGCCCTGTTTAATCAAAATCTGGAGGAATTTCTGCATCGTTTCGGGACCGTCGATGAGACATGGATTCATTGGTACACACCAGGGACCGAAGAACAATCGAAACAATGGATTTTACTCGGTGAACGAGCTCCAAAGAATGCTAAGACTGTGCCTTTCTTAGGAAAGGTATTGGCCACCGTTTTTTTGGGACGTACGAGGTGGGATACACGTTGACTATTTGGAGAAGGTAAAAACAATGCATACTACGCCGATTTATTGGAACGATTCGAAGAAAAACTACCACATTTGGCGATAACGCATCGGCTCACACTTCAGCAGTCGCCACAGCCAAATTGGTCAAATCGCTCTAGTGAAATATTGTGGAATATAAAACGGGATAACATTTAAAAATATCAAAGGTGTCGATTCTCAACTAGTGAGGTACTAAATTAGGGAATGCCTATCGTAAATCTAGAAATAGGTACAAAATAGAAATATAAAACGAAAAGTTCTAAGTGCACGTGATCAAAAATCTATGTGGAGAACTATCAAAATGTAAGTATTACAATAAATTTAAAAAAAAAGCCCAATAAAGAATAAAAATTTTAATGGTGAATTTATCAAAATGGATACAACCCTGGCAAATGGATTTAACACCTTTTTCATATATACACAGTGACTGACTCGAACTGCAACTTTTTAAAATGCTATAATTTTTTTATTTTTTGATAAATTTTATCAAGCCAAAACAAAAAGTGTTGAAAAATACATCAATTTTCAAATTGTATCGGTAGTTTTCAATGTGTCCACATTTGGTACGAATAATGGCATTGAGACGGCTGAGGAAAGCATCGCACTCTGCACGCAAGTGGCTCTGCGGTATTTTGGCACATTCCCGGCGAAGTGCTTGTTTGAGGTGGTCCAAACTTTGGTGCTTTTTAGTGCTAACCTTCGCTTTCAAAATACCCCAGACAGAGAAATCCAACTGATTTGCATCCGGAGAATTTGCAATCCATTATGTCGAAGAAATGAAGGGTGGAACATTGTTTTTTAACCAATCTTGGTTGACGCGCGCTTTGTGAGACGGTGGCGAGTCTTGTTGAAATGTCCACGGTCTCCGACCGAAATGATTGTTTGTCCAAGGCTTCAATACTGCCTCCAAGACAGTTTCACGGAGAGCGACCATCGGCGGTTATGGCGGCCCAAACCATCACCATCGGTGCTGCCTGCTTCCTGGTGGCCATCCGAAGGTGTAAATTTTCGAATGACCTCTCTGGCAAGTAAACTCGGTCATTTTGTTTGATGACATATTGCTCGATAACAAATGGCGACTCATCGGAAAAAAAAAAACAAATTCGGCAACTCACCACTTTCGTGCAAGCGTAGCAACTCCTTCACTCTTTCGACTCTTACTTTTTTCTGTTGCGGTGTAAGATCGTGTGCTTTTTGGAACTTCAATGGTTTGCGCTCAGCTCATTTTTCAGTATGTGTTGCATCCGTTCCAACGATATGTTGAGCTCACGAGCCATTTTTCTTCCACTTCGTGCATTCACTTTCCTAACCATTTCTGCCGATGCTGCTGTTTTCTTATGACCACCTCCATGGCGTTTTGCAACGCTGCCAGTATCACGATAACGAGCTATGGGTCGAGACACAAATGATTTATTCACGTTGAGGTGCTGGAGGGCTCTAACTGTAGCTAGTTGTGGTTTTTCAGCCAAATATAAAGCAATCACACTATCACGTTTGAACTCCATCGCGGATAAAAATCTTTCAACACAACTGAGAAGCAAATAATAAATTTATCTGTCATACGTCAAAATTTGAGCTCACAGTAATGAACGGTTTTGAAATTATAGCAATCTGCAGTTAGTTGCGGTTCGAGTCAGTAAGGGTGTAGTATTACTGATATAAATAGAGTTACTCCCTTTGTACAGTATACCCCGCTAAACACCTAAGTGAGTGCATCATTCAAATTAAATTGTATTGATGTTCAATATGTGAGAATGATATTTAAAATTATGAACAAAAAAAGACTTTAATCGTAAGGCGTAATTCATCGTGAGGTTTGATTTTCAATTAGCTTTTTTGACAGATCACGTGTGAATCCTATCAAACTGTTTTGTCATTTTTGTTCAGTACCGTTTGGCAAGTCATCAAAGAAAACCTCACACCACAACAGTGTCTCCAATTTGTTCAGCTGTATTACGAAAATCGAGGAACTTACGGTACGCATAATCGACCTACTTAAACTACTATTGCCAATACCATTCGCAAATTTGAGTCCCAGTTTACGTTAGTGGATGATACTCGATCGGTTAGACCACATCCAGCACGTAGTGAAGAGACTATAGCAGCTGTAGCTGAGAGTGTGCGCGAATACCGTGACGAATCGATTCGTCGTCGATTTCAGCAGCTTGGCTTGGCGTATTCGACACCTTGGCATATTTTATGTGAGAATCTCAGCTATTGAAGCTAGGCGACTTGAATTTGCGTTATATTTTCAGTGAATGTGCTCTGGAAAAACACAATGAAAATCCGGTGTTTCATCGTGAAATTTTGTTCAGTGATGAGGCTCATTTCTGGCTCAATGGATACGTTAATAAACAAAATTGCCGTATTTGGGCTGATTAGCAATCCGAAGAGTACCAAGAGCTACCATTAAATCCATTAAAAACAACGGAACGGTGTGTTTTATGGGCTGTTGGAATCATTGGTCCATATTTCTTCAAAAATAGGGCAAATCAGAATGTTACCGTCAATGGTAACCATTATCGCGCCATGTTAACGGACTATGTGCTTCCTGAAAATCAAGCACATGGTCTCGGTGAGCTCTGGTTTCAACGAGACGGTGCTACGAGCCATACAGCGCGTGAAACAATCGACTTGTTGAGAAATAATTTTGGTGAGCACTTAATTTCATGTTTTGCTTCGGAAAATTTTCCGCCTAGATCGTGCGATATCTTTTCCTGGGGATATGTAAAGTCTCAGGTCTTCAAAAAGACAACATTACTTGTAATTTCCTCGAGATACAAGTCGCTATGCTCGAACGAGTTGCCCAAAATTGGACTTTTTGTATGGAGGACCTTAGACGTAGTCGTGGCCAACATTCATATAATGTCATTTTTAAAAAGTAAATGCCATGAATTCTTCATTTATCCGATAATAAAAGTTTTAAGTTCACTTTCAAATTTATGTGTTTTATTTTACATTATAAATCAAACCTTACGATGTACTACCCTTTATAAGTCCTAAAAGGCTGCTAGATGTAGTGAACATAATCGGTGATGTTATTGTGCGTGTGCTATAAATCGTTCTTTGCTAACCGGTGTGTTTCCCGAGACTTGAAAAGAGTCTGTTATTACCCCTTATGAAAAAAATCCCACGGTACCTTGTGAAAAATTCCGTCCCGTTAATGCACTTAATGTACATGAAAAATTTTTAAAACAAAATAGTCCAAATACAATTAGAGGAGTACTTCGAACCAAATAATCTATTCCTGAAAGTAAGCCTGGGTTAAGACCTGGGTTCCTCAAGGTTCATTCCTAGGTGCCCTCCTTTTTATAATTTACATTAACGACATAAAAAGTATACTAAAGCACTCAATGATAGTATTATTTGCCGACGGTGCTTTTTTTTATATCGGGAAAAATAAAAACAAAAAATAAGAACTAAAGATCCAACATGACCTATTTAATTTACACAGCTGGCTGAAAGCAAATAAAATTAAGCTAAATGTGTCAAAATCGAAATCGAAAAAAAGGTTAATATTTAGGTGCAATTATTGATCATAAATTAAAGTTTAATTTGTATTAAAAAAGAATCAAAACAAAAAATCTTTCTTAAGTAGAATACGTAACAGGATTTCAACACTAGGTGCAATTAATATATTTTATAAAATTATCAAGCCACATTTTGAGTACTTTTCGTCAATTTTATTCTTGTGTAACTTAGCAGGTATACATCGGTATCTTTTATGTTAAATATGTTAAAATGGTTGAGTGTCACGCAAAGAATTGTAGTCAATGGCTTATGTTTTATATTTAAAATAAGATATCAATAATGAATAATAATACAAGAATGATTTACGATTGCCATCTTACCGTTCATATGCTACACAAAATAGTATTGTATATAAAGTATTTAATCTTTTCAACTCAATACCAAATGAATTAAAAAATGAAATGAATTTTGTCGCATTTAAAAGAAAAGTAAAATACAATTTTCCTTATAGATAAATATAGGGTTTTCTATTAACGACTTCACAACTTTTTTTTTAAATAAAAGGCAAACCATTTGAGATATTTCAAAAACTTTATTATTGGCTTGAAGTACAATCAAAACATTTATGAATGGTCGATTTGTTGGACCCAATTTTCAACGACTCGGCCACACATTTCCGCCGAAACGGCCGCTATTTCGCGTTCAATGTTGGCTCTGAGCTCTTCCAACGTCGTCGGCGTGTTGGCATAAATCAATTACTTAACGTAGCCTCACAGAAAAAAGTCAAGCGGCGTTAAATTGCACGAACGAGGTGGCCAATCGACTGGCCCATGTCTTGAGATAACACGCTATGTTGAAACCACATGCCGTCCAAGTCTATATCTTCTAATTCGGGTCAAAAATAATCGGTGATCATGGCGCGATTACGCTGACCATTCACATTAACTTGACGATCATTATCGTCGACGAAAAAATATGGCCCAATAACGCCGCCGGCATGCAAACCGCACCAAATAGTAATTTTTTGTGGATGAAGTGGTGATTTATGAAGAACTCGACCAATAACGCATATTTTGCTTATTGACGAACCCTTTGAGCCAAAAATGAGCTTCGTCACTGAAGATGAGAACACTCCATCGGCTTCAATTCTTGAGTTTGAATGAATAAATCTTGTATGGGTCTAAAAAAAGATCCTTACGCAAAATATGCCATAACGTGGTTTGAGCGATGCCCAATTCTTGAGAACGGAGTGGAATTGACTGATTTGGATCGTTTGCTACGGACGTCTGAACGGCAGCGATATTTTCGACACTTCGACCAACCCGTTGTCTCACTGACACGGCAACATCACACAACGAATATGTAGGCTCAAATTTTTGCACTAAACTTGTTATTGCCTGTATACTAGGAGTTAACGCTCTTAAAGTTGCAGTCACCGACTCCGCATATGTGTAGAAAATTTTTATAACTTGCAGTCGTTGCTCATTAGCGTATTTTATTATGATATGATGTTGAGTTTACTGAATAAATTGGCAGTGACAGTTTGATGATTAGTGAAAGACTGCGTTCACAAATTAAATTCAAAGTTGTCAAGTCCCTATTGGAAAACCCTATATAAGGTTATTTTGATCATTCATTTTCCAAGTATAAGACTAATTGTAAGTTCTATGTAATTTTTTTTATCTTTTTAAATTCTAATGAATTTAAATGATGTATTATCAACTAAATAAACAAATAAAAAAAAAATACAGTCCTCGCACAATGTGTCACCATATACCTTAATATCCGTTTCGCGTTGCGGGGTCTCCTCTGGATCATAAATTTCAACTACCATCCTATCTCGATCGCCTGAAATTGGTGAACTTATAACACCTAAAAAATACCTCGTGTAATTGCTGACTTAAACAGTATGTTAATCAAATTTTAACTGGTGACATTGAGTCTTATTGTCGATTGCAACTCATCGCATCTCACCTGGCGCATAGATACCACGAACCCATATCCAGAATACTATGCAAAGTCATTTCTATTCAATCAATACTCGTATTTGCCCATCACCTAAGCAAATTTTCCAACAAGACTGCCTTCTTCTGTTCCTATGTTTCTCGTTTGCTACTCTCACCCAATAATATTTAGCAAATTGTTAGATTCTAGATTTAGTTTATATTTGTTAAGCGTTATTTTTCTTTTTTGGTACTTGATGTTAAAATATAATAAATATGACAGAAACTGCTGAATCGGCATATGACAGCACGTTGTAGAAACTTCAGCCCATCTAAATGAAAGGGATGAAACCATATGTCTATGGTGTCAATGTAACATGAAACAGTGCCAACATCCAAAATAATGTATAGTGAGGATGATATCTCATTCACGTCGAAGCAATGAGACCATTGATGCTGTAGACGCCGATTTTGATCAAAATCCATAAATTTTATATCGTCGCCGAGCATGATGAACAAAAGATTAATTTGCACAATTTCCCATACGATATGCAAATGGCTCAAAAATTATTTAATACGCCCAAAATATGCGTGATATCATGGCCAAAGAATTCCATTTTATGCTGTGTTAGCATTAATACACAAAATATTCGGTATTGGGGTACTTAAAATTGTGAATTAATTTTTGAAGTCTGTGAAAGACGGTAATGGTGAGAAGCCTACGGCTAACGGAGTAAGTAGAACATTGATACCAGGTTTAGGATGTTCCTAAATCGACTGGACATTTGGATCACGTAATGTGACTACGTCAGATTTTTTCCTGTGGGGATATTCGTAAAACAGTGTCTTAGCCAACAAGTCCTTGAAACAACTTAGGACTTACATACGTAACGAAATCTCCGAAATTTTACAAAAAAAAAAAATTGTTTAAAAGGTAACGTAAGATGATCACTATTTGAATTACGAGCTATATTTGTTACAGCTTCGTAGTTTCTTGATTAATGATAGCTTAAAGAATTCCAATCCATTGTGTTTGCACTTACACCTACGAGTACAAATACTTAAACTCATAAAAAAAACATATTTCTCTCCAGTGAAATAGAATCCTACTTTCCAGTTTCTCTGGGAAAAATGTGATACATATTCATGCAGAGTGCGTTAAATCCACACGGAAGCAGATTTTTTTTTTTTTAAATCTCAACAAGGACAATTTTTTTAAATTGCCTCCGATGTCCTTAATTCAATTTCTCATTTTCTCATCAGGAGCAACGTTTATAGACCCTATCGAGTGCAAAAACATTCTATCATAATCCTTTTATCGGTTTTCTCCTTTCGCACTGTTTATGGGATTTTTTTCGTTTTTAATTTTTTATATCTCATCTCCTATTATATTTACGATATCGTTGCCCACAGAAGGAAAATGTCTCATTAATAAAAATTTTGCTCACATGCTTGCTAGAAAAATGTAGGCCGTTACCCAAGGACATTCACTGGAGCGTCATATTCAAATGATGCAACGAAAATTGAACATTTTTCATCAACAGTCGTATTCTGGTAAGAGAATTATTTAATTAAATACATATAATCGAGATGTAGTTATAACAACGTGCTTGCCCCATTACCATAAGAACATATGAATTACTTTAAGCACCCATGCACACTCGAAGTGCATTTGTCGCAAGAATAATAGCCGCAAACTGAGTCCTGATGCAGCAGTTACGTTTTTTATTCTCGACGCGTTTGTAAATAAATTAGCGCGCTGCAAGAAAGTGAAGGCAGTAGAAGTAGAAGGTAGTGAAAGCAGTGAGGAAAGAATGGGGATAGGCGAATGAACGTCTAACTGGAGCATTTGTGGGTGAGAATTGATGCCAGTTTGCGGCTGTTATCCTTTGTGCAAAGATTTATTAATTTTTTTTTTTATTCCCTTAGACCTTCTACACTGCAATAAAGGAGAATATGAAACTTTTTTCCAAAGGCCACATGCCTTTGGTGCAACCTATTCTGGGTATTGAGTTGCTTTAGAAAGTGTACAGGCGCATAATATTGCGATTGTTGGAATTTGTTATCCTTTAACTTTGAGAAAAACAATTTTTTATCCTTTCTCCTTTCTCCTTCTTTCTTCTTTGATTTTAGTTTGTTCTTATTTTTCTCTATGTCCCAACGTTTCAGTTTAGAAACTTTTTCCTTTGAAAAAAGATATTCATCATTTGGAAGACGTGTTAGGTCAGAAGTAAAGTTTGAAGAATAATTATTGCACAGTTGTGTATAAACATATGTGTAAAGATTTCAAGGTTGCATACGGAAAATGTTACGGATTTTCTGATTTTTTTTTAAATAAAGATGAATCTTACAGGCCTTCGCCTGTCTTTACGTATAGTAAATTTTGAACAACAATTTACTTTGGTTTTCAGTTACAAGTTTTCATCAAGGAGGCTGTAAGTTTGTTATGCAGAATTTATAGAGCCAATGTTGAATATTTAAGAAAATATGTAGATTTTCGTTGAATAGGGTTTTCCAATAGGGACTTGGCAACTTTGAATTTAATTTGTGAACGCACTTTTTCACTAATCATCAAACTGTCACTGTCAATTTATTCAGTAAACTCAACATTTTCATCATGGTAAAGTACACTAACGAGCAACGTCTGCAAATTATAAAAATTTTCTACAGGTATTCGGAGTCGCAAAATCATCTTCAGTGACTAAGCTCATTTTTGGCTCAATATATAAATATATGCGTTATTGGTCGGGTGAAAATCCACATGTACTTCATGAATCACCACTTCATCCACAAAAAATAACTGTTTGGTGCGGTTTGCATGCCGGCGGCGTTATCGTCACGTTACTGTGAATGGTCTGCGTTATCGCGCCATGATCACCGATTATTTTTGGCCCGAATTGGAAGATATGGACTTGGACGGCATGTGGTTTCTGTGAGGATCGCCTCGTTCGTGCGATCTAACGCCGCTTGACTATTTTCTGTGAGGATACGTTATGTCATTGGTTTATGCCAACACGCCGACGACGTTGGAAGAGCTCAGAGCAAAGATTGAACGCGAAATAGCGGCCGTTTCGGCCGAAATGTGTGGCCGAGTCGTTGAAAATTGGGTCCGGCTCGCGTTTTGCCGCAATATTCTCTTCACTTCTGACGTTTCGCTGTCTCATTTATACGGCAACATTATGGAGTGAATTAATCGATTCGAATTTTTTCAATAAACAATTAATTAATTGCTTCTCGAGACAATTACAGTATAGTTGATTTGTTAACGTTGTTGAAGCGCATACTTCAATTAATTTAATTAAATGATAGATAGTTTTCAATACAACTTTACATCTGTCAAGATACGGTATGTCAGACTTCATATGGTAGAATTCTTATTGGAAAAATAGGGTGTATGTATTCGGGGATATTGAAAGTATCTTCAGTTCTTAAAAGGAAGCGCTGTTTTGGAAACTAACTTACTCTGAGCTGTAAGTATGATTAGACATCAATTCTGCTTCCTTTACCTAAACGTGGTAGTTGCGAGATATTGGTTTCGAACAAAAATACTTCCCTTGTACCTATAAAGACAAACGTGAGATGTTGTCTTGTAATATTGATGTAAAAATCATTTTCTTTTTAATGTGGCTTTTAAGGTTTGAGTAGACTTTACGATCCCAATGATCTCAAATTAATTAGAATCCAATCTTGATTTAAGTCAACTTTTCATGTGCTCTAGTGATGATTCTATGAGAAGCAATCTCTATTCATAGGAGTAAACTTACTTGAGGTGGTTCTGCGGTCTGCGGTTCACCTAGGCCTCAACCAACAAGCGTCATCAACCAGCTCAATCTTTAACTAGCTGTCTCCAATTTCGGATGCCAATTTGACTGAAGTCTCCTTGCATTGGACGTGCCATCTGAGGCGCGATCTTCCTCAACTGCGTTGTCCCTCTGAAGCAGATTTGAAGGCTTTTTGAATCAGAGAATTTGTGTACATCTACTCTATATTATCCAGGCATTCCTGTCGTTAGATCTTCACTCTTTTGAAGTTCACTTACCTTCTATTCATATATGTAGGACCGAAAATCAACCAAAGAATTTCTTCGCCATATACCAGAAATTGGATTATTAAGGTCTTACGAGTATAAAGGGCATTGCTAGGCAATTGCCTTCTTAGCCCAAAAATGCAGCGATTAGCAGGGGTTATTCTTCAATTGATCTCGTTGTCGTTGTCTGAATTGATAGCGGAGTCTAGGAAAACAAAGTTCTTAACTACCTCAAAGCTATATCTGTTGAAGGTGACATACTTTCCTTAACTTGTGCATACTTGGTATTGCCTTCATTGACTGTTAAACTGAAATCACCGTACTTTATTCCATTATGTCAATATAATCGACGTATTAGCGTAATTGGACGGATTTAAAGAATGATGTTACAGAAATTTCAGAACAGAGCATCGCCTTGTCAAAATCCTTTCAAAGGTCTCGGTGAGTTATGATGGAGCAGCGTACATTCTCATTCGTCTACCTGCATAAACGACCTTGGTAGGGATGCCAAAAAGAGACAGTTTTTTGTATAGATCGTCTCCATAGATTCTTTCATATGAGGCCTTAAAATCCATGAATAGTTGGTGTCTATCGATTTGGAGTTTATGGATTTTTCCAAGATTGTTGATGAACGGTTTCAGGTGTTCACACAATACGGCAAAGAGGATCTTGAAGGCGATTTTAGACTGATCTGACTGATCCCTCTGTAGTTGATTCAGTTCAGAAGGTGTCCTTGCTTGCGTATCGGACAAACAGGGCTGAGGTTCCATTCGTCAGGCATACTTTCATCTGACAAAATTTAACCGATGAGTTGGTGTATGCTCTTTACCAAGTCATCGCCAGTGGCTTTCAAGAGCTCGATAGTCAGGCCGTGTGCTCTAGCAACTTTGTTGGACTTAAGCTTAAATGTGGATATCTTCACTTCATCGGGGTCGGGTGGATGGAATTGTTGAGCTACAGCGTCAAGGTTGAAAGGTTTATTTTGCCTGACAGCGGTATTTGGTTCGCCGTTATACAATCTACAGAAATTCAAATAAATTCTTTTTTACTTTGAATTATTTTAATAATTCAAGTTTCTTCTAGAATAACTGGTGAATGCGATAAATCAGACTGAGTATTTGATACATCTGCAATGGTGTTAGTGTGGTTTTTGGAAATGACTGTGGTTGGAAATGATTGAGGTTAGCCTTTTCTTTAGGAGTCAGGTAGAGATCGTGAAATATTTGTACCTTTTTTCTATTACAATTAGAATATTGGTAAGGAACAAATCAATTGCTGAGGGATTTTTGGACGACGACAAAGGTATATATGTAGGAGTGATTGGGTATAACTTTAAAAAATTTGAATTGGCCACTACTACATCGTGCAAGATATTACCTGAGCAGTTTGCTCTTACACAATTTCACTGCTGATGACCACAGGTGAAATCACCACCAAGAATAATTTTGTTATTTAATCTTAACATTTTTTGAAGATCTCTTTTAAAGTGAGCTATTTTCTCAACGCGTCTATTTCTATCAGGAAAAAGGCCAAAGAAAACACTTTATTTGAAGTTATCTACTAGAGTAATATTAACAGCGATTACCACGACCAATTTAAGATACGGGGTTTGTTCAAAAAGTAAGGTGATTTTACATTTCTATAAAAAAAAAATATTTATATATTCATCAATATTAATGTTGTCCTCTTCAAAGTTATGCTCCTCAGATACAATACACTTGTGCCAACGCTTTTTCCAATTCTCGAAGCACTTCTCATAAACACTTTTTGGTATAGGTATGAGCTAGTTAAGCAATGGCGTTTTTAATTCCGCAATCCGAGCAAATCTCTGTTCTTTCATAGCTCTCTTCAGCATGGAGCAAATCCAAAAAAACAATGACCAAAACTTTCACATTCGATCGAACTTGTCGTGAGTTTTTCGGTCTTGACTCTCCTGGGTGCTTCCATTGACGTCATTAAAGAGCACCTAAACGATGCTCATGCGACGGTTCTTCTAATCAAAATTAAGAAGTTTCGGAACAAACTTCGCTGACATACGTCTCATGTCCAAAACATCCGAAAAAATTGCATGACACGAGCCGATCGATATGCCAACATCCTTAGCGACTTCTCCGATGGTAATTCGAAATTTTTCCGTAACAATTGTCTTCACAGCCTCGTCGTTATCGTCGTTTGATTATGTGCTGGGACGTCCAGAGCGAGATTCGTCATTGGTATCGTCTCGGCCATCTTCGAAGAGCTTTTACCACTTTTATTTATTTATTTATTTTTTTTTAGTTAAAGCGGATTCACCGCATACCACTGTCAACATTTCAAGTGTTTTAGAGCACTTGATTCCACTTTTTACACAAAATTTGATGCAAATTCTTTGCTCCATTTTGCGCCGAGCACACCAAAACACATCTAATTTTTCTATCTGTAATATTTTCCAAAATAAAATAGCCAAGCTAGGGTAAATTAACAATTTTTATACACATCATTAGTATACCGATAAGAAGTCAACCACAGAAGAACAAAATAAAGTAAAAGATACAGACTGAAATTTTATGAAACAAAATATTGCTGAAACACTCCGAACTTATGTTAGAGGCAGGGCGTTTCAACTTACAAAATTGTTTTTAATAAAAAAAATTATTTTACTTATTTCAATATTTTAGTAAAGCGTATTTTTCCTTTATTAGTTACGACCTCAAATATCTTATTTGTTATGGAATTTATTAGATTTTGAAGATAATCATTTTCCAGGTTCTTTCAAATATATTTAATGGGTTGTTTGAGGTCGCTAACAGTGTTGTACTGCCTTCGAAGGCCGATATAAAGCAGGCGTACTCGTCAAGCTGAAGTATTCTTCAACCAGTTTGGCAGAATGAACAGGGGCATTATCCTGCTGGAAAATTTATCCAGGGCCCCCGACATCATCCGCAAGTTCATCCAAAGCATACTGCAGCATTTTCAAGTATGCTTCTGAATTAATTTTTGGTGGAACGTAGAGGATAGGCATCTTTCCACCATATCCAAAGGCAACCCAAATCAAAACACTGCCTTATCACTACAAATAACTTTTCTCCATTCAGTGGTCCACGACATGTGATTCTTTGCAAACTGGAGTCGATTGTTCTTCTGGACGGAAGACTTTTTGATTTTTTTTTTGTAAAAACCATGGTAGGAGTCAAATTAAATATTTGTTGGACACAACGTACTCCAATGTTGAAATCCAACTTCGTTTTAATTTGCGAAGCAAAGAGCTTGTTTTTTCATGCTTCTTCAACAATTTGATTTCTTTTTACCGGTTCGTCATCTTTTTTGGAGCACCTTTTGCCTTCTTTTGTCCATACTTTTGTCCTAAACTGATAAAATGATCAACCATGTGTGGAGATCTGCACAATTTTACAGCAATTTGTCTATTGGACAAGCCATTGTCTTTGTAAAACGTAATTTTAATTTTAATTCCAATTAAGAACTTTGTTTAAAACTGCAAAAATTATTCTCCTTACAATTCTAAATTCATAAGAAAAAAACAAAAAACTTCTTACTATACGATTGATTTTCTTTTTTTCAAAATAACTGCTGTCTCTATATTTATTTCGCTGCGAACCCTCTTTTTTTGTGGAAATAAGAATAAAACAGTTTTATTTTTCAAACGTGTAAAGTGAAATATCGCTGTAATTGTCAAAGCTGCCTCTATGCCTTTATATTAATTTCGTGGAGTATCAATACAGCAAAAAAAATTTCACCTATCTGAAGGGTATCACTTTAATGGTTGGCGGTGGCATGATGGTTGATTCGCTGTCTGTCACAAGACCAATCTGGGTTCGAATTCCGGTAGGAGCACAACAGCAAATTTTCCAAAATTGTCATCACCCTTTCGGTGGGCAATGGCAAACCTCCGAAAGCTAAATTCTGGCTATGGAAATGCTTCTCAGAAGAGCCGTTCGGAACCGGCAATAAACAGTAGGCCCTGCTCAGGAATGTTAAAATTCACAAAGTGAGGAACACAAATGATGAGTGCGAGAAGCTAGGCCTTGGCCCCAAACCGGGCTTGTCGCGCCATTTACTTAGTTTTTTTTTTTTTTATTAAGAGTAATGTCTAGTTAGGTACTTTGCTGATGGTAACAATGATAATGACGATGCTGATTTTGTTGCTATGCACGTAACTCGTGCATTGTGCACTCACCCACTACGCTCCCTTTACCGAGTTAGTGCCGAGTTAGTGCCCCACCATGCACATTACTCCCTCTCTTTTTTTTCAAAATCGGACGCCTTTTCGTTCTTTTCCCATGTCTCATTTTAGCTGAGCTGTCTCACTTCGTGTGCTACCCCCTTCTGTTTTCTGTCGTTTTTTCGTTTCATCGGAGTTTTAACATTTACAATGAAATGGATTGTGAGTGAGTTTGAAGTGGTAGAAATTTATTGGCTACTTAAGAACAATACTGGCGGAAATAGTCAAAAAGGAAACGCTTCATTAGGTCGAGGACATATTTTTCCACTTTTTGTTAGGTCAAAAATGCTGCCTTTAAAACATCTATACTTTTACAAGGTCTTAAAAATATTTTTCCTATTTTTCAGTGGAATATCCCTCCACGCAGCCTGCACAGCTTTCCATAGTTGCAGTGTATTTTTCGGTTTGGCATTAATAAATACGGCTTTTTTAACATCTTTACAAAGGTTTTTGATGGGGTATAGGTCTGGAAACTGAGCCGGCCATTCCATAACCTGAACCCTATACGGTAAGAAAAATTCTTTGGCCTGTAACCAGGAGTCTCAAATAAAACAATTTTTAACTCGTCGGTCCATAATACATAACACAAATTTCTTGCAGAATTGAACTTTATTTATCAATATAGTTGCCTTCGAGATCGATACACTGTTTGAAACGATTTTTCAATCTTTCGATATCAGTTTTGTAGTACGATTTCGGCTTAGCCTCAAAATAGGCCTCTGTTTCGGCAATTACTTCTTCATCGGTCTTAAATCTCTTTCCGGCGAGCATTCTTTTGAGGTCTGCGAACAGGAAATAGTCGCTGGGGGCCAAATCTGGAGAATACTGTGGGTGGGGAAGCAATTCGTAGCCGAAATCATTCAATTTAACCGTCTTTCTTTTTCTTCAAATGCGGCCGTTTTTCGGCAATTTCGCCCTTTAAACGCTCCAACAACGCAATGTAAAAGTCGCTGTTGATAGTCTGCCCCTTTTGGAGATAGTCGATGAAAATTATTCCATGTGTATCCCAAAATACGGATGCCATTTTGGTCGTTTTGGACGAGGTTCGTCCCCTGCTCGCCACTCAGCTGACTGCCGACTAGACTCTGGTGTGAAGTGATGGAGCCAAGTCTCCTCCATTGTTACATACCGACGCAAAAATTCGGCTTTATTGCGGTTGAACAGCTTTAAACACTCCTCTGAATCATCAACACGTTGTTGTTTTTGGTCGACTGTGAGCAAATGCGCTCACTTTGAACAGAGCTTTCGCATGTCCATATATTCGTGTATGATATATCCAACACGCTCTTTTGATATATTCAGAGCCTCAGCTATCTCGATCAACTTCACTTTACGGTCATTCGTAATCATTTTATGGACTTTTTTGATGTTTTCATCTGAAACAGCCTCTTTTGGTCCACTGCGTGCACCATCTTCGGTGCTTGTATGACCACTTTTAAGTTTTTCAATCCACTTGCGAATGGTTCGTTCGGCTGGTACAGATTCCGGGTAACACTTATCAAGCCATTTCTTTGCATCGGCTGCATTTTTTTGCCATCAAAAAGCATTGATAAATCAACACACGAAATTGCTATATCTCGAGAACTTATCGTCTGACAGCTGTCAAATTTATACACGCATCTTTTGAAGGTTGGTACTAACTGAAAATATATGTATATAATTCAAGTGGTGCACTCACTTAAAAACTGACTTTTCAGCCCATGTTCTTCTGCATTCTTTTTTCGTTTTTGTAAGTGGGCCTTTTCAACAATGGTACCTTTCTGGGACTTCTGGCAGGTAGATCTCTCTTTATGAATTTTTTTCTTATTGCAGAAGTAGCCACTCGTGTTACCCGCGAAATACCAGTCGCAATGCTCGAACGAGTCGCCCAAAATTGGACCTTCCGAATGAACAACTTTAGCCGTAGTCATGGTAAATATTTACGCAATATCATTTTAGAGGAGTAAATGCCATGAATTTTTCTTTTAACCAATAATAAGAATTTAAGTTCACTTTAAAATTTTTGGGTTTTATTTTACATTATATATCAAACCTCACGATGAATCACCCTAGATATACACTTGTGTACATTACCCAAACACCCTACGGATGTCTGTAGAGCTATGATTTTTACACAACACAGATATTCTAAAAAAGATGTGTGTTTGCATAAGCAGAGAAAATTGTAATATGCATGACAAGTACAAAGTTCACCATGTTGCTATTTTTTTCACACAGCTGTACTATAATTACCAATTGACTTTTTCATTTTCTATAAATTGTAATTAGTAATTGAACTTAACTCATTACCCTTACATGTAATTAATAATTGAGAAATTTCTATTACTAATTACACATAATTAAAAAAATTATTGGACTTTTGGAAGTAATTAATTATAGAGCGCGGCGTTAATTATTTTTTGTGTAATTTTGTAACGAAAAATTAGAACAGAAAGTCGATTAGCAGAATTCTTGATTTGCCTTCAACAGAACTAGCATCTTAAATTTAGTGTCGTTAAGGTTTTATCTGCGAAGCGTAGATATCCGTTATCGTTATCCGTTATTGAAGGTGGTATCAAGCAGGCTATATGTTCCGACAGTACTACCAAAGATTACTTTTCTTCCTATCTTTGCATTAAAACCGGTAAAGACAATTTTAATGTCATAGCTATGGCACTGGTTGTAGGTTTTGTCGAGAATCTCGTAGAAGCTCTCCTTGGTGTCGTCATTTTTAATAATGTTGACAAATTTAGCCTTAATACTTGTTCACATGCTGGAAACTCCAAGCTTCTTGCCTAAGTCTACCTCTTACAACAAATTCGCATCCATCATAGTAGATTTCTTAGTTTTTCAGCCCATCCCAATTTTTGAATTTCATAGCTCAAGAAACTGGGACAATCCAAAATTAATTTTTGCTCAACATCTTCAATTTTTTTTTTGGAAAATAAAGAGTCAAATATGCGACAACATGACGTTCATCGCTTTGGTTGAGAAAGTGTATGTATATTTGAAAATAAATTCTAGTTCTTCCAAGATCGGTAACCGATTTATTTTATTTTTTTTTAGATTGTATACCTGTACACATACACTGGGTCTAGGTTATCTCGGATTGAGTCTGTCTAGAGTTATTCTTAAGACCAAGGAAAGTCTTTAATATCACCTCTAAATATCTCTTTTTAGAAATATTTTAAAGCACTTTAAATCAGGCAATCGATATGCATGACTAGTAAAATACGCTACTATACAATATATACCATCTGTTTCTGACTGAGGATGGACATTAGAAATTTTTGCGACTGACTTCTATAGAATCAATTAATATATATAAAGCTTAGCAAAAAGTACATGTCAGTCCTTTCTCACCCTCACGATTATATACAACTTTTTCCCATCCGCCATCAAGGCTATGCAATTTACTAGCATTACTTTAATCCACAAGACTGGCGAATGGTCTCCTTAGGTGGAAAGGGGTTCAAGCATGAGACTGGCAATCCTTTTTCTGAATTATGTAGTTGAAGTCAGGAGATGGCAGTTGAGCTTCATGAGCAACATGCACACCAATGTGTTAAGTCATATGGGACTGTGCTTCAAAATCTATTGGTTAAAATTCAATTTGCCCCCGATGAGAGGAAGAAAGCGTTACATATTTTCATCGATGGTATGTGTAACTATCCCAGACAAGCCAAAGTGAACAAACCGGAAATTTTGTAGAAACAAGAAATGCAGTTAACATTGCAGTCAGCGTAGGATGGTGTAGATGAAAAGGATTTCCCAGCATATCCACTGCTAAGGTACATATTATATCACTCTGCCTAGTATAGGGTTTTCTAATAACGACTTGACAACTTTTTTTTTCAAATAAAAGGCAAACCGTTTGAGATATTTCAAAAACTTTATTATTGGCTTGAAGTACAATGAAAACATTTATGAATGGAACTCGACTTTGTTCACATGGCCACCGCGTACACGTTTGCAGCGGTCGATTTGTTGGACCCAATTTTTAGCGACTCGGCCACACATTTCGGCTGAAACGGCCGCTACTTCGCGTTCAATGTTGGCTCTGAGCTCTTCCAACGTCGTCGGCGTATTGGCATAAACCAATGACTTAACGTATCCTCACAGAAAATAGTCAAGCGGCGTTAAATCGCACGAACGGGGCGGCCAATCGACTGGCCCATGTCTTGAGATAACACGCTCACCATACTTACTCTTCAATAAATCGATTGTAGCGTGTGCTGTGTGGCTTGTGGCACCATCCTGTTAAAACCACATGTCGTCCAAGTCCATATCTTCCAATTCGGGCCAAAAATAATCGGTGATCATGGCGCGATAACGCTGACCATTCACAGTAACGTGACGATCATTATCGTCGACGAAAAAATATGGCCCAATAAAGCCGCCGGCATGCAAACCGCACCAAACAGTTATTTTTTGTGGATGAAGTGGTGATTCATGAAGTACATGTGGGTTTTCACCCGACCAATAACGCTTATTGACGAAACCATTGAGCCAAAAATGAGCTTCGTCACTGAAGATGATTTTGCGATGAAATTCATCATCTTGGCGCATCTTCTCCAGAACCCAATCGGAGAACGTACGTCGCTTCAAACGATCCATCGGCTTCAAGATCCTTACGCAAAATACGCCATTATGTGGTCTGAGCGATGCCCAATTCTTGAGAACGCCGTGAAATTGACTGATTTGGATCGTTTACTACGGACGTCTGAACGGCAGCCGTTGTCTCACTGACACGGAAACATCACACAACGAATATGTAGACTCAAATTTTTGCACTCAACTTGTTATTACCTGTCTACTAGGGCGATAATTACGACCGAAAATTTGAGTTAACGCACTTAAAGTTGCAGTCACCGACTTCGAATACCTGTAGAAAGAAAAACTTGCAGAGGTTGCTCGTTAGTGTACTTTATCATGATGAAAATTGGTATTGAGTTTACTGAATAAATTGACAGTAACAGTTTGATGATAAGTGAAAGTTTGCGTTCACAAATTAAGTTTAAAGTTGTCAAGTCTCTATTGGAAAGCCCTATATATACGCTTAGGCATATGGGAATGATGTAGCTATACTGCTTGAAACATCGTGCTTATCGATTTTTTCCAAGAAATAAATGCACACTAGACCTGTTTGACGATTACTATGCACCAAATAGGCTTTGACTCAATTAAATTGGAAAAACTCGGGATTAATCACCGAAGAGAGATTTCTAGATCTTCATATGGTAGCATCACATGACCAATCCTATTTTATACGTCGGTTATTTTCTAAAATACTCGTAATCTGCCCCAAATTTTTGTGTGTTCTTCAGATTCCAAAGAATCGTTTGTCATGGTTTTATGAATAACATTTCCCTAGCAAGATTACGTCTGTTCAAATCACCCTGGTAAATCTCCCTCTTCTTGATATTCATATCATAAGTTGCAGTCTTAAACCCATTTTCAATTTGAAAAGAAAAAAAGGTCGTTTGCAAAACTCGCAATCGTATTAAATATTTCCAAATGTCTTTATTGTCAATTAAATTTAGTTAAAGTAGCCTTATAACCCTTTATTTCTAAAACTTTCGACACTGCCGATATTTGAGGAGGATGACGGGAGAAGGCTCAAATATCTGTTTGGTATATAGAAACTTGAGAACGTGACTAGCATTCTTCTTTGTTAAATCGTTTCTAATAAACATCCTCAGACCAAAGTCTAGAAAAACGGCTTTTCTGTTGGCTGCCCGTCTAGTCACCTACGTTTTAAGAACTAAGAGCTTCGAAGGGGGTCCAATGCAACGTGTAAATAGTGTATAGATATGTTACTATAGCATTAAAATGGTACATTTCGCTGGATAAAGTTCATTATAAAAAATTATAAGCTCAGACACCTTCAAGGAAAAAACTTTACCATCTGCTTCAGTGACTTTATCAGTTTTTTTTTTGTTTGTAACCCCCATTGATCCAAAAAAAAAAAAAAAAAACAAGTGACAGAATTCAATAAAAACCTTGACAAACTTCCTTCTGTTCTGTGATTTCGTTTACCCTATGTACATATCTCTTGAGCGAAAAAGCGTATGTGGCAGTGTGTATCGGAAATATTTGTTCAATTTCATGTCTCACCACATCGCCGCAGAGAATGGGAGGCTGATTGACTGGGCGCTCTCGTACGCTATTAAAATTAAACCGCCGCAATCGTTATAGATGAAGAGGATTCTTGGACCAAGGGCAAGGGACCAAAAAAAATATGGGAAACTTTTTATCTGCTGGTGAGCAACCTGTTTGCAGGATATGTACTTTATAAGTTGTGGTGTGGTTTGGTTTAGGATTAAAGTTTCACCAGTTCACTTTGTATAACACAAGTCTTATTACCTGACAGGAGAAGCTCGTTTTGACGCCATTTCAAGTTATACGAACGAAAATGATAGATGGTTACGAAAGTCGCTAGAAAAATTGTAATTTGTAATTAAGCTTCAAAGTTTAACAAGAATTGTGCGCGTCATTATTAGACGAAGAAAGGAAAATTGTAATTAAAATTTTGCCTTTAAGTAGTTCGAAATTTTCGTAAACGAGCATGTACACATTTGTTATTGATATGTGTTTGACCCTTTATCTAAGTCAAAGCTTTCCACTTCAAGTTATTTGAAAAGTGTGGAAGAGTAAAAAAGACAATGCCTTGTTGTTCAGTTAAGGATTCCTAGAAAAATAAAATTCGCTAAATGCAACAAATTATTACATGTCCCAGAGATTATCTCTATTTTCCACACCGAGAAATGACAGCATAACACTTACATTACCACTACCACTAGCATCACTCTATAAAAAGTTTACGACCAGATAACTGAGTTAATAAGAACTCTTTTCCACTGCAAATACGCTTGATGATATGAACACTCGCCTCACTGCTTAAGAAAAGTCAACGAAAATTGCGAATGCAATCAACAAAAAAAAATAAAAAATAAAAATTAAAAATTTAGATCACAGAAAAGAAGGTTTCATCAATGCGCCAATTATTTTGAATTACGTAATGTGACTTCGGTTGACAATAAAGGCATCATTGATACAGCTGTTAATAAATATAATAAACACTGCCTTGGGAATGCAAATATCTAGCGAGAACATGGACCTCTGCTACAGAAAAAGTTAAAAGTAAACAACATTTTTTTTTTTGAATCTAAGTGCTAGTGCTGAAGACGCTGTGAACACATATGTACAAAGGAAAATAGTTTTACAACGATGTATGCTTATAAGAAACCAATAAAAGCCAATTTACTCAAGAGATTGAAAGTGCAGATCGTGTCATCCTTAAACTAAAACGGGGTAAGAATTTGTCTGTGAGTTTCTATTCTAATATATCTTGAAAGTTTACTGTGCACCATCAATTGTTTGCTTAGTTGAAGACATAAATATCAACATTTATCTTCTACCAAGCAAATGTGATGACTATATGCCTCTATTATCTGTATAAATTTGCCATTGACAATTTGTTTCTTAAGAAAAAAAGAAGTAATTCCAATCAATTTTTCAAAACTGAATCAGAGTTTGTCCTTGGATACGTGGAATTAGGTGTAACATATATGTAGTTCTCCTGTTCCTTCTAAGCTTTTTTAGGAAAACTTAAGGGTTACATAAGTGACTCTAAAACAACTAAGATTTGCTTAGTAATTTAACTAAATTTAACCGTGGACAAATTCTAAAGATCTAAAGATCAAAGGAAAAATAAATTTAATAGATAGTGGGAAAACTGAATTCTACAGCAACAATATTTATGAAGATAAGTATTATATCACAGAACAATGACGTGTTGTGAATAGTATATTAGGAAAAGACAAAACTAAGGTTTAGGACTCCAATTTTGTTAGTGCTTTTAATGATTTATTTTTGACTAGAAAGGGGTGTATATAAATTATTAAAACTTTAAAGATATTTTCTACATATATTGCGACGGCAGGGTTCGGGTGTTTGATTCCCTTGTAACAACGCACAGTGGTTCAGTTTCCAAAGAAGGGCGGTCATAGGGTTTTGTGGGCAGATTTACAATGAAGTTATATCATTTTGACCTGGAAAATGGGTATTATGAATACTAGGTTAGAACAAGACAAAAAAGCTATTTTTTTAACAGAGTATTGGGTATATATTTTAATTCGTACGGTTTTTTTTTTTTTTCAAAATTTGAACGTTTATTTAAGAAAAACATGCACAACAGTATTATTCAAAGTATTGTCCATCTAAAGCTATGACTTTTTCCCATCTTTATGGCAATTTGTGGATCCCATTACAAAAGAACTGCGCCGGCTTGGTAGCCAAGAATGAATCAAGCCAATTTTTGATATTCTGCTCTGATGTGAACCGTATTTCAGTGAGGGCGTTCTGCATCGACCGGAACAAGGTCAGAAGGGGCAAGGTCTGGGCTATAAAGCGGGTGGGGTAAGACTTCCCATCCACTGTTTTCCAAATAGTTCTTAGCCGGAATAACAACTTGGGGCCGAGCGTTGTCATGATGGAAAATTATTGCCTCGTGTCTGGTCGCATATACCGGGCGTTTTTCGGCTTCTGCTCTCTTCAAACGGATTAATTGTGTTCGGTAGCGTTGTCCATTGATGGTTTCACCCGGCTTTAGCAGCTTATAATACAGCACACCCATCTGATCCCATCAAATACTGAACATTACCTTCGCGCCACGGACATTCGGCTTTGCCGTGGAATTGGCTGGTTGGCCGGGTTTCACATATGATTTTTTGCGCTTGGGGTTATCGTAATGGATCCATTTTTCATCACCAGTAACAATCTGATGCAAAAATGACTTCCTTATGTGGCGTTCCAGCAGCATTTCGGACATGCAAAACCGCTTTTTGACGTCTCTCGGCTTGAGTTCATGTGGAACCCAATTTCCTTGCTTTTGAATATATCCAGCTGCTTTTAAATGTTTTGAAATGGCTGCTTGAGTGACACCCAAAGATTCTGCGAGCTCTTTTTGCGTTTCGCAACAATCTTCATAGAGTAATGCTTCCAGTTCTTCATCTTCAAACTTTTTTGGCTGCCCAGGACGTTCATCGTCTTCCAAACCAAAATCACCACTTTTAAATCGTGCAAACCACTTTTGGCGCGTTCACCATAAACTTCCACCAAAATATGATGACTTTCGGCAGCAGTTTTCTTCATGAAGAAGAACTCCCCACAAAAACAATTTTTCAGGCACAAAGTTCCACATATTTGAGTGAAAAAAAATTATTGTTGTTTACGCTTCAAATGAATGACATGTACTGAAATGACGTACAATGACAGGAGCTTTCCAACGCATGTTCCAATAGAATAATAACAATGGAATAATACAAGTTACGCCATCTCTTAACAAACCGCACGAATAAGTTATAGACTTAATATAATTATGCATAAAATATTCATCTTATATCAAAAACGCAATCTCACAAAAAAAATCGGGTTATAATAACAATAAAATTAGTTTTGTTTATCTTATCAAAACGTAGTATTGTACATGAAACAAGTGCTATTTACATAGTATTACAAATGTCAAGTAATATAATATACTAAAGTTACAATAAAGCTCAAAAACTTAATAAATTCAATACTTCTTTTACTAACGCAGACTTCTTTTTATACCTTAACTTTCTAATAGTAGAAATAAGTGGATCTGAATTAAGAAGAAGCCTGTGCAAGAGATCCTTGTTAGTAACATCTCGGGAATGTTTCCTAGTGTTATAGCGTCTAAATAGTTTGACTAATTTATTACAAGACTCAACGGTCTGTTCAGATAATTCAACAAAAGATAATAAAGAATACTTTATGTATTGATGAAGGTAAGTTATACCAAGGGTATTCCTCCAAAAGCATCTTGGCAGTATCAAAAGCATAACACTTAAATTTTTCTGAATTTATTTTATAACCATCTGTTAATAAGATCTTTTCTAATACCTGTTATTTCAGATGAAATGTCAGAGTTATGGAAAAATGTACGTGCTGTGTTTCAATCATTGGATGTGCCATTTCCTCCACTTCGAAGTTTGTCAGCAATTAAACCTAATTTTTCCCTAAACTGCTGTTGAACTAGCCCTTTTCTCTGAGCAAGACTAGTTTTATCTTCTGCAGAACGCGCTTGCCACTTTTTAATATTAATTCGATAAGAAACGTGAATAAAATACTCGAACAATCTAATGTATGAATGCAGAGGAGATAAGCCAAACTCAAATTTACTAGCATCAGGGACCTCTTTTAAGCGTATATTTAAACCGTTCATCTCTTTTGGTGTTGCACCACAAATGTAACACCTACTCGTAGATAAGTCGCTAAGTGCAAAACAAACTTTGCCACCTACCATCGTCAATTGTAAGGAATGGGTAATTTTGTGGGCATTAAAAAGCATTGCAATAGGGACTAACTGGTTAATTTGGATTTTGAAATAAACTTCTTGCAAGGTGACTTAATTCGTTTCTTTTGTAAATTGAATTGGGCGTGGGTTTTTCCAAATGATTGATTCATCACAGGTTTTTGATTTACATATAAATAAGATGAAGAGGTACACAAGATGTGACAAATAAACTCGAATCTTCGATAGTTAAATCTAAAAATGTCTGCTTATATTCATTATGGCCTGTGCTGCCATCAAAACCTAATTTACCAATTAAAACAAAGTCATCCTTAGGTTCGTGAAGACTTTCAAACACAGCTTTTTGAGATTCAACAATGCGACTTGATGTATGGTTTAACAATGATTGCAAATTGATTTCAACAGAAGATTCCGTCACGCGAATATCAGTTGGATAGCAACGTTTTTTGATAGGACGGAAAAATGTTTGGTATTTTAGAATGAATCACTTCTCTTAATAATAAATATTGGTTTTTAGTAAGCTTAGCTTCAATAATAAATAAAACAACTTCATCCGTGCTAAACTCCAAAGAACTTTTTGATTGATTTGAGCTGCTAAATAAAGTAGTTACAGCGGAATCGTCTATCTGTGATAAAACGATCTCCAAACTCCTTCCTGTATCGCGTTTCACTTGTAAGTTGAAGAGATTCCTTTTGCTCGTCGTTGTACACCCTTCCTGGCTAGAACTGCAACTTAAAATGCCATAATTTTGTTAGTTTTTGATAAATTTTATTATGCCAAAAAAAAAAATTTTGGAAAATACATCAGTTTTCAAACTGTATCAGTAGTTTTCGATATGTCCACCTTTGACGCGAATAAGCCTTGAGACGGCCGAAGAAAGCATCGCACGCTGCACGCAAGTGGCTCTGCGGTATTTTGGTCCATTCCCGGCGAAGTGCTTGTTTGAGGTGGTCCAAACTTTGGTATTTTTTAATGCCAACTTTCGCCTTCAAAATACCCCAGACAAAGAAATCCAACCGATTTGCATCCGGAGAATTTGGAATCCATTGTGTCGAAGAAATGAAGTGTGGAACATTGTTTTTTAGCCAATCTTGGTTGACGCGCGCTTTTTATGAGACGGTGCCGAGTCTTGTTGAAATGTCCACGCTCTCCGACCGAAATGATTGTTTGCCCAAGGTTTCACTACTGCCTTTAAGATAGTTTAACGGCATACGATCGCAATAATTTTGACGCCACGGTCCAAAAATACAAGCGCAGAGCGACCATCGGCGTTAATGTCGGCCCAAACCATCACCATCGGTGCTGGCTGCTTTCTGGTGGCCGTCCGAAGGTGTAAATTTTCGAAGGACCTTTCTGGCAAGAAAACTCGGTCATTTTGTTTTTTAACATATGACTCGATAACAAATGGCGACTCATCGGAAAAAACCAAATTCGGCAACTCACCACTTTCGTGCAAGCGTAGGAACTCCTTCGCTCTTTCGACTCTAACTTTTTTCTTTTGCGGTATACGATCGTGTGCTTTTTGGAACTTGAATGGCCTGAACCCAAGCTCATTTTTTAGTATGTGTTGCATCCGTTCCAATGATATGTTGAGCTCACGAGCCATTTTTCTTCCACTTCGACGCGGATTTCGCTCAATTCGAGCCTTCACTTTTCGAACCATTTCTGCCGATGTTGCTGTTTTTTATGACCACCTCTATGTCGTTTTGCAACGCTGCCAGTACTATGGTAACGAGCTATGGTTCGAGACACAAATGATTTATTCACATTGAGGAGGGCTATAACGATAGCTACTTGTGGTTTTCCAGTCAAATATAAAACAATCACACTATCACGTTTGAATTCCATCGCGGATAACAATTTTTCAACACAACTGAGACCTAAATCGTTTAAAAGTCAAAATTTGAGCTGACAGTAATGAACGGTTGAGATATTATAGCAATCTGAAGTTGGTTGCAGTTCGAGTCAGTCAGGGTGTAGATGCCAGTGTTCCCATAATTGTTAAATTGTATGGTTGTCTAAAAAGCGTTTTGGCTAATGGAATTAACGCTTTTAGTCAGTTCCTTCACAAAGAATTCGCTAAGTGGTAAGTTTCTATGGATCGAGCCCTTTCCTAAGTACGGCATTGCGTTAATCATATAATTTGTACCACTATCACACATCATCACTATACCGTATTTAGCTGGCTTGTTAGGAATATGCATTCGAAACGGTACTCCGCCTCTGAAAGCTAATTCATCGATTGTCAAGTAGAGTCCTGGAGTATAGTTCCTAGAACAATTTTGAAAAAAAAAACATTCCATATGTTCCTTTTAGGTCTAAATTTATCAGATATAATCGTCATTCTTAACGATTTATCATCATATCGTAAATTCACTGGCAAAAATTTAAAGCGATGATAAGACATTGAGCTAGTATATCCGGACTCAGAGTATGTTGTATCAAAAAATTTTGTTGCTGTCAAATGGTTGTCTTTATGAACAGTAGATTAGACTTAAAGTCCAATAAATGCCTTTAGTTCTTCTTTGTTTGTAAGCTTCTTTTCAGAGGTGACATTTTTAGAGCTATTATTTGTTAAATTGATTTCACTATTGGTCCACTGAAAAATTTCTTCTAAGATCTTGTCCGTTATGAATAATTGAAAGCATTTAAGTGGATCGGTAATATGTTTGGCATATTTAGTGGGATCCCTGGACAATGATGTACAATGTTGCAGTCTCAACGAATGGATTTTGGCTTGATTGTCGAATATTTATGACCATTCTTACCTCGTAAATTTATCTTTAAAAATTTGATTTCACAGCTTCATGCAGTGGGTTAAGTGGTAATTTATCTTTGTCCTCCTTATTCTCAGCCTAGGACATATTATTATCACTGAGATCATTATTTTGCATAAAATTGTTTTTGTCGGCATTATCATCTTGAAGATCGAAATCGCTGTCATCATCATCTTCGATCAAATTCAAAAACCGTTCAATTTCTTTGTCGTTTAGTGGAACAACCATTTTTATTCAGGAACCTAATATATAAGTATAACATGCAAAATGGACGAAACCAAGCAACAAAAGATATAAGTAAAAAAAACGTCTCTAAGAAAAAAGTCACACTAAAGCCTAACTTCGTCGTTTCGACTAACAACAAACACAAAAGCTCAATATTCCGCTCCACGGAGCTTAAAAACCATCCACCCTCTAATGAAGCTCGCCAAATACTTTAGCTATATCAATCTTTATGTCTGCATAGACATAAGAGAAAATAACGAAAAAGAGAACGATGTTTGTCGATTCGACTAACGAAGGACATGCATGATTAATCAACTTTTGGCAACGACACCTGTTTGTCAAGCTTTTATATAAATTATTGATCTTCAATCAAACATTGAACTTCTAATGTAAAATCAGCTGTCAAACACTTGTTCCGGATAATAAAGAACCACTTCCACTCTCATAAAGTATCTCTAACTTGCCTTTTAACATCAATTTTCCATCCTCCTATATCCTTTTTGCATGCATTGGAACACATGTCCCGAACATATGTTCACAGTTTCAAGAATATGCATACTTAGCATAGATGAACTAACATAGATGGCAAACTTTCCAGAAATTGGAAAATCAAAACCGGTTTTCTACTGATTGCCTCTACCGTGTGACCCTGTCTGTGAATACGTGTGAATTGTCATCAATGGCAATTTCTTTCCCTTTCTATACAAAACCCGCCCATTTTACAAGAAAAATGGCCATCCACATTACACAACGCGTGCAAATCTCCCTCATTCTAGCAACTTTACCTGTAAATTGCCTTCACTCTTCCAAATTCTGGAAAGTAATAGAGTCGTAAAAGAGTTAGTAATTCACCTACAGTGGGTCTGCACGAAGTTAAGGGTTTGCAAAAGTATTAGTAAAGTTTGATGATTAGGTTTTGTTCATCTATGATACTTAGTTTGTTTTTTGACAGGTAGAAAAGTAAGATGTATTTTCGTGTGCTCGGCGATCTTCAATTATTGTAAAAAATAGAGCAAAGAATTCGCATCAAATTTTGTGTAAAAAAAATGGAATCAAGTACTTTAAACCACTTGTAATCTTGACAGTGGCTTACGGTGAGGTTGCTCTAAGTAAAAAAAAAAAAATGTTTAAAAGTGGTACAAGCTCTTCCAAGATGGCCGAGAAGATGAAAACGACAAACCTCTCTCTGGACCCCTCAACACATCAACAAAAGATGATAACGTCAAAGCTGTGAAGAAAATTGTTTTGAAATATCATCGAATTACCATAAGAGAAGTTATTGAGGGTATTTTTTTTGATGTTTTGGACATGAGACGTGTGTCAGCAAAGTTTATTTCGAAAATTCTTAATTTAGATCAGAAGAACCATCGCATGAGCATGGCTCAGGAGCTCTTGAATAACGTCAATGATGATTCTGACTTGTCATAACTGGTGACGAATCATGGGTATATGGTATACTTACTACGTCGAAACCAAATCCCACCCAAGCACCCAGCAGAGCCAAGACCGAAAAAAGTACGCCAAGTTCGATTAATTGCCAAAGTTTTGATCACTGTTTGTAGTGCATCAGAAGTTTTTACCTCAAGTTCGTATGGTCAATAAGGAGTATTACATTAAAGTTGTGCGCCGTTTGCGAGAAGCAATACGAAAAAACCTCCAGAATTGGGGAAAAATAATTCATGGCTTTTTCATCATTTCTTGTGAGAGATTTTTGGGCCAAAAGCAACACGATAATCATACCTCAGCCACCATATTCACCAGATTTGGCCCCATGCGACATTTCTTGGTGGCCAAAACTGAAGAAACCTATGAAAGCTCGCGATTGGAGAAATAAAACCGCATCACTGGAAGTGTTCAACGTTATACCAAAAAGTGCTTATGAGAAGTCCTTCGAGGATTAGAAAAGGCTTTGGTATAAGTGTAATATATCTGAGGAGGGGTACTTTAAAGGAAACAACATTAATATTGATAAATAATTTAGTATTTTTTTATAAAAATAAAAAGTAAACTTACTTTTTGAACATTATGTTGACATAATACGATATTTCCTTCTGCACCTGTGTCCACTTTTGCATACTTTGCATATACTTAATTTGTACTTTTAAATTCCACGTCTTGGTAGGTTTAGATCTGCTTACATTGGGCAATGAAAAGATCTTCTTCTGAAAATTGGGACACAATTTCAACTTCAATGTTGCCAATTTTTTATTCCTGCCTGTCTTGTACATTTTCGCAAAATGATTTTTTCCCTTACACTGATGTCATATTACTCCCCATGTAGGATACTTGTTAAAATGCCGTTGACCATATCTATTGCATGCATGCGGGGTATTTGCTTGTCTTCCTTTCCCAAACCCACTTTACATGTATGTTGCCATCACCATCACCCAAATTTATGCTAAGGTCCTTTGTTTGATCTTTTGCAATTTGAAACATTTCATGTAGCGCTTTTGTTGATTCATTTAGTAATTTTTCTGTAATGAAATTATGACTCTGATTTAATCCATGTATAAATAAATCTCGCACTAATTCATCTCTTAGAGTGCTGATGTCTCAAGTTTTACTTAAATTCTTAAGTGTTATTAAAAATTTGTCCTGATTGGAATCTGAGCGGCTTTGGCGTCAAGAAATTTATTCGCTCTACCTAATTAAATCGCTCCATTATAATATTACTTTTTGGTATGAAATATTCATCGAATTTTCGTAGCAGTTCCTTGTATTTTATGGTCTCCTCATACACATCAAAGGAATCAAAAACTTCAAAGCTTCTAAATGATAAAGTAAAAGTGAATTCTGTCTTATATCCATCGCACCCAACAAATCACTGGCAGCTAACAAACCGTAAACTGTTTCTTCCATACCAATAGGTGGCTATAAAGTTTGACGATTTCAAAGTAAGGGGACCCAAATATCCACTACCTACGGCCACTTGCTTGTAATTATTATTTATAATTTGTAATTTCTGTTCTTCGGAAGTCATGATGTAAATGCTTTCGTGAGAATCACATCGAAGTAAAATAGCTGATGAAAGTTATAGAGAACCATTTATGCAAACTCTTAAACGTTTAAGGTAACAAACACATCGCTTACGCGAAGGAACTTGAGTGCGCCCACTAATGAAATCAAATTGAGAATAGCAATGTCTAGGCACAAATTCAAATAATTCATAGGTACTGCCTCAGCTCATTTGAAAAGTATGAATTACCTGTTTGGTACTGATGAAACAACATCCCCTGTTCCGCCAGCAGCGACAAGGTAACAAGCCTGATAAATATAATAAATAACATCCTTGCTGCCGTATTATGTGTAATATCTGATATGTTCAATAACTGTGGTCTTTTGCAAGAACTTTTAAGTGATTGATACTTATGTAAAGAGTATTAAAAGCATTTTTTTTTAAAAGAAGACGAAAGTGAAACTAATAGAAAGACTATTTCGTATTATGTCCATTTCTTGTTCGTAAGTCTTACAACAATCATAGAGAACAAATTCAGCTTCTGCATCGCTGAACGAATGTGTAAAACTTCGCTTCGACCAATTCTCATTGTATTTATTTTTATGTCAGTAAACAAGCTACAGAGAGCATACTATTCGTCACCATGTTGCAGTCGAGTAACATCAAGCTTTTACAAGTAGAGACAGAACAAAATTCAATGGAATGCAAACTGTATTCACATTAAACTTCATCTGATATTCTACTTTTGCAATACAGAATCCATTTGCATGCTAACGTTGCAGCATTTTTGACATGACGCGAAGCAAAACAAGACACAACTCAATGCATAATCAACAATGACATTTTCAAAAACTGCATCTAAAATATCCGGCCATCTAGAAATGCACAACCATCATGTAAACAAACAAAAAAATCAGAACAAGGATGCCAAAGTCGGCTATAGAAGGACATTCTATCTCTACTTGATATCTATAGTCATACCCAACCCTCTATGATTCGTACACTGACCGCAATCCTGACGCAAATTACACTGAATTGCAATCTAATCGATGGCATTGCACAGAAGAAGAAAATACAATTTATACGGCGCGCGGCATGTTAACGGTATGTTAAAGAGGAAACTAACACCAACAACGGTTGTATAAGAAATAAAATTAAAAATGTAATAGAAACCGTGCAACAGAGTAGACAACTTTCCCCAAGGACGAGAACCTTGAACGTAGTGAGAAAACTTTTCAAAGAAACTCGCTGCTGATGTGGGTTGTATGACCCGGACCCTAACCTACTCCTTCTCAACCTTGTCCTCCCACCTATAGTACCACTATCTGTTCAACTGTCTGAAAGTTATGTTGCCTGGGAATTGTATTCCCTTAACGTTGTCCCCTTTCAAGAGAACTGAAATTGCTCGATGCTTTAAAAATGCAAAAAAGGACACAGATTTACGGATATAGGGATTACATGCGTTGGAGTTTGGGTTACGGAAATGGTTGGTTTTTCTTGAAATAAAGTTAAAGTGGTTGGGGTGGAGGAGGAAATTTGCTTAAGAGGAGAAACCGTATTCATTGGCAATTCCGTGAACATTTTCTATTATTCGTTTAATTGAGTTGAGTCAAGTGACTACCGAGTACTGATTATGAAACACTGCTGCTGACGGATACTGTCGTTCACATGATGATTCCGTTTACATTTGAGTCCGATGAATTTTTTTGTGAGGTTTTGGCGGAAATAAGCCTGACGTTGGTCTCCAATATTCTGGAATACAATTTATAAGTGACACATACAAGAATTCAGGATACGATTTAAATAATGATTTGGTAAAACTTATAGATAAAGAATCCAAAAAAAAAAAAAAAAAAATGAAAGCAGTAGAGTCAGAAAGCATAGCCAACATGGCCGATTGACTTCTCTGCGGAGCAGAATGTCACTATAATGCAACATGTGAGTTAAGTTTCTGGTTTTAAAATTTTTAGATTACTTCAAATTAGCGGATTGTTGAATGAAGAACTAATCTCTTTTACAAATATGTTACATATTTCCTGGTAAATTGTAAACAAACAACAGACTGCTACTTTCTTAATATTTATGACAGGTAGGAGTTAGAGTATCGGTCCTGGGAGATCAGGAAATTGCAGCTTAATGTATGAGTAATTTTGTTTCTGATTGATTATCAAATATCCGAGGAACAAGCTATTTCGATAGTCTAGGGATTCCTGAAGCCAAATATGATAGAAGTTTCTAAAATAGAAAACATACCTTATACATACGCTTGTAGTCCCAGAAGTACCCGGCCTGACCAAGACATGGCGGTGGTTGTTTGAAAATATCACTGTGTTGGAAAGTACGCAGTCTATAAAGCATATGTTTCAAGTTTGAAAGCGCCACGTTGTTTAGTATTTGTTTGGCACCAGACAATATTGAACGTTGTCAGTAAATTTGTGAAAATGGAGGAAATTGGTCATCGTTATGTCGTGATACAATACTTTTATTTGAAAGGCCTCAGCCCAACAAATATAAAAGCTGAACTGGATTCTACTCTGGGTGAGTCTGCTCCTTAGTTTACAACAGTAAAATTTTGTGTTGCTGAGCTTAAACGAGGCCATACGGGCTGCCAAGACGAGCATCGCAGTGGTCGACCAAATGAGGTGACGACTCCAGAAATGGTGAAGATAATCTACAAAGCGGTACTGGATTATAGGCATTTCAAAAAGTGCGGTACATCGCATATTATTTGAAAATTTGGACATGAGAAAGCTGTGGGCAAGATGGGTGCCGCGTTTGCTCACACTCGAGCAAAAACAGTGTCGTGAAGATGTTTCAATTGAGTGTTTAGCGAAGTTTCACAGTAACATAGTAGAATTTTTGCGCTGTTTCATAACAATGGATGAAACATGGGTCCATCAATTTACACCCGAGACAAAAGAACAATCAAAACAATGGATTCAAAAGGGAGAACCGGCTCCAAAGAAGGCGAAGGCCGTTTCATCTGCAGGCAAGGTCATGTCGTCGATTTTTTGGGATGCGCGTGGGATAATTTTCATTGACTATCTTAAAGAAGGAAAAACTATCAACGGCCAGTATTATGCGAACTTATTGCAACGTTTGAACGAAGAAATCAAGCAAAAACAGCCGCATTTGGATAAGAAGAAAGTATTGTTTCATCAAGACAATGCACCAGCTCACAAATCCGTTAGTGCAATGGCCAAAATTAATGAATTAAAGTTTGAATTGCTACCTCATGCACCCTATTCACCAGGTTTAGACCCCTCGAATTATTTTCTTTTCCCAAACTTAAAAAAATGGCTCATTGGTCAAAGATTTTCCAACGATGAAGAAGTGTTGTCGGCAGTTAGTGGCTATTTTGAGGAGCAAGACCTTTCTTATTATAAAAATGGTATCAAACTTGAAAAATAAATAAACTTTTTTCCAAATTTTTTGTGTTTTCTTTGTTGGGTCGGGTACTTCTGGGGCCGCCCTCGTAGTATTAAAGCGTTGAAAACAAGCTCTAATTTGTGAAAAAATACTAAATCAAGAGAGCAGTAGACTTAACAGAATAAATCTATTTCCAATGAAAAAGAGCTTTTACTAGTTTTAGCCGAATGTTTATTGGAGTATGGCAAGCAAAAGCTCATAGCATGTGCAATGCCGTATAAATATTTTGATTAAGTAGTTTATATAGTCACAGGCGGTAAGGCGGTATCAAAGAAATGAATAGAGAATTGTTGGTATTAAGTGGAAGTCTTTTCGAGTGTGCCCAAAGATTTATTGCCTTTTTGTCCTCATCTAATTTACTCACACAATTCCCGATTTGTGAGCGCAAAGTTGACAAGTATATTTTCGACACCATCCCCGTACGATTAGGTGTATCGTAGTATGCATACAAACTAGGGGGAGATCATAAATGTATAAAAAGAAGAGTATATAACGAAGGATTGAGCCTTGTGAAACGTCCTTACAAAGTCCCAGCACGGTAGAAACATCACCGTTTAAGGAAACTTCCGGAAATATTTCCATATCCAAATCATTTCCACGGTGTTTCACTGAATCAAAACCTTTTCAAAAGTCCTTAAGACAAAATAGGGTTGCCTTAGCCATATCAAAGCTTTGAAAACTTTTCTAATTTCGGCCGTGGTGGTGTTTCTCAATCTGACAAAACTAGTTCTGTTTAAGCACGTCTGATAGGTTTTCCATCTACGATAAGCTTTTTCAGCATGAACTCGTAATGCTTTGCGAGTGTTGTTGTTCTGTATGTTGTAGATTGGAGAGGGAGATTGGATGTGAGTGACTAGAGATGAAAATCTATGTTTTTCTTGTTGGAATCCATCATTGGGGAACCAATAGATATAATTTCACTTCATATTTTATCGATATGACGCCTGGATGTTTCTTTATTTCTTGATTTTGCGGCTTCTTATTCAATTAGACAAGCAATTTGTTTTTCGATATTCTGACCAAATTCTTCCACGCATCTTACACTGTAATCGAAGATTGATAATTTGTCTATTATTAGTCTGACGAGTGAGTTATGATTGGATTCATTTGACTCATTGAGGCGCTTGATTGTAAGGAGCACTTGTGAGTGAGAGATACTGAAAAACTCGTCATAGAAGAACAGCAGATTTTCCGAAAACCCTTTAACGAGTTTCTTTTTTCTAGGCCGACACAAACAGCATAGAATATTTTGCGGCAGATCCCTTTACAGACAAAAAAGTCAGCATTGTTTTCGTTAAAAAAGCCGTGATGAACACCCTAAAACAAAAAACCAACACAAAAATAATTGCAAAGAAAATAGTTTAAAAAATGTACTAAGCGCACTGTCGCGAAATTAACAGACCAGTAGGTCAACAATAAAAAGGGTGCATCAGCGATTGCAATTTTTAGGGTGGGAAATTGAGCTATTAGATGTATTGAGGTGGAAGAAGCGAAAAAAGAATTATGGAGCAAGGTAGGAATGAGACTGAATACCCTGAAGGATTGAACTGAACTGAGCCACGATATTCACATCTCTATCAAACTCACCCACTGATGTAAGAATATATAAAAAGAGCTCGGTGATCAATGAGGGTTGGCAGTATTAAAATAGAATGTAGACAAAGGGTATTACAAAGCTTACAGGTAAGCATAAGAGGGACTGTATTTTAAAAGCTTGTACAATTGTTATGTCAATCGTTCATTTAAATTGTAGCACCAAAAATGAGGTGCAGGAATAAGGGTAAAACGATGTTTACATACTCGTATATTTATTATCACCAAAAGTTCAGCGGAACAGAAATTCGTAACTTGTAAATGAATTTGTTGGTAGTATTCCACTACAAATTGACATGGTGAAACCAGGTAAAGGACTATTACCACCAATCGTTATGTGTTTGAATTAAGTGGGTAAATGAAGGGACACCAGTCATCGAAGATGGCTGGGACATATAGATCGAATGGACACCAATGCTTTGCCCCGCAGAATCCTCAAATCTAATGCGGATGAACACTGCAGTAGAGGCGGACCTCAACTTAGGTGGCGAGCAAAAGTAGAAGGGGATCTCAACCGACTTTGAGTATGCAACTGGAGGTTGTAATCCAGTCCGGATTAACTGAAGAAGCTTGTAAGGTAAGGCCCAGGCTCAGCCTGTACTGTAGCGCCATTTTAGTAGGTAAGTAAGACAATTATAAAAAAAGGTCCACCTCATAAACAAGTGAACAACTCATAAACAACTAAAAATCGGATCATCCGTCTTTATATTCTTATTTCCTTCGCTCAATCAACTAAAGCTCGAAATTATCTAATTTTAAAATTGTCGCTAACAATTGTCTGGCTATTTCATTGAACGAAATCTTGAGATTATTTTTTTTTTTCAGTCCAACTCTAGTACTTGGCTTATGATACCCAAGTCGATTGTACACGATAGTGAGCTATATTCACATCCAAAAAATCTGAACTTCAGTGCCACCAAGTAAAGCGTCATCAACATTCCATTTAAATTCGCATCACCTTCTACATATCACACAAAACATCCAAAACAGCCTTTACACAAACAAGCTGGCTTTTGCAAGCATTTAACATTTTCAGAATAGGACGAGCTAAAGCTTAAACTACTTTTAAAAGAACATTGATCTCACAGATGCATGTACGATTCAAAGAATCAATTTTACTCAATTTCTTCGTCATCTACTCGTTTGAACATCACGTCGTATTGTCAAAAAGAAAAAAAACAATTACATACAACGACAATGTCAAATGCGCAAACCAGCATGCGACTCATTGAAATTCAAAAAGCACACCACAAAATATTTTCCTACTTGGCAGAGACATTTTAAAAGTGAATTGTTGAAGAATTTTTGTGTTTTTTTATTTCTGTGATAAAAAGCAATACATTTCTTGTCACGGGATTTATGTCCTTGTCCTTATGGGGTATCAATATTAATCAGCTACAGAGCTATCAGCAAATATAAGCGAACAGAAGTGAGCTAGCGCATTGGGGATACAAAATCCTCAAAGGTAGAATATCCTTATCTTTCAAAGATTTCAACTGTTTTACTTTAATCATTGTCACCATCATTCTTCAGCATGGCGAACATGTAGCAACACTCACTATGACCGGATATGTGTTTTGAATCTCTCTGGGGAATGTTGCTGCAAAAACATACTATGTTGCTTCTACTCATGATGATGGTGGTCATAAGGATCGGTTATGACGGGTCAACATGGGTCAAAGGGTTGCGCATAGTGAATATGCTGTGTCAAGCTATCATCGTTAGAGTGCCTTAAATGCAAGAAACGACTAAAGGAGTCGACTTGATGTTTTTATGATTACCCTAGACACACAGACATGAATGTGAAGCAGTCTATCCTTAACAGTGGGTGGCCATTAAAAAGAAAAAAAAAAAAAAAATAAATAAATAAATATTGTCCTCCACAGTGCCAATGGGAATAGTTGTAGTGGTGGAGACTCTTGTGGTTTAATAGTGGAATGTGAATGTAATTGCACTTGATATGGATGCTTAAGGCAACATCTAGGACAGCACGTACTACGTACACATATGCTCTCCGTATAGAAATGCTCAGAGCTAGAAACCATATGCTCATCAGAGAGATGCGAGCTTTCCTAAAGCACACCATCGACGTATGGATGTACTCACAAGTGATTTTGATGGATAACCCAACGGCAAAAACTTTGTCAACTGGTTTTTCGAAAACTCACTCTAAGATACGATACACAAACAGAAACTCATTCTAGAAAATAATGGAGAATTAAAGTCAACGGAAATGACTTTGAAATTTATTATCTAACCGACGCGGTAAATTCGTTTATTAAATTGGTGCCTCTTTCAAGCTTCAGTTGATAATCTTCAGACACACGCTGTTCCGGATTGAAAATTTTGGTTTGTTTTTTTGTTTGTCACGGTTGTTCGGTATACCGAGGAAATAAACCAAACAAAAAATAAGTATTATATGAACAAAGTTTTGAAATGGCGTATGTTGATTTGATTGGCAGAAGTAGGCGAAAAATATGGCCTAAAGTTTTGTCGATTTTCTGGATTATTTAGATTCTTATTTGACTCTGGAAGGACATTATTACTGCGGATTATTACATTATTACTTACTCAAATTTGAAAAAAAGCTTCTCATTGACCGCTCTTCTATGAGTGAAGGCAAGCGTATAGAAACGCTTCTGTCGGATGAAGTGATGGGTGATAATAAAATATCCGAATTTGTTCGCAGACTTCAAACTTTGGATGGACAATCCACGATTGTGAGAGAAAGTTTAATTTTCGAGCTATGGAAGTGAAGACTTCCAACATTGTTCAAAGTTTCAATAAACTATAGCTCCAAAACAAGCATGGAACAACTTCTGGAGGTAGCTGATGAAAATTGGGGTGAAAAGTAGCCTCCTGAATGATTTTTTTTTTTAAATGTTTTTTTTTTATTTTATTCAATATAGTCCACTTTTAGTTTGATACACTTATTCCCGCGATTTTCCAACTTCTTGATCCCGTCCGAAAAGTAATTTTCCGGGACGTCTGGTTGCGATGCTCTTGTGCGCCGGCGTATTGTTTTCTTTTCGCTTCATGTGAGGCCATTTTGCAGCGATTTCGGCCTTCAATCGCTCCAATAATGCACAGTAATACTCGGTGTTGATGGTTTTTCCTTTTTTGAGGTAGTCCACGAAGAGTATGCCATGACAATCCCAGAAAACCGACGCCATAATCTTTCCGACCCATCGACCCTCCCTCGGCCGCTTCTGAGTATTCGTGCCGAATTCAGTCCATTGCCGGGCACTCATTCTGTTCTTTGGTGTGTAATAATGGATCCAAGTTACATCAATAATTACCAATCGACGCCAAAAGTCCGCCTGATTCCGCATTAGCAAGTCCAAACACTCTTTCGAAGTGTTCTCGCGTTCGTGTTTTTGGTCAGAAGTGAGTATGCGCGGCACCCAGCGGCAGGATTACTTTTTCATATGCAGAATATTGCCCAAAATTTGGTATATATTTGTGGTATCTGTTAGCTAGCGCACCTTCACTTTCCGGTCAGTCAACAACATTTTATGTAATTTTTTGACATTATCTTCTGTAACCGCATCGGAGGGCCTACCGCTACGGACTTGATCGGTAATGGTCAAAACCAATATTTGACTATGTAATCTGATGGGGCATTAGCCCCATAATATTTATACAACTTTTCTTTTGTTTCCTTCGCCGTTTTGCCTTTCAAAAAATAATGTTTTATGACAGAATGAAAATCGTTTTTGTTCATACTTAACATGATGCCAAACACGTCAACTACAATCAGCTGTCAAAACAAAACTGAAGAAAATATCTAAATATGAACGGACTTCTAGGCACCATAACTTTTTTTGCAGTAGCAGCTCATTCTGGCGGTCAAGGAGGTTACTTTTCACCCCACCTAGTATACTAACAGCAAAATACATCCACGTTCTCCATTGCGACCCATCCGGAGAAAACAATCAGTGAACTCATTAGCCTTAATCAAAACCTGCAATCACAAATAAACGATATTAAATCAAACCTCTCACAAATGATTTAAAAAAAATGTCGGTCGCGAAATCCATCTAGAATAAATCCTTCCATAAACTCTCAATGCAATCTCATTCTAAAAAGAAAAACAATACAATCATTTGTTAGTACCACACTAAATGGGGACGAAATGCACAAAAATGCAGCAAGCCGTGCAATTTCAATAATAACCCAAACTAGACTCTACTGTCATTATGACAGCAAAAGACGGTAGTATTAGCAACTTAGAAAGCCGTATTTTTGTCAAAGACCCAATTTCAGGCATAACATTCTTGATAGATTCCGGTTCTGATGTCTCTGCTATTCCAGCATCCCAATGCGGGGCCCAGTGTTCAATGCCGGACCATTTCATTTCTGCAGCCAATGGCTCGTCCATCAAAGTTTTTGATACAAAATATCTTCGTACAAGTCTAGGGTTCAGACGCACATATGACCACATCTTCTTAATCGCATCGGTCACTTAACCGATTATAGGTGCTGATTTTTTACGAAAAACCGGACTCATTAGAGATGTAAAAAATCCTTTCCTAATGAAACCACCAGTACATAACATTATAACAAAAAGTTCCACTGCTAAACTATCGTCCAAGATGCTTAAACAACGCAAAGTTAATAATATTAAGGGATGAATTCAATTACATGCTACAGATGGAGATTTGTCAACCACCTTCGTCACCATGTGCTTCTCCGCTTCACATGGCATTAAAACGAGAAGCAAACGACTGGAGACCTTGCGGTGATTACCGTGTTTTAAGTGCAATCACAATCCCCGATAGATACCATCTTCTATTGTACATATACATGATGTTACCACCATCTTTCACGGATGTACAGTTTTCTTGAAAATAGACCTAGTGTGTGCTTATCACTACATACCGATGGCCCAAGAAGACATCATCAAGACAGAGGTGACCACCACCTTTGGGTTGTTCGAATTCACTCGTATGTCATTCGGGCTACGAAACGCAATTCAAACATTTCAGCGATTTATGCATCAGGTCATGAAGGATCTGGAGTTTATATTTGTCTATGTGGACGACATCTTGGTCGTTAGTAAGTTGGAAGAATTGCATAAAAATCATCTCAAATGCCATTAAAGCCACTAAATGCGTTTTCGGTGCACCCACATTGCAGTTTTTAGGGTTTGAGAGTTAAAGAAAATGAAATTAGGCCTTCCCCGAACCTGAAGCTATCAAAATTGCACAACGTTTCATAGGAATGGTAAACTATCACCACCGTTTCATACCACACCTAGCAGGTACCTTTGCACCGATTTACGACCATCTGGGTCAACTTCTCAAAACTAAAACAAAATTAAAAGTTTTTACTTGGCCTTAAGAGTGCCAAAAAGCATTTGCAAGAGCTAAACAACAACTTGCTGAGGCAACACTCCTTGTTCACCCACAAGAAAATGCAAAACTTTGCATCTAACACAGATATCGGAGCAGTATTTCAACAGATGAAAGGAGACACATGAGAACCAATCGCTTTTTACAGCAAAAAGTTGTCCCCCACACAATCTCGATACTCTGCATTCGATAGGGAGCTGCTTGCCATCTACATGGCAATTCAGCATTTTATGAATTTTGTTGAATGCCAAAATTGTTCGGTTCTTACGGACCGAAAACCACTCACGACTGCGCTTACAATAAAAACTAAGCGTAGTCCGAGACAAGAACGGCAGCTTGACTTCATAGCGCAATTCACTAACGACATAAGGTATGTCAAGGGGTCGCAGAACATCGTCGACGACACCCTTACTTATCTAGAAGTCAATTCACTCGAAGTATCGAACAATTGGCTGAAGCCCAAGTCGCTAATGAAGAACTCGATCTACTTATCAGACATCCGTTAAAAAACTCCAGAGTGAAACTTCAACTAGTAAAGATACCTGCTTCCAAAAAAAACCTTGTGGTGTGAAACATCTACAGACATTAACAGACTTTATGTGCCGCGAAATAAACGAAAGTCCTTGTTCGACGCAATTCATTCAATTGCACATCGAGTAGTTCGGGCCACACGAAAAAAAAATTACCAGGATTTACTTCTGGCCCAAAATGAACCATGATATAAACTCATGGACTAAAACTTGCTTTTCATGCTAGAAGGAAAAGGTTCACAGGCACATCAAAACGCAGTCTGACCAAATTAAAATCCCTGCGGGTAGATTTTAGCACCTAGATATCCGCAATCGAACGAGTACAAATATTTGCTTACAATCGTTGACAGGTTTTCTAGATGACCTACCAATGTGGGATATTGGTGTGGAGACAATCGCCAAGACGTATTTTAATGAGCACGTTTCTCGATTCGGAGTACCAAATATCATAACAACTGACCAAAACTCACAATTTGAATCAAAGCTCTTTAGAGAACTTACAAATTTCCTCTGTACCATTACATATCCGCACGACGGCCTAACACCCACCGGCCAATCGTATGGTGGAAAGACTTCACCGACAATAAAAATCAGCCATTCGAACTTCAGGAATGACAAAAAATTGGTCACATGCGCTTTCTCTAATATTGCTAGGTATCCGAACAACCATCAAGAAAGACACAAATCAAACCCCATCTCAACTCCTGTACGGAGAGAATATTAGATTACCGAAGAATCTTTCTTTTGTATCCGCAAATGATTCAAACGATTTTTCTGAACAATTAAAATTATTTTTCCCAAACATACCAAAAGAAAATTTACAAACCCAAAAAGCAACAATATAAAGTTCTATTCATTTCCCAAACACAATACACACTTGCCAGCAATTCTTTAGAATCTCCTTATGAAGGTCCTTTTAAAGTATTAAAAAAAAATTGCGTAAACAATTTGTATAGTAATTGAAAAAGCCAGAAAAACATTATCCGTCGCAATTGCCAGAATCAAACCATTTAATGGTATCGATAACTGTCAAATAAACATCAGGTCGTTGCGCTGGCGGGGGGTGATGTAGCGACCACGTAATTTAATAGTTCGTGCTACTCTTGGCTAGAGGAAGGAGTTTATGCCACGGAAAATAAAATGAGGTAGTTCACGATCAAGCATGAAGAAGGAAAGAAACAGGAAGTTGTCATAAAGAAATAAATTAAGTTTGAATATATGGATTAAGTTAATAAAGAATAAATGTTTGTGAATAATGCTCCGCATCTTTTAAGGGTATGTTTGTGGCAAACATTGCAGCGAATTCTGTTTTGTTTTCTTGTTGGGATTCCGACCAATATTTTGTTAAAATTGCAGAAACAAGTGGACGCCGAAATTCTAAACATTCTAGTATCAATCTATAACTTTTAGAAAGGCTCCATGCATTGACCGTAGATAAAGCTATAAGCCACATAATTATCGACGAATACCACTTTTTTCCTCTGATACTTATGGAATGGTTTGAAACATTGTTGTCCATTTGATCAACTCCCCCGATATAACAATTAGGGCATACAGCACTTTTTGAGTTCACTAACAACGTACCCCTTAGCTGAACCAACTGTTTCACTTCCCTAAGCATTAGATAGCATTGGGACTACTCGGTTATCTTTTCATTTTGCCAATATTATCTAATTGGTTTTGTCGACAAATAACTCAAATGTACCTCGGATGTTCTTGTCTAAAAGCCCAGAAATATTTTTAAGACTTTTGTCATTTTGTCTGATTTGTTAAGAGTGTCATTATTTGTAAAAATAGAATCAAATTTATCTCTGCTCATAAATTTCGAAACTAGCTTATTATTATACATTACTTCACACGTTCTTCCCAAAAAATTCTTCGCCATTTATTATGCACATAACCACTCAAAATGAGAACTTCAAAAAATGTGTACATATTATTATTTTCTATTTCCAATATTGTTTCAGCCACTGCTCGAGAAATGAAATCTTGTGAAATAAACAGCTCTAAAAATCAAGTGGCTTACTATTTCCTGAAAGATTTAACGATGGAATGAATGAACTGAATGAACCGAGAAACGATATCAGAGGAAGATTGTCCTTATTTATATCAGACCGATCTTGCTTTATTTTGATGAATCTTCGTATATTACTTTGACACAATAAGGCTGGAGAACACGATTCCTAATTAGAATTTTGCTCAATGTCTTGAATTATCACATCTTTCAAGAATCCAATAACAGAATCATCTAACAGTTGGTTGCCACTCAAGAGGTTAGAATCGTTTAGCTCTTCTCAGTCTGAGTCTTCATCAGTGAAGTAATTGTTTTCCGGAGGAGTTATAAAAATTGTATCGGGAATAACCAAATCATTAGACTCACTTTCCATGGCCTCTTATTTATTAGCAAGTGATAATATAGCTTTCCTAAAAAACCAAAAAAAAAGAATTAATTCTTCTTAAAAACCCAATGGTGCACTAATGCACAACAGACATTTCAATAGCAAAAAAGTAGAAGTAGTAGAAGATAATTTATTTTTTTTATATTTCTTTACTACGTTGAAATTCAGCATTTTCAGCATTTAACATTGCACAACTTAACGGTGGATAAATTAATAACAAACTTACCAAAAACTTGCACAACATAACTTCAACGCAAAACGTAAAAAACAACAATGAAACTGTCAATTCTTTTAACTGAATGTAACCGCTACTTCAATCAGAACATTTTTACTTACATCATTGAGTTCTTTAGGTCAAATACATACACCTGAAACCATTTTACACAATGCACCTACTTTGGTGCATTAATGTACCAGTGGGATTAAATGAGTTAAAGCTGGCAATGCTGAAAGCTTGACCGATAGAAGAACTGTTAAATCTGCTCAGACGGTCAACCGCATGTATCTTGGACTTCATCTTGGATACGTAACCTTATTATACGCATATTTGAATTACTATATTATTAAAGCTGAATTATAACAGGTCATATAAAAAGTTTTCGAGATTTTTTGGTATATTTTTGGCCATTATTATCTATGACCTTTTGCCATTTTCCAGGTAGCTTCATAATTCTATCGGTGTTGAACTTATTTGGTTGATTAGCGAAAAACTTGGCCAAGTGATTCTCAGCGGCTCTTCAGTCGGCCAATTTATTACCATCAAGAGAATTTTGCAAAGACCAAAACAGGTGGTTTATGTTCCGTCTCCGGCCATTGACCATGATAGCTTGCATTAGATTATTTATTTAATCCATTTTTTATCCCTCTTTACGTTTTAGCAGCGTTTCACTGCTGCTTATTCAGTCAATTAAATTTCTTTGCATTAATTCATGTGGCACCCAAACATAAATCTTCTTTGAGTAGCCTGCTCGTTTTAGATGATTCCAAACTGTCATACAGAAACACCCTTTGATATCTCCAAACAGCTTCTGTGCCGGTTTTGTTCCATCAGTTGCAAAATTTCATCGCCTTTTTCAGTGACAGGCCGACAAGTACGAGCAGCATATTTTACATGGAAATTTCCGGACTGGAATCGAACGAACCATTCCTGGGTCCGGCGTTCACTCACAGTATTCTTACAGTAAGCTGCACAAAATTTTCAGCATGTTTTTGCAGTGTTTTTCCCTTTTTAATAGTAAATTAATCAGCATCACAGCGTATTTCTTCAAATATTTCACTCATATTCAAATCAGTATAACCTTTAACACGAGCAACGAATTACACAGCTTTCTTCAAAAAAATGTAGCCTGACATGTCACCTTTTACGTGTTCGTGAAACACAATCAGATTAATGTTTCCAGATAAATGGACACCAACACAATCTAGTGACAAAAAACCGCGGAGACTTTTTATATCAATAAGATATTAAATATATATATAGGGTGATTCATCGTGAGGTTTGATTTTCAAGAGGCCCTTTTTGACAGATCACGGATGACTCTTATCAAACTGCTTTGTCATATTTATTCAGTACTGTTTGGCAAGTCATCATAGAAAGATTCACATCACAATAGCTGTATTACTAAAATCAGCATTGTGTTGGAAATGTTTTTCGTGTGATTAGAGATACTTGCGCTGCGCCTAATTGATCTACTGAAACCACTAATGCCAATACTATTCGCAAATTTGAGTCCCATTTTACACATTGGGTGTATAACTTCATTCGTGTGGTTTGCTAAGAGATGGCGTAACTTGTGTTATTCTCTTGTTATTATTCCATTGGAACATGCGTTGGAAAGCTACTGTCATTATACGTCATTTCAGTGTATGACATTCATTTGAAGCGTAAACAACAATAATTTTTTTTTCACTCAAATATGTCGATCTTTTTGCTTGAAAAAAAGTGTTTTTGCGGGGAGTTCTTCTTTATGAACAAAACTGCTGCCGAAAGTCATCGTATTTTAGTGGAAGTTTATGGTGAACATGCACTAGCTGAGCGAACGTGCCAAAAGTGGTTTCCACGATTTAAAAGTGGTGCTTTTGGCTTAGAAGACGATGAACGTCCTGGGCAGCCAAAAAAGTTTGAAGATGAAGAACTGGAAGCATTACTCTATGAAGATTTTTACCAAATACAAGAAGAGCTAGCAGAATCTTTGGGTGTCACTCAAGCAGCCATTTTAAAACGTTGAAAAGCAGCTGAATATATTCAAAAGCAAGAAAATTGGGTTCCACATGAACTCAAGTTGAGAGACGTCGAAAGGCAGTTTTGCATGTCCGAAATACTGCTGGAATGCCACAAAAGGAAGTCATTTTTGCATCGGATTGTTACTGGTGGTGAAAAATGGATCCATTACGACAACCCCAAGTGCAAAAAATTATATGTGAAACCCGGCCAACCAGCCAAATCAACGGCAAAGCCGAATATCCATGGCGCGAAGGTAATGCTCTGTATTTGGTGGGGTCAGATTGGTGTGCTGTATTATGAGCTGCTAAAACCGGGTGAAACCATCAATGGACAACGCTACCGAACACAATTAATCCGTTTGAAGAGAGCAGTAGCCGAAAAACGCCCGGAATATGCGACCAGACACGAGGCAATAATTTTCCATCATGACAACGCTCGGCCCCACGTTGCTATACCGGTTAAGAACTATTTGGAAAACAGTGAATGGGAAGTCTTACCCCACCCGCCTTATAGCCCAGACCTTGCCCCTTCTGACTACCATTTGTTCCGGTCGATGCAGAACGCCCTCACTGAAATACGGTTCACATCATAGCAGAATATCAAAAATTGGCTTGATTAATTTTTGGCTGCCAAGCCGGCGCAGTTCTTTTGGGATGGGATTCACAAATTGCCAGAAAGATGTGAAAAAATCATAGCTTCAGATGCGCAGTACTTTGAATAATACTATTGAACATGTTCAAATTTTGAAAAAAAAAAAAAATGCTGGGATTAAATTACATACCCAATAAGTGGATGACACTCGACCGGTTAGACCACATTCAGCACGTAGTGAAGAGACTATAGCAGCTGTAGCTGAAAGTGTACGTGAAGACCGTGACGAATCGATTCGTCGTCGTTCTCAGCAGCTTGGCTTAGCCTATTCGACAACTTGGCGTATTTAACGTGAGGATCTCGGCTTATGGTAAAAGCGTATATAATTCAACGTGTGCAAGAATTGAAGCCATAGCGACTTGAATTTGCGTCATATTTTCAGTGAATGGGCTCTGGAAAAACTCAATGAAAATCCGGTGTTTTATCGTGAAATTTTGTTCAGTGATGAGGCCCATTTCTGGCTCAATGGATACGTTAATAAACAAAATTGCCGTATTTGGGCTGATTAGCAATCCAAAGAGTACCAAGAGCTACCATTAAATCCATTAAAAACAACGGAATGGTGTGGTTTATGGGCTGGTGGAATCATTCGTCCATATTTCTTCAAAAATAAGGCAAATCAAAATGTTACCGTCAATGGTAACCATTATCGCGCCATGTTAACGGACTATGTGCTTCCTGAAATTCAAGCACATGGTCTCGGTGAGCTCTGGTTTCAACGAGACGGTGCTACGAGCCACACAGCGCGTGAAACCATCGACTTGTTGAGAAATAATTTTGGTGAGCACTTAATTTCACGTTTTGCTTCGGCAAATTTGCCGCCTAGATCGTGCGATATCACATCTTTGGACTATTTTTTTCTGGGGATATGTAAAGTCTCACATTACTCGTGTTATCCGCGAGATACCAGTTGCTACGCACGAACGATTCGCCCAAAATTGGACCTTCCAAATGAACCACCTTAGACGTAGTCAAAAAGTAAATGCCATGAATTTTTCTTTTAACCGATAATAAAAATTTTAAGTTCACTTTTAAATTTATGTATTTTATTTTACATTATAAATCAAACTTTATGATGAATCACCCTATATATATATCGTAATGTGTTCCAACTGAATTTTATCAGCAAATACATAACTCAGAGTAACATATGGGGAAATAGCCAGCCCTTAAAAATGGTCACAATATATATAATTATGTTAAAACCTGTATAAATATAAACGAAAGTACAGAATTTTTTCTCTTTCAGAAATTAAACAAATAATTTGCCATTTGCAAATTATCACTCCAATGAAAATGCGGCGCTGTGTTTATTTAAACAGTGTCTATAAAATAACTCAAAAATATTTTTTTTTTCAACTCAGACCAAGCAGTGAACTTCTCCAAATTTTATATTCATAAAAAAGTAAACAGAAATACAGAGGAGAGCAGAAAAAAATGGAATTTAACTTTATCTAAATTAAAATTCCAATTTTAACACTTAAACACATATAAGCAATTAACGAAGCCATTTAGACCATTTGATGGTAAACAACGCAGCAGTCTAAGTCGTTCGTCTGATCGGAATGTTTTTTTTTTTTTTCAGTTTAAAAAAAAATTAAAACTAAACGACCGACAAATAAAAAGATCAAAGTTACCTCCAGGGACATATTGATTTATAAATAAGAAAAAAAAAAAACAAGAATTAAAATGGTGTACTTCTGAAACAGGAGTGGGTAGTAACCGAGCCTTCGATTTTGGGTGAACGTGCATTTGCTTTGAGAAGATATTATTTAATCGACGTTCTCAAAAATACACCACCACCTGGATAATTGTTTCACACTTCATGTTAAAATAATTGTGGTGGTGAATTAAAATTGAAATTAAAATTGTTGAGGGTTTTTTTTTTTTTTTTTTTAATTTTCAAGTTGAAAAGAAAAAGTTTTTAATCAATTTAATGGCCGCAATTATTATTTCAATAGATGGCTGCCATTACCTAGTGTATATTAAAAAAATGTGATGAGGATTAGAGAAAGTGATTAAATGAATAGCAGATGAGATTAGGAGGAAAAGAAAACTATTCAAATCTCTTAATTGAAAGTGTTTTCAATTTAGAACATATTATTTGATTACTTGTGTTTGAAAATGGATTTGCTAATTAAGTGGACCAAGTCTAAAGCGGCTTGGGCGAGTAGTTAAGGGTTTCGTTGTCCAAGGGATATCTGGCTTTATGTCCGATAATTAATTAGTTGGCTTCTATACGAGAATTGTGGTACGATTTTGATGCACGAGCAAACAAAAAGCGCAAACGGAACAAGAGGTCATTTCAGAAAGCCATTACGCTTGACATTGTGGGAATTGTGTTGTTTTCTGTGTTTTAACCACCAATCTTTTTTCTTTGGTTCTATTGATACATATTCGTCACTAGTTTCGCACTTAAATAAACTCGAACTCGACTTCGTTCATATGGCCACTTCGCGCACGTTTGCAGCGGTCGATTCGTTGGACCCAAGTTTCAAGGACTTGGCTACACATTTCGGTCGAAACGGCCGCTATTTCGCGTTCTATGTTGGCTCTGAGCTCTTTCAACGTCGTCGGCGTGTTGGCATAAACCAATGACTTAACGTAGCCCCACAGAAGATAGTCAAGTGGCGTTAAATCACACGATCGAGGCGGGCAATCAACGGGCCTATGTCTTGAGATAACACGCTCACCGTACTTACTCTTCAATAAATCGAATGTAGCGTGTGCTGTGTGGCTGGTGGCACTATCCTGTTGAAACCACATGTCGTCCAAGTCGTCCATATCTTCCAATTCGGGTCAAAAATAATCGGTGATCATGGCGCGATAACGCTGACCATTCACAGTAACGTGACGATCGTTACGTCGACGAAAAAATATGGCCCAATAACGCCGCCGGCATGCAAACCGCACCAAATAGTAATTTTTTGTGGATGAAGTGGTGATTCATGAAGCACATGTGGGTTTTCACCTGACCAATAACGCATATTTTGCTCATTGAGCCAAAAATGAGCTCGTCACTGAAGATGATTTTGCGATGAAATTCATCATCTTGGCGCATCTTCTCCAGAACCCAATCGGAAAACGTACGTCGCTTCAAATGGTCCATCGGCTTCAATTCTTGAGTCAGCTTGATCTTGCATGGGTGTAAACCAAGATCCTTACGCAAAATACGCCATAATGTGGTCTGAGCGATGCCCAATTCTTGAGAACGCCGTGGAATTGACTGATTTGGATCGTTTGCTACGGACGTCTGAACGGCAGCGATATTTTTGACACTTCGACCAACACGTTGTCTCACTGGCATGGCAACATCACACAACGAATATGTAGACTCAAATTTTTGCACCAAACTTGTTATTGCCTGTCTACTAGGGCGAGAATTACGACCGAAAATTGGAGTTAACGCTCTTAAAGTTGCAGTCACCGACTCCGAATATCTGTAGAAAATTTTTATAATTTGCAGACGTTGCTCGTTAGTGTACTTTACCATGATGAAAATGTTGAGTTTGATGATTGGTGAAAGAGTGCGTTCACAAATTAAATTCAAAGTTGTCAAGTCCCTATTGGAAAACCCTATACCTTAATCTTTCCATTCAAACTATTGGTAATACACTTATGTTGCCGCATAGTTCAAATAAATCATCGCATAAGTTTTGAGCTGATGTTATTGTTCGAATTAAATGCAAATCCGAGTGACACAAAGTCCTTAAGTTAAGTAAGGTTAAAGTGGATAATAAGGTAGTACTAGGCACAAGAAGGGGCAGTCGTAGTCTCTTAGGAAATAATTAAAATTAAAACTGAAATACTCAATTTCCCTGCAAAATATGTGGAGAAGCAATGGCAATGATCTTATTGGAAATAGAATTTGAGTTTTACAGCTGGCTCTACTAGAAAGTAATATGGTAATCCGATTTGCGATAAGGTTTTCAAGCCTCTAGTTTAGATTATCGGCAACAACGCGAAGAAGATTATCTTCGAAGTTATATATTGTTACAATAACTTAGTTTTTGTGATGAAGAAATACTCAAACTCACAGGCTGAGGAGTATTTTGACACACTGAGGACGTTTAACCGGACCGTGTTATTTACCTTCAGAAGCATGGGTAATAATCTAATTTGATTTTGGTGCCACGTGGTTTGGCTTAATGAAATTATGAGAAGTGATTTGATATTGAACCAGTGAAGAAGCTACCTTGTTCCACCGTATAAAAACCAAGGCCACACGAAAAATTTAAATAAAAACCGACCGGTGAAGCTAACGTCGCAGGCTTTACTCGTAAAAACATATGGTATGTGAAAATTCTAGACATTAAACTTTTTATCTCGGTAAATATTAATGCGGATTTGTGGGAGGCAAGCCGACATATAATACAATTTAAAGTTCAGGGAGAAATATCGCGACGCTTCAAAAAGTATGCATTTAGTCTTCATCGTTTTGGCGTTTTTCTGAACTTTCAGATAGCTGACATGGCCGAAATGTACGCTAACTTTAGAACAAAAAATAAATGTACAGTGGGGATTACCGGAATATTCAGATGAAAGTTGGATTACAAGGTATAAGATTCTATTGAAGCTGCACATGACAGACCTTCAAGCAACTTTAAGTAATTAGATAAAACCCTGTTAGATAAGGAATAACGAATCAGGCATGTAAACACGAAGGCTTTTTCGAACCCACGAACTCAACTCATGACATCTTATATCAAATAGTCATTATGTCGAAGTGCGAAAATTAGTTAATTACTTGGACCATGTATTAGCTACTGAGGAAGTCTCGAAGTTAATGCCACACGAAAAGTTTGCGTAGAGTGCCTTAAATAGGGCGAAAACTTTGCAGTAATTCGTCAGAAAAAAAAGCCATTTACGTAAGCAAAGGTTTGTTATAAACGACAGTTGCTCCTCTTCGTTTTTTCATACGCATAGCAGAGTCGGAAAAGAAGTACCCAAAAAAGTATACTAAAAGAGAAAACGACAACAATATCAGCATGTATGATAAAAAATTAACTAATAAACGGACAGTCACATTAAGCACAGTATTGAAAGATTCCCATTAGATTTCAATGTATTGAAGTCTAGTCTCTATGATGTCGCATATACAAATAAGATTAACGCCGATACCAAAACGTGCCAAGGCTTTATGCAGCTCATCTCTGTAGATCTTGATTATATGCGCCAAATTGTATACAAAAAATTCGAATTAAAAGATAAGATAGAAAGAAAGAAAGAAAGAAAGGTGGTGGCATACCGCTGAATGATCTCAGATTCTTTAAGAACTATCTTCAAATGGTAGTGGAGTCACCTTGGGTACTGCTCGGGATATATTGCCGTTCTACGTTTAAATATTGACTATTCAAACATACCCATCTTTGCAAATGATTTCAGTTATGCGTTTAAGAGCCCATTTTTAAGGAGGCAGATTGTCATCGAACACCGACACCATCATTCCAGACCTTACGTCTGAGAATGTAGAATTCCATTTGAAGTTGTGCAACATATGGTATTCACGAGACCAGCGCCTCCAAAAATGTTGACAAATAGGATTAAATTGTTGCCAGTGGCTAAGTTGAGATAAGCTTATGTAACCAGTTTCAGCAAACTAAGTGCAAAGATCACCGATTATGAAATGTCGAGGAATCAGAGCCGATTCTTTACTTGGTGGAATGTGATGGACTGAACGTTCTTTCGAAGTTCAGCTAATTCGTTACTGGCTCCCAGAACAGAACAAATGACGACGAACAGTGAAAATTCCACCCACATAAATACCCATATAAGTTCTTGTTGTACGATTTCCTTTAACTCTTAACGTTGTTCGAAAAGGGAAATAAAAGTCTTGAAGACAGAACTTGTTCCAATATCTGTTCTCGCAATTTTGGATGAATTTGAAAGCACCGCAGAGAATAGTACACAATTTTTTTTGCCGGAATATCAATGATCCAAGGCATCTGCTTTGAAATTGACACCATCGCCTGAGTAACTGCATGTACGAGTATATTATACTAATAGTACTTCAGATAGCCAATAACAAACAGGTCCGAATTTGGTAAAAGAATTTGATGCTGATTATCATAGGGCAACTCCGAAAGTTCAAGGCGTCCGCCAACACGCATCAAATATGTTTACAGGATCGGGCTGCAAAAATGTATTGAGCTTTCTGATTTGGCTCCTTACATCAAAGACTTTATTTTTCGATTTCAGACTTGCTATTTCACTCGGGTGCCTATTTCGTTCAATACAGTATTGAATTTTTTGGCACAGCAGTCTCGAACTCGCCAGCTGAAAATTCACCCACCCACAATTTTTCATTTCGATGTTTCCTTGAAAATGTTTTCTTAATTTTTTTTATAAATCTGTGACAGCATGAGAAAACTCTGACAGTGTCTGTATAATTATGTACGAATTTTGTTTTTTTTAATAAAATCTTCGGGTTCAGTATCAAAAATATTTTTATTCAGTGCTCCAACTAAAACTGAATTCCATTTTAACGTTCCAAAACATTCTTTAAAAAGAAATGTTTTTTCGTTGCAGTCCATTGATGATAATGAAAAACCGTAAAATCAGGAGTTTTGTAGGAAGTTTTTAACAATCGCTTCCCTTGATATAATGTCAGCTATCCACATACCTCCATGTTGCATCCCTAGTCATTTCCAGTATAAGGGATACGCAATTGGCCACGAATGTGTTCTGAGAAAATAGGTGGTCGTTAAGCCAATCGATAACGACCTCTGAATCTGTCCACAGTACAATTTGCTTGCTATAAGGCGAATGACATTGGCTTGAATACCGACCTGGAAGTCGAGTTCTTGTACACAATTTCTAGCTTCAATAAGAAACAGAGAACTGATGATTCGAGAGCTCGGGTTCCACCCAGTTCAATAAGGAGAACATGGCATATAATGTCATTTCCGACGGTAGGGTACTACCCCCATTCATTTCGAAAGAACAGCTCCAAACGATCTTCGAATCGTTTAGAAATAAAAAATCAGTAAGAAGCGATGTAATAAAGAATATTGTGCTTCGACTTCTCCCAATAGAAGCGGTGGGCATTGATACTACCCTGTTTAATAATTCAATGAATATAGCCCATTATCCAGCGCATTGGAAAACTGCGGTGGTACATCCCATCCCTAAAAGGGATAAAGACACATCCAGTCCGGCGAATCTCCGTTCAATCAGTCTTCTTCCAAATATCGGTAAGGTATTCGAGAAAGTGATCAACAGAGTGCTGACTAAGTGGGTTGAGGATAAAAATACAGTTCCGGATAATCAATTCGGTTTCAAGGCGAAGCATGATGTCATTCATGCAGCGTCTAAACTGGTTTCTGATATTCGATTGAACAAAGGCAAGAACCAGTGCACAGGTGTTTACCTGATTGACTTAGAGAAGGCCTTCGATACCGCATGGTTAGAGGGACTCTTTTCAAGATGAACAGGTTAGGCATTAGTAAACCACTGCTGTTTATTCTTTACAATATGTTAACAGATATATAGTTCATCGTGAAAAATGGCGATGTGACTTTTGCTGGAATATTTCACATTAAAAACGGTCTGTAACAAGGTGCGATAAGTTCGCCGTTCCTATTCAACACTTACATAAGTGATCTGAAAGGTTCACTTCACCAGGTCCAATGATTGATTAATATACTTTTGCAACTTGACTTCGATAAAGTTAAACGATATTGCTGTAATTGGAAGTTGAAAATCAACTTTCAGAAGTCAGAAACCATTCCGTTTAGGACGCTTTGTCTGGGGATAAGAGATAACAGAAAGAATTACCAGAAGTTTTCTATCGACGGACTTCATGAACAGCAACTTGCTTGTCGAAATGTAGTCAGATGCCTAAGGATATGGCTAGACCAATATCTATATATTAAGAGATGCTTTTGCCTCTAAAAAGAGACTACTTTATAAGAGCCAACTTAATGCGAGGATGAGTGTAATCTACTACATGGCCCTTATCCGGTCTATGCTTGTATTTGGATGTCCCGTGTGGTTCAACGTGAGAGCAAGTTTATTGGAAAAGATTCGGGTGTTTGAGAGGGCTTGTTTAAGGACTTGTCTGAGTACATCAAATTCTATCATAATGAAGTCTTATACAATAGTTCGAACCTAATAAGAGTGGACAATTTCGTCATTAAATTGACTCGAAGGCACATTGCAAGAGCAATGACCTTTTCGAACAACCTGATCTCCGGGGCTTAGTATCCTAATCATATGTATCATGAGAGAGTTTGCTTTGATGGCTTAATTCCTCCAATAGCATTCATCTACCTCGATAGTAAAGGTTTGATCCAGGACAAATTGGTGGTGCCGCTAAATTTCCACGTTGCTCGAACAGCTGCAGACAGGCGACTCAACTACTACAGAGACGTCGCACATGGAAGTAGGGCAGTAGGGAGTCGCGACATGAGGGATGTTGCTCAATAGCACCAGCAATTTTGGTGGCTTGTTGAAGAAGAGGATGCTTCGTCGTCTAATTCCTCTAGTAATTTGTTTTTTAAACCATAGCCGGATACGTAGCTTTAGGTAGGATTCAGTTAGATTTAAGAAAAAATAAACAAAAAAAAATAAATGTATATACCACCCGGAGTTTATTCAGAAAATAAGAAATACTAGCTTATTCATCTAAATCTATATTGTCCCCTTCAAAGTAATAACAATCGACTGCAACACACTTATATCAGCGCTTGATCCAATCTTCAAAACATTTTTTATATTCGGTTTTCGGTATGTCCATCAGTGCTTCCTGCAATTTTTCCATTTCTTCCTCTCGGCTGCTGAAACGCGTTCCCCGTTGTGGATTTTTAACTCGATTGAAGAGAAAGAAGTCACAGGGAGCAAAACCAGGTGAATTCGGTGACTGTTGGATGGTATTTGCTGCGTTTTTCCTCAAAAAATTACAAATAATGGTGCCAATGTGCGACGCGACGGTGCGGTATCATGGTGCAAAATCCACGAGTTTTCTGCCCAAAATTCACGCAAACGTCTCATAACGCCCAAATAATACTCTTCGTTTACTGTCTGGCCTTCTGGCAAAAATTTATGATGCACTACATAGTTATAATCCATGAAAACCGTGACTTTTTTGACTGAAAACAACGTGGTTTTTTTGGTCTTGGATGTCTAGATTGCGTGTCGTAGTCAAATACGATGGCGGTCCCAAAAGTACCCGCCCTGACCAAGACATGGCGGTGGTTGTTTGAATATATCACTTTCAAGTTTGAAAGCGCCACGTTGTTTAGTAATTGTTTAACAGCCACCAATAGTGAACGTTGTCAGTTAACTTGTGAAAATGGTGAAAATTGGTCATCGTTATGTGATACAATACTTTTATTTGAAATGCCTCAGCCCAACCAATATAAAAGCTGAACTGGATTCTACTCTGGGTGAGTCTGCTCCTTTGTTAACAACAGTAAAATTTTGAGTTGCTAAGCTTAAACGAGGCCATACGAGCTACCAAGAAGAGCATCGCAGTGGTCGACCAAATGAGGTGACGACTTCAGAAATGATGAAGAAAATGAACAAAGTGGTATTGGTTGATCGCCGACTGAAAGTACGCGAACTAGCAGACATCGTAGGCATTTCAAAAAGTATGGTACATGGATTCAAAAGGGAGAACCGGCTCCAAAGAAGGCGAAGACCGTTTCATCTGCAGGCAAGGTCATGGCGTCGATTTTTTGGGATGCGCGTAGGATAATTTTCATTGACTATCTTGGAAAAGAAAAAACTATCAACCGGCAGTATTATGCGAACTTATTGCAACGTTTGAGCGAAGAAATCAAGCAAAATACCTACGTCTCGTACCTAGTAATAATCCTTTTGATGAATGTGGGATCGAATTCAGTCTCGCAAATCATCTCTTTTGTGACGTCAACACGGTATCTTTTTTGGCACCAACTTTGCTGCTACACGACGGAAACCGAAATCATTAACCAAAATGTCTTGGACGGATCCATAGGCAATGTTCAAGTCTTTCACTATCTCTCTGATGGTTAATTTGCGGTTATTGACCAACATTAATCAATGTTTTCCTCGGTTTTCGATGTCAATGGTCTGCCATTGCGTTCATCATCTTCGATTGACTCACGACCACTTTTGAACCGCTCGTGCCACTGGTAAACGACCGTTTTCTTTAGAGAACCGTTGACGAAACACTTTTCCAACATTTCCAACGTTCGCATACCATTAAATCCGTTTTTAACACAAAATTTAATAATATACAGGTTCGTTGTTGCATATTTAAATCCATTTCTAAAATTGTAAAAAAAACGCCAACACACAGAGATATAAGTACTCTTGGCTACGTAACTTTTGCAAATGTCAACTTAACAACAAAAACAGAACTCAAATCGGAACCATGGGAGCGCCACACTATTTTTTATAATCCCGCGCGCGCACCAAGGTGATATGAATACCCTTTTACTGGTTTTTCTCCAGGCGCGGGCGGGTGGTGTAGTAGTTTGAAACTCAGGTGTATTAGGGTTCAATATTTTTCCCAGAGTTGGTTGTTAAACTGGAGCCAGTGCATCTTTAACCAATGTGGGCTTAGTACGTGGTAGTTGTTAGTTCGTTACACTTAGCCCAGCCGACAGAGTTGACGCCGACGGGATTTTCATATAAATACATACAAATTCTATGAAAGACTTTTTTTCAGAGAATTGCCTCGCACGGGATTCGAACCCGCGATCATCTGCTTGAGGTATGCATATATACCACTATACCACGGCCTTATTATTATTAGGTTTATATATATTGTGTACTAGGTGGGGTGAAAAGTAACCTCTTTGACTGCCAGCATGCGCTGCTACTGCAAAAAATTTATAGTGCCTTGAAGTCTGTTCATATTTAGGCAGACATGCCAAATTTCAGTTGCATCATGTTGATCAACGATTTTCGTTCTCTCATAAAACATTATTTTTTGAGAGGCAAGACGGCGAAGGAAACAAAAGAAATGTTGGATAAATATTATGGGGCTAATGCTCCGTCAGATTACACAGTCAAATATTGGTTTCGAGAGTTTCGTGGTGGTGAGTTGCACTACCGATCAAGTCCGCAACGGCAGGCCCTCCGATGCGTTTACAGAGGACAATGTCAAAAAATGGTGTTGACTGACCGGAAAGTGAAGGTGCGTGAGCTAGCAGATAGCATAAAGATTAGTACTAAGCGCACACGCCATATTTTGGCCAATATTCTGCATACGAAAAAGTTATTCTGCCGCTGGGTGCCACGCATACTCACTCCTGACCAAAAACACGAACGCGAGAGCACTTCGAAAGAGTGTTTGGACTTGCTGATGCGGAATCGGGCGGACTTTTGGCGTCGATTGGTAACTGTTGATGAAACTTGGATCGATGCGTCGAAAAGGTTATGGCGTCGGTTTTCTGGGATTGTCATGGCATTTTCTTCGTGGACTAACATACCTCGAAAAAGAAAAAAACATCAACAGCGAGTGCTGTGCTGCAAAACAGCAAGGTGGCTTATCAATAAAAAAAAATCAGCTCACTCGAGTAATTCTGCAGACCTTCCTGAAAATTACTTTTCGGACGGGATCAAGAGGTTTTATAAAATCGCTGGAATAAGTGTATCAAACTTAAAGGGGACTATATTGAATAGAATAAAAAAAACATTTAAAAAAATTAATTTTTAGATAGTTTGTAAATTTTATTTTTAAGTTTTATACAATAATATAACAAAACAGTCCATGTACAAAGTTTTTTACTAAAGAATTATTTTCTTTCCCTTTCAATCAATGTAAATATAATCGTAAACATAAAAAAAACAATAAGATATGTCTAAAGACATAGTTTAAGTATAAGGCTTAACTTAGAGTGCCCGCATGAAGCCAGTTAGTTGGAATAAGATAATTATAAGTTATTTAGACTAATTTTTATGCATTTTTTGTATAGTATGTGAGAGTTAATTGATGATTAAAAATAAAAAATGAATTTAAAACGAAAAAAACAAAAACAGTACAATCTGCTCAAATTTGTTTCCAAAGGCATCCAATAAATGATACGACAAAATAATCTTGAGTCTTTGTAAGCTGTCACACCGGCGACAGCAACCGTATGCTCTCAAGCAGCACCCGAGAAGCCGCGTAAATCACAATAAAGAGTTTTTTTTTAAATATGTATACTGGAATACGCAGCTCCGTAAGTTTTAAGTTGAAATCAATATTTAATCCATTCCGCATTCCACCCAACCTTCGCCATCCAAAGCCACTGAAGAAATTTTTTTCCCAAAACAATGGCATGCTTCATTAGTCCTAACGAATCGAACAATTAGGCCACATCTGCCAAAACAGTTCTTTTGATAATAATACTGTTGCTTGAAATTTTTTGGTTTTGGAAAATCGTCTTTTGCGGGTTCCCATAGTAAGCCAATAGCTTTGATAACGTCATTGTCAGCTATCCAAACTGTTTCTTTCCCGGTCTAGCGGCGCTGAAATTTTTTTCATCAACACTGCTTGATTTCGGTGATCTAGTGGTAACCGATGCTTTCAGTTTGGCGAGGTCGTTGGCATCACTTTTTAAACTCCGACTCAGCAATATTTAAAATTTATTTGACTAGAAAACGAAGCTCTTTCGCCTCTCCAGTGTATCGCCAACACAGATTAGATCATCGATGTAAAAGGCTTACTTTAGAACTGAAGAAACGTGCGAAAAGATTTCTTAATAGATAAGTACCACAATAAATGGTATATTATGGTGCTGACGATGTCCCATATGCAACCGTAGTCATTCGAAATACTTCAATTTCTGTATTTCTATTATCCCGCCACAAAATTACTTGGAAGTTACAAGTTTACATTTTGTGTATGAGTATATATATCTGCAATCAATGCAATTTTGTGGGAACGGAAGCTAAGAGAAATGAAATATAGATCCTGCTGCACTTTTGGACCCACACTGATACACTGGCCGTTGTTCGACATGAATCATCGAATATTACCCTCAATCTAATCGGAACGAAATACAAATTGATAGGGCTTGTAATAACTGATGTTGGTTATCTAATCCGGCGGAATAGCTTCCAACAACAATCCAACCAAGTTTTTCGTAAAATGGGTAGTTCTGCTCCCAGGCTGAACTGAAATTATGCGGAAGAGATATGCGTATTCTACTATACGTACTTTGTAAGAAAGTAGAATCGGGTGCTTCTGTTGCAATTTGGAAATAGGTGACAAGTCATCTTGGGTTATAGGTACATATGACAAATTTAGCTATAAATGTACGAATAACAATAAATACAATCAATTTCTGATTTAAGTGACTCCGGATATCTTTTAGAATAAGGGATTCTAACACCTTATGGCCTTGCAGCTGAAAATTCTGTAAAATTCAACTTAAGTGACAAATTTTCAGGAGCCAGGTCCGTAATTGAAAAAGTTTTTGGAGTTCTAAAGGGAAGATTTAGAGAGTTTCACTGCTCACTTAAAAAAGCAACAAGAATTTTAAATATTTGTTGCGGTCTACACAGTTTGTTTGTATAAAGTATTGTAGATATGCCGTACCAGATAGAAGCTCAAGCAGAAGATGAAAATTCTGATTTTAATTTTAACAGCCAATCAAATGTGGATATTTCAGATTTATCAAACATTACTAAGACCATTCGGGACCAAATAAGAAATAACTTGCAGATGTAGACCTTTACTATTTTGGGTGTCTATATTTTATTAATTCGCTTTTTTATTACTAACCAAAAATTTAACAGAAACTTAATAAATAAAAAAAGATGATAAACCACTTAAAAAGGCAATTCATTTTTAATATTTGCACTCAATTTGTGCAGTCAAATTGATTTTGATTGATTAAGTCACTAGACTTTGATGATGACAAAGCATTACATCCATGATTTAGTTTTAGAATCTCTTTTTTCTATTCCAACTTCTTTATTCTATCTTTAGTTTCAACGTATTTATTTTTTGATTTTTTGTTTGTTGAGTTCGAATTTTTCCGTCTTTATCTTGTACTACTTTTCATTTAACTCAAGTCATCTTCTTTTGTATTTCACAATACTCTCTAGGTTTTTATTTATTTTATTCAGGATATTGTATGAATTCGTTTGGTTGTTTATTTGGTTTTCCACCTGCTTTTCTAGTAAACACCGACGGTCTTTAGATATGTAGGTATAATACTTTCAGTTAAGGTATTTTTGAGGGAACATGAAGGTGATTTATTTTCTTCGGCTATCAAATCTGCTGGCTGGGATTCAGTTATTGAAAGTTGTTTTATTGATTGATTGACTAACGTCGAAACTTGAAGCCCCATTCATTCCATCATACCTGAAACAGTAAACATGATTGTTGTATATAAATGTTTATTTTTAATTTTTTACTTTCCTTTAACCATCTCCATCGCACATAGGACGACTGTCGACATTCAAATCATTTGCTGGAATGTCCCATGAAATATAGGATTTTTCTGTAGCTTCTGTGATTTTTAAATAATCTTAAGCAAGGACTAGGTGAGCCGACATATGTTGGACAAGAATATCAAATTATATTGGTTTGATTTTTCTAGTTTTGGTGGTGGATTTCCCATAACATTTTTGTAATCTTTGTTATCATGTGCATTATTAAAAGAAAAAATATATACTTAACTTTGCAATGATATTTTTAAAAGAAATACTAACATTTTTAAATAAAACTCTCAAAATTCGTAGACCGAAACACAAATCGAACAAAAGAATGTGAATACGAATGGTTCTAGTATCGTATATATATACGCAACATAGAGTAGCGATTTTACAAAAACAAAAGAATATTCATGTTGGCAACCAAAGATTTTCCAATTTTCGAACATTAGAGCATGTGGCGTACACCCATTGAAATGTAGTTTTACTTATTTAAAAAAAAAAAAATAATAAAAAATAAAAATAAAACAAGACTAAAAACTTCAACTTTTTTGTGCAGTGAACTCGTCATCTGACTAGCAACATGTTGCTAAGAATCAGTAGTACATTTTGTACACAGTGTCAAGTACTTAAAGCAAAGCTTGTGTAGAAATCTTTCTTTTGCAGAGACCAACTTCATTAGTACAGAAGATCATAGAGCGTGTCAATTTAAGTGACACTTTAATTTAATAAATTTTGAAGAAGCAAACATATCAAACCAGGTAAAAATGTAATTCCATTTTGTCAATTATACCCAAACAGTACTTCTGTGTCCCACTAAGAAGAAAAAGTTACCTAGCGGCCCAACGTAAGGGGACTAACATTCCCCACTATACTAGGTGGGTGAAAAGTAACCTCCTTGGGAAAGGAAACAAAAATTTTTAAATGTTTTTTTTTATTTTATTCAATATAGTCCCATTTTAGTTTTTTTCGCTTCATGTGAGGCCGTTTTGCAGCGATTTCACTCAAATAATGTACAGTCATACTCCCTGTATTATTTCCTTTTTCGAGGTAGTCCACGAAGAGTATGCCATGACAATCCCAGAAAACCGACGCCATAACCTTTCCGACCCATCGAGCCTCCCTCTGCCGTTTCGGAGCACTCGTGCAGACTTCAGTCCATTGCCGGGCACTCATTCTGTTCTCTGGTGTGTAATAGTGGATCCAAGTTTCATCAACAGTTGCCAATCGACGCCAAAAGTCCGCCCGATTCCGCATCAGCAAGTCCAAACACTCTTTCGAAGTGCTCTCGCGTTCGTGTTTTTGGTCAAGAGTGAGTATGCGCCGCACCCAGCGGCACCCAGCGGTAGGATAACTTTTTCATATGCAGAATATTGTCCAAAATATGGCGTATGCGCTCAGTACTAATCTTTGTGGCATCTGCTAGCTCGCACACCTTCACTTTCCGGTCAGTCAACACCATTTCATGATTTTTTTTGACATTGTCCTCTGTAACCGCATCGGAGGGCTTGCCGCTGAGGACTTGATCGGTAGTGGAGTTGCGGCCACCACGAAACTCTCCAAACTAATATTTGACGGTGTAATCTGACGAAGCATAAAACTATAATATTTATCCAACTTTTCTTTTGTTTCCTTCGCCGTTTTGCTTCTCAAAAAATAATGTTTTATGAGAGAACGAAAATCGTTTTTGTCCATTTTGGCACTTCAAGGCACCATAACCTTTTTCGTTGTAAAGTCTCACATAGAACAACATACATACATATGACCTTGATCAAAATGCTCCCGTTTTTCAGAAGTTATTCAGAAAATTAAAAAAACAAGTTTGTTCAACTAAATCTATATTGTCCCCTTCAAAGTAATCCCCATAGACTGCAACACATTTATGCCAGCGCTTGATCCAATCATCGAAACATTTTTTATATTCGGTTTTCTATATGTCCATCAGTGCTTGCTGCGATTTTTCTATTACTTCCTCTCGGCTGCTGAAATGCGTTCCTCGTTGTGGGTTTTTAACTCCATTGAACAGAAAGAAGTCACAGGGAGCCAAATCAAGTGAATTCGATGGTATTTGTTGAATTTTTCGTCAAAAAGGTACGAATAGTGATTTCACTGTGCGACGATACGTTATCATGGTGCAAAATCCACGAGTTTTCTGCTAAAAATTCTGGTCTTTTTTGGTGAATTGCTTCACGCAAACGTCTCATAACGTCCAAATGATACTCTCTGTTTACTGTCTGGCCTTCTAGCAAAAGTTCATGATGCACTTCACCGTTGTAATCCATGAAAATCGTGAGCATTGCCTTCTTTTTTGACTGAAAACGAGGTGTTCTTTTTGGTCTCAGCTCATTTGGGGAACGCCATTCATTTTCCTGATGTCTGGATTGCATGTCGTACTCATAAACCCACATCTCGTCTCTAGTAATGATCCTTTTGATGAATGTGGGATCGAATTCAGTCTCGCAAATCATCTGACATTGCGATGTCAACACGGTCTCTTTTTTTGCATAAAATTGAGGTCTTTTGGCACCAACTTTGCTTCTACACGATGGAAACCGAAATCATTAACCAAAATGTCTCGGACGGATCTATAGGCAATGTTTAAGTCCTTCGCTGTCTCTCTGATGGTTAATTTGCGGTTATTGACCAACATTTCTTCTACTTCATTAATGTCAATGATCTACCACTGCGTTCATCATCTTCGATTAATTCACGACCACTTTTGAACCGCACGTGCCACTGGAAAACGACCGTTTTCTTTAGAAAATCGTTGCCGAAACACTTTTCCAACATTTCCAACGTTTGCGCACCATAAAATCCGTTTTTTACGCAAAATTGTATACAAGTTCGTTTTTGCAAATTTAAATTCAATTCTTAAATTGTAAAAAATCGCCAACACACACAGAGATAGATGTATTCTTGGCTACATAACTTTTGGAAATGTCAAGCTATGACGCTAAGATTTAGAGGGAATGTCAACGACAGATGTACCAACTTAAAAAAAAAAACAGAATTCAAATCGGAACACACGGTGACGCCACCGGGAACTTCTTGATCAAGGTGGTATATCTAACAAATAAAGTGAATCATATACCTACATATACATATACTTAGATTTAGTTAACCAGAAATCGACTGTAAAGAATTTTATTGTAAATACTGAATAGTTTTCGTAAGATCGTGTGTTAATAAATATTTCGTTTGTTGAGGTATGTGATCTGATTAGTGTTCGAGAAGGATGATCGTTAGGGCTTATCTTACTACAGTTCAATAGTATGGACCGGATACAATTGTAGGATTTCTGTTTATACCAATAAGGACAAGCTGATTTATATATATTTCTTACCCAAATTTCGAACCATATTCACAAAAGCCTTATTATGCGTATTCAAAACGTGTCGTATTATTTGGCATGCAAGGAACTAAACCACTTTTCCTATCTTGCCTTGTCCTACCGTTAAAAGTGAGAATATCTGTTAACATCTTTTTGCCTGATTTTTTTTGTAGACCAGAAGATAGAAGCAATTACCCCCACCACCGGCGAGCTAAGTGCCATGCATCCGCAAGCATGCCAACCGCTGCTTCCATGTGAGAATTTTTTTGACACACCACCTCTCTCTCACACCTTTTAATTTATTTAATATACTACAAGTAGTAGTATAGAGTGGGTATCTAGCTTTACCAACAGATTCGATTAGCACATCAATTTCTTGTGGTCTTATAAAGTTATAAAGTTGTGATTAGCAAGTTCAACATCGGATGGTATACGAATGGTTAAAGTTAAGTGACTTTTGAAATTTCGGGGGCAACCTACACTCGATAATCAATTTTTTGTTTCGGCGATTTTCAATTGTTATAAAAAATAGAACAAAGAATTTGCATCAAATTTTGTGTAAAAAATGGAATCAAGTGCTCTAAAACACTTGAAATGTTGTAAGTAGCATACTGCTCTAAGTAGAAAAATACTTCCAAATGGAAAAAGCTCTTCGAAGATGGCCGAGAAGATGCCAAAGATAAGCCTCGCTGTGGATGCCCCAGCACATCAACAAAAGATGATAACGTCGAAGCTGTGAAGAAAATTGTTTTGTAGAGTCGTCGAAATGCCATAAGAGAAGTAGATAAGGAGCTTGGCATATCAGCGGGCTCGGGTTATGCAATTTGTTGGGACATTTTAGGCATGAGACTTGTGTCAGCGAAGTATGTTCTGAAACTTCTTAATTTTGATCAGAAGAACCGTCGCATGAGCATCGCTCTGGAGCTCTTAAATGACGTCAATGATGATTCTGACTTGCTCAAAAGGGACATAACTAGTCCTGTTCCCAGAAGAAATATGATTTGGATTACTTTAAAGGAGAAAATATTTTTTATAAAAATGTAAAGTTACCTTGCTTTTTGAACACACCTCGTACACCAATCATTGAGATGTATGACGGATTGCTTTGATGTTATCGTCGACAGAATCCATCAGTCGAGCTTTGTTCTGGAGTCACTTAATCTTGATTTTAACGAGACAAATATTTTTTTACGAGCTGGAAGGTTGATATTCCCGATTCTTCTCAGTTCTTCACTGAATTTAACTTGCTTAGATCGTAGCCTTTGTGACATATGCTCTGAAATAAAATTTATTTGCGACCCTGAATCCAAAAGGATTTGGGTAGGAATAAATTCGCCGGTTATAGACCTTATACTATGTGTGAAAGGCAATCCACAAAAATTTTCATGTCTATCGAAAGTATCTTTTTACATATACTTGGTTTTTGGTTCAAAAAGTAAGGTGACTTTACAGAAATATTTATTTATTCATCAAGCGCTTGTACTCGCTTACATTTATTATCATGACAAAAGTCACCATATCTTTAATGAACTTCTTAAAGACTTTTTGATATCGTTTATCTTTAATTTGATGCAGGAGATATCCCCCTTTTAAATAATTTACCATGGTCGGAAAATATCATTGCGACTCAACCCTATTGTATGTTTGAGCCTCATCAACGTATTTTAATGGTTAAGTGTTAAGTTAAGGAAATGATCGGAAACAGTTAAACGAAGAAGACTCGCTCAAAATTGTATCTTAATTTCATGACGCCATTTATGAGCCCTTAAGATGGTACATTTTCTGGTACGATTTGATGAATAGAATGACTATACAAATTATCGTATCAATTCACCACTAATTACATAGCTGTCCTTTTCATGTAATTTTGCCACAACTCCTACCATCATTAGAATCGTATCATAAGCTACCACCTTGCCGATATAATTCATATGCGCTTGCAACGGTTCTAAGTCATAAAAGCGCTCTATAGCCATCACTTGTCGAGGAACACAGTAAACACCATTAAATATCCTGTCGCTTCCAACAATTGATTGCATTCAACAATTGTCTCGTCACGCATCCAATATCGCCTCATCCATTTCAGTGTCCTTACTTTTCCTTGCTATACCTACATATAGTATATCTTCCACACGGACTAATTGATATTTGTATACTGCAGACGAAAAACAAACAAGGGAACGAAAAAAATGATGAGCAAACTTTATCAAAACACCCAGCAAAAGCAGTAGCTCACAACTTACAACTCACAATCCATAGAACACATACAGCCCTTCCCTTTATTATCTTTTTCTTACTCTAGTTTGGTAAATAGCAAAAGGATAATGAATTCTCCTTTCAGTTGACGACGACTTTAAGCTGCATCAGAGTCGAGAGTCTGTTTATTCCATTATCCTACCGTGACATTTCACATTATGTAGAAGTACGACTGTAAGTACGAATACGAGAGTAATAACAATGAATGGGGTAGCATATCCTTTCACAGGATGAACCTGAAAAAAGTTTAAATGGAAAGCCACTTGAAAGGTATGGGAAACTGATTCTTCTTCTAAGACATTGGTGGTTGTCTTCAAATTATCATTCAACAAAAGAAAGGGTGGTGCAAGAGGGTTTCATCCGACTTTGTCTCCACATTCAATTCACCAATTTGCATCCATTAGGAAGAGTACCCTCTTCGTCTGACTCTTGGTGAGTACTCTAAAAATGTTCCTTCAGTTACTCGTATTATAGTCATTGCCCTGATCATCATTATCATCATCCTTTTTGTGGTGCTTTACCAGAACTGCACAGCATCAGCACCAGTGTCAGTACCACCAACCTAAAACAACTTAAGACATTGTAATGTTGATGGAAGAGTTTGTTTAGCGGCAAAGGGATGGTGGTGATTCTAATTGTTGTCACTCAAATCAAACGGAAGGGCACCCAACACCGGCAAATTCTCGACTTTTGACAGAGTACCTAATGTATCAGTTTTGGTGTAAGTGGCAACAAATGTGATACTCTGGAAATGTTGCATGGAAGGATAGAAATATTTTTTTGTTTTGTGGAAATGTTTCGAAACATGAACAGATGATGGGAGAAAATGTTGATGGTTTTCTGTAAGCTGCGTACTGTGTTTTATGTACATGCACAGTGTTGACAGCTGGGTCTGCTTTCGGAATAAATTGAAACTCGCTTGATATTTGACAGCTAGTTTTAAGGAGGATGGGGTGTGAAGGTAGATATAAATCTCCACCTGATGTTCAGTTAACTTATCTGTTTGCAATACCAGCTGTTAGTCGAATTATCGTGATAGTTCGAAAATAACCATGACGGCATTTGAGAAGGAGTAGTGTTTTGAGCATGGGCAGGGGTTCCGGAACTAAGATTAATTTTGTGAACTTGCAAACCTTTTTTACCCTCAAAGGTTTATTTTGGAAATACCAACGTTTGAAAACTGAAATCTTATATTTCTTTTCACCTAAAATAGGGTTGAATTTGTTTAAAGAAAAACAGCTTACGAGTGGAATAATTGAAGACCATCTCTTTTGAAAGCATAATATGCATCAAAAGTGCTAAAAAATCTGCCATGGAAAACATTAACAACACTGAGGGAAAAGAAATTGCTTTACAATCGCCATTATTTAGAAAGAAGAAGGATGACTTTTCCAAAAATTGCTTGTTCGAACTGCTTGATCATATTTTCAAACAAGGGAAGGTAGCTTTGGTGGCACATAGCCCTTAAGACATCTTTTGCCCTATATTCATAGGTAATATGCGTTTCAAACACAACAAAATCTACAAAGCCACCTGGCAGTTTCCCTTAAAAAAAAAAAAAAAACATTAATTGAACCAATAGCATTGCAATTGACCCAAGATGCAGTTTCAGTACTTTTACAAATAATTTCCTATTCGAATACCCCAAGAACTCTCAAGCACAAAGAGACACAAGTCACATAAACTCAACACTTATGTAGATATGACTGCACTGAAAAAGTTGTCTGTAAAAAATAATGTTTTTCGAGCGAGACTGATTTGGAAATCAATACACTTCCACTTGAGCCACGGACCATTATTGGTCTATTGAAGGCTCGTGCAGACGTGTGCATGCAACAAGACAGAAAGCGTACAAGACGAAACTGTAGAAAGAATCGTGAGAGTAGCTTGCTGAGCAGAAACAACAAAACAAACAAATTTCTCAAATTGACATGTCAATTAATAATACCAGCTGTTCCCGTTTTCATCCAGTGCGCTTCGTTGAAAATATTGTTGAAGTTGGTAAAAGTGTATGTTAATTCGCAATCACTTTTTTGCTTGGATCTTACATCATTTGGAAGTGGACATACCATATACTTTTCTCGAAAAATCGTCTTTTCGGATGAGAGACTTTTTCAGATTTTTTTTAAGCGAATGCGTCCCCAGGCAGTGACTTCTGGCATTTGGAGTGGCAGAATCATGTTTTTCTTAAACAAAAATCAATCTATCGGACATAGGCAAGACTCACTTAAGCACCTTAAATTGACCATACAGTTAGAGCAAAGTTTCCTAAAAGTCAAACTTTCTTATTTACTATACTTACTTCCTCACCGATACACTCATACCTCGCTATATGGCCGCTCTTTTTACGGCCTTTCGCTATAACGACCTTCTTTAATTATGGCACTTTTTCGATTTACGGCCAAAAATGTTTCGTTATACGGCCAAAAAACAACGAAAGGGAAAACGAAAAAGAACATATTTTTGTACATGTGTATATGAATGCTCGTAAGCAGAAGGCTTATTCTTGTTTACTAATGTTTGTGTTTAGTTTCTGTTTATATAAAAAAAAAAAAAAAAAACATTGGAAACGTTAAGAAAAATTGTTGGTACGTCATAAATTTTTTTTTGATAAATATTTTCGTTATAAATATGTACATACACATATGTAATTATTTTTTAATAGACAAAATGCCATCGAAACGTTCATCAAATTCGGAGATGGATGCAAAAAAAAAGAGAGGCAGAAAATCAGTCACGCTTGAAACAAAATTAGAAATTTTGAAGCTGGCGAGAAACTTCAAGAAATTTGTAAGGTTGTTGGACTGCCGAAGTCTACTGTGCAAACTATTCGGGATAACAAAGAAAAAATTAAAGGGCATTCGCAATCTGCTTCAGCTTTAAGTGTCTCAAAATTAACTCGACTAAGAATTGGTATTATGGAAAAGATGGAAAAATTATTGGCTATATAGATTGAAGATAATAACCAACGGAGGATGCCAATGAGCCAATTGATTTTAAAACAGACACAATTTCCACAACTTAAAAATGAAAGGTGAAGCAGCTAGTGCCGACGATGATGCAGCTAAAGAATATCCCAACATTTTAAAAACAATTATTAAAAGAGGTGGATACCGACCTGAACAGGTTTTCAATGTGGACGAGACAGGACTCTATTGGAAGCAAATGCCTGATAGGACTTTTATTTCAAAAAGTGAAAAATCGGCATCTGGTTATAAGGAATCTTAAGAACGGTTTTACTTTTAAGCTAAAACCACTTTTAGTATATCTCTCTGAAAATCCAAGGCCTTTCAAAGGGCTGAACAAGAAATAATTACCCGTCATTTGGAGATCCAACAAGAAAGCTTGGATGACTAAAATTCTCTTCGAAGACTAGTTCAGAAAAAACTTTTGTCCAGAAGTTAAAAAATATTTGGAAGACAACAACCTTAGCAATAAAGCTTTGCTCGTATTGGTTAGTGCTCCAGGACATCCAGCTAATTTATCTGAATTATCTGAAGATGTGGAGATTCAGTATCTTCCGAAAAATACAACAGCTCTGATCCAGCTAATGGATCAGGGTGCAATAGGGTAAAACACCCAGTGATCGGCACTCTTAAGGTCTCGCGCTAAGTTTCTTGGTCTAAATATGTCTGGTTTTGGGAGTGTCGATCATACATTTTTACTGATACGCTTCTTTTAGGTGTCTATTACTGGATTGTTGATTTTGAATTGAAAAACAAATCGGATTTGTAGTTGTTAAACGTAAAATGTCGATGAAGTGCCATTTTTTAGTCATCTGCTCGAAAATTTCATAGATCGGCTAACTTCAAAATCAGTTATCGGCAGTGCATAAAATATCGAGTTGTGCATAAGTACCTACCTAGGTACTTCTCACTTACCTACTTCTATCAGAATTTGCAACAAGACTTAGAAAGATAAAAGGAAGTAAATTTAGTAGTAATATAAACTTTTATTTCTTAAGAATTGCAGTTTGGCATATGTTCTTCGAAGTAAGTTATGGGAAAATTAAATTAAATTTATGTTTCTAGAGAAACAAGCATTTCTGTTATTTCTTTGTCATTTAGTACTATTTTATTTAAATGATCCGCAGATATATTTACTTTAATGTGAATATCCAAGTCTTCTTTTTCATTAGGACTTGCTTCAACTGCAAACCCCTTACCTGAATTGTTGACTTCAACGTTAGAATTTGGGTCCTTATTTTCATCCAATTCATTTCTTTGCATAAGTTTCTGTTTCTCTGCTTTTTCTGTTGCTTCATTCGATTGCTGTGATTTTAGTTTTTTAACTCCTATACCCTTTTCACCTTTTTTCTGTTCATTTTTTCTTTCTTTGGTCTGCTTATTTTCAGTTATTTTCATTTCTTTTAGTGTTTTTTTCTTCTCTCTTTGATCTTTTCTTATGGCTTTTTGTCTTTCCATTTCTGTCCTTTTTTCTAATTTTATTGATTCCGCTTCTTTCCAGGATGATGATGTTATAACAAATGATCTATTTTCGTTTTGTCTGCTATACTTTTTCTGTGGTGTTTTTGGTAATTTTAAAAATGTTGTTACGTTTTCCGATTTCGTTTGAGCTTTTCAAGTTGATGGAGTGTCATCACTTTGGAAAGTTTTAGGAGGAAAAGATGATATTTCAGCTAGGTTTGATGAAGAAGGACATCATTTTCAAGAAAGGCATTTGCGGACGATAGCGAAAGATTGCGAAAAAAAAACGACTGGCAAATTTAGTATGTCCACTGAATTGTCTGCAGTATCATCAGTTATTATAAAATTCTCGTCAATCTCAGGCTCATACTCCTCAACAATTTCAACATTTATTTGATCATTTGTAGTGTGCTGTTGAGACAGACTTTTCTCTACCTCATCATAGATTTTGGGAAGATAAAAGAATCATCGGAAACTAATTCATTCGTTTTCGAGCTGTTTCAGTTGTTTTCATAATCGAAGCGATTTAGCGCTGAATTCTCCTCATCTCCAACGACATTTCCATCAAATTGTTGGTTTTTACCTTTGAAACACTTTGAAAAGTCAATAGCGTTGGCATTAAAAGGATACAAGCCACTAGCTCGGAAACCATTTATATTTATCTCTTTCTTCATACGGGTGTCCAAGACTTTCTTTAAAATTCGAGTCTAAATGTTCCCTTCTCCATTCCTGCACAGATTTTTTCCATCCGTTTTTTAATAGCTTAAATGCAGGGACGTCAGCGGGTTGCATGAGCCGAGTTGCATTCGGAGGAAGGCAAATTAAAATGATTTTTAAATCATTGTAAGATTGTAAGTCATGTGTGTTTTGTGACCATCTACAAAAAGAATAACCTGGAATACAACTTTTTCATTTACTAAATGCGGATGGAAGATATCTTTTATGTAGTCATAAATAAATCTGTTTTCATCCATCCGCTTTCGCTTAGGCCTATATCCCATCCGTCTGGCACTGACTTACCAATAGCCGTGGGAAGCCTTTTGGTAAGTCAGATGATAAATGGTGGCGTCAGGTCACCAGTAGCGAAAAATGTAAACAAGACGGTTAAATTTTCTTTATCTGGTCCCTTGTCGCAACTACTTTTAAAATCTTTGGACAAAGTAGGAAATTCGTTTCATCTCCATTATAAACCCGTTTTGGATCATTGAAAACATCACAAAGTTCATTTTCATCGATGTAATTTTTAATTTTAGTAAACTAACTGCGAATGTCTATTTCTGATACTCTGGAGCTGACGTCTGTTACTGCCCCTGGAGTCCTTGCAACATTTTCGGGATGTCTTCTTAGGAAGGCCTTGTACCATGTTTTACCTGATTTATTGTCAATAAAGGGAACCTTTCTGTTAGATTAATCAAGGAAATCCTTTACAGCTGCTTGAATGTCTTCCTTCCTGCGAGGAAATCCTTTAGAATGGTTATTTAAAATCCATTCCGAAATTTGGCTTTCTTCCTCAGCAGTAAGAAAAGGTGTAGGTCCGAAAGACTAACGCTCAATCTAGACTGAATGGTAGTTCTAGGTACTTTGAAGACTCTAACCGCCTCTTTCTTGGTCATTCTATTCTTAACAGCACTTACAGCTTTCATCAAGTCATCCTCCGAGTACTTTTTTTCACACTTTCCTTTATTTGGGTTAGGCATCTCTGATCTGTTAACTGACAGTTAATAAAAACAAGGATAATAATAACATAAATCTAATAATGGGCACCAGTAACTAGATAACTTTTTTGGTATGATCGGCACCATGCCGATTAATAAAAAAGCACGGACGGTCAAATATAATTGTCAGCACCGTTAGATATTGAAAATGTAATTCACTTTTATATTAAATAATACTTTAAACGGGATTAATAAGCCTAAATACACTTTCAAATAGAACACTGAACCCTTAACTATATACTAATGAAATTTGTAAAAAACTTATCTCACTTTCTTAACAAAATTATCTTGTTTTCACAGTTTTGCGTGCTACACCAAACTGAGAACAGTTCTGTGAAAAGCTTAGAACGAACTAAAATGTCACATTTGAAAGCAATATGCAAAATACGTTAAGCAGACTTGCCAGATTAATATAAAAGGTTCGAAATAACAAATTGTTTGTCGTAAAACTAATTATAAGACAAACTCTGAAGGTATGTCGATCACCGGAGGGAGTGCCCATTATTGGGTAATTTACCCTAGCAACTTTTAAAGCATATTATTTACGAAGAACTTTTCAACAACTTATAAATGAAACCGACAAACCTTCGATTAAACAATTTTGGAAAAAATACAACATCAAAGATACTGTAGACAACATTAGTGAATCGTGGAAGAAATTGAAATCAACAACTTTGAACCATGTTTGGAAAAATATATGGCCAGAATTGGATTTGGAAGAACGTGATGTGATTGATTTATTAGATGCAGATAGAAAACCGCTTTCGTATGAGGAACTGATCCAATTAGACAAAGAACCAACCCTCGATGAGAAGCCAGTTTCTGCTTCATGCCCAAAACTAAGCTTACAGCTTTCTCATTTTGAACAAGGAATTAATCTCCTTCTTCAAAATGTAGCAAAAAACAAAGCAAGACAAACAACGTTGGACAACTGTTTTAAACCAGGCCAATCCACAACAGCGAAAAGTATCGGTGACAGCACATTACAACTTACCGAGTTTTCATATTCCTGTTCAAATTAGATCCGTTTTTAATTTTATTTTATTATGTAAAAATATGTGCATATGATTTTTATTTTTTTTTTTTTTAATTTCTATTTTTTATGTTCACATAAACTTATCGTGCGGTTTGCTAAGAGATTGCGTAACTTATATTGTCCCCTTGTTATTATTCCATTGGAACATGCGTTGGAAAGCTACTGCCATTGTACGTCATTTCAGTATATGTCATTCATTTGAAGCGCTAACAACAATAATTTTTTTCACTCAAATTTGTCGAAATTTGTGCCTGAAAAAGTGTTTTTGCGGGGAGTTCTTCTTCATGAAGAAAACTGCTGCCGAAAGTCATCGTATTTTGGTGGAGGCTTATGGTGAACATGCGCTGGCTGAGCGAATGTGCCAAAAGTGGTTTGCATGATTTAAAAGTGGTGATTTTGGCTTGGAAGATGATGAACGTCCTGGACAACCAAAAAAGTTTGAAGATGAAGAACTGGAATCATTACACTATGAAGATTGTTACCAAACACAAGAAAAGCTCGCAGAATCTTTGGGTGTCACTCAAGCAGCCATTTCAAAACGTTTAAAAGCAGATGGATATATTCAAAAGCAAGGAAATTGGGTTCCACATGAACTCAAGCCGAGAGACGTCAAAAGGCGGTTTTACATGTCCGAAATGCTGCTTGAACGTCACAAAACGAAGTCATTTTTGCATCGGATTGTTACTGGTGTTACAGCCAAATCAACGGCAAAGCCGAATATCCACGGCGCGAAGGTAATGCTCTGTATTTGGTGCAATCAGATGGGTGTGCTGTATTATGAGCTGATAAAACCGGGTAAAACCATCAATGGACAACGCTATCAAACACAATTAATCCGTTTGAAGAGAGCAGTAGCCGAAAGACGCCCGGAATATGCTACCAGACACGAGGCAATAATTTTGAATCATGACAACGCTCGGCCCCACGTTGCTATTCCGGTTAAGAACTATTTGGAAAACAGTGGATGGGAAGTCTTACCCCACCCGCCTTATAGCCCAGACCTTGCCCCTTCTGACTACCATTTGTTCCGGTCGATGCAGAACCCCCTCACTGAAATACGGTTCACATCAGAGCAGAATATCAAAAATTGGCTTGATTCATTCTTGGCTGCCAAGCCTACGCAGTTCTTTTGGGGTGGGATCCACAAATTGCCAGAAAGATGGAAAAAAGTCAAAGCTTCAGATGGGCAATACTTTGAACAATACTATTGTACATGCTTTTTCTTAAATAAACGTTCAAATTTTGAAAAAAAAAATCCGCACGAAGTTATATACCCATACATGTCCTTTTGGTTGTTTGTGAATTGAATTTCTGTTTAATTGCATTTTTAAATAAAATAAAAGGAAAAAAATGCATTTGAAACTAAAAACTATGTTAATTTATAAAAACAAAAAATGGAACGTATCCGATTGAATTTGTATGGGCTTGTATCAAAGAAATTGATTCGTTTTACGGCTTTTCGCTTTACGGCCAAGTTTCCCGGAACGTATCTAGGCCGTAAAGCGAGGTATGAGCGTATAGGAAAATTGAAAAATGTTTAAATGAGCAAGGAATAACTACAACTTAGATATCTTTTTGAGCAGATAGAAAATAACATCTGTCCCATTTCTAAAAAAAAGGTTAATTTTCTTCCTTTACTTACTTTAACCTACATATAGATCTACTATTACACTCATATCCCTTCTTTTCAAGTCATATATTGTAAATACTGATAAACCGTCAGGTCAGGAATTATCCTGCGACACAAAACATTTGCTTCTTATCCAACATACTCCTTTGTTGATGGCAATACTCTCCTAAATCATAAATCTTCCTGCTCCTCGAGATTATTATCAATAAACCTAATTGCAGAACCATCAACAGTCCATATCTATTAATCTAAAAACTGTTCATTCTTTGTATCTGTAACACTGATAACCCACGTTGAAATGAACACATATTCGATGTCACCAAAAATGCTGCAATATTTTTAGATTCCATAAAGCATTCAACCGCCCATACTGTTGCAGTACAATCACCACATCAGATCAAGTTTTTTAAAACTTCCTTGCACTTGCTATATAGGATTCAAAAACGTGCTATAAGCAGCTCATATGTGCTATCATTGCTGCGGTGTCAATTGTCATCCAAGAGCACCAACGTAATTACACGTTCCTTACCTTGTACTGTCGCTTCAACGAAATCTCAAGTTCTTCATTTCCTAGTCGTTATAACCTGCAAATATTTAAAACCAACGTAGGATCAGTAGATCAGATCTCTTTCCTTCCTAGTTTTATTTCACTAAGGCTATGTTCAGACTTTTTCGTAATATAAAAAAGGCTAAAGGCTCAACCATAGTAGACGAAAACAAACTGAAGCTAATGTCGAAACTGGGCAAAAATTATCCTTAAGTTACTTCAAACAAACAAGTTGTCATATTAGGGTTTTGAAAACGTATCCATCTGTCAACTTACGTTGTCATTTGTTTTGTGTTTTGTGTATGCGCGTTTCTTCGCAAAAATTATTTAATTTTTATATTTTTGTTCTTCAATTCAGTAAACACAATTGCAAAATGTATAAATTATTCCTAAGATATAAAATGCAAAGTATAAGTATAGTAGTAACAACACATCCACAAAGATCAGTAATCAAATAGAGTAGATATGAAAGTATTTTTCATTAGTCATTGGGTTGTTCAATAAGTTCTGCGGTTTTGTTCTTGGAAGTAGTGTTTATCGTTTCAGAAAATCTCTGTGTAAACCGTTATGAAATATTTGTTGTTGATTCCAATAGAGAGGGTTATCCTTTACAGTGTTAGGAGTATTTGCTTTGATCGGACGTGCTTTAAAAGCTCAATATTTATTGTGAATTAAATTGAATTTTCGGTATATTTTGCTTTTTTTATTTTAGAAAGGTGTCAAGGTGACTATAAGCGCTGCTTTCGTTCAGGAAATACAGACCTTTTTGATGCTGTTCGCTCTGGTCGTCCACCCACTAAAGACGACAATGAAATTGTAGCTGCAGTTACCGTTACCGTCGACAGGTATTTGATGACACGGAAGATCGCATAGCGGCTTAACATCGCCCATACAACCGTTTCGAAGAGACTGAAAACGTTTTGGATAGAATAATGGTCTGTGAGTTTTTGTTGAGATGGAACTGGCTTAAAACTTTCCTGAAAAGGATAGTTACGCAGACGAAAAATGGGTGGTTTACAATAACATTTGGCATAATAGGTCATAGTGCGCTCCTGGTGAAACACCGCAACCTGTCTGTAAACAAGATTTGCATCCCAAAAAGGTCATGTTGAGAATTTGGTGGGGCTGGCGAGATGTCCTTTACTTTGAGTTGCTTCCACGCAATCAGACAATAAATGCCGTTAAATGTCACTCTCAGCATGATATTTTGTAGCAGGGAGCTAAGAAAAAAGAAAGAGTTGGCGAGCACGAAGGGAGTTATTTTCCATCATGACAACGCCAAACCACACACACAGCTTTAGTGACGAAACAAAAACCCACTGTACTCTCCAGACCTGACTTGACCACCATTTGGACGGAAGGCAATTCAATACTGAAGATGAGATCAAAACGTACGTGGAAAACTTTTTTACCTATAAGGTTGCTGACTTTTACAAAAGAGGCATTATATCTTTTCCAGAACGTTGAAAGAGTATAATAGACCATGATGGACATGATGACGGATTAAGTATCAGCTTTTATACCAAAAATGTGTGTTTAACTTTAGTTAGTAGATAGTAGATACCACCTATAGCTGAAAGAGCTGGTGGTGAATGTATAACGTGACCAGACGTCTCGCTGTCCTGCAGACTTCAGTGGGGGCAGCGAAATGTCCCGCTATGCGTCACCCCCCAGAAAATGAAAAAAAATTATCCAATAACATGCATTGTAACGAGTTGCAATGATGCAACGATGACATCCTGCTTATCAGTTTTCACTCACGTATGGAACTCATCTTAATAAACGCACTAGTCGAATGTATGGTATATATCTAATCTGTCCACAGTTGCGTTGCGTTCGCATGGGCCGTTTATGTGCTTTGTCCTTTTTCTGCGTTCACTGCTAAACCACTCAATGACTTAATCTCACTTCTCTAAAACTACTACAGTTAGTTCAACTACATTACAATTTGCGACGCGGTAAACGTTTTAAACTTTTGTTTGGGAGAAAAACTTTGAAGTTGAATATAATTTTGTAAGTTTAGTCGCTTAGTAGTGTTATCCTTCAGAGCCCCCATTCGTTTTTCGCTAAAATTATTCTAGATATTCCTTAAAATGCCGAATCACATTAACGATTCATAATTTCAAAAGTGATTTGCAGCAAAAGTATCCTTACATAATAAAACGAAATACAGACTCTGATTCAGATGCCATCTGCAAAAAATGTAGGACTGAGTGATATCGCCAAACATTTAAAATCACAAAAACAAAGATTAGCCGATCAGTCAGCGTTTTCGAGCAAAAGTTTTTCTATTAGTTGTGAGATATTTCCAGCCAAAAGCGGGAGTTAAAATAAGAATTTTGAGACCAGAAGAATCGTCAGATGTAATTGTAACGTTTATATAGGGTTTTCTTAAAATGACTTGCAACGGTCGATTCGTTGGACCCAATATTCAACGACGCGTCCACACATTTCGGCCAAAACGGCCGCTATTTCGCGTTCAATGTTGGCTCTGAGCTCTTTCAACGTCGTCGGCTTGTTGGCATAAACCAATGACTTAACGTAGCCCTACAGAAAATAGTCAAGTGGCGTTAAATCGCACGAACGAGGCAGCCAATCGACTGGCCCATGTCTTGAGATAACACGCTTACCATACTTAATCTTCAATAAATCGATTGTAGCGTGTGCTGTGTGGCTTGTGGCACCATCCTGTTGAAACGACATGTCGTCCAAGTCCATATCTTCCAATTCGGGTCAAAAATATTCGGTGATTATGGCGCGATAATGCTGACCATTCACAGTAACGTGACGATCGTTATCGTCGACGTATTACTTTTCTGCAGAAATAATACAAATGCTACAATATATTTGGGCTGCAGCTCGTCACGGTACTAACAACATTTTCAAGAAACTTCAATCTTCGTTTGGGAGGAATATATGTACATAGTTGGAATTGGATGCGCCGCGCATATTATTGCTATTAAAACTGCATCCGTTTGCTTATCAATGGATGTGGAAGTGACGGTCGTAAAAATATATTTCCAGTTCTGTTAGGTTTGAGAAGTTAAAGGAAATCTGCTAACATTGAATACAAGACAAATGTTGGGATACAGCAAAACTCGTTGGCTCGCTATAATGCCTAACAATAATTTGAAAACTCTATGTTCCTTTAACTGAATATTATTTGAACTTAGAAAAATGTGCGGTCATATTGAAATCTTTTTTTTTGAAAAGAGTTTTCCGAAATATGTTTGTTTTTTATTCACAGTCGAGCAGTGACCTTTTACAATAAAATTTTAAAAATTGAGGAACAAAATATATCCGCAGTAGATGTCGCACAACATATTAAAAACATAAAAAAAAAAAAACTAACTGACAAGAAACAAAATAAAAACACGCCACTATCAATGTGATATTTATTTGACGCTAGCACTGCAGATGAAATACGATATATAATTCCCTGGTGGAAGTTGAAAAATCTTACTCAACTTGTTTGCAATATATTGTGGACTGAACATTTTGATAATTTATACATTTTTGATTGTCAACTTTAAAAACTGTCCCAGAGTGAAACAGCGTGCAACAAGTTATTTCCCATATGCCTGATTATAAAGCTATAAATTTAGAAAAAAACAAAAGAAGTTAAAATATTCGACGAGTTTTCCTTAATTTAAAACTGGATATCAAAAGCGAAAGAAGAATGGAACAAAGCATCAATAACTACCGAAATATTCGTCATTTTAAAGAGACACAAATTCAGGTAGATCATTTTAAAAACGTAAATGAGTATATGGTATGCTTTGCCTACCGGGGAGTAACGCGCCAGTACAGAGAATGTTCTCAGGAATGAACAAATTATGGACATCGAAAAAAACTATTTAAACAATTGAAACACTGCAAAATATATTAATTTGCAAATACAATGTAGATTTAACATGTGAATAATTTTTAACACTTTTCAAAGTGTCACCGGAATTACTAAAACAAATCTGTTCAAACAAATCTGTTCAGAATACGCATGACTCCTATCAAACTGCTTGTAATTTTTGTTCAGAATCGTTTGGCAAGTCATAATGGAAAGACTCCCACCTCAACAGCGTCTCCAAATTGTTCAGCTGTATTACGAATATCGGCGTTCTGTGAGAAATGGTTTTCGTGCGATTCAAGGAACTTACGGTGTGCATAACCGACCTATTGAAACCACTATTACCAATACCATTCGCAAATTTGAGCCCCAGTTTAAATAAGTGGATGATATTCGACCGGTTAGGCGTCTACGACAACTTGGCGTATTTTACGTAAGGATCTCGGCCTAGAAATGCACAAAATTAAACTTGTGAAAGAATAGAAGCTAGGCGACTTGAATTTGCGTCATATTTTCAGTGAATGGGCTCTAGAAAATCTCAATGTAAGTCCGGTGTTTTATCGTGAAATTTTGTTCAATGATGAAGCCTATTGGATACGTTAATAAACAAAATTGCCATATTTTTGCTGATGAGCAACCCGAAGAGTACCAAGAGCTACAATTACATCCATTAAAAACAACGGTATGGTGTGGTTTATGGGCTGGTGGAATCATTGGCCCATATTTCTTCAAAAATGAGACAAATCAGAATATTACCGTCAATCGCGCAATGTTAACGGACTATGTGCTTCCTGAAATTCAAGCACATGGTCCCGGTGAGCTCTGGTTTTAACAAGACGGCGCTACAAGCCATATAGCGCGTGAAACAATGGACTTGAGAAATCATTTTGGTGAGCACTTTATTTCACGTTTTGCTACGGTAAATTGGCTGCCTAGATCGTGTGATATCACACCTTTGGACTATTTTCTCTAGGAATATGTAAAGTCTCAGGTCTTCAGGAATAAGCCAGCTACGATTGACGCTTTGGAAGCCAACATGACTCGTGTTATCCGCGTTATACCATTAGCTATGCTCGAACGAGTCGACCAAAATTGGACCTTCCGAATAAACCACCTCTCACGTAGTCATGGCCAACATTTACATGACATCATCGTTCTTTTAACGGATAATAAAAATTTTAAGTACACTTTCAAATAAATGTGTTTTATTTTACATTATCACGATATCACGATACCACCCCAGTAAACCAAACCATATTGCAGCTTAGACTGTACTAGACCATAAATAATTGTGTCTAGAAGTTAACGTGAGCAGGATAATCTTAAATAGTAATATTATAGATTAACTACATGGTTCCGAGCGTAATCAATTATGAAAATCCGAGTATATTCTGTAGTGAATGCTTAACTAGATTCTGGAAAATTATGTGGTATATTTCTAGACAGACCTGCGAAGCATGGAATACATGTGCTAAAATGGTTTAGTTTTGTCTGCGCGTGTAGCGTAAAAGTGCTGCATATGCAAAAAGGTTCCAGGAAATGTGAGATGCGCGTGTTCAAAATTGAACATGTGAGATTGGCTTATTGCGGGCCAGAGTAGTTATGTGTGACGTATCTTTATGACTTCAGTCCACTATTAACTTCCAGATGCAAGTACGAGGGCGGTCCAAGAAGTACCCGGCCTGACCAAGACATGGCGGTAGTTTTTTTGTTGAAAATATCACTGTGTTGGAAAGTACGAAGTCTATGAACCATATGTTTCAAGTTTGAAAGCACCACGTTGTTAAGTATTTATTTGACAGCCATCAATGTTGTCAGTTAATTTGTAAAAATGGAGAAAATTGGTCATCGTTATGTCGTGATACAATACTTTTATTTGAAAGGCCTCAGCCCAACCAATATAAAAGTTGAACTGGATTCTACTCTGGGTGAGTCTGCTCCTCCGTTTACAACAGTAAAATTTTGGGTTGCTGACTTTAAACAAGGCCGTACGATCTGCGAAGACGAGTATCGCAGTAGTCGACAAAATGAGGTGAAGAAAATCCAAAAAGCGGTACTGGATGATCGTCGACTGAAAGTATGCGAGCTAGAAGACATTGTAGGCATTTCAAAAAGTGCGGTACATCGCATATTATTTGAAAATTTTGACATCAGGAAGCTGTGTGCAAGATGGGTGCCGCGTTTGCTCACACTCGAGCAAAAACAGTGTCGTGAAGAGGTTTTAATTGGATGTTTACCAAAGTTTCACAGCAACAAAGCAGAATTTTTGCACCGTTTCATAACAATGGATGAAACATGGGTGCATCACTTTACACCTGAATTAAAAGATAAATCAAAACAATGGATTCAAAGGTTAGAACCGGCTCCATAGAAGGCGAAGACTGTTTCATCTGCAGGCAACGTCATGGCTTCGATTTTTTGGGATGCGCGTGGGATAATTTTCATTGACTATCTTGAAAAAGGATAAAAAAAAATCAACGACCAGTATTAAGCGAACTTATTGCAACGTTTGAGCGAAGAAATCAAGCAAAAACGGCCGAATTTGGCTAAGAAGAAGGTGTTGTTTCATTAAGACAATGCACTAGCTCACAAATCCATTATTGCAATGGCCAAACTTAATGAATTAAAGTTTAAATTTTTACCTCATGCACACTATTCGCCAGATTTAACCCCCTCGGATTATTTTTTGTTCCCAAACTTGAAAAAATGGCTTAGTGGTCAAAAAGATTTTCCAACGATGAAGAGGTGATGTCGGCAATAAATGGCTATTTTGAGGAGCAAGACCGTTCTTATTATAAAAAGGGTATCGAGCATTTTGAACATCGCTGAGAAAAGTATCTAGAGCTGAAAGGCAATTAAGTTGAACATTTTTTTTCAAAATTTTTGTGTTGTCTTTGTTGAATCGGGTACTTCTGGGACCGCCATCGTAATCTCAAGGTTTGATTTTTATCCAAAATTTAATCATTCATATGCATCTGGTTGTGTAGCCGTCTTTGTTTAAGCTATGAGGTATGTGGTTAAAATATGGTATCTGCTGATATGGTCAAATTAAAGTGTGCTTTATTTACAAAAATTTACTTTCATGTGTTTTTATCAACTTCGTGAGAGGAGTAAGATTGTTTGTTCCTCAATTCGTTGAGGAATTGAGAATCTTTTCATTTTAGGCGATATTAATTTAGACATTTTAAGTGATTCTGCTATTGTGTCCAATAGTATGGACACTGTTGGAGAATGAGCGTGAAATCTGTTTTTTTTTTTTTTTGATCTTGTAAGACTTGATGGTAATTCAAAACTATCCTTCGTGAGTTGTGCAAACATCGGACTATAAGATCTCATATCATTGCATGATCGGCTCATTCTTTCTAAATGACAAAATAAGTATATAACTTTTGAAGGAACATAATTCATTTACTTTGAATCTCTTAACGTAAGAATCCTGTATGTTAAAAATTTGCAACAACGAACTTGTATTAAATTTTACGTAAAAAATGGATTTAATAGTAGGTACGCGAAAGTTGGAAATATTGGAAAAGTGTTTCGGAAACGATTCTCTAAAGTAAACGGTCGTTTATCAGTGGCACGAGCGGTTTAAAAGTGGTCCTGAGTCAATCGAAGATGATGAACGCAGTAGTAGACCATTGACATCGAAAACCGACGAAAACATTGATGAAGTAAAAGAAATGTTGGTCAATAACCGTAAATTAACCATTAGAGAGCGGAGAACTTAAACATTGCCTATGGATTCGTCCAAGATATTTTGGTTAATGATTTGGGTTTTCGTCGTGTAGCAGCAAAGTTGGTTCCAAAAGACCTCAATTTCATGCAAAAAAAAAACCGTGTTGACGTCGCCAAAGAGATGATTTGCAAGGCTGAATCCGATGCCACATTCATCAAAATGATCATTACTGGAGACGAGTCGTGAGTTTATGAGTACGACACGCAATTCAGACATCAGGCAAGTAAATGGTGTTCACCAAATGAGCCAAGACCGAAAAAACCACGTCGTTTTCAGTCAAAAAAGAAGTTAATGCTCACGGTTTTCATGGATTTTCAGGCAAGACAGTAAGCAAAGAGTATTATTTGGGCGTTATGACACGTTTACGTGATGCAGTTCGCCGAAAGAGACCAGAATTGTGGGCAGAAAACTCGTGGATTTTGCACCACGATAACGCACCGTCGTGTCGCACAGTGCTATCATTATTTGTAATTTTTTGACGAAAAATGCAACAAATACCATCCAACAGCCACCGAATTCACCTGATTAGGCTCCCTGTGACTTCTCTCTGTTCAATCGAGTTAAAAAACAACTACAGGGAACGCGTTTCAGCATCCAAGAGGAAGTAATGGAAAAGTCGCAAGAAGCACTGATGGAAATACCGAAAACCGAATATAAAAAATGTTTCGAGGATTGGATCAAGCGCTGGCATAAGTGTGTTGAAGTCGATGGGGATTACTTTGAAGGGGAAAATATAGATTTAGATGAATAAGCCTGTATTTTCAATTTTCTGAATAGATTCCGAATTTTTTTTGATCAAGGTGGTACATACATTTCGCAGTTACTAAACCAGTCCTGGTGAACTCACTAATAATACTGCTGGACCATGTGTTAAGCTACTAAGACTACGTTCAGTTACTAGAAATTGTCTCATTCTAATACTTTCGTATTCAAGTCTCCAACGAAAATTAGGTTTTAGTTTTTTCATTTTCCAAAAAAATGGAAAAAAAAAAAATTGTTTTGCAAATGCCACAACACTAAACATATGTATTCCGTAGACACACAAAACTATTAGGGGGTGGCCGTGGTGTAGTGGTATATGCATACACTCCTCAAGCAGAGGGTCGCGGGTTCGAATCCCGTGCGAGGCAATTCTCTGAAAAAGTCTTGTAGAATTTGCATGTAGTTATACGAGAATCCCGTCGGCGTCAACTCTGACATGAAGGCATAACACTGATGTTGGAGTGGTTGCTGGCTGGGCTAAATGTAACGAACTAACAACTAGCACGTACTGAGACCCACTGGTTGAGGATGCACTTGATCGTCCGGTGAAGTTTGACAACCACCTCTGGGAAAAATATCGAAACCTAATACACCTCAGTTTCAAACTACTACACCACTTGCCCGCGCCCTGGAGAAAAAAAAAAGCCAGTAAAAGGGTATTCATAACCCCTTGGTGAGCTTAGGGTTAATTTCAAGAGAAACTTTTTAAATATTTATCTGCGTTCAAGAAATCGACAGACACCACATCGTAAATTCTAATACCCTCTGTTACAAAACACACAACATCATCTGGAGCGTAATTTTCATTCTAATTAGCATCAAAATTGAACCCGGGAATTATATAATCGCCTTCCGCAAAACCATAGATCTAATTTCAGACACAAATGTGGTGTGTGGTGTGTGGTGTTTGTGGTGATTTTATTTTTATGAAAATATGTCTCTTAACAATCATGTGTGATGTATTATGATGCCCTCATACAAACATCAAAATTTTCAAGGATTCACTCACATATTACCACATTAGGTTCATCAATTTCGGTCTGAATTTTATTTTTTAGCTGTGCAGCTGTGGTTGGCTTATTTTGAAGAAACCTCACAGAAAGTAATCTAATGGTATTAAATCCCATAATATAGGTGGCAAGTTTATGGTATTTTACCATTGAGTGAAATTATTTGACCTGGAAACTTACTCCGCAATAGCTCAATGTTTGCACGTGTAGCTTGTAGCTCCATTCTGTTCAAAATAAAGATAATCTATGTCTATTTCTTCAATTAATCTCCATTGACAGTAAAAACACATTCATTTGCATCTTCGAAGAAAAATGGACCAATGGACCAGCCCAAAAAACCACACGAAACATTATATTTTTGGGAATGTAATGATTTTTCTGAAATTATTAGACGATTTGCTTCTTTCCAGATGCAACAGTTTTGTTTGTTGACGAATCCATCCAATGTGAAATGAGCTTTATAGCTAAAGATAATTTTCAGTGAAAAACCAGCATCATGTTCTACTATAAGAAACAATTGAAGAAAATTCTGCGTTGAATATGATCTGTTCGCTTGAAATTGTACATACATACTCGTAGGTATGTCTACTTCACAAATGCTAAAGATGACGTAAAAGAAATGTAGCATTTAGAAATTATTTACTACTTTCATCTAGGAACGATTTTTGAAAGAACCTTTACCATAACCGGAATGTACGAGTACACAAAAGAATCTAAGTAACAAGAGTAGCAAAGATTTCTCGTAAGCTTCTGCTATTTTGGTTTGTTTAAGCAATAGGAGCTACCTCCACTAACGATTTTTTAAATTCTATTGTAAAATAAGTTTTTATATTTGTAAAAATTAAAAAAAAAAACAACAGGGTTATTCCATGTTAACTCGCGTTACATTCAGATGCAAGATAATGCAAAATTAAGGTGGTAGCTCGAGTTACATAATAAAGGTAATTCGCGTTACTTCCGTTCCAAAAAAAAAACTATTAAATTCGCGAAATATTTCTTTTATTTTGTTTAAGTTTAAATACAATACAACAATTGTTAAATTAATCTTTTTTTTTAACACAGTTAAGGGAATATCGTATTCATTGTCCCTTTCCGAGCCATATGTTTGTTTGCGACAGTTTTGATTTTCTTGCATGCCCATATTTAACTCTTCTGACATTTGGATATCCCAATTATCAGTGGTGCTTTGGAAAAAAGTGAATCCATATCCATTTCCTTGGTCATGTCTCCAATGCCCTTGAGTGAACATATACTTATTTTTACTGAAAAATGTCTTGCTGCATCAGCAAATTGTTTAGCATTGACCACAACGGTTTGCCTTTGTAATACTTTATTTCTAACAAATTTTTTAATTGCAATGCCTATTCCATCGACCGGGCCTTTTCCATGTGATGTTGCGAAATAGCTCTATACTACACACTGACTGACTTGAACTGCAACCAACTTCAGACTGCTATAATTTCCAAACCGTTGACACATGACAGATAATTCTATTATTTACAAGCCTTTTCAACGATTTGCGTCTCAGTTGTGTTGAAAACTTTTTATCCGCGATGGAATTCAAACGTGATAGTGTGATTGCTTTATATTTGGCTGAAAACCACAAGTAGCTATCGTTAGAGCCCTCCAGCACCTCAACGTGAATAAATCATTTGTGTCTCGAACCATATCTCGTTACCGTAATACTGGCAATGTTGCAAAACGCCATGGAGGTGGTCATAAAAAAATGGTTCCGAAAGTGAAGGTTCGAATTGAGCGAAATCCTCGTCGAAGTGGAAGAAAAATGGCTCGTGAGCTTAACATATCGTTGGAATGGATGCAACACATAGTGAAAAATGAGCACAAGCCATCCAAGCCATTCAAGCCATTGAAGTTCCAAGCACACGATCTTACACCGCAACAGAAAAAAGTTAGAGTCGAAAGAGCGAAGGAGTTGCTATGCTTGCGCGAAAGTGGTAAGTTGCCGAATTTGGTTTTTTCCGATGAGTCGACATTTGTTATCGAGCAATATGTCAACAAACAAAATGACCGAGTTTACTTGCCAGAGAGGTCCTTCGAAAATTTACACCTTCGGACGGCCACCAGAAAGCAGGCAGCACCGATGGTGATGGTTTGGGCCGCCATAACCGCCGATGGTCGCACTCAGCTTGTATTTTTCGACCGTGGTGTCAAAATTAATGCTATCGTATACCGTAAAACTGTCTTGGAGGCAGTATTGAAGCCTTAGGCAAACAATCATTTCGGTCGGAGACCGTGGACATTTCAACAAGACTCGGCACTGTCTCACAAAGCGCGCATCAACCAAGATTAGTTAAGAAACAATGTTCCACAATGTTCTTCGGCCGTCTCAAGGCTAATATTTGCGCCAAAGGTAGATATATTGGAAACTACTGATGCAATTTCGAAATTGGTGTATTTTAGAACATTTTTTGCTTTGGCACAATAAAATTTATCAAAAAATAAAAAAATATAGCATTTTAAATAGTTGCAGTTCGAGTCAAGCAAGGTGTATATGCTTCTTGTTTCTATCTTCCAGCATTTTTAAGCTCTGAGCAATAAATTTATTTTTAAATTGGGAGCACGGACCTTCAGAGCATATCCTCACCTGGTAAACACTCTGCGGTAGCTCTTTAAAGATTCTATTAATGTATATAACACTCCTTTTTCTGTCATGGTGCTAATCATCAGAGACAATGACGATTGGGTGTTGCTCTTTATTAAACCACATAGAAAAGGTGAACAGAGATATCTGTGGGTGTATCCAATAAAAACTTTGAATTTCATCTTGAGCAATGCATGTGAAATTTTCCGAAAAGTTCAACTGCATCAAAACAATGGCAGAATCATATTTATCTGACGATACAGCAAGTTTATCCTGATGGTATGAGTTGGCTTGGCATCTCTTGAAGTAGGTGTGCTCAAAAATATTTTTAAGACATACCATATCCAAAACATGTTTTATAAGCTCAAAAATAATTCCAATTTCCTGAATTTCGCTTATCTTTCCGTCAACGGTTTTCCACACATACCAAGTAACTTCCTGAGGTAGTTACTGCTTCTGCAGTATGACTGGTATCAAGCAGTTTTTTTAGTACTTACCTCTTTTTAATTTGACATTTTGGCAAAGCTTTTCGAGCCCGTGCTGTGTTCTTTCCTAATGATTGTGGTATAATTAAGGGTTCATTGTACGAATCATCTTGGGGAAGTGTCTTTTTCAATCTAAATCTAGCTACTAGTTGTTTTGTTTTCTTTCTTTGGTCAGTGATTAACTCCTGTTTTTTTTTATGAACTGAAAGACATTCAATTTTCAATTTTTTCTTCAATCTACTTTTTCTATAAGTCTCTTGATGTTTTTCCTTGTATTCTTCACTTTAAAGGCATTTTACCTTTAAAAAAATTAAAAAAAAAAAACTTTAAAGAAATTATGGTAATTCGTTGATAGTTGATAGCAAAAAGAATTATTTATTTTTCGAAACAACACAGCACCCGAAAACAAAAATATAAAAATCAATTGAGTTGGTCCAAATAATTTCAAAATACAGAAAAAATAAGCATTCATTGGTTACTCTCGTTACAAAATTTACGTTCAATTACTTGCACTATTTTACATAATAAACGTTATTCGAATAGCGATTTTAATGTAAAACTAAAAAAAATGATTCTATTTAAGACTAGAATACAATTTTTACTTACCAATTTGAACAAAATAAACACTGAAATTCTGATAAAAAAAGGGTTGTATATATATAATTTTTTTAAAATTTGAAAGCAATTAGTAGCGTTGCTATATTTAATTAATTGCTTGACATAGTTAAGCGGATTGGAGATTCTCTTTTCTTTTTCTTGCTTCATGTCCACTTTTCATAGAATTACCCAAGTTCAAAAGAAAACTCGTTCATAAAACACAAACCTATGGCGCCCATTTAGATTACTATTTCTCATCTTGCAACGTGCCATTTTGATAAATGTTTACATTTAACCAAAGAAAAAAAAAAAAGAAACGCCCAACTTTTTGGCGCATTACAAAACCACAACATCCCGCCAGGCTTCAGTCATCAAACCAACAATTAGCCATGCCAGGTAAATGCCTTATTAATTATCAAAACACAATTTAATTGCCAACGATCAAATCAATTCGAATAATCTTGCATGCCCACACCTTAAAAAAAAACCATATGCCTACATATTTTATATACACATACGCTGTAGCTGCGTCATACGCCTAGTAATGTATACATACTTACAATATACACATGCCAGCCCCACTTTAACCAAAATCTATTTATCGGTCTTTGTTCGTTGTAATTGCACTCTGCGGCATAAAGAGATAAAACCCAAAACCGTTCCGGATCTTCCATTTAATTTCACGCTCTACGACCGCCTTACCCGGGTTTCCCTGCCATGGACCTTATCATACCAATGTATCTTATTGGAATGAAAACACACGCTAAGCCTCCATCTCCGTCCACGGATTCGACGCCACCAATACCACCCTCTATATGATGAATATGTTTATTGTTTGCATTGCGTGTGCGGTATTGATATCGGGTAGCGACTACTAAGTGCAGGTAGCGGCACAGCTGCCTGGTGGTATTCTCTTCACTCGAGTTGCTTTAAAGTATCCCAATTTAAGTTAAAAATAAAAACAAAACAAAAAAAAAAAAAGAAACAAATTCCTTAAAAAAAAGCAAATCAATTTTTTTTTAATATCCAGCTCTTTAAGTGTAAGTACAGTGAGTGGTGATATCCGTCCGAGAGTAAATGCCTGTATCTGGAGTTTATATAGTCGTCGAAAAGCGGGAACGGGGTATAATTTTCCGTGCTGTCATAATGATATGGCGAATTGAAATAAATATTTTCCACCAGCTGGATGGATTTATTACTGATTTCCTTTTGAAGTATTCGATAGAGGAATAATCTGGGTGTGAAATGAGGATCAACAATTTGGGCGGATGTTCCTTCAGGTGACTGACCATTGAAAGAGTCAATTTTGGGTAAAAGTTCGAGGTTTTAAATATCGTGTCACGTAAAAAGTCTCCGCGGTTTTTTTTATGCATTTTTGAAAAAAAAAAATTTTTCTTTGTTCAATTTTTCAATTTTAATCAAGTATTTATTGGCCATTATTACCTATAGAATCACCTTTTGCCATTTTCCAGGTAGTTTCATAAATCCATCGGTGTAGAACTCCTGTCGTTTATCTGCGAAAAACTTGGCCAAGTGATTTTCAGCGGCTCTTTGGTCGGCCAATTTTTTACCACGAAGAGAGTCTTGCAAAGACCGAAACAAATGGCAATCAGAGGGTGCAAGGTCCGGGCTATACGGTGGATGCATCAAAACTTCCCAAACAAGCTCTGCCAATTTGTTTCTGGTCATCCAAGGTGTGTGTGGCCCAGCTTTATCATGATGGAAGACAAATTTATTTCTGTTGGCCAATTCTGGTCGCTTTTTCTTGATAGCTTCATTCAAACGGTCGAGTTGTGCACAGTAGAGGATCAAATTGACCGTTTCGCCACGTTCTAGGAGTTCATAATAGGCAATTCCCTTCCAATCCCACCAAACACCCAACATAACCTTGTTTGCCGTCGATACAGGCTTTGATGTCGTTTGTGGTCAGTCTCCGACCTTTGACCATGATCGCATGCGTTAGATGTTCTCGTATTTAATCCATTTTTCATCTCCCGTAATGAGCTGCGTTTGCGAGTAGCGTTTCACTGATGGTTATTCGGTCACTTAAATTTCTTTGCGTTAATTCTTGTAGCACCCAAACATCGAGCTTCTTTGAGTAGCTTGGTCATTTTAGATGATTTCAAACTGTCATACGCGTTATGTTTAGTGCCTCGGCTATCTCCAGACAGCTTCCGTGCCGATCTTGCTCCATAAGTTGCAAAATTTTATAGGCTTTTCCAGCGACAGTGCATCTTTTACATCGAAATTTCCGGAACGGAATCGAACAAACCACTCTTGAGTCCGGCGTTCACTCACAGCATTCTCACCGTAAACTGCACATATTTTTCGGCATGTTTTTGCATCATCACATAATGTATTTCATCAGATATTCAACGAATTACACAGCTGTCTTCACAAAAAATGTAGCCTGACATGTCACCTTTCAAACAAGTGTTCGTTTGACACAATCAGATTATACCATATAGTGACAAAAAACCGCGGAGACTTTTTATATATACGAGTTTATATATGTTCAAATTCGGTAGTATCTTCTAAAAATACAAGAAGGCAGTACATATTTCTAACGGGGGACCGAAACGCACTAACTTTGGTAATCTTTCTTAAACACCAGGTTGACACTAGAGCCTTCATGCCTAGTTGGTTTATAAGAAAATTATAAAAATGACTTTCAACTAAAAATTAATTTTACGTGAACTAACATGATTTTCTACATCTGAATTTCTTGACGTATGGTATTTGAGTGATACACGCTAATTCAGAAGTCCCAAAATCTTGAAATGTGTCGTCAAAATTCAATTTGATTGTTTCGTGTGTGGTTTATTCGGGCAACATTGAAAGCTGACACTTTGCAAGAGATACTTTGACATAAATGTAGTACAAGCTTTAAAGGTTTTATTAGTTTTTATAAGCCAACCTCTCGGATTATAAATTGACAATGGGAACAATTTTCTAAGTTAACACATACTATTAAGAATAAAAATCATCCATATCTGTAGTATCCTGATTTTGACCTAGCAAATGCAATTAAGCTCTCGAGCTTGTGTAAATATGAATGGGTGAACCTCAGCTCTTACGAATGATTCAGTTAAAACACAATATGGACGTGTTGACGAAGAAATAAAATGTAGACATCAGAGCTCAAGTCATATGAGAATTTTTCGGCATCTAGTCAAGTTGTCGAGTTTTAAGCAAACCAATGACAGCCGTCATGGTTGCTGGTACTATCCTCTGAAGGAATTTTAATTTTGAATCCTTGAATGAATATTTTGAATCCTAACAAATACCACAGACTCCAAACATATACAGATCAATTATCACTGCAACTCGAGTAGTGCTATGGAAAGGCCCAAGTTAAAAAAGAGCGAAAAACCAACTTCTGATACGGATAATGCTATAGAGAGTAGAAGCAGTGCATACTTCAATGTAAAAGTGTTGTAAGCAGAAGATTTATGTGACGTCTGAGCAAACAACTGATTGCATTTCACATCAACTTTAAGCTCGCCAACATAAGTTTGATATGACCTCACACTTGCACAGTGGAAAATATTGCTAATACGAGGTCATTGACCAATGTTCTAAACGTTTTTGGCTGCCCTTGCGAAAAGCATTAATTTTTTGTTTTCATTTGAAGAAAAGTGCTGCAGAGTCGCAGCGAATACTTGTCGAGGCATATGGTGATCATGCTCTATCAGGAGCAGCATGCAAAAGATGGTTTCAACGGTTCAGAGATAACGATTTTGATGTGAAAAATGAAGAACGTGGAAGACCACCAAAAGCATTTGAAGACGCCGAATTGCAAACAATATTGGAAGAAGATGACACTTTGAGTCAGAAACAAATGGCAGAAATATTAAATGTTGCACAAAAAAGAATTTATGACCCTTTAAAAGCTATGGGAAAGACCCAAAAGTTTGGAAAATGGGTGCCACATGAATTTATTGAAAGACAGATGAAAAACCGAAAATCCAAATTGTTACTAGCGATGAAAAATGGATTTATTTTTAGAATCCTAAACGGAAGAAATCATGGGTTAATCAGTGAAAACCATCAACTTCGACTGCAAAACCAGATCGATTCCTCAAGAAGACAATGCTGTGTGTGTGGTGTACCACGAGCTCCTAAGCCTGATGAAACCGACAACAAATGGTCAATTTGAAATTGATCTAAAAACGATCAGAATGGGCCGGAAGACACGGGAAGGTAATTTTGCTGCATGAAAATGCACCTGCAAAACTGGTTCAGGATACAACCAAAGCACTTGGCTGGAAGCTGCTACCCCACCCACCGTATTCACCAGACTTGACTCCTTCCGACTACCATTTGTTTTCATCGATGGGACACGTATTAGCTGAGCGGCACTTCGAAACCTACAAGGAAGTCGAAAATTGGAAGACGAACAGTTTTACTGGCGTGGAATCCATAAATTGTCTGAAAGATGATAAAAATGTGTAGCTAGCAATGGCCAACACTTTGAATAAAATGTTTTTTACTTTTCTATTAAAAATTAGTGTTTTATTTTCACAAAAAAGGCTCATACTGGTACACCTGGTATTGTAAAGTTGTATAAAATAAAATTTATTAAAAAGAGCTTCATATAGAGCCATCAAAGTTTGAGATTCCCAGGTACGTAGGTTCGTCTGTATAAGATGGTAATGAAGGACTTAAGCTATAAATTTCACAGAGGGGCATAATAATAAAATATTGACACTCGGAGAAAAAATCAGCGAGCTGTCACTGGTCATTGAACCAGTAGCGATGAAGATAAATTTAGTGGTAGGTAAGAGTAGAACTAAGTATATGCTCTCGATAAGAGAGAACAGCCAATCCCTCAGATAACACGCCACAATGGCAAGATATGTTTAATTTTGAGGCGACAAAAAAATTCTAAACGAATATACGAGGTGTGTTCACAAAGTAAAGTGACTTTACATTTTTATAAAAAAATATTTATTTATTCATCAACAATAATGTTGTTCCATTCAAAGTAAGCCCCCTCAGATATAATACATTTGTGTCAACGCTTTTTTTAATCCTCGATGCACTTGTCATAAGCACTTCTTGGTATAGCCTTGATCTCTTTCAACGATGACGTTTTTATTTCGTTAATTGTTGCAAATCTCCGTTCTTTCATAAGTCTCATTAGTTTTGGGAACAGCTACAGAAACAGGAAATCGTTATGACCCTTTTGAGCATGTCAGGATCATCATTAATATCAGTCAAGACCTTCGGAAATTTCGAACAAACTTCGCTCACACACATCTCATGCCCAAAACATCTGAAGAAATTGCATCACATGAGCCTACCGATATACCAACGTCTTCAGCAACTTCTACTTACTATGGTAGTTCGAAAATTTTCCAAAACAAATTTCTTCATACACATATTTGTTTATATACTGGGGCGTACAGAGCGAGGTTCATTAGTGGCATCTTCTCGGCCTTCTTGAAAGAGCTTGTACTAACTACTGAGTATAAAAAGAGAACGATAATCGAATGTACGTTGCCCATCACCTTACTTTTTGAACACATTTAGTATGTACCTGGACTCAACTCTGCAACTGCAGAAAAGCGCCAGCGTACCTTCGTTTTAGATCACAATCAAACTAGACTAGGAAATAAGGTTTTACATGTACAAATAAAGTCAAAAAGCTGAATTCACAGAGTTTCGCCTGGATCTTAAGCCCCAATGGGATAGTGCGAATTTATATTGCTGATGAAGTTGATTGGTAAAATCTTAGCAAGTCTTTAAAGGAATTCCTCCCTCCTAGGTCAGGTATCGAATTCCATTTATAGTACAGTTGGGTTACCTAAGTCAGATGATTGATAACTTAGTTTACATCAGACTACGGGTGGGTAGTTAGCTGTATGTGGAATGTACAATATAAGCAGTGTAGCCTATTTATCATTAAAGTTGTGCTTCATGACTTTGAAAATAAGTTTTCGTGCATTCAAACACCGGGCAGAAGGTATAAATTGATTAATTCTAAACAAGAACGTTGACTTGGAGCGTTATACTCATCCTGCAGAAAATGAACCTTACATGTTTGTTTTATAAAACTATTTGTGTGAGGAATCTTGTTTCCCGTAATATAACATATATTTTTCTACATAACTTCGTTAATCCCTCTTTCATAACCACTGCCACAAACAGTTTTTGCTTGACAAAAAAAAAAAAAAAAATTCTCTGCACCTAATAATCGAGAAGCGACAGCAGGTTCACTGAAGAGAAAGCCAATCTGGAATGAATCAATGGGGTTAGATATCGCACCTCCCTCCCCATCCCTACAAGAACTTGTATATATTAATTCTTTAATGGAGTACTGGATTATAAGCACACTACCTCCACAAGTCAGTTTTTTTGCACAGCAAATAAATGATCAAAGCTTTTACATAAATTATTGTCATTGTTTGTTTTTGTCATGCTAAATAGGTAATTTATTAAGAAATAATGAATAGATATTACGAAGTCAAATTGGATAATCCTGTGGAGAAACGCCAGATGATAATTACTGAATGATTGTATCGTAACTTTAGGCCAACTATTACGGATTCACAATCAGCTTTTGTTGATTGAGTCTTCTTTCTTCTTAAACAAACACCAGGATAAGCCGAAAATATGGACTGCATTATTTAGAAATGGAAAGTTCTGAGAAAGTTAGGAATAAAATATTAATTTTGAAATACACCCGATGTCGAATTTTTATAACATGAATTGTCCTTCATTTGAGGAAATCTTCCATCATACAGTGGACACATTCTCTTCGATTTCATACAGAATATATATGTACCTGCTATAAGCTAAAACTTAAAAGAAGATCCAATCTTTCCATACGGAATCGGGCTAGTCGATTATACATCCTTCTTTAATCAAAAGCAAAGTTGAAAAAAGTTTCAATGTGCAGTTTCAATGCAGGTTAGGCTCTGAAAAAGCCTCTTCTGAGCCATACTTGATAAGTTCATGAGCGAACTTATTTTCTACGATCTTATGATTTGGGATCCAGATAAGACTGACTAAATTCAGCCTTACGTGAATTAGCGTAAAAGTGGTCAGTAAGTTCAGCAAGGTTTTTGAACGGCTAGCCTGCCGCTGCACACGAAGTATAATGAATTGGGTGAAGCGTCTCTTCTAGTGATTCGAAGACGCAGCTTTATATAGTGAAATCGAAGTTTACTTTTCATCATCATGACGCCACAGATAAGTCGCTTTTTCTGACTTACTTTTTAGCTGAAGAGAGATTAAAGTAAAGGAAAAGTCGTATAATTACCATACCCGAAGTTCTTATAAAATCAGACGGCATATTCATTAAACTAGAGTCTGAATGCAAATGATATTCCACGCATCCATTGTTTCGTGGAACAAGTTTTCTCGTGACTGCTGCTTTTACCAGACTCCAAGGAATGGTATGCCTCGGCTGCATGCGGACTTTTCCATGGTTCTGCTCTAGACACACTGACGAATTCATCTCATCCATCTCTTATCCATCTGTTTTGCATTTAACAAGAATTAGTTTTTGGTACAATAAGCACGCGCAAGGTAATCGCGCGCCAACTATCTCTTGAGTCTGGTCTACCAGGTGTAAGACTGTTCGTCTTATGAAGCATACCAAAAAGTGACCCAATTTTCGATTTCGATTTCGGTTTCGAAGTGCTGCTCAGCTAATACGTGTCCCATCGATGAAAACAAATGGTAGTCGGAAGAAGCCAAGTCTGGTGACTTGGAGCTCCCAACCAAGTGCTTTGATTGTATCCTGAACCAGTTTTGCTCTGTGTGCAGGTGAATTGTCATGGAGCAAAATTTTTTTGCCGTGTCTTCTGGCCGATTCTGGTGGTTTTTCGATCATTGCATGGTTCAAATTGATCATTTATACTAACGGTTTCACTAGGTTTTGGAGTAAACAACATACACAGCATTGTCTTCTTGAGGAATCGATCTTTTTTTTCAGTCGAAGTTGATGGTTTTCCCTGATTAACCCATAATTTTTTTCGTTTAGGATTCTAAAAATAAATCAATTCGATGCAAAACTGTTAAATTGTTAAACTGTTAAACTGACTCAAAGTGTCATCTTCTTCCAATATTGTTTGCAATTCGGCGTCTTCAAACTTTTTTGGTGGTCTTCCACGTTCTTCATTTCTCACATCAAAATCTTTTGCATGTTGCTTCTGATAGAGCAGGATCACGATATGCCTCGACAAGCATTCGATGCGACTCTGTAGCACTTTTCTTCAAATAAAAATACAAAATTTACACGATGAAAAAATATGGTGATGTAAACTTGATGTATACTAAATTAGTTTGACAGGTGTCATAGTAACCAAACAAAAACTAAGGCCAGTTCACAATAAATGTTCCCTATCGAGACATTTGTATCTTGACGCTCACTTCATATAAAATGACTTTCCCTCTGTCTAGGTTTTCTTAGTCAGAATCTGAGCCAGGATAAGAAAGAATGTAACCAGATCTAAAGCAAATCTATTATCTCTCTGGAATACGACAACGTTCGTTCTCGTTAGGAAAACTTCCATCTGTCTTTCAAGCGGAGATATCCTGATGGCAATCAATTATATTGTCAAGAAATGGTGTATACGGAGGAGTATTTAAATCTGTAGCTAGGATGCTTTTAGGATCTTGTTGAATCCTCTCATCATTTCCAAGCTAAATAGTGAATGCAGGAGTTTTCAGAACGAAATCTAAATTCATTGAGTCTTATCTTTGGGTACCGGGGCACTTACTAGCCAAAGTTAAGACATAAGTTGACCTTCTTCGTATGACATAAGTGAAACAACTTTCTGCGGCACTTGCTGTAAGATTGATGAAGACACCGCCGAGCATTATCTCTGAGAGTGCCCGCTTAATATCTATGCGGCTGCAAGTATTCGGTGTCGATGTGGTGATTGCTAAAACTTTCACTCATCATTCAACGAAAGACTGAGGAATTCAACTAAGACTGGCAAGGAGTAGGTACAATGAGTGCTGCGTGCTCTAATCCGACAAATAAAAAAAAGGAATGAAAGTAGACGGCTGATTTTATTGCGATCGGATTTTTTTTTGCTTGAGAACATATATTTTATTTTACGGAACCTTTTTTATTGCTGCTTACGCACCTTAACTCAATTTCTTCTACTTCATAGCCTCCTCATTTCTTAGTACTATCATCCTATTCTACAAAAGAAATTCTGTATCAGAGCTAATCGAAAACCATCATTCATAAAAAATGTTGCCAGACGCAATAAAAAGCTTCAACAAACAATTTGTTAGCAACATTTCCATGCAACAGAAAAGCTTCGACAATATTCCACCCTCTTCTAGTTGGCAAGCAAATGATATAGCAACAAATTTTCACCCAAACTGACTACGAATACGGACACTGAATCTCGAGAAAAAATATACAGTATACGAGAGAGCGACGTGTCTTTAAGGTATTTCGCATCGATATTTTCCGGTTTAGTTCGTCGGCATTTGTGAACAAGATGAGTTTACGTACGCTTGTCTCTCTGTCGTTAATTCGTCGAAAGAGTTTCTCATAGTTTTTTTTACGAAACTTCTTCATAACTTCTTTTAACCGGATATTAAATTTTTAGGAAAGAGAAGAAGAAAAAAATAAAAAACCACTTCAAATGTGATTGCTTCAACGTAAAAGGATCGAAACGACAGCCAAAAAATCTAAAAGTACCTTGGCGATGTCAATCGTATCTGTTGGCGAGTGTTCGTTCAGTGGTCTCTGACAAGGATAACGTTCAGTCAGAAATTTAAGATAAGCACATTATCGAAAATTCGCAACAGCCTAGTCCGACAAATTACATTTTCTGTTTGTTTGCTGAAATTTTAATTGAGTGGTGCGGTGGTATAGTACAAAAAAGGGTGTGCCCTTATGTGAATTCGAGTTCGAGTTGAAGGATATTGGTATGGAATGCAAATCCTGTTTTACCAGTGAAAGAAAATAAAAATAAAAAAATTGCCATAATAGTGCATAAAAAATTGCTAAGCTTGTGAATGTTAAAATGATCAACAGAGACTTGGATTGAGAACATCTCTGAAGTAAGCGGTTGCAGTAATTAGCAGCATTGTTTCCAATTGCGCTGTTGTTAATGGTAATTCTTTAAATATTAAAATTTTCAAAATATTCTTTTATTAGGGCTGAAAATCTTCTTACCATTATAATGTCCAATATACGAGTACTTATGTGTCAAGAATAAGAACTGGTTTATTTAATTCCTGTGGTCCGCGTTGGAAATTTTGATTCTACTTCGTCATGACAGCATGATTTGCATTTAGATTTACTCTTGGTTAGGTATGGAATTGGATGATACTGATTAAGGTTAGCTTGCGGTATTTGTAATTAGAACGCAAGAATGTGAGTGCTGGTGCATGTATGGAATTTGCTGTAAAGTTCACCTGGGGAACTGAATTTGAGTCATTAATTTATTTTTGTTTAAATTAAAATCTCATATGCATTCAATTCTTCTTTACGAGAAGGCCATCTGTAAAGAATGTCATCAAATATCGTATCAAAGATTAATCATTTCGTTAGACACATAGGTATATATTGGCCCTAGCCCATACCGAACTGTTGCGCCACCAATTTATTTATTTATTTTAACCTTTGTGTCAGTAGCGGCAAAAAGTATATTTTTTATGGTAATTGCATGCTAACGTGTATACGTATTATGCACAAAAGCACAAAAATATATATAAAAAAAAAAAAACAAATATGCTATTATAGTACTGTGGATGTAACTATGGATCAGTTTTGTCGATTTTTTACAATGCTGATCGCATATTGCTGTTGACACTTCTTGCCGATAACATTTATGTGAAAGTTGGCTCCAATGTGACATAAAGAAGTTGGACATCCCATCAGAAATTTTCTATAAACGGCAGTATGTATCTTGAAGTTATGTTGGTGAGGTGCACCTCTGTTTGTTTATAGTGACTTAAGCGATATGATGAAAGAAAATACTTCACAAGCCGCCACCTATCAGATTGTAATACATGTGTTGCACGTGTTTTTCAGAATTTCTTTTCCAGTTGCTCTAAAATGTAGAAAATCAATTTAATACTGAAAAATGTGTTCAAATTAGTATTAAGGATACTTTACTCATTCAGTGTGCGAATTTCACTGTGTTAACATCATTGTAAGCATATTTAACTGAATTTTGAAATATGGTAGATATGTCGGAAGAGCATGTCCGGCATATTTTATTGCTTTCGTTCCAGAAAAAATGGAATACATAGAAGCCAAGCCACTAGAAACATCTAAAATATGTATGTAGAATGGGGTGGTCTCAGCGAGTCCAAGTGTTGGCTTTGTTTTCCAAAGTTTAGAAATGGCAATTCTCGTTCGGGTAGGCCAAAAGAGCTAGACGATGAGTTTCTGAAGTCTATAGTCGGAAGAAATCCTATTTTTACGGTAAAGGAACGTGCGTGGGAACTCAGCCATCCATTACTACCTAACAAATATAGGAAAAGTCATAATGTTGGAAAAATGGATACCTCACCACCTATCACAAAATAATTTTTACCAAAGAATCCAAGTTTTCACTGCATTTTTTTGCATCACAATGAAGAACCATTTTTGAACCGAATCGTTACAGGATATAAAAAAATAGTTCCTTACAATAACATTAAACGTCGCCAGCAATGGCTTAGTTCGGACCAGCACACCATACTGTGTGTATGGTGGGATGCTGATGGAATAATTAATTTTGAGCCTCGTAACCAGACTATCAACGCGGAAGCCTACTGTAAACGTCTCTGCAGATTAAAGTCGGCTATAGAGCAGAAACGGGTAGATCTGATTCTATTCCATCAAGATTACGCTCTCCCTCATACAGATAGGATTACCTGCACACAGTCACAGGAGTTCGGTTGGGAAATAATGGTGGATCCGCCTTGTTTTCCAGACTTAGCACCTCTGAATTTCCACTTGTCCAGGAGCTTGAAAAACGTCCTTGATTAAAAAAAACTTGTAGATCTCGGGATAATGTCTAGAGCACTCCTAGAGTACTTTTTCATCGAAGCCAAACAATTTTTTTAGTGACGGCATTAAGAAGATATCTGAGAGGTGGGCAGAACTGTCGTCTGCATTTATTGCAATTTGATTAACATTAAGCAGACGTTCATAAATCACGCAATACTTACATATGCTACAACTGTTTGATGAAAGATAGGTGGCACTTCTGAGTGTAGCATCATTTAGTATAAGCACTTTCAGTTCGCTTGTCAAAACTTTGTGCAAATTCGACGTTTAGTTTTGTTTTGACACTCATTTAAAAACATTGTGTTAGTGTTTTTGCAGTATAGCTCCGTGATCCGATTCTCGATGATGTATATGGGACCCATTCACCTTGCCGTATAACCGTTTACTATTGGTTGTTAAAGTTTTGCCGTGGCCGAACGTCGGTTTTTGATGGACCGCGCCCAGGTGACCCAAAAACTGTTACCTTAGAGGAAATTGTGTACAAAACCCATGATCTCGTATTGGCGGACCGCAAAGTGAAAATTCGCGAGTTTGCTGAGATAGCAGGCATCTCAACTGAATGCGTTAGCCATATTCTGCACAATATTTTGGGCATGAGCATCGCATGTCTCACCGATGGGTGCCGCGTTTGCTCACACCGGAGAACAAGCGCAATCGTGAAACCACTTCAAAGACGTTTTTGGCCCTATTAAATCGAAGTCCGAAGAAGTTTCTTCATCGTTTCGTGACCGTTCAGAGGCCAAAAAACAATCAGAACAATGATTTTAATACGGTGAACGTACTCCAAAGAAGGCGAAGGCACTGCTTTCGGCCGGAAAGGTGATGGCCACCGTTTCTTTGGATGCCCGAGGTGTAACCCACGTTGACTATTTTTAGAAGGGAAAATCAATCACAGTAGCATACTACGTCGATTTATTGGCCCGATTTAATTAAAACCGACCATATTAGGCGAAGAAAAAAGTGCTTTTCCACCACTATAACACACCGGCTCACACCTCCAAAGTCACCAAAGCCGAATTGCTCCCCCATTCTCCGTATTCACAAGATTTGGTTTTTGTTCCAAAACCTTAAGAGATCGCTCGCTGGAAAGAGGTACGGGTCGAACGATAAAGTCGTCGCCGTCGCGGAGGAGTGTTTTGCAGGTCAATAAAAGTCGTACTATACGCAGGAGCTTAAAAAGTTGCAGCACCGCTGGAAAAAGTGTATCGAGTTTAAAGGGCTTTATATTGGAAAATAAGTTGTCAAACCTAAGAAAATTGCGTTCTCATTTCTAATCCGGAATATTCATCAAACAGCTCTCATAACTTCATCAATATATTGGATTCAGAAAATGCTAGGAGTTCAACTGATATACGAAAAAGCTGACACGTGATCACAGTTTATATTTATCGTTAAGCGACTCTCTAGTTATTTTAGATGATAGTTACGTGCTCTTTGGAAAATGCAACAAGTTCCCATAATTATTTGAGGATTTCGATGTACTTTGATACATCTAAATTCTTTATTACTCTACTGGCGTTGATGTTCTTTTTTTGTTTTGTTTGGAACATAGCATTCTGATAAGGAACTAGTCTGATGCAGACTCTATTTTTTTCTTATCTTTCGTGAAAAAGGGTTTGCGTGATAAGATGTCAACAATATCAGCCACCAAAAGGTTATCTAAAACTGATGCGCCAGCTGGACAGTTAGAAAGAAATATTATCGTCACTTTATAAGATTATGGACGATCTCAATTATCATATGATATCTGGCTCAAAAACACTCAATAAATATTGACTTTTGACAAAAATCCCAGTATTTTCAAACTAGTTTGGAAATGGTTCAAAGGTCGAGTTATGTATTAAGAGCTTATGTATCTACGCTAATTGGATTGCTGATCGGATATAATCTTCTGGGGGACGCAATAACGTTGCGCCTTACCAGCGACGACCTCAGCAGAGGGTAATTTGAGGCAAAGAGGTTTAGGAAGTTGTTACTTGTACGAACTCTTAGAACTATCTGCTCCTCCATTTACATACGTTACATCTCTTTTCAGATTTGCGGATGCAACAAGAAGGCTTGACCCGCTCATGGTCAAAATTACAACCAACGTGAGGCGGAAGGCAGAAACTATAGGTAGGAATTGCAATAAAATTCTCATCCCCTTCCAATTCCCTCATCCGGGCATCACAATGAGTCTACACAGACCTAAGAGTGATGAGGTATAGAATACATATGTATTAAATTTTAAGCTGCAAATACATATACCTTTTCAGCCTGCCCATAACAATTAGAGCTGAGTATTAAATGAAGGCTTGAAAAGCAGACGCAGCGTCCTTGGGTTTTAGAAACGTCGACTAGGTTCCTTTCCTGAACCTATGAGGATCGGCTCATCTACCCCGTTTTTTTTTTTTTTTCAACTGAGTTCACAACTCATTTAGAGTTAAAACACATTTACAGCCACCGCATAAGATAAAGGTAGAAGTCTGGAATGTGGCTATGCATCATTTTGATATTACAATTCAAGTAATCTATGTAATTGTTTTCATTTGGATGCGATTATGGAATTTAAATCCTAATTCTGAGGAGTGGTTTAACTTTGAGCGATATCCTGTCTTGTCGCGAACAGAAATTGTCTTGGTTTGTAATTTTCCGACTTTGGCAGTTGATGATGAATGTGATTATAAGTTTGGAAAATTAAAATTATCGATAAATATATGATAGTATTCCTTATTGGTGATTACTGGTCCGACATCAGTAGTTAGCAATTTGGCTGGGGAAAAGCTTGCATGATCACCAGATTAAATAAGGGAAAAACTATGTTTTATATACATATATGTTGACACAGAAAGTCAGAATCCTGTTACCCTTTTTGACACAGTGCTCTTAGGCATTTAATAAAAATTCTGGATCGCCGCCCCAAACAAAGCTAAGTATAGGTTTGTGGCACACTTTCCGCGGGTTACTCACTACTCCGATAGATCGGCGTTCAGATTTGAGAGAATGGGGGCTGACCAATAGCGTGTTACTCCCTACAATTATTTGCTTTGAATGTTTGTTTATGTTGTTTTTGGGCTTTTCTAACCTCTGGTCTTTGCCGGTTTCATATTTTCTTATTCTTATTCTTTTATTATTCTGTCGGGGTTTTATTATTTGTTGTTCTTGTTGTTTGATGTTGTTCTTTGTTCCCTCGATGGAGATTGTCTTATTTTTTGGATGTCTGCCTACGTCCTCGTACCTTACCTTTACTGCTCCTTCGGTGCCCCAACATTGGGGTGCTCGCTTAAAAGTCGTCCCTTCAAACATCGAACCTGACTTTTAAAGTTGAAGCGCTGTTGGGGTGTATTTGATTTTGCTGGCCGTCTGCCTGTATAAATACACTTACAATTCCTCGGCATATTTTTTATTTTTTTTGAAAATCGGGATATAGAGAGAAAGAAGGATGTTTTGTCTCAGTGGATATTACTCTCCATGGGAGGCATCCAACATTTAATGGGGAGATTAAATTCTTTGTGGAAGTTGGCTTGTTTTTGATTTCCAGTCAATTATTTGTCTTACTTTATTTTTGTTGGCTGATAAAATGTCTTTCAGACTAGGTTGGGATTCGAATACCAAATCTCTAGAAACCATTTGAGTCTCCCCAGTCATGGATCGCCTTGCCCTCTGTGCTAGCTCCCTGGATAGCTGCATCCACATCAATTGTATGTTAGTGAGGTGATGCCGGTGTGTGTCTACAAAGTTGCGAGATGTGGTGTTCTTCCAGCTTTTATATTGGCTTCCTGGGTTTTGTTGAGGAGTGTGCGAGTTTCCTGTCTACCCTACCGGCTCCCACAACGATGTTCCCACTTAGAAAAAAGAGTGATCGAAGAACTTTGTACGGGGAATAGAGAGTCAGGTAGAGAAGAATAAAGGCCTGAGAAACACTAGAAGGATTTGTTATCTATTATGGAGACTTGCGGTATTATTTAACCATATATTCTCAAAAATCTTTTACTCGTTTTTGCATTCATCTCTACCAAGGTTTACAATATTTACACACGTCTTTCGGACACTATATAAGTTGGAAGGGTATAACCGAACTCATCATTGGCATATGCATTAATTCTAGCACTGTCCCTAGCACTAGTTATGTTCGAATTTTGATTTTTGGGATATGCTGTTGGAGAAAGAATCTGACGGTGCCTTACACTTATATTGCCGAAAAATGGACAATACAAAGGTCCCAAAAGTACCCGACACAACAAAGAAAACACAAAAATTTTGGAAAAAATTATTTATTTTTCAATATAATCGCCTTAACTGCCGACATCACTTCTTCCTCGTTGGAAAATCTTTGACCACTGAGCTACTTTTTCAAGTTTTGGAGCAGAAATTATTCCGAGGGGCCTAAATCTGGCGAATAGGGTGTATGAGGTAGCAATTCAAACTTTAATTCATTAATTTTGGCCATTGTACTATAGGATTTGTGAGCTGGTGCATTGTCTTGATGAAACAACACTTTCTTCTTAGCCAAATGCGGCCGTTTTTGCTAGATTTCTTCGCTCAAACGTTGCAATAAGTTTGCATAATACTGGCCGTCGATTTTTTTATCCTTCTTTTTTTTGTCTTCGCCTTCTTTGGAGCCGGCTTTTTAGAATCCATTGTTTTGATTGTTCTTTCGTCTCGGGTGTAAATTGATGGACCCATGTTTTATCCGTTGTTATAAAACAGCGCAAAAATTCTGCTTTGTTGCTGTGAAACTTCGCTAAACACTCAATTGAAACATCTTCACGACACTGTTTTTGCTCGAGTGTGAGCAAACGCGGCAACCATCTTGCACATATTGATTGGGCTGAGGCCTTTTAAATAAAACTATTGTATCACATAACGATGACTAATTTTCTCCATTTTTACAAATTCACTTACAACGTTCACTATTTATGGCTGTCAAACAAACACTAAACAACGTAGCGCTTTCAAACTTGAAACATATGCTTTATAGACCGCGTACTTTCCAATACTTTTATATTTTTAAACAACTGCCACCATGTCTTGGTCAGGCCGGGTACTTCTGGAACCGGCATCGTACATACTTTAATTGTTCGAAAATTTATAAACAAATTTGTACCATTAAATATTTGAAAAATTACGAGTAGTTACGCCGTTTTGCGAAATATTGCTTAAGCAACTTAACACCTAAGACAATTTATTAAAGTTGTTTTATAAATTTGTATTTTTTTAATAAAAAAAAGTGTAAGTGGTCTCGACTAGATTTAGGAAAAGAGTGAAATTAAATATGTACACACAGCTGCTTATAGCCAACAGCAACTACTGTAGCTTTCTTAAACTCTTCGTCATGGCACTTAAAATGTTGGTAAGTTATAGCGGGGGCGAATGGAGATACTATAGGGTTTTCTAATAACGACTTGACAATTTTTTTTTTTTTAATTAAAAGGCAAACCATTTGAGATATTTCAATGTTGACCTGCGATCTTCCAACGTCGTCGGCGTGTTGGCTTAAACCAAGGACTTAACTTAGCCCCACAGAAAATAGTCAAGAGGCACGAACGCACGAACGAGGCGGCCAATCGACTGGCCCATGTCTTGAGATAACACGCTCACCATACTTACTCTTCAATAAATCGATTGTAGCGTGTGATATGTGGCTCGTTGCACCATCCTGTTAAAACCACATGTCGTTCAAGTGCATATCTTCCAATTCAGGCCAAAAATTCACAGTAACGTGACGATCGTTATCGTCGACGAAAAAATATGGCCCAATAACGCGGCCGGCATGCAAACCGCACCAAACAGTTATTTTTTGTGGATGAAGTGGTGATTCATGAAGCAAATGTGGATTTTCACCCGACCAATAACGCATATTTTGCTTATTGACGAACCCATTGAGCGAAAAATGAGCTTCGTCACTGAAGATGATTTTGCGATGAAATTCATCATCTTGGCGCATCTTCTCCAGAACCCAATCGGAAAACGTACGTCGCTTAAAATGGTCCATCAGCTTCAATTCTTGAGTTAGCTTGATCTTGTATGGGTGTAAACCAAGATCCTTACGCTAAATACGCCATAATGTGGTCTGAGCGATGCCCAATTCTTGAGAACGCCGTGGAATTGACTGATTTGGACGGTTTGCTACGGACGTCTGAACGGCAGCGATATTTTCGACACTTTGATCAACCCGTTGTCTCACTGACACGGTAACATCACACAACGTATATGTAGACTCAAATTTTTGCACTAAACTTGTTATTTCCTGTCTACTAGGGCGAGAATTACGACCGAAAACTGGAGTTAACGCTCTTAAAGTTGCAGTCACCGACTCCGAATATCAGTAGACAATTTTTATAATTGCAGACGTTGCTCGTTAGTGTACTTTACCATGATGAAAATGTTGAGTTTACTGAATAAATTGACAGTGACAGCTTGATGATTAGTGAAAGAGTGCGTTCACAAATTAAATTCAAATTTGTCAAGTCCCCTATATTATCGCAAATTATCCGCGTTACATGAAGTACAATGGATTAGGTACGTGCACCTAGATCAAACAAACATAAATAAAACTGCTCCTAAATTGAATGAAACATTGAATCAGTTCAATTAACTATATCACTTCAGTCTAAGCGGAATACTTAATTTCGCCACTTACCATAAATTTTTGTAGGAAATTATATGATATTGGTTATCAGTTAAATAAAAAACCAATTAAGCAATCAAAAAAATTTGCAGAGAATTAACTTAACCCATGATTAGGTTATAAAACTATGGTAACTAATGAGTGTTTGTTAATTTTTTTTTTACCATTTTTTAGCGACAATTCGTTCAAGTTTTCCAATTTATATGTCAACTTGTTTGCCCAACTTAACCCGTGGTTAACTCAGTTTTGATTTTTTTGTTTTTTTTTTTCTATTCTTCAAGGCGTTGCAATTTACAATAATGTCATTAGGTACCTATTGTTGATTATTGTTTGTTGCCGACTCTTCTTTACCGAAATTACGGATTTTATTTTTTATTATTTTTATTATTTATACTTGTACTTATATACTTATAGTATATACCAAAAGTTCCCGGTATTTATTCAGAAAATTAAAAATACAAGTTTATTCATCTAAATCTATATTGTCCCCTTCAAAATAATCCCCATCGACTGCAACACACTTATGCGAGCGCTTGATCCAATCCTCGAAACATTTTTTATATTCGGTTTTCGGTTAGTTCATCAGTGTTCATGCGTTCCCCGTTGTGGGTTTTTAACTCGTTTGAACAGAAAGAAGTCACAGGGAGCCAAATCAGGTGAATTGGGTGTCTGTTGAATGGTATTTGTTGCATTTTTCGTCAAAAAATTACGAATAATAATGGCATTGTTCAACGGTTATCATGTGCGTTATCATGGTGCAAAATCTATGAGTTTTTGCCCACAGTTCTGGTTTCTTTCGGCGAATTGCTTTACGCAAACGTCTCATAACGGTCAAATAATATTCTTTGTTTTGGTAAAAATTCATGATGCACTACACCGTTGTAATCCGTGAAAACCGTGAGCATTGCCTTCTTTTTTGGCTAAAAACGACTTGATTTTTTTGGTCACGGCTCATTTGCTGAACGCCATTCATTTGCTTGCCTGATGTATGGATTACCTGTCGTATTCATAAATCCACGTCTCGTCTCCAGTAATAATCCTGGTGATCCTGATGAATGTCGAATCGGATTCAGCCTCGCAAATCATCTCTTTTGCGACGTCAGCACGGTCTCTTTCATGCATGAAATTGAGGTCTTTTGGCACAAACTTTGCTGCTACATGACGGAAACTCAAATAATTAACCATAATGTCGTGGATGGATTCATGGGCAATGTTCAAGTCCTCCGCTATCTCTCTGATGGTTAATTTGCGGTTATTGACCAACATTTCTTTTATTTCATCAATCATCTTTGATTGATTCACGACCACTTTTGAATCGCTCGTGCCACTGGTAAACGACCGTTTTCTTAAGAGAATCGTTGCCGAAACATTTTTACAACATTTCCAATGTTCGCGCAATATTTAATGCAAGTTCGTTGTTGCAAATTTGAATCCATTTCTAAAATTGTAAAAAATCGCCAACACACACAGAGATAGATGTACTCTTGGCTTCGTAACTTTTGCAAATATCAAGCTATGACGCTAAGATTTTAAGTGAATGTTAACAACAGATGTACCAACTTAACAAAAAAAAAAGCAGAACTCAAATTTGAACAACTGGAGCGCCACACGGTGGTTATTCCGGTTTTTTTTTTTTTTTTTTTGGTCAAGGTAGCAGAGGTTTTCACAGGACATTGTACGATGACATGGTGGCAGGAAGATGGGTGTTCTATTTATCGAGTTCTGCTGAAATTATAGAGTGGGAAACGAAAGAGAAACCTATAACTCTTTTGTTTTATAGATGTCTGACACTATCTAATTTAATATAAAACTTTCTGGCAAATTCGCCAATGGAGAAAGAAAGCTTTCGAGACAAAATTTTAAGTAACAAACATGAATTCCAGCCGTAGTACTCATCAGATGCAAAATAAGTCTTGCAGATGCTTCATTCCGACCACCACTTCAAGGTAAGGTTAGGTAAATCTACTGCTTTAGGTATACAAATTTGTTGGACAAAATATCCAAAAATCTACTCTTCCTATGTTACAATATTCTTTCATGTCTCAAACAAAGTCATGATGATGTCATGTCGCAAGAGATTATTAATAGCACCTATAATGAAGACCCACACCATAAAGCATACCAAACACTAAGAACTGTTATTTTATAGGTGCACACGGATTTTTGTTATTACGTTATTTCATTTTATCTTTCTGTTCCTGTGACATACCATATGAACTTGATGCTATAATTTCACAAATTTCACAACATCATCGTTGTGTGCTAAAACAAACAGGGAGTACGACATATCCAACTATCTGAGGAGTGAGCAAAAATTTAGTGAGTTCTTTGCCCTAGCACATATGTTTGGAACATAAATTCTGTATTTTACTGTGGGCACTTGTCCAAAAAACTTTTCACTTGTAATGAGCTGTCATCCGCAGTAAAGAAACAGCTTGCACTTTAACTTCGCGTCGCTCCGTTCTATAGATACCTCATAAGGAACAATTACTTGAATACTTGAGTGTAATTGTCTCCATTTGGAAGTCAGTCATTGTAAATTCATTTTCGGCTTTTTCTGCGGCAGAAATGACAGCAATGCTTATGAGCATTTCACGTGTATGTGATTATAGTTCTAACGTATTTTGTAAATATCTAGAGTGACAGAAAAACGAATAACAATGAGAACAAAGATCTTAGATATTCAAAATCAATAGCTGGACTTATCAAAAGGTCATCAAGACTTTAGGTGTTAAAGAGGAATACTTAAAAGCTTTTGTGTAATTAGAAAAAATTACTTAGAAAACATATTTAGGTTCGAAATATTTGTTGCTGATTACAATCGTAAGTCACATAAGCAATACCTTTAAACATGTTTTGGATATCGAATATATTCAATGAATCTTTTGTTGAACTGAATATGAGGAAACAGTGTCCATGACCATGGAACAGTTGAATTTATGCTATAATTTCAATAAGCCTACACGATTTTGTATAAATATAATATAGTAGGAGTGCCGAAATTGACTGGCATCTTATTTAAATTGTCCTTCTTTGAAGGAAATGTAGAACGAGTTGCACCTAAACTTCTGTTTAATTCTTATTTTTTTTTTTTCTGTTGGCACGTCTATGTACAATATTTAAGCTCATTTATAATATTGTAATATAAATAAATAAATTTTCGAGAGATATTCGAATCAGACCACCATTGTCGGGTCTCTTTTCGTCTCTCTATCACTATAAACCTTACCAGAGAGATCACATAGAGATCTGTTTCATCCAATGTGTCTTTCGACCCAATGTTTTTCCCTAGATCCTCATTCTTCTGCCAGGCAAACGCCACCACCCATTTTAATATTCCTCGACTCATTTTAGAACCTTTTTTTGAGTGGAGCAGGCCTTTGTATTGACAATACTGTCAACAGCACGCGGTTAGGTACTGAGTTCCCATGCAGTCCTCCATCTTACCGCGTCCGACCCTGCTTAATTTCGGTGATCTAAGGGGAACCGAGATTTTCAGTGTAGCGAGGCTGTCGACATTGTACTGTATAAGTCATATACGCATCGGTGAAAGCGTTTGTCGGTTTAATGCCAGTATTCTTACATCACTATTCCTTAAAAGGGAAATCAAATTCATAATAATTATTTAATAACATAAAACAAAGAGTCCGCTAAATTTGAATCTTTCAAAATAGTTTCCAATAAAACAATTAATTTTTGAATAGTTCGCTATCTTGCCACTTGTCAAAGCATTTGATAAAAATGAAAACGCATCAAAATAAAAGGTTCCCTTAGTTAACGTGAAGCCCCTTCCCATCTAGTAATTCTATAATTTGTCCAAAAATGTGAGCTATTGGGACGAGTAATTTGGAGAACTCAAATCGAAGTGCCCCCGAAATCCCAGGTTTAAAGTTTCCATGCTGAACTCAAAAATTGGATATATCACAATATTGCCGCATTTGGCGCTTAAAGAAAACCATGAACAATTGTTGAGAAATAATTCGCGTGCACCACGTGTTACAGTTCAGTGTAGTTTTTGAGCAGGAGACATCATAAGACCACATTTTTTCTAAAATATAGGGGATTGCGGTTTCGATTATTTCAAAGCTTCCTAGTTAATTAAATTACTCCGACTCAACATCCGTGCTATTATCAATAAAATAGAGTCGCAAATGTGCGAAAATTTCATGAATTGTGGCATTTAAGCTCTGTCATAAATTCAAGATTTAGTCAGTGGGTTTCCGTTCTCAAACCGCACTGACATAAACCATTCAGTTGGTTGGCAAAATATCACAGACACATGATCCCCTGCAAATTCTTTTGCGCTCTACTCTGAGGGTAAATCCAGCACTTTAGTACAATAGTTTTGAGGTTTATATAATATCTTTCCTCATCTTGCGTTCGTTGGATGAATGGAATTTGGCTGATATGCTCAATATCGAATGTAAATCTATTACTATAGGGTGATTCATCATGAGGCTTGATTTATAATGTAAAATAAAACACATAAATTTGAAAGTGAACTTAAAATTTTTATTATTGGTTAAAACAACAATTCATGGGACTTACTTTTTAAAAATGATATCATGTAAATGTTGGCCACGACTACGTGTGAGGTGGTCCGTTCGGAAAGTGCAATTTTGGGCGACTCGTTCGGACATAGCGACTGGTATCTCGTGGATAACACGAGTAATGTTAGCTTCCAAAGCATCAATCGTAGCTGTCTTATTCCTGAAGACCTAAGGCTTTACATATCCCCAGAGAAAATAGTCCGAAGGTTTGATATCGCACGATCGAAGCGGCCAATTTAACGTAGCAAAACCTGAAATTAAATGCTAACCAAAATGATTTCTCAACAAGGATATTGTTTCACGCTCTGTATGGCTCGTAGCGCCGTCTTATTGAAACCAGAGCTACCGAGAACATGTTTCAATCATGAGCATGAATTTCAGGAAGCACATAGTCCGTTAACATGAGGCGATAACGGTTACCATTGACGGTAATATTCTGATTTGCCTCATTTTTGAATAAATATGGACCAATGACTCCATCAGCCCATAAACCACAACATACCGTTGTTTTTAATGGATGTAATGGTAGCTCTTGGTACTTTTCGGGTTGCTCATCAGGCCAAATACCGAAATTTTGTTTACTAATGTATCCATTGTGCCAGAAATAGGCTTCATCACTGAACAAAATTTAACGATAAAACACCGGATTTTCATTGAGTTTTTCCAGAGCCCATTCACTAAAAATATGACACAAATTTAAGTCGCCTGGCTTTAATTTTTGCACAAGCTAAATTTTGTACGTTTTTGGGCCAAGATCCTCATGTAAAATACGCCAAGTTGTCGAATACGCCAAGCCAAGCTGCTGAGAACGACGACGAATCGATTCCTTATAGTCTTCGCGTACACTCTCAGCTGCAGCTGCTAAAGTCTCTTCACTACGTACATGTGGTCTAATGGTCGAGTATCATCTACTAATGTAAACTGGGACTCAAATTTGCGAATGGTATTGAAAATTGTTGTTTCAGTAGGTCGAATTTATCGATCTTTCCATGTTGACTTGCCAAACAATACTGAACAAAAATGACAAGGCAGTTTAATAGGTCGAGTGTAGTCTGTTAAAAAAAGTCTATTGAAAATCAAACCTCACGATGAATCACCCTATACATGTCTTTGTTTGTCACCGCGGGCTGCTGGCTTCATCACATCTTTTATCTTCTGGTAGAATATCCGAACTTCTTTCTTTTTTTTGCGAGGCGGTCATTGTTTTTCTCTGTTTCTTTGCTCTTTGAGCTCTCGAGCTTCTCTTGTCGTCTTTTGCAGAAAGGGCAAACAATCATTGCAAAATAAGGGTTCGGCTATGGGTTTGTAATTATACCAATCATATAGGAGGAAACATTTCTGTTGCTACGAAAAGTTACAAAAAAACTGATCTCCTACATGCATATGTGTATATTTTTGATGATGGCAGATGGAGAAGTTAAGGAATCAATCTTGTGATTGAAGCCGGTGTTCATCTATCACTCGATACGAAGTTTCTAAGTGTTCACCTAGATTTTTTGTAAGATGAATAACTGGAGAAAGAGCTATTCGATTATTGATAGAAAGTTGCAGGCGTTCACAAATATGATACATCAAATCCTTGTTTTCTGTTTGAACAGTTAGGTCGAAATAACTGCCGCAAAATGCCTTCTTTCTTAACTGTGCTGTCAATCTTCTCTTTATTTTCTTTCTAAACTTTCGAGCATCATTTAAGTAGTTACTCATCTTGACCCCGATCGAGCACTTTTCTGTACGAATTAATATTCGTACCTTAGCTGGGCCAACGGCCTGGCTACTCTAAATGCATCAGATCGAACTCGAATACATAAATAAAAAAATGTTTGACACGGTAAATATCTAAGTATCTATCCAAAGTGCTTTAGGCAAATTTAACTTGTTTAGTTTTTATTTACAACTGACCCATCAGATCCATACTTGTCTGGGTTCAGCATCGGTTTTTCCACAGGTTCCTGCGTAAAATTGAAATGGAAAAAAATTAGTGCGGTGCTGTTCAGAGTCTCATCGTTTACTAAGAAGCTTTTAAGAGCATCCGCTGAGCTCATGAACCTTACTTTACTTTGGCTAAATAAAAAATTTAATCCAAGTTAATTCTGGGTTATTTAAAGTTTAAGTCAGGTCAGTCGATTGTTAGTATGTTTGATCCAGTAGCTCGTGAAAACCACCTTCAGAAACGAATGATTCTATTTACACTTTGAATAGATAATTAAACTTTGATGCTGACTGTATTTAAGCACCCGTATACATCTTAGAAGGTAAAACCGTCTTACCATACTATCCGTATCCAAATTGGTAAGTTCTGATCTGTATACCGATCACCATAGTTGGTGGTAAATTTTTTCTCTTCTCTTCTCTTCTTCTCTCTCAGTTGGGCTATGGACCTCTCTAAGTCCATCATACTTTGGAAAGGTGGAATGGAGGAAGAAGAATATACTGGAAAAACCTTCTTTTCCATACCTGCATCTTAAATTCTGCTCGCTGTTTTATTAGTACTTTTAGAGGGTCATGAAGAAAGCCAAATTTCGTAGGCCTTAGACTTTGTCGATAACAGTATTTTTTCAAGAACTTTAGACGTACAAATTTCTCATACTTTGTTTTCAAATTCTCTGTCAAGTAGGCTGTAATGGACAGACACAATTTCTGAAGAAAATCGATTTTCTTTCATTTTCTCTGAATGTTTAAGAAAATTTTCAAACCAAACCTATCCATCCGATTATGATTGACACAAACGATCTAATTCGAGATACAAAATTCAAAATAAACGCCTGCTGCTTTTGATACTCGGTTACGCCCGTATGTATTATATGTGTAGGTGAAAGCAGAAACTCATTAGCACTGTATTGGCAACTCGAAAAGTAAAAAGAAAACATATAGAACGCTTTCACATTGACCTCGGGGCATTTTTGCCCCATCTTTCTGACATTGACACACTCGTGTCAAACCGAAAATGTTCAAAAAAAAAAAAAAAAAATCCAAGAATTATCTCAGCCACGCGTACACTGTTTTTTTTTTTTATTTTATTGTTTTAGGAATATCTTAGGATTTTGTAAATGAAAATTTATTTTTTAAATTTACTTCTGCACTCTAGCTGCCGTCGTTATTGTTGCTAACGCTTCGGAAAATTCTATTGAAATGACTTTGAAGCAAACCGCGTGTATGGCTGTTAAGGATATGAAAATGGTTATGGATATACAGTTACAGTTCAACATCCAATGATTAATATTTTATGTGGATTTGAGTTCAAGTAATATGTATGTATCTCAAGCCCACGTATGTACATATATAACCCTTATTCGGGTTTTCACCCATTAAAAAGAGAAAAGAGAAATTGGAAAATAAAACAATAATCCTTGGGAATCGGATGGAAAAGTGTTTGTGTAAGTTATGTTACATATCGTACATACATGTATATGTTTTACTGTACAGAAATTTGTTGAATGTACCTCTCTTCGATTTCTGTGCAGTACTGCTTTTCTCTTGTGTTGTATGATGGTTCTTAACAGTTAACTCGAATGACTTAACTTTTGAAAAAGTCATAAGAAAATAATGGCATACAAGATATACATAAGATCGGTGTAACTAAGGCACAAAAAAACAGAAAGTTGATAGGAAGGGTTATAGAGGTTTTAGAGGAGATGGGCCTTTTTGTTGAAAGTTTGCCAAGTTAAAACTGAAAGGGAGAGACGCATTAAGTGAGAGCCCTTTTTTAAAGACATTCCAATGAATAGCATTCGGGTAGGATCCTATAGTACTGAATGGATTTTGCTTCACTTCACGAGCGAATAAAAGGATAAATAAAAGTTTCTCCAAGTGCATTTTGAAGCACGTCGAAGTGTGAGTTTGAAAAAATTTCTGAGAAATAATAAGCTCTTGGGTCTGATAGGGAAGGTTCAGTGACTGTCTAAAGGACAGACGTTATTGGACATGGGTACAGACATGGCTAGGTTATTCTTAATAAAAGTTCCTCTTCCAAGTTGTTTGTTACTTAAGAAGTTTCCCAAGATGTCTGATTATAGCTGTTATTATGGAATCGTATCCCCTATGGGACGGAAGTATTAAAGCTTTTATATAGCCTATCAAGTATAATATATCGTCTGAGACGACTCCAATAAAAATATATTCCTGAGAGTGCTTTACTGACCTGTATTGGTATGGAAACCTTTTGGATCTAAATGAAGTCTGTATTTACATTATATTGGATATTAAAATGAGACAATTTAATATTAAGAAAGCCTTAACAAAGTGTTTGTATGTAACAATATTGCTTTCTGTTAGCAACTATCGAGAGGTAATTCTTCAGATTCATTAGCGTTGAATTCCAGGCATGATGGGAAAAACTTACATCCACTGGGCAAATACTGGAAACTATGATAAACAAAGTGGTTTGATGTTGAAAATCCGATCAAATTACTAACTCATTTCGTCTAGATATACAACAGATGTTGTTAACGAATTTTATTTATTATTTTTATTTAACGTTGTTATCTTAGCCTGTAATAAGTTTTTATATTATGACAAAAAAAAAAAAAAGAGTTTTCCAAGTTCTGCTATCACAATAGTCGTGCCCCTTGTCCATATAACCTTAAAACTATTTTCTACATAATATACATACACAAAAGAGCGATTTATTCTGCATATTCTTTTCAAAGTGCAATATATACCTAAATTTTTCTATATTCAAGCAACAGATGAAATCGATTTCTCTATATCCAAGTGCCATACTATAGTTGCTTTGATTGTGGCCATAAATGAGGAGCACTAAGGCTGTCCCATTTTAAGGTCACCATATTGGACATTGATTAGTGCTTTTTACAAGATAATCAATCTTTTTTGGTGATAAGTTTGAAAAAAAGACGAACAGATGTTACTTATGTCGCTTAGATAAGTGAAAAGTTTGCTACTGTTGAGGAAAACAGGGCAAGTCATTACTATACAATAGGGTGTCCCTAGATATAAGGAAAAAAAAATAAATTCGTGAAATAAAATACGCATACCCTCTTTTTTTATTCCATTTGACCTCATTGATTCAAATAATAAATATTATTGCGATTGGACAATGATAACCCTTGCCGACTTGAAGGCAAACTTTTGACATGAAAATTTGTACTGACTTACTATAGGAGGAATTAAGAATTTAATTTTTATTACTTAATTAAATTAATTTACTCATTTACATTAAAAAATAATATTATTGTTCAAGTTTTTCTTTTAACGTTTTTTTTTTTTTTTTTTGACAATCAGCATAAATTTTCTGGTGCTCTTGTACGCAACGTAATAAAAATTGTTTTTGTTCCTCCTTAACTGTGATTAACCCATGAAAGTCTTGCATCAACTTAACCGCTCTTTCGGCTACATCGTTTACTACCCTCAGTGCCGAAACTTTCTTTCTAGTTTCTTGAAACGAAGTATTATTTGACCACAAAGTAGGACATTCATGTAGAAAACTATTTTTAATTTTAAGGCGATTGAACAAGGACTTGCTTTTTACTGAAATGAAGTCAAAGATGTTTTTTTCAGAAACAAAATAAGAAAAAAAATATTCTTTTACAGAAAACGAAGGTAAACACTTCTATAACTATTAACGCCGATGGTCTTTAACAAACTTACCATACAATGAACCACAAAGTTCTTCTTTCGATAGAATGTGTCGTTTTCCATGAGTTATTTTCTCTTTGGTTAAATTATCAACCATTTTAACAAATGCTGAGTTGTCTTCTGCAAGGCTGCTTTTGAGATCGTTTTATCAGTTTTCTCGTAAGACTTGATTGATTTCAAAAAGCGCAAATCTCGGTAAGGTGCTTTTATTGCTGAAGTACATTCGAGCCATGGTTTAATGTAGGATGTTACAATGAACAAGCAAACGTCAATCAATGCCGCCTCCTTGTTTTTGCTTGTGATCTTGAATTGAGCACTAAGTAACGATATTTTCAGGGAATAAACTGCTCTCGCCATTCATTGAGCTTGGTGCATGGCACCTGGAGATCGCATTTTAAATTTTTTTTTCTGCATATGTCCACCTAAAAATATCACAGAAAGCTCTATGAACTCTCGATAATCATCTCTGACTATTTCTTTTGTCAGCTCAGTTCGATAAAACTCTAGCAAGTTGTCAACTTCGGAGTCAGTCAGGTGCTGTATAAGTTTTCCTCTATGTATAGTTCTTTTATAGTAAAGAGTGGAATATCGTGGCTTGTAGTTACTTGACTGATTTGTGCTTCAAATACGCCTTTTAAGAACATATCATACACGTGATGGCGACAAGCAAAAATAAGCATTTCCCTTTTTAGTTTTTGTTCAAGAGGCACACAGGCACCCTTGAAACGACCTGTACTTGAAGCAGTAGTATCACAACAAAGAATTTGCACTTTATCTTCTAAAATTCAGTCTACAATCGCGTTCCAAACTGCCTGCGCTTGTTCACTTCCTGCAAATCTTTCTAATCTTTACACAGCAATAAGTTGTTCTTTGTGTTCATAAGAAATAACTATAGGAAGACGTTCTTCTTTTGATTTCCGAGCATTTAATGCAGTCAAAAGCTTGCCGTGCCAATGGACAGTTACAACTTCCGGTACCTCATTTTGGAAATCAATTTTTATGGCTTCAGAGCGCTCTTTCCGTTTTTCTGTGCGAATTCTTTGAATGGAAGACTTACTTATGGAAATATCCAAGTGCTTCAATAGTTATTTCAAGAATGAACACAGAATCTCTCATACTCAATTGACACCTATCTAACGAGGCTACTAACTTTAGAGTAAAGAATACTTTCCGCAGAGGTGTTTTGCTAGGTTGCGTGTTCTCAACAAGATTCGGTATGTTCTCTTGTAAATCTAAGTTTTCATTGGATTCAGAAGATGAGTCGTCTTGTAACGGTATATAAGATGATGTCAAAAGGGTCGGCTCAGACAAATATTTAACACGTCGTTATTCTTCTTCAATAATTCTGAGGCGCGCTCTTTCCTCTCTGTCAATCAATTTTTTATCCACTCCTTCTAAGTGACCAGGTCGGCCTGGCTCTCTTTGACGCCATAAAAAGATTCTATCCTCATTTATTTTTATTAATTGAAGAGCATCGGCGTGTGCAATATCAAACAAATTATTTAAATTGTTGACAAAGTTTTGACGGCGCTGCCTGTCTTGTGTTTTTTTATGCATTTTTTTGCAAGTCCCTCCAAACTTGATATAAGTTTACAAGTTTTTTCACACAATAAGGCAAAGATTTAGTAGGAATACGAACTTTTTCCGAATAGATAATACACTCACGAATAGTGAGATTCGCGCTTTCATGGACAGTTAAATTCACTTCACAGATATTGTAAAATAAAACTGCTAGAACTTGTCCATTAGATGGAAGTTTTGAACCCGTTATTTGATGCTTTATTCCACTGACATATCGACTGATTGAAAACAATGCGAACACATTAGTTCGCGTCAGCCTTAGAGAGCAGAGATTTTTTTGGGACACCCTACTATAATACATGGGCTGAAAAGTCCGTTTCTAAGGGAGGGCACCACTTGAATTAAATCAGTTAGTACCAACCTTCAAAAGATATAGCGATATAGTTCTCAAGATATAGCGTTGTGAGTGAAGCAACTTTTGTTATTGTGAAAAAAAAAATGGATTCAAAGCAATTTCGTGTGTTGATTTATCATTGTTTTTGATGCGAAAAAATGCAGCCGATGCAAAGAAATGGCTTGATAAGTGTTACTCGGACTCTGCACCAGCCGAACGAACCATTCGCAAGTGGATTGAAAAATTTAAAAGTGGTAATACAAGCACCGAAGATGATGCACGCAGTGGACGTCCAAAAGAGGCTGTTTCAGATGAAAACATCAAAAAAGTACACAAAATGATTACGAATGACCGTAAAGTGAAGTTGATCGAGATATCTGAGGCTCTGAAGATATCAAAAGAGCGTGTTGGATATATCATACACGAATATTTGGACATGCAAAGGCTCTGTTCAAATTGGGCGCCGCGTTTCCTCGCAGTCGATCAAAAACAACAACGTGTTGATGATTCATAGAAGTATTTAAAGCTGTTCAACAGTAATAAAGCCGAATTTTTGCGTTGGTATGTGACAATGAATGAAACTTGGCTCCATCACTTCACACCAGAGTCAAGTCGGCAGTCAGCTGAGTGCCGAGCAGGCGACGAACCTCGTCCAAAACGACCAAAAACTCAACAGTCGGCTGGCAAGGTTATGGCATCCGTATTATGGGATACACTATCTCCAAAAGGGCCAGTTTATCAACAGCGACTATTACATTGCGTTGTTGGAGCGTTTGAAGGACGAAATCGCAGAAAAATGGCCGCATTTGAAGAAAAAGAAATTGCTGTTTCATCAAGACAATGCACCGTGTCACAAGTCGATGAAAACGATGGCAAAATTTAATGAATTCGGCTACGAATTGCTTCCCCACCCACCGTATTCTCCAGATTCGGCCCCCAGCGACTATTTCCTGTTCGCAGACCTCAAAATAATGCTCGCCGAAGAGAGATTTAAGACCAATGAAGAAGTAATCGCTGAAACAGAGGCCTATTTTAAAGCTAAACCGAAATCGTACTACAAAACTGGTATCGAAAGATAGAAAAATCGTTTCGATCAGTGTATCGCTCTCGAAGGCAACTATATTGATAAATAAAATTGAATTTTGCAAAAATTTTGTGTTTTACTATAAAACTTTTTAGCCCATGTTATACAAGTTCAGTTTTCATGTTGCAGATGCTTAACATTAGGTATCGAGTGAGGTAACTGGGTGAGAACTATATTCACCACCGGACCTTTTTCTGGTTAATCATTTACCACACAGTCTTAGGTTCTGTTGTGCTGGGTACAAGCGATTTAATAAAAGGCTGTAGGTGAAAGGATATTACATTGTAAGTTTGCGGGATTATAAAAATAGACTAACACATATTGGAGTTTTCAGCCAAGAAGTTACTGGAATGCTTTGGAAACATGAAAATAACCAAAGATGTGAAGTACGATGGAGATTCCAGCGTGTGACTCTCCTAAGTTGTTTTTTTGTTCTGCAATTATTTTGTTACCAACAAGGTCCTCTTTTGGGGATGATTTCTTTGTATATGAAGCTAAATATTACCTCAGAAGAAGTTGCATCTCTAGAATGCTGGTATAAACCGGAGTGTTTAACGCGCATTTTGCTTAGCTGCAGACCTCCTTTAAAGTATATAGTTTTCTTGAGTAAGTAAAGATTGTGTTTCGATTGGATTTCGATTGCGCTTTCTTTCTTTTGTGGGCTTTCTGAAGAATCTGAGTACATAATGCTGTTAAAAACAGAAGTTGCTACATCTTAAGTAAGGCTGAACTAGGCGAACAAGGGTATGAGGTCTTCTTCTACTTCTATATCACTGAAACCTTATTTCCTTTTTTATTTTTTTAAATTCAGATAAAAAGGAAATTGTATTAATAAAATTTAATACAAAATCATATCGTTAACTTAAATATTGCAAAATAATGGCGTCCATTATATTCGATATATTTGCTATCTACATTAGGAGTTTTTTAGAAACTGCCTCAGTCTCCTGACTTTCATACAATTAATAATGTACATTTCAAGACGGAATCTCACATCTCTGTTTATCCTTGTAATATGGAAATCTATATATAAGCACACCTCAACATCCTTTGACTCTCAAGCTCCACATTTGTATAACTAGGTACTGCAATAAAATATTTGGAGTTCAACGTCGGTCTATACAAAGCAACTGAATTCTTTTAAAAACGTTTTCCACTACTTCGCTGACTGACTTGGGTCTATTATATTCGACATAAACCTAAATTTTTTCACTAATATTGTATAATTATTCGAGCTAATTCTGCTCTTGGCTTTGTAAAACAGTTGTCCAAAATAATATATCCCCAAATCTTAAGATTACAAAATCACTTTACTTTACCTTTCTTGTGCTCATAGAAAACCTAAAACTATTCAATAATTTTTAAAATATCTGTAAGTGCCGGATGTACTGTTTGTCTATCAGCTGCAAACTGTATTGGTAAGGAACTTTGAACTGAACCAAAAATTGATCTTTTTCTTATTTCACTTTTTTTTATATAGACTTAATATGAAACTGGATGCGACAAAACATACTTTTTTATGACCTCTAGGATTGCTTTAAAATTGGACTCAAAGTAGGGGAGCAACGCATGAGACCACGAACGTCGCGCTGCCCCGTTTAACCTCTCAGACCACGGATCCTTTTGCTTTCAATCTTCTTAGTTTACTTCGAAGATATCGCTATTTCTGTTCATTGGATTAATTATTATTATTTTTTATTTTATTTATTTATTGTATAAAAACTATTATGTATTAAAATTAAAAAAAATTTAATTGAAAATAACTTTTTTATTAATAAAAAAATACGCTTTTATTTGTCTCGTCTCCTGAAAAGTATAGTTTTTATGCACATATGCCCCATTCTCTTCAAAACTACATTTGCTATAGTTCCGATTATTATCTTATTATGTAGCCGGCATCACTGCAAATTTATGCTATGAAGCGAATTTAAAACTTCAATGCACTTTGTGCTTTATGGTGAAAAATGTTCGCAAAAAGTGTTGGAAAAAAGAAAAACAAATTTAGAACGTTTTGTAAAATACACATATGTGTATGCAAATTTTAATTGAGATCGGTCCAGTCGTTTCCGAAATAATGGTTCATTTTTTTTTTTTTCGTGAAATACATTTAAACTGAGGTCCTTACCTCTTAAACGGTCTGCATTAAATTTAAATTTATTTATTCTATTTGAGCATCTTTTACAATAAGCTTTGATCCAATAATAGTAAAAGTTAAAGTATAATTTTGGTTGTAAGCATTATTTAATTAGGTGAATTATATATCTAGGCTTATTTAACATGATTAGCATTAAAATTGAATAAATAATAAGAAATACAAAAAGAAGAATGTTACTCAAGAGAAGGAAAAAACAACAAGAAATCATTAAAATTGAGGACCATCGACCAAATACCTGAAAGCGACCTTATCAGACTGTTTTGTGTCTCGAAGTACTCGTATGTTTATGGGAAGGGAATAATACTGCTTTATAGCATGAACAAGAAACTGACGTTCAGTATTAACTCAAGTAAGTCTCCGTGGAATTAAAACAAGTGAACGATATGAGCGTGCAAAACTTTAAGTAATTCTTCAAACTGCCTCCTTATATTTTCTTAATGTGGGTTGAAACATTGTCAAAGCATTTTAGGTTGTACACGTATTGAACGATCCGTTTTGTATCTGCGGTTGATACACAACAAATTTCGTATCCGTAAGTTTGACCGGCACTATTAGGGCTTTGACTAGATGTAGTTTTATAGGTTGGGGTATAAAACTTTGGGACATAGATAAACTACGCAGCAAAGCGTATATTTTGGCAATGACCGTTCGAACATGCCGGTCCCAGCTAAGAGTGGAGTTAAATCAAATTTCAAAGCTTTTAGCGGTCTCAACATATTCGACAATATCACTCTCTAAGCAGAGACTTGGAAAATATGTTTTGTCTAGCCCCTTCTTGTAGATAACAATACTTTTAGACTTCTTAGGATTAAGAGAAAGATTATTACTTTCAGACCATAGTCTTATATTTTCAAGATCCCTATTTAGTGCACACACCCCGTCCTCGATCATCCCAAGCTTGCAGCTCAGATGGATTTGAAAATCGTCAGAATAAAGATGTCTTGATGAGTTCTGTACAACAATTGGGTTCTTCCAGTGACGTACGAATACATAAATGTAGCATCTGTATACGAAAAATTAAAAAAAATCTTTAATTTATAAATGAGAATATCGTGATCGACTGTGTCAAAGGCCTTTGAAAAATCTAGGAGAGCTGAAATACACCCGTGGTTCGCTCTAAATCCTGACTGATGGGCACATAATAGTTTTTACCGCCAAGGAAATGCAGACTTTGTCTGTGAAGAAGTTTTTAAAACACTTTTGACAGAAACGATAGAATAGAGGTAGGTTAAAGCTCAGTTGGCGACAGGCATAAATTTGAAATTTTCCAGACCAACGGAAAAGAGTTGTTCAGAATAATCGTGTTAAAAAAGTGGGTAATAGTTGGAAATATATTTGGTCATTCATTTTTACGAATGTAGGATGCACTTCATTAAATCTCATAGCATTGGATCGAATATAGAGAAAAGATTTAACAACATCAAATTCATCAACCCTCTGAAAATGAAATCTATCGTTTTCATTAACCTGAGATGTTAGAGTTCTCAGTAGGTTCTGAGCTGCTGACTGACTTTGAGGCCGAAAAAATTCTGCATTAAGGGTATTTAAATCTACATTCGCAATACGTCAACATAAAATCTAGTTACCTCTTCCATATTGATTTTCACGATCCCGTTTATGGGACGGACCAGATTAATTGGCTTGAAGTTGTTCTCATTTAATGAGATGAGTGTTTAGGCGGTATCCATATCTGTTCATGCAGTTTTCGTTATACTCGCACGCCTAGACTATGTGGTGTGGAATGTGCCTATCTATTGATATGTATTCTACATTTCTAGAATTATTTTGAGTTTAAGGTCAGCGTTGTTCGCAATGGCTTTTAACAAGAAAGGTTTCAAAATCGATTCCCGACCGGATATGAAAGACATGAATATTTTTTGGGAAACTAAAACCATATGTAATGGGTAGTTGCCTAGAATATAGAGGTTCCATTACACTAATAATTTAGTTGCCTCATTGTCCATCCGCTTATGGAGCGATATTATCATTGAGTCCAAACACCTTTTTTTTTCTTTTCCAAAAAATGTAATACAGCCTTCGTCATTTTAAGAGTTTTCATATCCCTTAGTGAGCTCAGAAGTTCTAGTTTTTTGTTTGTTTTTTTTTTAATTCTTTTTTTATTTTTATGTTAACTGTCTACTACTGTGATTAAGGTTAATTCGATATCTGAACGTTATCAGTGTTGCTGAAAGCAATTTTGATTGTCTCAAAATGATTGATTAATGTGAAGGGAAATCAAATGAAGTGCCTCGTTATACAATATGTCTATACATAACTTCTTCCATCTGTTTGAGGAAGAATAAAGGGTTACTCCCCGGTCTATATAATTTAAAAATCTGTAGGAATATCCCCTTGTTTGGATATGCATCAACTAGTCTATGAATAACTGGTTTAAAGTTACTAATTAGCCTTTAGGTGTTGATGTCCTATAGGCCATGCTTAGCATAAATTCATATAAGTATAGTGCTATGTAAGGACATACTCCTAAATTATAATTTTTTCGGTGAACTTGTCTGTCTTGGAGCAATTGATAAATTCAAATCCAAAAATACAGTGTTTTTGTTTTCTAAAACAACCACAGTAATATGCTATTCGCCTCAGGAAATGCTCATTTCCTTGGAATACTATCCAATAAGGTTGTGTCCCATAAGAACAACAATTTAATAAAAAGTTTATCTTTTGAGATCAAAGTGTAAGTCATATACGAGTAGTAAGGTGCTCTCGATATTGTTTATATATATATTACGACGTTGATTGCAGTGCCCCGGATTATGCGATATCTAGTTTTCCCAGAGAGACAGAATCAGGATGAAATGAACAAAATTGTTAAAAAAAAGTTGCCCTTATAGAAGCCGTCTGCTACCTTCACTAACGTACATGTTACACAAGTACCAAATACTTTCTGTAAACCTTTTTTGTACTTCAATTGGATGATGCTCCTCATAAAATTTAACTTTAAATCAATTTGTCTTTGTTTGATCCTAGACCTAGTCAACACTACGTATGTGACAAGAAAACATATTTTGAAATACAACCAAGAAATTCTACATCCATAACATTTCTACCATACCAACTTTCTCTATCTACCATACTTCTCTATCTCATCCTGCCAATAGTAAAAAATACAGGTAATAAATATGCGATACAACGCCTCCGGGCAATGCATCATCTAATAAACAATCCATAACTGAGTTTGGCAACCCATTAAGTTATTGAAAGTGATACTTTTGTTGAATCTAAAAGGATAGATACTTTCACTTCGAAGAAAACACCAATCATAGCGATTCGTAGTTGAAATCGGATTTATTTTTCTCTATAATCCTTTTGAAAGTCCCTTTAATTGAATGGAAATAACAATTTTAGTTGGCAAACGTTAAATTATGATTAGTTTGGTTCACATCTTTCATTCAGTGTTTCGAATATCTGATCAAGCATTGATGATGTATTTTTCCTACATAGGAGTAGTTAGATTTGTAAGAAATGTTCTTAAATCTGGAAATAGACAAAAAAAAAAAAAAAAAAAAAAAAACAACTGTAATCACCAAGTAATTTCTCCAACGATGGTGCTGATGGTGATGATGATAGATGTGGAAATGTTGATTCGGGAATTTAAATTACCATTTTTTCTCGTTTCATCCTTATGCTCATCCTCATTCTCATCCTTTTACATCACTGCTTCAAGGCAGCATATGACACTAATATTCGTATATACCAATGGCAATGGTGAAGCGTGTGTAATATACTTCTACATATGGATAAGGACAAAGTTAGTTCATGTGTGCCGAAGGCAGATATTCCACGAAACGGAAAACAACTTACATCTTGATATGAGCATAACCGTAAAATTTACAGGAAAATAGTATTAAAAAGAGAGCACACACAGTGCTGGCCAACAGTGGGGAAACGATTGTAGATGACGGTAAATCTAAACGTATTACGTATTTTGCATTCTTATTTCATATAACGGTCTAAACCTCTTTCACTTGAATACCCTAATAAAGAAGAGTTTTATGATTTTCTGGATTGAACAGAATCTGGCCTGATACGATGCATATGAAAACTGTACTATACTACGAGGTCAACAAACAAAAATATATCTTCAGTAAAAAGATGGCAAACATACGCCTGTTATATTGGAATGGATGCAACGATTATAATCAAATGATATAGTTTTCCATGTTCAGAAGCATTAGATTTAATAGGTTTGCTACAGGTCGACAAAGTAAAAAATGTATCTCCAGGTGTTCTAACCCAAAATAAATTGACTAATCAATGTAACGAACCTGTACTTCCGAGCTCATAAAATACCACTTGATCAAAAAGAATTTTTTCAGAAAATTAAAAATACAAGTTAATTCATCTAATGGTAAATCTATATTGTCCCCTTCAAAGTAATCCTCTTCGACTGCAACACATTTATGCCAGCGCTTGATCCAATCCTCGAAACATTTTTTATAATCGGTTTTCGGTTAGTCCATCAGTGCTTGCTGCAATTTTTCCATTACTTCCTCTGGGCTGCTGAAACGCGTTCCCGGTTGTGGATTTTTAACTCGATTGAACAGAAAGAAGTCTAGCTAGATTCAGCCTCGCAAATCATCTCTTTTGCTACGTCAACACGGTCTCTATTTTGCATGAAATTAAGGTCTTTTGGAACCAACTTTGCTGCTACACGACGGTAACCCAAATCATTAACCAAAATGTCTTGAACGGATTCATTGGCAATGTTCAAGTCCTCCGCTATCTCTCTGATGGTTAATTTGCGGTTATTAACCAACATTTCTTTTTCTTCATCAATGTTTTCGTCGGTTTTCGATGTCGATGGTCTGCCACTGCGTTCATCATCTTCGATTGACTCACGACCACTTTTGAACCGCTCGTGCTACTGCTAAACTCTTTAGAAAATCATTGCCGAAACACTTTTCCAACATTTCAAACGTTCGCGCACCATTAAATGCGTTTTTTACGCAAAATTTTATACAAGTTCGTTATTGCAAATTTAAATCCATTTCTAAAATTGTAAAAAATCGCCAACAACATTTGCCAACAATCGCAAATGTCAAGCTATGACGCTAAGATTTAGAGGAAATGTCAACAACTGATGTACGAACCTAACAAAAAAAAAAAAAAACAGAACTTAAATCGGAACAATAGGAGCGCCACACGGTGGTTATCCCGTTTTTTTTATCAAGGTGGTATCCATACCGTAATAGTGTACAAATAATTCTGGACTATAAGCAGCGAATTAGTTGAAATTGTCTATCAACTAAAATTGCAGTTACTTGGATCCTGAATACTTTTACCAAACCCTTTCCAAATATAGGCCGATTTGGTTGAAGAAAATGCATTAACTGTTCTTCGGTCATTTTTTCGGCTTTTTTTTTTTTTTACTTAAGAAATCGCTTCAGTCATTAAACAGAAAGTACAGTTCATCTTCTTCTTCTTTAACTACCTATACAGGTTGACGATTATCCAAAGAATTTTATAGTCTAGGATACCCTCATTTATTTTTGACAAATTTCATATTTCAGCAACATAGAGCAGGACTACGATGATAAGGGTTTTGTATACAGATACTTAAGATAGAGAGAGAGTTTAACTTTTCACTTTCCTCCTTAGGAAAAAAAACTTTGATTGGCAAGAATTCTTCTCCTTTTGATGTAAGTAACTAATTACCTCAAAGTTACGAGGGCTGTTTGATGAATACCCGGATTAAAAATGACAACGTAACTTTTTTAGGTTTGGCAATTTATTTTTCAATATAATCCCCTTTCAACTCGATCCGATTTTCCCAAGGGTGCAGCAACTTTTCCAATCCCTGCGACAGCACGACGTCTGTTGGCCTGCAAAATACTCCTCTACGGAGACGATGACTTCCTCGTTCGATCCATACTTCTTTCCGCCGAGTGATTTTATAAGGTTTGGGAACAAAAATAAGTTACAGGGAGCCAAATCCGGAGAATACGAAGGATGGGGGAGCAACTCCCCCAATTTGGCTGTAGCGACTGCGGAGTTGTGAGCCGGTACGCTATCGTGGAATAGTACTTTTTTCTTCTATAAATGTGGTCGTTTTTTCTTCAAATCGCCGTTGAATCGAACCAATAAATCGACATAATATGATTCTCTCCAAATAGTAACCGTAGGTCACAACTCTCACATCCCAAAAAACGGTTGCCATCACCTTTCCGGCCGAAAGCACGGACTTCGCCTTCTTTGGAGCACGTTTACTGGGTAAAACCCATTGTTTCAATTGTTTTTTGGTCTCTAGTGTGTACCTTTCAATACATGTCTCTATGACATTCACGAAGCGACGCAGAAACTCCTCCGGATTTCCATTAAACAGGGCCAAGCACGTCTTTGAAGTGGTCTTACGATTGCGCTTGTTCTCCGGTTTGAGTAAACGCGAAACCATCACGTGGATGTCCAAAGTTTTGTGTTGTTGAGATGCCGGCTATCTCAGCCAATTCACGTATTTTCACTCTGCGATCCGCAAATACGAGATCACGGATTTTGTCCAAAGTTTCCCCTGTGGTAACCCTATTCGAACAACCTGGGCGCGGTTCTTTAGGAACCGAAGCAACGTGCGGCCACGGCGAAAACAATAAGCGATACCGCTCTTTTTCCATGGTCGCAGAAAACACAAACACGATGTTTTGAAATGGATGTCAAAACAAAACTGAGCGTCGGGTTGTCACCATATTTTGACAGGCGGACTAAAGAGGTTATACTATGTGATGGTACAACCATTTTGGATCAGTAGCGCTACCTATCTTCCGATCCGGGTACTCATCAAACAGCTCTACTATATATGCATTAATTGACATTATGTCTGAGATATTTGTGTTGAGTGTGTTTCTTTGAAGCATATACACCGGTCATATACGATTGATTGTAAAGTGCTTTTGAAGGACTGTGCCACTATTGTTGAGGTATGAGTTATTAAATTTTTTTTTTCATAAACGATCTTAAAGAAATCGCATAACAACGCGGCCTCTTACCTTAATCGTTTTCTGAGATTGAAAATCCCGGTCTTTATCGACAAGGTTTGTTCCCCATCAATATCCTCTACAATCCGATGAGTATATTTCATATTCCTCTCTTAATTCTATCGAAATCTCTCGGGATGTGCTGCAGTATGAAAACTTAATCTATGGTGTCCCTTTCACTTTAAGCCTAAAGCTACATCGCCAAGGACCAGCTGTTGATAAAAAAAATTAAAGAACTAATATAGTGCCCTAGATAGAATCTTGCAGGCGATATTGAGGTTACTATCTCATTTATAATTAGCGTGATTTAAAAATTATTCTTTCTTGATTGTAGGCATCAGATCATGGACTTCCCCTATTTTCTCTTATTAGGTAACTTCGGAATATTACCCACCTTATCCTTAGTAAGAGGTCAAGGTCAATGTTTGCCCTTTAAGACATTAGGATATTAGTCATTTTGTAGAGATGCCTGGTTTTGATCATAATGTAATTGCCGGTTGATTAATTAAAGACTTCTGAGCCCTCTTTTGATTATTGAGATACTAACGACGATAATATTTCGCCCCACCACAAAGTTCATTAGTCCGAATCTAATTGTTTCCAGAAACGTTACCACCAACGATTTTCTCTCTACTTATAAACACATTATACCGAAGGCACTGCCCAGGGAAGGCACAGGGATTCGTAGAAGCTGTGTCTGCTGTTTATATTCGTTTCTTCTATAGAAAGATCCGTGGTCATTAAACTAATTTAGGCATTGATTATTGATTATTGTTGGTAGAAATCCTCCTGGCATGTCTCGCAGTTTTTATTCTTTTTTTATTATCACTATAACGAAATTATGATACATCATTCAGAAGAGGATAGCAGATATTCAACATTTACAGACAAAAAAGAGTTTACTAATGGATTAGCTAAATTTTTGATAGCATTTACAGAAGTATCAGCAATGGTTCTTAGCATTAATTATACTTATTAAAGTCACTTTCAGAACAATCATATGCCCTCAATACAAATTACCATTTAATAAACATTTCCCACGACATTATATAAAACCTTTACACACACTAGTCACCACAGTTCTCTAACATTGTTTGCACACATCGATTGCTAGTTGTGGCATTTTTTCAGACGTATTGCAAGTATGGTCATGCCATTAAGAGGGCACTGCAACAAACGGCCCAAAGCACATGATATCCCTACCCCAGACCATGTTATACTACATACAACAGGACACCATCTCTTTCACCATTACTTCCACCACTAGCAACCACAATTGCATGTCAAATAAAAATCATTTCAATTGGCTTCCCAGCTTTCACCGTCTTTGGTTACACGGGTGCACAGTGAAAGTCGAACGAATAAATAGAGATGGAGAGCCCGAAACAACCTTCACCCCATAGTGTCGATCTGGTAATGGAATTTACCATACGAGTATATGAGCTTTGAAATTATGTTACAAGTGCATATCCTCAAAACTTTCACATATGAACATATATTGTATATACATATTCATACATATCCTCGCCATTATAAGCAGGAGAGCGTATGCTATCCTGCTAAATTTAGGTTAATTGTCCACATTTTGAGTACCAAACTAAGTTGCACGCCTCCACTTGCAGGACAGCAGAAACAATCACTACGGTAAGGGTGGTGATGCCTTAATGTCATTGTTGCTTTTATTTCGCGATTTGTGTGCGGAAATGCAAATTTTCTTCACATTTAATTCGAGTGGTTGGTAAGTCGTTTAACGAGTGGTGCTTTAATTCTGAAACACGAATTCAGTTAATTCTTACGATTGGGATAAGAGCTGTGTAGATTACTGCTGTAGTTAATCCCTAAGTTTGGTTAGAGTAACTTCCATTTCCTTGTTGTGGTCCTTTGTCCTAACATATCAGTTGAGTCAATCTTGGTCGTAAATTAGTGGCATCATGGTAAGTGGAAGAGATAATATTATTTGCAATCTAGAGCAAGTGTTTCCATATGACTATAGTAGATGAAATCAATTTCCATTAGATACAGGATGACTCTTGATATTTTTAAGTTATAGGGCATAAAAACCAGGAAACTATAGGGTTTTCCAATATTGACTTGACAACTTTGAATTTAATTTGTGAACGCACTCTTTCACTAATCATCAAACTATCACTGTCAATCTATTCTGTAAGCCCAACATTTTCATCATGGTACACTAACGAGCAACGTCTGCAAATTATAAAAATTTTCTACTGATATTCGGAGTCGCAAAATCATCTTCAGTGCCGAAACTCATTTTTGGCTCAATGGGTTCGCCAATAAGCAAAATATGCGTTATTGGTCGGGTGAAAACCCACATGTGCTCCATGAATCACCACTTCATCCACAAAAAATAACTGTTCGGTGCGATTTGCATGCCGGCGGCGTTATTGGACCACATTTTTTCGTCGACACATTTTTTGGCCCGAATTAGAAGAAATGGACTTAGACGACATGTGGTTTTAACAGGATGGTGCCACAAGCCACACAGCACATGCTACAATCGATTTATTGAAGAGTAAGTATGGTGAGGGTTTTATCTCAAGACATGGGCCGGTCAATTGGCCGCCTCGTTCGTGCGATCTAACGCCGCTTGACTATTTTCTGTGGGGCTACATTAAGTTATTGGTTTATGCCAATACGCCGACGACGTTGGAAGAGCTCAGAACCAACATTGAAGGCGAAATAGCGGCCGTTTCGGCCGAAATGTGTGGCCGAGTCGTTGAAAATTGGGTGCAACGAATCGACCGCTGCAAACGTGCCCGCAGTGGCTATATGAACGAAGTTGAGTTCCATTCATAAATGTTTTGATTGTACTTCAAGCCAATAATAAAGTTTTTGAAATATCTCTAATGGTTTGCCTTTTATTTAAAAAAAAAAAGTTGTGAAGTCGTTATTAGAAAATCCCATATTTTCTGATTCAACATCTCACAGTGATGGATTGCTTGGATAAAATAGCTTGGGAGATTTTTTTTCCAGGAATTAATGAGCACATATTATTCTAAACTTCTTCATGAAAAGAAAAAATTTTGAAAGTTAATTCGATCTAAGTATATAAGTTTGGTAAAATTCTGTACTCAATTTATGTCAACATTTCATTTTGTATCTTTTAAAAGTTTTATGTGAATAACCTCACGTGGGGCATTAATTTTAAGTAAAAATAATTGTGTTTGGTTTTCTTCAATACGCTTTAGCTCTCTTCGAGATATGAATATAGATATGATATAAATAAATATGATCGGTGTAGGAAATTCCAGAGTTAGAATCTGCTCGTATGTCATCGAAAGTTAAACTCCAGAGCCCTTTCTTCCAGTCTAAAATTATGTTCACTACGCCACAATCGGTATAAATACTCGTTAACTAGCCCATTGAACAAGCTCGACAACTTAGCAAATGTTCTTTAATTTTTCTGCTTCAGAATACGCTCATTTCTCCAAACGCTAGCAATAATGGGTCTCAATAACTCTGGAAATGGTTGAAGGCCTTATTGGTGGTTTAAATTTGCATATTTATGCATATCGATTGCATAGTCAGTCTTTGCATCTTAAACGTTAATATCGTTAGACTCGTCGTGGGTCACACTATACTTTGTTTTATTTGTTTTCACAAGTCCAATTTTTTTAATGCTGAGGCTACTCCAGTTTTAACTATTGGGTCTATAATTAATTCGTGCGGTTTGCTAAGAGATGGCGTAACTTGTGTTATTCTCTGGTTATTATTCCATTGGAACATGCGTTGGAAAGCTACTGTCATTTCAGTATATGTCATTCATTTGAAGCGTAAACAACAATAATTTTTTTCACCCAAATATGTCTAACTTTGTGCCTGAAAAAATTTTTTGGTGTTCTTTTGGTGAAAGTTTATGGTGAACATGCGCTAGCTGAGCGAACGTGCCAAAAGTGGTTTGCACGATGATTTTGGCTTGGAAGACAATGAACGTCCTGGGCAGCCAAAAAAAATTGAAGATGAAGAACTGGAAGCATTACTCTATGAAGATTGTTGCCAAACACAAGAAGAGCTCGCAGAATCTTTGGGTGTCACTCAAGCAGCCATTTCAAAACGTTTAAAAGCAGCTGGATATCTTCAAGAGCAAGGAAATTGGGTTCCACATGAACTCAAGCCGGGAGACGTCGGAAGGCGGTTTTGCATGTCCGAAATACTGCTGGAACGCCACAAAAGAAAGTCACTTTTGCATCGGATTGTTACTGGTGATGGAAAATGGATCTATTACGACAACCACAAGTGCAAAAAGTCATAGGTGAAACCCGGCCAACCAGCCAAATCAACGGCAAAGCCTAATATCCATGGCGCGAAGGTAATGCTCTGTATTTGGTGGTATTAGATGGGTGTGCTGTATTATGAGCTCCTAAAACCGGGTGAAACCATCAATGGACAACGCTACAGAACACAATTAATCCGTTTGAAGAGAGCAGTAGCCGAAAAACGCCCGGGATATGCGACCAGACACGAGGCAATAATTTTCCATCATGACAACGCTCGGTCCCATGTTGCTATTCCGGTTAAGAACTATTTGGAAAACAGTGGATGGGAAGTCTTACTCCACTCGCCTTATAGCCCAGACCTTGCCCCTTCTGACTACCATTTGTTCCGGTCGATGCAGAACGCCCTCACTTAAATACGGTTCACATCAGAGCAGAATATCAAAAATTGGCTTGATTCATTCTTGGCTGCCAAGCCGGCGCAGTTGTTTTGGGATGGGATCCAAAAATTGTCAGAAAGATGGGAAAAAGTCAAAGCTTTAGATGAGCAATGTTTTGAATAATACTATTTTACATGTTTTTCTTAAATAAACGTTCAAATTTTGGAAAAAAAAACCGCACGAATTAAAATATATACCCAATATATATATAATCCCACTCATGCACCAAGGGGATATGAATTCCCTTTTAATAGCTTTTCTCCAGGGCGCGGGCGGGTGGTATAGTAGTTTGAAACTCAGGTGTATTACGTTTCGATATTTTTCCCAGAGGTGGTTGTCAAACTGGACGGGACGAGCCAGTGCATCCTCAACCAGTGGGTCTTAAGTACGTGCTTGTTGTTAGTTCGCTACATTTAGCTCAGCCAGCAAAAACTCCAACATCAGTGTTATGCCTTCATGTCAGAGTTGACGCCGACGGGATTTTCATATAACTATGTACATACAAATTCTATGAACAGACTTTTTCAGAAAATTGCCTCGCACGGGATTCGAACCCTCTGCTTGAGGAGTCTATGCATATACCACTACCCCTGTGGTTGTGCAGTTGTTCAAGCAAAAAAAAAAAATCAACCAAATCCAAAAATATAGAAGCCCTAAACGAGGACGACGATGTCTTTCTGGGACTTGTAAGCATTGCCTGCCAAGTTCAACGGCGATCTCGTTTCCCGCAGTTCGATCGAACTGACTTTAAAGAAATAAGAGGATCAGTGCAGTTTAGCTGTTTTTAACGATCCTTCACAATTTAGTTCATTGCTGTCAGGATTGCGTATAGGTACTCTTACAAACAACGAAATTTGCCATGACCGAAATCATTTACTGAGTACATGAAAAGCCGACTTTACTTCACTTAGAAACCAGGGTTAAAAGAGAGTCGGAGTGCAAATCTTCTGTACTAAAAAAATAGCACATCAAAACATTATGGGAAAAGTTTCAATAAAGCCGAGGACGATTTTCTTCGCTTGCATCTAGATATTCCGCAGGCAACTTTTTTCTGTTATACCTCGCAATACGCACCGGAAAATGTAAGATAATTCTATGTGATGGATGCTGAGATATAACCTTAACATGGGCATCAAATGCTTAAGGTACTTACGAGAATTTTTAACATTTAGCCTTACAATTGATAAGAGACGGTAGACCTCAAAAATTTTCCAAAACTTTGACCCTTGAACTTATTTATTTAAATACAAACTCAGCACAACAGTAGCAATTTCACCTAATTCTGACGTTTCTCGCAGGCAATAAACTTTATCCTCATTTACTTAGTTCCGGCAATATAAATCCATTTTTATATTGCCACAAAATCAATATAAATGTGTCAAGCCCACCTGTTTGGCATGATTATTTTTCCACCCATCTCTTCCAGAAAGACAGGTCCCGCTTAATTACGAAATCCGTTCCTAGTTCATAAAAGCAACCGAAATTACCAGAACTGTATCCAATTTGTTTTGACATAGTTAGCAGATATAGCACTCCCCCAACGGAAGGCCATAAGCTTCCACTTTATTTGCTTATTGGTCTTGAGGACATCTTTATTCACCGAAGTTTAATTAATTTTGCTTTTCGCTATTTGTCTTTTGCTATTGAGTTTGATATGCGCGTTATTTATTGCATGCTTAGCTATCTGAACCGCCCTACTGCCATACAAGGGTGTTTTCCATATCACAGAGAAATGCAAATCATATCCTATCAACGGTGGCACTACGTTTAGTTGCTCTTATTATCACTCAATTAGTTCGTTATTTGGAATAAGGTGTGGAAGGTAGGAAGGGAGCACTTTGTTAAACAACTCTTATGAGTAAAACGTGCGTCAAGAAATGTAATCAAAATTAATTTGGTTTTAACGTTAGCCCGTTGAATTGGAGTGGATTATGTATGGATTATTATTCAAAGTCCATTAAATGTGGTCAGGACAAAGTACGGTAATTACATACATCATATGTATGTATACATATATAGTTTGTACTTCCAAAAAGAAGAAGTTTTTGCTTCAAAAAAGGAAAAAGAAAATATTATGATTCAAACACGAGATTAAGTGGCCAATTACCATGGAAATTTAACTTGACTTTAATCTGAGAATTGACAATTACTAGGAAAGTTTGTGATATTTTCGCGGTATATGACCGTACCCACCGATAATTCCGGCAATAATAAGCCGATTAATTCAACTATTAAGAAATCAATATTGCCGTAAGTTAGCGATGGAATCCGATTTGCTACAAAAAGTATTAAATTCTAATTAATTCTAATTAATTCTAATTCTATTTAATTCTATTACTAATCCTTTTAACTATATTTACGCATAGATAATGGCTTCGGATTAAGGGAGACTTAACTATTATAATTGCAACAGCTGAAAAAAAAAAATGTATCTGTGAAAAAGGATTGCATACCTTTGTTTGAGAGTATAAAATCATGTAATTAGAGGGTCTACTGATTTTGTTTAGTAGAAATATGAAAAGGGATTGGATGTCCTTTAAACGAAGTGAATTTTATTCCTCTCTGTAGAGCTAACATCGACACGAAAAACTGTAACAACTGCAAAATTGCAGAGGAAATGTTGTATGCAATGACAAGAAATTTTGCGGCTTTATTACTTACTTACTTGCTTTGATGACGCTGAAGTCCAGAAGCATATAAGAATATGACCTGGCGCAGTGTGTATATTTGTCGACTACTGCGCGACAAGGTCTGAGTTCAAATACTCGGTCAATACCAACAAGCTAAAAAAGTTATCCTATTTTTCCGTCGTCGTAACATTTTCGGCAGGCAGAAGAAATGCTCTGAAAGTGGAGTCTCCTCGCTGTAAAAATGTCACCAAAATATTATATTTGCCCCCTTATTGAGTACTTAATCAAACGAACCTGGCACAGAAATTGAAAAGTTTTGATGGATTGATAACACCGGAATACAAAATAATAATTAATCTACTGAAACTATCTTTAGCTACGTTACGTAATTAAATACGTGATTTTTTTGTGTTACCCCTCTCTATTCTTTTTCTTTTATTTTAATTTATTTATTTTTTATTTTTATAATCTTAAGTCTACCTAAGATAACTATGTAGGTCGGTCATGTCCTAAAAATTAAGCATGCTGACTTTGTGTCGTAATGACGTCACCACAAATTTGAAGAAACCGACGTGGACGTTTCCTTTCCTTCACTGAGTCACCAAATTTCATGATGCTGCTGAGCAACATCCCTCAAATCACGACTCCCTGCCACCCTACTAAATCGGAGACGCTCTGCACTGTCGTGTGCGACGTCTCTGACGTAGTTAAGTCGCCTGTCTGCAGCTGTTCAAGCAACGTGGAAGATTAGTGGCACCGCTAATTTTTCCCGGATCATCGCTTTATTATCAAAAAAGAGGAACGCCTCTGGCGGAATGGAGCTGTTAAAACGCACTCTCTCCTGATATAAATAATTTGGGTAATAAACCCCGGAGATCAGGTTGTTCGTCGAGGCCATTGCTATAGCAATGTGCCTTCGAATTAGCTTAATGACGAAATTGTCCACTCCTATTAAGTTCGCCCTGTTATACAAGATCTCGTTAGGATAAAATTTTATGTACTCCGATTCAGGTGTTTTGTATAAGCTAAGACAGGCCCTCTCAAACATTCGAATCTTTTCCATTAAACTAACTCTCACGTTGAACTACACAGGATATCCAAATAAAAGCATAGGCCAGATAAGGGCCATGTAGCAGATTACCTTCACCTTCGTATCGAGTTGGCTGCTATAAAACAGTCTCTTTGTAAAGCAAAAGAACCTTTTCTAATAATGACTTGACAATTTTTTTTTTTTTTTAAATAAAAGGCAAACCATTTAAAATATTTCAATAACTTTATTATTGGCTTGAAGTACAATCAAAACATTTATAAATGGAACTCGACTTCATTCATATGGCCACCGCGGGACCGTTTGCAGCAGTGGATTCCTTGGACCCAATTTTCAGCGACTCGGCCACACATTTCGACCGAAACGGCCGCTATTTCATGTTCAATGTTGGCACTGAGCTCTTCTAACGTCGTCGGCGTGTTAGCATAAACCAATGACTTAACGCAGCCCCACAGAAAATAGTCAAGCGGCGTTAGATCGCACGAACGAGGCGGCCAATCGACTGACGAACCCATTGAGCCAAAAATGAGCTTCGTCACTGAAGATGATTTTGCTATGAAATTCATCATCTTGGCGCATCTTCTCCAAAACTCAATCGGAGAACGTACGTCGCTTCAAATGATCCGTCGGCTTCAATTCTTGAGTTAGCTTGATCTTGTATGGATGTAAACCAAGATTCTTACGCAAAATACGCCATAATGTGGTCTGAGTGATGCCCAATTCTTGAGAACAGCCGTGGAATTGGCTGATTTGGATCGTTTGCTACGGACGTCTGAACGGCAGCGATATTTTCGACACTTCAATCAACCCGTTGTCTCACTGACACGGCAACATCACACAACGAATATGTAGACTCAAATTTTTGCACTTAACTTGTTATTGCCTGTCTACTAGGGCGAGAATTACGACCGAAAATTGGAGTTAACGCTCTTAAAGTTGCAGTCACCGACTCCGAATATCTGTAGAAAATTTTTATAATTTTGCAGACGTTGCTCGTTAGTGTACTTTACCATGATGAAAATTTTGAGTTTACTGAATAAATTGACAGTGACAGCTTGATGATTAGTGAAAGAGTGCGTTCACAACTTAAATTCAAAGTTGTCAAGTACCTATTGAAACCCAATATATGTTTATTAAAATACAGATATTGATCTACCCAAATCTCAAATTATCTGACTACATTTCGACAAACAAGTGATTGCCCATTTTGTTTCACGATCGGAAACTTTCGCCATCTCTTTCTAATTTTCGCAGAGTTTCCAGAAAAAGGCGTCCTAAAAAGAAAGGTTTCTGACTTCTGATAGTTAATTTTCAATTTCCAGTCATCTCAATATAGCTTAATCATATTGAAGTCGCGTTGCAAGAGAATATTAATGACCTCGATCTTTTCTTCTAATCTGTACGCAAACAAGTCGTGTGCATAAGCTATTGCATGGTGAAGCGAGCTCAGAAAATCGCTTGTGTACAATAGATTCTGAATAGGATCGGCGATTTGACCGTACCTTTTTGCATACCGTTTTTGATATTAAATATTGCAGCAGAAGTCACATCACCATTCTTTCAAATGAACTCTCTGGAGAGCATATCAAAAAAATGTACAGCAGTGGTTTACATTTGTGGTGGTTGCCCGCAAGGCGGCGTTCTGTCTCCACTGCATGTTAGTCGACTCAGTGTTCAATGCGCTCAACAGTTCTAAAGTTTATTCACAAGCATACGCGTGTGATGTAGCTGTACTGTGAATCGTGTCTGTTCTCTTTACGAGAAGGAGGAAGCTGCCTGTTTCGGCTCATCTAGTGCTTAAAGGCATCACCATCTAATTCGCCAAAGAAGCTAGGTTTTTGGGTGTTATCCTGAAAAACAAACTTGTCTGGACTAAACATGTTACGTCGAAAGCATCTAAGTCGCTATCGTCCTTCTGGAAGTGCAGAGGAGCTATCGGCAAAACATGGGTCCGAGCCAACCGAGTGAGAAGGGTCCTTTGGATCGACACTGCTATGATAAGGGCTTTCGCCAGCACTCCTGTCTCCACTCTTGACGCATTGATATTCATATCATTGGCTGCACTCCCAAAGCCATAAATATGAAATTGACTTTCATTGTGCCCAGGACTGGTTTAGGTTAGAATCTGAGCCAGTCGGGTCTTCACGAACGGCTCCAAAATCAATATAGAATGTGGCGCTGGTGTCTTTTAAGAAAACGACAAAGTTAGATTTTATTTCACTTTAGGAAAGCTTGCCTCTGTCTTCCAAGCAGAAATTTACGCAATCCTGATGAAAACGATATATATTGCGGACAGCCAAGCTGCGCTTAAGACCTTACTGAACCCCCTACAACTTAAAAGCTAGTTTAAAAATGCAAGAGATCACTAAACCCAGTCAAAAGGGTAAATTCAGTGTCCCTTGTCTGGGTATTAGGTCACAATGGGATCAGGACCCGAAGCTACGTTGGGTCTAAATGTATCCTCGGTTAAGGCTTCCATGGACAGTTAGGTTTTATATGAGTACAACTGCAGATGGTACAGCTCCCCGGGATGCAGGTAGACCAAACGAATTCTTCCCGATGTCTCTAGGAGGTCAGCAGGAAAGACTGCTGGTTGCGTACTGGCGTCGTTACATGGCATTACACTATTGCAAAGCTCTTAAATGTGGTGGGCATAAGTAACACAACATCTTGCGATGCTTGCTGCAAAAGCGATGATGATACTGCGGAGTACTATCTCTGTGAATGTCCGACTTACGCTCGCATCAGGTACTCGGTACTCGGCGCTGATGTAGTGGGTGCTGGTACTGTAGGCATTTTATCACTCAAGCGTTTACTCATCTTTCTCCATAAGACTAAAATATTTCATCAAAAAGAACTTTACAAAGAATACAGTAGAATAGATCTTTGTCTGAGTGTTCTATTCCGACATAGTTACGGCATCAATATCAATATTTTTTGCAGATTTAGAAAATTTTCTCGAATATTTGGAAAAATGCTCTCAATCAATTCATCCCTTGTATTTACGTTTTTATAAAAATTTATTAGCAATTACGAGTATACCATTTTCCATATCTAGCAATTGTTTTGAAAATGTTTCAGCTAATCGATCATTTAGAAATGGTACACCCATATTCTATTTTAATTTCAATTAAGTAAAGTTTCTCGACGTAAGTACATAGATGATTTTGAACATGCATTTATTTCATCTGCGTATGTCGAAAACGGTATCACCGTTTGATATGTTCTATCTGAAATCTCTTAACAAGTTTCTGATTTCCTGTTAACATTTTTTGAGTTCTATTTAGTCTCCCAATGAATATTTATGAGCCATTGTACACACATTCCATTTATTAATTTTTTTTTTATGTTAGACACTGCATTTTTATTTGTTTGTATGTTTAGTGGAAATTTTACGGCGGAATGAGCTGTTTCATCACCACCCAATAAAGAGTTGCAGCGATTCATGGTGATGCAATTCCTAATGCAATATTACCTGGAAAATGTATTTTCGCCAAATTAAATGAGATTAAAAATGTTTTCTTAGTTTCACTTGGAAAGAAGTTGAACAGTTTGTTGAAAGCACACAGCAGGCGGCCTGAAATAACACTTCACGTGAATCGAATATAGTTGCCAGTATCGGTATAGGATACCCACCGAAAATCAGGAAAATGATAAGGAAAAAACGAAGAACCCGGAAAAAGTGGCATGAAACTCGGACTCAACAAGATAAAATGTCCTTTAAGAGGCTCTGCAACTTGTTGAAAACTCGATCAATGACTTCAATAACCAAGGAAGTAATAACTACCTAGAAAGCTTTACAGCGACAAAAAAGATACCAACTACTCCATATGGCAAGCCGTTAAAAGCCTTCAAAATCCCCAAATACACGTGACGCCAATAAGAGGAAACCAGGATGACTGGGCGAAAGAAGATTTTTTTTGTTTTTATAATCCCACGCGCGCACCAAGGGAATATGAATACAAAGCTGCTCTATCTTATAAATTCCACCTTAAGACTAGAGCATTTACCCCACCAGTGGAAAGCTGCCGAAGTTATTATGGTTCCGAAACCCGGCAAAGCGCTGACTGAAGTAAAGCCATACAGACCAATATCGCTCTTCCTGATTATATCGAAGGTCTTCGAGCGAATCTTACTTAATCGTCTTAAACCGATTATTGACCCAAATCGCCTTATGCCCGATCATCAAATTTGGCTTTAGAAGCCAACACTCTGCTGTTGACCAAGTGCATCGAATAACCAATGTAATTGAACGAATAATCGATTGTAAGCTAGTCTGTTCAAGTACATTCCTTGACGTTTCGCAAGCTTTTGATAAAGTATGGCACGAGAGCCTGAAATATAAACTTCGACATATTTTAAGTTCATACCTAGATGACCTACTCTTCCGTGTCAGATATGGAAACAAATATTCCAATTTAATGATTATAAAAGCCAAGGGTGCCGCAAGGAAGTACTCTTGGCCCTCTGCTATATTTCTTTTTTACTCGCTCCATACCGAAAACGGACGATACTGTGCCAGCCACATTTGCTGATGACACTGCCGTTTTTAATTTAATTCCTCAGTATTATATGATTGCACTCGTTGCATGATTAAAAGGATCACTTGGTGATATTCCTACATATTTAGATGGTTCATATTGAATTAGAAAATAAAAGTTGTCAATCATACGAGTAACTAATGCTTCATTATCTTCTTCTTTTGTGAAATGTAAAGATAAATTTCGATGTAATGTGCGTAATCTATATACAAAGTGTGTATGCCTTCACTCATTGTATCCTTATATTTCCCCCATAAATCTTCGGGTTGTTTGGAAAAACATGTTGTCAATTAAATAGAAAATTAATTGCGTATTTGATCTGAAGATAAAGAAAGCGAAACATTAACAAGTGTATCGTCCCAAGCGCCATGATTTAATGCACAAACTGACAATTAACCTTTGTGAAATGGTCAAATGATGTGGGGCTACGAACATTGATTAACATCATTCGTAAATAAAAATATAGTGTATGTCCCAGATGAACACTTTCCTAACACATTCATTGAAAAAATTCATGCCCAAACAGCAACTGCCGTACTTCTTGTTGAGGTTTTCATTTTTGTGATGTTTTGTTCCGTGTGAAATGCTTTGGAACTTGATCATAAATTAATGTTTTTGTAAATGCACCAAAATTTTGTTGTTTTTATAATTCAAAAACTCAGTTGATGCTGTTTTTGGTGCTGTTAATGCCCTACTCAAAGCATTTTGTTCACTACAGTAACCACCTTGTCCATTTTCAAGAAGTATTGCCAAATGAATAGCTGTTGAATGATAACCAAATTAAAATATGTGATGTTAACAGAATCACATCTAACATGATGCTGGTGGCAAGCACTCGTTTTCTTTTGTTCCTAGCGGTCATCATCTTGGGCACATCAGGGTGCCCATGCACCTGCGTAACCTGAACGAGACCGTCTAGCATCGGTCAATACTCAGAGGAACCATTACGTGATAACGAGCCTCTCAACGAAATCTGTCTAGCTAACCCTAATCTACTTATACCTAGTAGAAGCTACACAGTATTCGGCGCACTGCTTTTCGGCATCGATCCTATCCCTGCCCGTAATTGCAGGGTTAAAACAGAAAAGCTCCTGAGTACTGGTAACATACTCGTCGTAGATGATCCGCTTTTCCTTCGTACCGTTTTGGCGGTGATACGGGCCACGTAGCATATGACTTTTTTCCTGGAATCAACTTGATTGCTTTGAAACAATTTTCTTGTCAAAGCTTAAGCCTTCTTGGCCCCAACCAGACAAGCTTATATATATGTTAATTAAAATATAAATACCAATCAAGTCAGATACCAAGATACCTAACAGCGCTTCTCACCCCAATGATGGCCAAATTTCGTCTGGTATCCGAAGAGGCCCTTCTCAGTGGAGTTCTAAATAAAATTGTTTCTGACTTTTGAAAATTAATTTTCAATTTCCAATCATCGCAATATTCTTTAATATGATCGAAGTCACTTTGCAAAAGAGTGGTAAGGACTTCGATTTTAGGTCCTGATCTGTACGCCACTAAATCATCTGCATACGCTATAGCGTGATTGAAGGTACCTATTAGATCACTTATGTAAATATTAAACAGTATGGTAGCCATTTTTAATGTTAAAAACTTTACTCGAAGCCACGTTGCCACATTTGACAACGAACTTCTTTCCCATAACCATATCGTAAATCATACAATATATAGCAAAGATTTTTGCAAGCCTAATCTGGTTAGCTTGTAGAAAAGCCCATCTAACCATACGGTGTCAAAGGCCTTCACCAAGTTAACCAGACAAGCACCCGTACATTGGGCCTTGCATTTGTTTTACTGTATGATGGAGATCAGTTTTGACGCTGCGTAAATGGTGTCGTGCCTCGTCCTAAAACCAAACTGATTGTCGGAGATTATCTTGTTATCTCCCACCTATTTCAACAGAGCTCTGTTGACTAATTTTCAAATACTTTGCCAATGTTCGGAAGTAGGCTGATTGACCGAAGATTGACAGGGACCAACCCTGTTATTATTCCTCTTTGGGATAAAGGGTAGATGTCTCTTTTTGGGATACCGACTACTCCCGCCGACTTTTTGTTCTTCAGTTACTCAAAGACACATAGGAGCTCATCTTTTCGCACGAACAAGTGACTGACAGCTTGTCCATAGGCAACGATGACGCTAGCTGCGTTTTTTTGAACCGGATAAAACTGTGGTTCTTAGATCGCTAATTATGGACTTCGTTGCGCAGATAGAAGTGATTTGCGTTAGTTCTGTTCTGTTCGTTCAATGTCGTATTTACGGTTTCGAAATAAGCTCCCAGCAACTCGACTTTCTCCTGTGAGTCTTCGACCACAAAGATAAAGTCTCCTGAGAGCACACTTTCTAGACTTGTAGCCACGGTCAGTGATAAGTGTCTATTTTCCGTCGTCTGTGTGATTCGAACACATTGTATTTCATTCTGATATTTCCGCCTGAACAATTTATTTATCTGCGGAAACATATTCGGACTACTAGATCTAATAGTCAGGATTTTATTGCCCCAGTATAAACTTTTATTAGTTGTTTCAGTTTTTTTTTATCACTGACTTTAGTGTTCTTATTTCAGTATCGTTCCTGTCACTTAATCGTCTGTATAGCTGTTTAAGGCTCGAGAGCAATCTACTTTTGTGTGCGTATTATGCGTCGATTGTGGGAGTTCGGTAGTTATTAATCTGATTGTCTTCGGAGTGTTGTATTCGAGAGAAAGTTTTTTCCATAGTTTGTTTAATTACAATGTCCATTTCTATTAAATATCGGTGAGTTCCGTTGTTTGTCAAATTTCTAGTATTCGAAAGATCAATCCTGCTCAAGCGCAAATTACACTTGAATGTTTTGGTGAAGCATGACCACAGATAGTCGTATGAGAACACATGATCATATTGTTCCAGCAGTGTTTGCTCGTTCATGATCCATACTGTGGAGCCGAATTCGTAGTGGTCGCTATCGTACTGAAACGCTCGAAAGTATCTTCTAGTCATTCATTCTATCCTATGACAATTAATACCAAGTCAAAAAAGGAACCGGTTGATGGGAAAGATGGGATATCCGTCGCGTACAACTAGAGTTTATAAACACCACCAGGTAAGTAACTGGTTCCTTCTGGTATTTGGTGGATTGTTTCTCCATGCCGCATGTCTGGCGTTCAGATCTCCGGCCAAAAAGTAAAAGTTTTCTTCCACCTGTAGCTGCAGACAACAAAAAAGTTTTTCGGATTCTGTTACAAACATACAACCGTCTTTCACTACGAGGACGAATGCATACGATTTTTTTTTTATTATCCCGCGCGCGCACCAAGGGGATATGAATACCCCTTTACTGGTTTTTCTCCAGGGCGCTGGCAGGTGGTGTAGTAGTTTGAAACTCACATGTATTAGGTTTTCGATATTTTTCCCAGAAGTTGTTGTCAAACTGGACGGGACGAGCAAGTGCATCCTCAACCAGTGGCTCTCAGTATGTGCTAGTTGTTAGTTCGTTACATTTAGCCCAGCCAGCAATCACTCCAACATCAGTGTTATGCCTTCATGTCAGAGTTGACGCCGACGGGATTCTCATATAACTACATGCAAATTCTACGAAAAGACTTTTTCAGAGAATTGCCTCGCACTAGATTCGAACCCGCGATCCTCTGCTTGAGGAGTGTATGCATATACCACTACACCACGGCCACCACACCACAATGCATAGGATGCACGCTTCCAACACCTGGAACCTACGCACTACCTTCCTATATATGATTTTATGGCGCAACCTTAACGTAATATTATCTATACCATTCCCCCCTCCCCCTTGTGGAGTTTGGCCTATCTTTAGCCAACTTTGTGATTCTGTTTATGCTTAATTTCGCTTACCACAATAATATCTGGGCATTTGCTTACTGCTTGTTCATTAAGTTGTTTCTAGAAGTGATCGATATTTCCATGCAGGGACAGAAGGACCGCTTTCAAATCCCGATCCGTCTCCGGTGCTTTTTCGGCAACTTTCGACGTATTTGTTAATGTCATTGTGGCACCCCACGATCCAGCTGCCATTTGGGCAAAGGACACATTTTTCGCTACAAAATTAGAGAACGCGTGACACATTAGACGTTTTTCTTCTTCTATTAACTGTTTTCTAGCTTTAACTTTCTTTTTTCCGATGTTCTTGATGTCTCGAATTCCTGCAGAGTTCGCAGAAGAGTTGACTCCTATCCCCTACCTTATCATTACCGAGTGGACACCCTCCAGTTTTGTGGTCCTTTTGTGGTACTTTTTTATATTCCTCCATGCTAATACATATTTAAATGTGCTTATTGGCACTCAATATTTAACGTAAAGGTCCTTACTTACAAATCTACATAACCTTATGCTATCATTTATTTCTAAATCACTTACATTTGTTGGTGGTATTTTTTCTCTCTTCTTTTGCTGATGCTTCTGCAGTTGTCGTGGCTGTTGTTGTTGCAAATTCGTTTATTGTTGTTGCTGTTATTGTTTCTGCTGTTTCTCTTTCTGTTATGTTTGTTTTTGTTGTTACCACTGTTCGTTTGCAAAGGTTTCTGTTGTTGTTTCTGTTTTTGTTGTTGTTTTTGTAACTGAGGCTATTCTTGTTATTTCTGTTGCCCTTGCTGCCTTTTCCGTCGCAACATCTACCTTTTTTTCTATCAGCGTTCTATACTTTTCATTTACAAGTATAGGTGGACACCAGTTTATCCAAACCATCTACTTTACCTTTTGTTTTATTACAAAATAAAATAATCTATGGCTTCGATTTGTTGTTACTGTCAATATCGGCAGTTTTGTGCATGGAAGAGAGCAAAATTACATAATTTCCTTTTTTTAGGAACGTAACTTACTAGAGTTAAGTTTTTATCAAAACAAAAGCGACTGGACTCAGATTCTCTACCCTTCAGTTGTAAGAGTTCTGATGGTATATCGCCTTTATTTTCACGAAGTGTTCCAACAATCGTAGTATTATATGTTACCAAATATTTTGACCTATGTATGTATAGGGTGACTCATCGTGAGGTTTGATTTTCAATAGGCTTTTTTTGACAGATCACGCTTGCCTCCTATCAAATTGCTTTGTCATTTTTGTTCAGTAACGTTTTGCAAGTCATCATGGAAAGACTCACACCACAACAGCGTCTCCAAATTGTTCAGCTGTATTACGAAAATCAGCGTTCTGTGAGAAACGTTTTTCGTGCGATTCGAGGAACTTACGGTGCGTATAATCGACCTACTAAAACCACTATTGCCAATAACATTCGCAAATTGAAGTCCCATTTTACATTACTGGATGATACTCGACCGGTTAGACCATATTCAACACGTAGTGAAGAGACTATAGCAGCTGCAGCTGAGAGTGTACGTGAAGACCATGACGAATCGATTCGTCGTCGTTCTCAGCAGCTTGGCTTGGCGTATTCGACAACTTGGCATATTTTACGTTAGGATCTCGGCCTTAAAGCGTACGAAATTTAACTTGTGCAAGAATTGAAGCCAGGCAACTTGAATTTACGTGAATGGGCTTTGGAAAAACTTAATGAAAATCCAGTTTTTTATCGTGAAATTTTGTTCAGTGATATGAATTTCTGGTTCAATGGATAGGTTAATAAACAAAATTGCCATATTTGGACTGATGAGAAACCCGAAGACTACCAAGAGCTAACATTACATCCATTAAAAACAACGGTATGGCGTAGTTTATGGTATGGGCTGATAGAATCATTGGTCCATATTTCTTCAAAAATGAGGAAAATCAGAATGTTACCGTCAACTGTAACCGTTATTGCACCATGTTAACGGACTATGTGCTTCCTGAAATTCAATCACATGGTCTCGGTGAGCTCTGGTTTCAACAAGACGGCACTGCGAGCCATACAGCTCGTGAAACCATGGACTTGTTGAGAAATCAATTTAGTGAGCACTTAATTACACGTTTTGTTACGGTAAATTGGCCGCCTAAATCGTGCGATATCACACCTTCGGACTATTTTCTCTGGTGATATGTAAAGTTTCTGGTCTTCAGGAATAAGCCAGATACGATTGGAGCTTTGGAAACCAACATTAATCGTGTTATCCGCGAAATATGCTCGAACGAGTCGCCCTAAATTGGACCCTCCGAATAAACCACCTCATACATAGTCATGGCCAACATTTGCATGATATCATTTTTAAGAAATAAGTGCCATGAATTGTTCTTTCAACCGTAAGAAACAGCGAAGGCTAGTAAACTGATTGAAGTCGTGCTTGAAACATTTTCCAAACGTCTCGTATTGGAGCGACTTTATCCGCTGCGACTCTCTTTGTTCTTGTCCGATAATCATCAAACCTCATAAAACGCAAAACTTGTTGAAATCTTTAAAACGAAAATGTTGGAAGCACCAGCATATATAGCGTAGGTATAGGAACTTCGATTACATCCGCCTCATTACAATCCGAGAATTCAGAATCAAACTCAAATTCGTCATTCATTGCAAACATTTCAATACATTACACAAATACACAAGTTATGATTGCCAATTTAAGTTTTATTAATTTTAATAATCTCAAAATAATCTATTAACTACCGACAAACGGACGCGTTCACTGCATATTCCCAACTGCCGCTTATTTTCTGCACTTGGGAACTAATTGATTCTTACACACCTTTGGGCGGCAAAAAATCTCCCCAGTCTGATTTGTGGCGGTTGTCTTGTTGCGGTTGGTGACAATCAACTCGGTCCCGAATTTATTTGGCGACAACATTTTGCTTAGGATTGTTGTATGCAGTGATATGCATGCGTTACCTCTTTCACGACTAAAACCAAACTGACCAAATTGTTGCTAGCAGCTAAAGCAGACAAAAATTTCGGGGAATTCCCTGTTTTTATTTCGATTTAGTACAAAATGCATGGAATAAATTGAATTTTCGCTAAAAGACAGTCAGAAGGTTATTAATCCTCTCAAGATCGTTTATAGATAAAATGAAAAATAGAGGACCTATATCACTGCCTTGTGGGACACCATAAGTGGCTAAACACGAGGTTGGGGAGGCTAACCTAAAACGAGTGCTATAATGACGGTTCTTCAGATAAGAAGATATCCATTTCAACAATATGGGGTCAAAACCGAGGGAAGTAAATTTGAGAAAGATCAACGGATGAGACATTTTATCGAAGGCCTTACCAAAATCTGTAGCAAAAATATTGATTTCGTTGACATTTTCTAGTACTGAAGACGGAAAGGATATGAATTCATCTAAATTTGTAGTATTAGATATTAGTGACTTGCAGTGAAAGCTTGGAACTATATATAAAAAACTTTCAAACATTTCAGGCATGTGCGAAAGCTTTGCATAGGACGGTAGTAAGTGACCTTATTCTTTGATCTCATTTTGTGTGCCGGGGTTATGAAAGAGGTCTTCCAAACTTGAGGGAATTCCCCTCAAGGATAGATAAAATAGGGAGGAGAGTGGATACGAAAGATTGCAGGCAAGAGAGAGGGGGGAGGATAACCGTCTGATTTTCTCATGTAGCTTTGTAGAATTGATAAAATGACTTAGGGTCGTTGATAAGGTGGTTTTGCGATGTGTCGAGAAAGCGCTGATAGAGGCTGGTTGAATTGGAGGTAGGTTTCAAGATAGTTAGAGTTGTCAGAATAAGAATTGGTGCGAGGAAAAACTGTCCATAAACTTGTTCTTTTTCTTCGTAAAGAGCGAAGTCTTCTGTTATACCAGGGAGGGGAAGTAGATGTTGTTTTATGCTGAAAGAAAAGAACGTAAAGAGAAATGCAATTAAATATTTTTCTGTTAAAACTAGAGACAACATTAGATAAGGATAGGTTGGTAAAATCAAAGGAATCAAAGATTTGCGAGGATAGATATTGATTTTGCTAAAATTAGCTTTGTGTGTGGTCCGACATTGTCATAATGGAAAACAACGCCCAACGTTTTTCGTCAACTGACTGCTTCAAAGTATCGAGCTGAGAGCAATTTTTAATGACATTTTTTCCCTGATTGCCTGAAAGCAACTCGGAGTAAAGGATACCTCGCCAGTCCCATCAAATGCTCAACATGACCTTTTTGGGATGAAAATCTTTTTTACAGAGTGATTGTGTTGTTTCATTAGGAGCGCACCATGACCTGTTACGGCGAATTTTGCTGTAAACCACCCATTTTTTCTCTCCCGTAACCTTAAGCAAGTTCCATCATAACAAAAAGTCCCAGACCATTATACGGTCCATAATGTTTCTTTCACTGAGTTCATGAGGAGCACAAACATCCAAGTTTTTCGAAATTCCAAACCTTTTTAGTTTCTGCGAAACAGTTGTATAGACAATATTAAACTACCAACCTATCTCTCGTGTGGTCAAATACCTGTAAGCAGTAACTGTAGCCAAGATTTGATTTTCATCTGTGGTGGGTAGACGTCCAGGTCTCTATAACCTGAACGAAAGCATGTAAACCAACACTGACAAGTTTCAACGCTTATAGCTAAATCTCCCATTGCGCCTCTGTCGCCTTGACACATTTTTTTAAGAAAAAAAGCTAAATGTACCTTAAATGCACTTTCTCATCCTCCATTAAAAAAAATAAAAAAAAATATTGAGCACTTAAAACCTGACGGATCAAAACAAATTCTCGTAACAATGTAAAGGATAACCCTCTCTATTGGGGGTTAATGCTACGCTACTTCCAAGAAAAAAACCGCAGAACTTATTAAAGAACCCAATATTATAGTGTAAAAATTTTCCTCCCAACACACATGTATCGCCAGATTGACATCCATCAGTGCGTACTGCATAATTATGATACCTTTATCTTTTTCAGACTCCCATTTAGTATAACCAAAAATGTCCCAGGTAAGTCCATGCTGAATCCAAATAGATACATGCGCATTAGCTGGTAACTTTGGGTCCACCTCTGACAAAAAAGGATCACAATCTCTATATAGACTCATTCTGATATCAAAGTGAAAGCGCTCCTGAATGTTCACCAACAAAATGTCTGCTAAAAGCCGCAAGAATGAGGAAAAGGTAAAATCTTTCCGTCTCTTCCTATGTGCCTATCCAGCCATCTCCGGCAGAAAAGTGAGAGCTCTGGGTATTTACGTTTTTACAGAACCGGGTCACCAACGCATCAATGGCCTAAGATACATGTGTACTGAAAGTGTTATCGTTATCTGCTAAGCTCCAGTTTACTGGTATGGTCTTAATGATTAATACTTTTTCACCACAAGGCACTTCACTCTTTTTCTGAGCCAACTACCTAGCCACAGGCAAATTGAAAATGTTTCAAATTGGATAATAACAGCTCGAACTAAATTGTGAAATAAAGTGAAATATTAACGCTAAAATATTACGGTGAATCTGATTTTAATGGTGCTAAAGCTACTTAAATCCGCACACTAATTTCATGATGATTAATCATAAACAAAGGGGTTTATTCCCCAGAAGATTCCCAGTCATTCAAATGGAAGTACTGTTTAATACTTTTAGCAGATACACGCAGCAAATTGAATTTGGAAAAGAGAATAACTTAACCATTCTACACAGAGTGGTTATGGGACTAATTAGGGTTTTGTAAAATCTTATTTTCTAATTAACCTCGACGCGAAAGACTACTCTGTTTTGGCTGAATTTTCATTATTTTTTTTTTTTATTATCCTTCTTGTTCAGAAACCTAATCTCCATCTGCTTTGCAACAAATCCATAACAATTTAATGATATGTATATGCATAAAATAAGTTAACAGATTAAACAAGTTAACTGTTTAAGATTTAAGTTTAAGAAGTTAAGTCTCATCAAAAATACAAGAAAACCACATGAATCATGAAACTATGAAAACTTCATGTGAAAAATTAGATAAATATAGTAGATCACCTAAGGTGTAAAAAAACAAACAAACCCTAAGGCCTGGTGCCACCACCATTCCATGGAGACATGTAGTTTCCGCATTGTTACGATGTAATCTCTGTAAAAATTGCTTTAATGATACATATTTATACACTTTTAAGAGCTTTGCTCCTTGAATAGGATATTTTTGGTATCCCATGCTCTTATTAGTGCTTCCCTGGTACGTGCGCTGTCAGCAGATGAATCCAATATCCCTTTGTACTTCAGAGTTCAATCCTTGTTTTCGATTGATTGATTATGAAAGTATCTTGTTAAGGATCTGGAAAAAAAGGTACCCAAGTAACAATTCATTATGCAAAATAATGGGAGCACTAAAGTTATAAGTAGACACCAGTTCGAGTATTTCAGTTGTTCATTGTTTATTTATAAATATATGTATGTATGTATATATTAGGTCCACAACTAAGTTATCATTTTTTTTTTTTTGATGAAGATGCAACTTTATTGTGAAATAATGGTTACAAATGAATCATTCAAAGTATAGCCCATCGCTAGCTACAACTTTTTCCCATCTTTCTAGCAGAGGTCGAATACCGTTACGGTAAAAGTGCTTATCGTTTGAGGCTATCCAGGAATCAAGGCATTTTTTCATGTCTTCGTATGTGCGAAATTTCTGATCAGCCAGACCATGTGCCATCGAACGGAACAAGTAATAATCGGACGGCGCAGTATCTGGGGAATATGGCAGGTGGGGTAGGACCAATTTGTGCGTTTCCAGGTAGATTTAAACAGGTGAGGGCAAGTGTTTTCATGCTGTAACATCACCTCTTCGTCCCTCTGCTTGTATTGTGACCGTTTTTCGAGTAGCGCTCGAGTACGCGAGTGCGAAAACTTAGTTTCGCACCTAATACATATGGTTTATGTATTAACAGTGTGATTCATCATGAATTGTGATTTATAATGTAAAATAAAACACATAAATTTCAAAACAAACTTAAAAGTTTTATTATTGTTTTAAAGAACAATTCATGGCATTTACTTATTAGAAATGATATCATGCAAATATTGGCCATAACTTTGTCTGAGGTGGTTTATTTGGAGGGTCTCATTTAGGGCGACTCGTTCGAGTATAATGACTGGTATTTCGCTGATAACACGAGTAATGTTGGTTTCCAAAGCGTCAATCGTAGCTAGCTTATTCTTGGTGACCAAAGACTTTACGTATCACGAGAGAAAACAGTCCAAAGGTGTGATATCGCACGATCTAGGCGGCCAATTTACCTTAGCAAAACGTGAAATTAAGTGCTCACCAAAATGATTTCTCAACAAATCCATTGTTTCACGAGCTGTATTGCTCGTAGTGCCGTCTTGTTGAAATCAGAGCTCATCGAGACCATGTGCTTGAATTTCAGGAAGCACATACTACGTTACCATGGTGCGATAATGGTTACCATTAACGGTAACATTTTGATTTTCCTCATTTTTGAAGAAATATGGACCACCAGCCCATAAACCACACCATACCGTTGTTTTTAATAGATGTAATGGTAGCTCTTGGTACTCTTCGGGTTGCTCACCAGCCAAATTTGTTTATTAACGTATCCATTGAGCCAGAAATGGGCTATATCACTGAACAAAATTTCACGATAAAACACCGGATTTTCATTGAGTTTTTCCAGAGCCCATTCAACTGGGACTCAAATTTGCAAATTTTATTGGCAATAGTGGTTTCAGTAATTCGATTATGCGCACCATAAGTTCCTCGAATCGCACGAAAAACATTTCTCACAGTGCGCTGATTTTCGTTATACAGCTGAACAATTTGGAGACACTGTTGTATTGTGAGTCTTTTCATGATGACTTGCCAAACAACACTGAATAAAAGTGAAAAAACAGCTTGATAGGAGTCATGCGTAATCTGTCAACAAAAGCCTATTGAAAATCAAACTTCACAATGAATAACCCTAACCATATGTACATATAGTGAGCTCCGGATAACGTGTTGAAATTCCTTGACATATTTTGAAAACAAAATCATGTTGGCTAGAAAGGGGTCGTAAATGCATCCCTTCCCAGATACAGAAGTTTTAAGCAAAGCTTTAATCTAACTACTGTATGTTGATTCCTATTGAAAAAATCATATTTTAACCTTACGCGTGTATGTGAGTAATTATGAATACTTTAATTGTAAAAATTCCGTTAAGGCTTTTCTCCGTAATACTTCGTGACATAAGGGGACGAAAATTAACATTCATAAAAATTTTCCATACAATATGCGTTGAAGAAGGGCAAAGCTATCACCCATTGTGAAAGCACTGCGAGAGGGAAATCCGAAGAACAAAATTGTTCTAAGAGACGACAGTCTTTTTGTAGAAGATACAAAATTCGTTTAGGATACTTCTGAAGGACTTATGTCTGACAATAAGACATAATAATAATCACATTTTATAAATAATATACTTAAAGTATTTCCAGCAGGTGTGGAAAGATTAGTGAATCAGCTACTCAATCTCAAAAAGAACTCAATAAACAAGTAAAGCTACTGAACGAATTAACTCGCGTTCACACGAGAGATGAGTGTACTGTTATATGTTCGTTGATTAAAAGGAATGCAGCGGTTTTACAACGATTCAATATAATTTTATTTTTAAATACGAGTTCACTTAAACTTATTACATTTCGGTTTTTGCATTTGTCCACAATTACATAAATTACGATTCTGGATGGTGGACCAACAGTTACAGTATCTTTGTTCTTATCTCTCTCCTTAATCTATTACATTTTTGTTATATTTTACAAATTATTAGTTGCAATATCTACGTATGTGAAAGCCTCTATATTACCCTCTTTCCAGCGCAGCGAACCGGTTAGAATCGTATCAAACGGATTGAATTGACTTTTGATGTTTTGTCATTGTCTTCTGGCTTTATTCTGTCAATGGTCACCGAATATAGTTTTCCCTATTTCAAAACTATAAATTGTTTTCTTAGTCTGTATAAAACTTTAAAAGGACCTTAGTAAGGAGATTCTAAGCCTTTCCTAACGCGATCGGCGTGGTCGCAAGTGTTTAAGTTCTAAGGAATGTTTTGTTTTGGAGATGTTTTTAAAAAAATCTACAAAAGTAAAATCATTCGGTCGTTGAAAAGGCGCAGTCAAATGGTATTTTGATGTTTTCTCCTTATAGGAGTGTGTTTCAAATTTTTCTTAAGTTATGTGCGTATACCTAAAAGAATTAAAGGAAGTTCCAGTGTCTAATTAAGTTTGTATCCCGATGTCCCAATAGATGTTTTTAATTGACGGTTGTGCGAGTTGTGCCCAGGAATTTGGTTAATTCCTTGAATAACTTCGATTCAAATTGTGTACCTTGGTCGGTATTCGGCACTCCGAAACGAGAGACATGTTCTTGGATATAAGTCCTTGCAATAGTTTCAGCGCTTATATCTCGAATCACCGGGTGAAATGATCCACAAATGCGGACGAAGTGGCTCTCCTTCCATACCCACACGGATGTGGTGAAACCTACCTGATGGAATTTCAAATGTTTGAAGTGGCGATTTCGTGTGATTCTGGATAATTTTTATTTATTTATTTTTTTTTTTTGGGTTGAATGCAATCTCTTGCCCAGTTGTTAATATCGTTGTCTATAATATATATTGGTAATCTTTTTTCATGTGTTTCGAATTCCCGGGTGTGACAGACCATGTATAGTTAGAAAAACTGAATTTCTTAGGTTTTTTAGGAAATATGGTCACTGGGTTTTGGTGGATGTTTCGCACCACAGTGAAAGGTCATAGGCTGGTATTTTAAGGAACTCTTCTTTTATCATTATAAGTTCATCATTCGCTATTTGAACTTTAGCCAACAATTCGATACCTGGAAATGGAAATAGCAATGAGTCGGTGTTTGGGCGTAAAAGAGTTTCTGCTACTAATACTAAATTGGTATTTATAATCAAACTGTCGTTATTATTTGAGACTTCGTTTTGTTTTTGTAATAAAAGCGAAGGTTAGAGGCTTGTGTTTCACTGACCACAGACGTTCTGTCCTTCTATAAAACTTTGGAAGTGGGGTATGGACATGAAAATTGCTAACAACTCTCTGCCGAAGGCTTAGTACAGAAAGTAAGTTGGTGTTAACTTTTTGCTAAAAAAAGGAAACTGTGGGGATTCTCTGTATTTCGATTCTTATATCACATTACTCGAGTTTGAATTTAAAAATCGGTGATTAGCAATTCGATTCATTGTGTCAAGGTCGTTTGAGTTTCAGACTTTTTATTCAATTGATGTTTTGTTTGCGAAAGGGTGCAAGTGTCGGTAAAAATGTAAGTTTTTACTTTGGATGATAGCAAAATTACTTATTTCTTTTGTTTCAGGGAAGCGAACAAAACATCGCATACCAAAGTAAGGCAGTTCGAGTTGCCAAATAATTTTATGGGCCAGCTTCCGCAATTATCCAAAGGATATTTAAAAACGGCGTATGCCAAAAAAACTTAAGGTGCCCTATGGAATAGGTTAGCAACCGAATTAAATTTGGAGAGACCACCAATATGTGATGAATATGAATGGAAAAAAGTAAGTGGAGTTCGTAATACTTTTGAAAACAATTAAAATAAAAAAAAAATAAAGGTCTGGTCAGGACAAAACTCCAAAAGAACAAATCCAATATTTCTGGAACAGGTGGCAGCCCCAGCAAATGCTTTTTATTCACAGCAAATAAGGAAAAGTTTAATCAGTTGCTGGACTTGAAATCTGCTATAAGTTGTATTAGCGGCTCTAAAACATTTGTACTTATGGCTGAGGCATAATCTCAGATGAGATTCAAATGGACGATGCCGTTTATTGATATTTTTCTGATAGCCGAGAAAATAACGACCTGGTTCAACGCCAGTCTTCAAAAAAGAAAAATTGTCTTTTAGAGAAGCAGGTGTCAAATGAAATAAGTTATCAGGAAAACTCTTTAAAACTATTGCAAGAAATTAACACCCCTATCATGGTTAGTGAATCGAACGATAAAGTAGGCGAATGAGATTTTTTCGTATTACGGTTAGCGAATCACAAAATTTTCATTCGCCTCAAATGTCAAAATGAACGAATTCACTCTATTACAGTTAGCGAACGGTCGACCAGAACTTAATTTTTTCTGTCAAATTCATTCGAATGAAATTTCTGTGTGACTACGGTGGACATGAGTGAAATAAGAAAAAGGTAAAAAATTTACAAAAATACAAAATATCGTATATAAAACATTAATTATTTCCCAAGCTATAAAGAAAACAATCCTCGTCAATTTGAAAAGCTGGTCGAGTTGATGGAAGCGAACACAGACATAGCAGAGGGCTTGGGACAATTTGGCTCTTCTAAAAATGCCAAAAAGAGTACTGGGAGTTATTTGCAATGTGCAAGGAATGGCACAAGGTAATAAATACGTCCACGTGTTTAAAAGTTTGTTAAAAATTTGAAAATTCTTAAACTTTGGTTGGACTATAAGCAAAAATTAAGAAAAAAATTGCTTCCAACAAAAAAGAAGGGACCGCTATCGGAGGTGAGCCTTCTTCAATTATCCCTTTGTCTTCTTTGGAAAAAGTTGTAGACGGGATACTCAGTCTTCAACACATCATCGATCCACCTGGAAGATCTTTCAGAGTCATCGAAGCCATATCCATGCCGCTAACAACAGAGCATATTGAAGTTGATGAAGAGCCAACAGATAACGCCCATTCATGTGACTGCTTTACATGGTACTAGTTGAGCAAGGAAAGGTAATGAAGCAAGGGAGGACATAAAACTAAAAATCCTCGAAAATCAAACTGTAACACAAACTAATCTCTTTACTACTGCGAAGTCGATCGAAATGGCTTTGTTTGGCATAGCAAGGAACACAAAAAAGTCTTATAAAGTGGAAAAGGACAAACTTTTTCTTTTGAAAGCCAAAGAGGAGAGGAAGGGCAAAAAGAAAACGGAGATAAGTACCGCCGACAAAAAGAAAACATAGAGATACAACTGCGTAAACTGGATTTAAAATTCCTAAAGCACAAAAGTTCCGACTGAATTTAAGTATTTATTACTTTTAAGTTTTTTTTTTTTTTAATTTTTTTGTTGGCCTTTTTAATTAGTTGAATAAATAATAAATTGTGATTTTTGTTGTTCCTTTAATTTTACGTACTAGACTGAAATGAAATATAGTACAAACATACATTTGTTTATTTGTTTTATTTTATTTTTAAATTTTAAGTTACCCTATAGAGAAGCTAGGAATTCATTTCGTCTACGCTCGTCTTCTAAGCAGCTAATAGGTAGATCAGACTGTAGCGGTTCAGTTGGCAACACACTTTCTTCGTAAACTTCTTCGAGATCCAAAACGTTGTAGCTACGACAGATGTTATGTAACATGTAACACACAACATACATTTACTATTTTTGTAGATTTTTCTGGGGAATAATGTAACTTCCGTTCGTTCACAAGGCATCTGAATCTGTTCTTCAATACACCAATTGCCCTCTCTATAATATTTCTGCATTTTGCATGAAGTTTGTTGAAGACCGCTTCTCTGGATTTTGATTCCGCATTTCTAAAAGGCGTAAGTTAATACGGCGAAAGAGGATATCCAGAATCACCTAGAATGCAAAGATTAGAAATATCAATAAACAAATGTTTACGTACCAAGACATAATTAATGTTCGCCGTTTTAATACCATCTTCCTAGAACTACTTTTAGTTGACTGTAATTCCAGACAAAAGAGTCATGTGTTGAGCACGGATATCTTGCATCAACGTAAACGATTTTCATGTTGTGGTCTATAATATTGAGATTTAAAACAAAATTTTAATTAAGTGCTTTAAAAAAACTCACAATCATTGCATTTAAACTGTGAAATCCTTTTCTGTTTAAATATTGATGTGGCAAACGTACAGGAGTCACAATTCCAATGTGAGTTCCGTCACTCCTGGTATTTTTTTTATATATTGCCGGACATTTTGTGTTTCCCTCACTGACATGTTAATGTTTATCCAAACCGGACAAATTTTTATTTCCAATACATCAAGTACTTCTGATAAAATAATAGAAACCGTGGGCTGCGATACTTCTAGATCGAAGTCATTACCAACGCTAGTCTGATAGCTACCACTAGCGGTAAATCAAATTAAATTTTTTTTTTTACTCTGACAGCGCTGATTGATTACTCGAATGAAAACATTCGCTAACAGCAATTCCACAACAGAAGTAATTAGCTTGGCAGTTCGACTTGAGTCGAACGTTCGATTCGTTTACCGTAATAGGGGTATGATACGTATTTATCATGTATGTACCAACAAAAAAAAAAGAATATGACCTTAAAAAAAATATATAAGCTTTCCAAAAGCAAATTTGAGAACGAAAATATTTACGAAAAATGTGATGTGATATACTATAATTAGTATTAAGTCAAATGAAGTATATTTACAATATTTTCAAGTTGAGTATCTTATTTATGCAATATTTTTTTATTTTGTATCTTAATTATGTAAGTAGGTATTAAAAATGAAGTCCAAAGCTCATATATAAAATATATATGAATTCATTTCTTTTGTCTAATTGTTATGAATTAATTTTTTTTTTGTTTTTATGAATTTTGTGTTATTAAACTGAATGAAATTTTTTTATATTGTCTCTGACTGTTCTTGCAACGCTGGAAAGATGTGCGTTTTGGAAGTTGCTTTGATGCACGGTTATATAAGGAGTTGTTTCTTCCTCTACCATTATTATTTGGGGTACTTCAACGTTGTAGATTAAAAATATATTAGGTAAAGCGCAACATACGTTGAAGATCTGGACGTCTTTTTCCGGAGCATAATGTAGCTCTCATACAGCAAGAAGGCATCTAAGTCCACCCTCGCTCAACAATTGACCTGTTTTTCGCGAGATGTTCATTAAACCGACAGTCCTAAGAGTTCTCAGATGCACACCAGTATGGAGTGAGAAGCCACGGTTCGGGTGAATGTCCAGAGTCACCTTAAAAAAAAATATCGATGTCAGATGTTTATTTACCCAAATTTTAGTTGCCAATGATCCAAGACGATTAGTCCCCACTCTCAAATTACTTTGAAAGTGACTGTTGAGCAAGTAAAATGTAGCGATCTAAGCCAATTTGATGCTGATCTCCTCCTTGAGCTAAGAACTGCAAAGTTGCTCCTAACTTTATCATATTTGGGGTGGATGTTGACCGCAGGGGAGTTTCTATGAGTTGTCTATGGATCCAATACATATTTGAATGCTACTTTGAAGAGACGGAAGTTTTTCAAAAAGCTGAAGTGAAAATATATATTTAAAATCTTATTCTATTTAACACATCACTTACATCCATTATATTAGATCTAACAGGTGTACCGGTATGAAGTGAAAATAAAACACTAATTTTTAATGGGAAAGTAAAAGACATTTTATTCAAAGTATTGGCCATTGCTAGCTACACATTTTTCCCGCTTTTTAAGCAATTTATGGATTCCAAGCCAATAAAATTGTTCGTCTTTTGAAGCAAACCAAAAAGTCACCCAATTTTCGACTTCCTCGTAGGATTCTAAGTGCTGCTCAGCTAATCGATGTCCCATCGATGAAAGCAAATTGTAGTCGGAAGGAGCCATGTCTGGTGAATACGGCGGGTGGGGTAGCAGCTACCAACCAAGTGTTTAAGTTGTATCCTGAACCAGTTTTGCTTTGTGTGCAGGTGCATTGTCATGGAGCAAAATTACCTTGCCATTCTGGTCGTTTTTCGATCAATGTATGCTTCCAATTGATCATTTGTTGTCGGTAGCGATCTGTATTAACGGTTTCACTAGATCTTAGGAGCTCGTGGTACAACACACACACAGCATTGTCTTCTTGCCGAATCGATTTGGTTTTGCAGTCGAAGTTGATGGTTGTCCCGGATTAACCTATGATTTTTTCCGTTTAGGATTCTAAAAATAGATCTATTTTTCATCGCCAGTAACAATTCGATGCAAAACTGATTTTTTATCATGTCTTTGAAGCAAAATTTTCGGTTTTCCATCTATCTTTCATTCAATTCACGTGGCACCCATTTTCCAGACTTTTGGATCTTTCCCATAGGTTTTCAACGGTCAGAAATTCTTTGTTGTGCAACATTTAACATTTCTGCCATTTGTTTCTGACTCAAAGTGTCATCTTCATTCTTGTTTGCAATTCGGCGTCTTTAAACTTTTTTGGTGGTATTTCACGTTCTTCATTTCTCACACCAAAATCGTTATCTCTGAACCGTTGAAACCATCTTTTGTATGTTGCTTCTGATAGGGCATGATCACTATATACCTCGGCAAGCATACGATGCGACTCTGCAGCACTTTTCTTCAAATGAAAAAATATGGTGTTGCTTGCTCAATGACTTGATGTATACTTAATATGTTTGACAGGTGTCATAGCAACCAAACAAAAAAATAAGGTCCGTTCACAATAAATATTCCCTATCGAGACATTTGTATCATACCGGTACACCTAAACATTTTTCGATCAATCCTTTCACGTGGGATACATCCTGTTCAAACTATAAAGCAATCCATTTGTTCTATCTTGTAAGCTTTAATTTTTCACATAAAATTGAATTTTGAACAAACCCCTCGACATTTAATTGACATTTACCAAGTCAAATCACAAGTCTCGAAAAAAATATTCGAAAATGAGAGTGTTTCTCTCATGTTCGATAAATTCGATTCGAAAGTGTTTGAGACTGCCACTTTAAAACAGAATTGAATTGTACTTTCGAATAGTTTTGACTTTCGTATCGAAATACAGAGTAACCACCCTGGCTCCCATCCATCCCCTCTACAATGCAGCATTACTGCACCGAGATCTTTGTTAGATGCGTCCGTCATAATACCACTTGTGGTCATAAAAACCGCACTACCTAGTAAGTTCTCAAAAAATGGCTAATTACATCAGATCGTAAGGGTTTTTCCCACACTAATGAAGGGTATTCCCCATAGCGGAGTTCGGCCTCGTATTCAGTGCAAAAAAAAATCTGTTTGAAAAAAAAAAGGAAAAAAGGCTCGGGACGAAAACGTAAAACAACCCAGAGAACGGACAATGTATTACAACGAATTAGCATGAAAGATCGCTTTAAAAGTGCTGTCCGCATAAGAGCAGAGCTGAGTGATAATTCATCAAGTTGAACTAAGCGCCGAAACCATACGCCGACGGCTACGGGAGATAGGTTTATATGGAAGACGACCAGCACAAAAACCTCTCCTAACCACAAAAATGAAAAAAGCTCGCTTGACGTGGGCAAAAAAGTACGAAGATTGGACGCAGGATGATTGGCGATGTGTGATATGGTCCGATGAAAGTAAATTGAATTTGTTGTGTGCCGACAATTTGCCATACGTACGACGATCAGCAGGTGAAAGGTTCAAGGACGAGTGCATAGTCAAAACAGTGAAGTTTCCTCAAAGCCAGATGGTTTGGGGATGTTTTTCTTTTTACGCTTTGGGCCCTTTGCACTTTGTTAATGGAACTATGAACGCTCAAAAGTATGGAGAAGTAGTAAGGGAGTTTTTGGTACCAGCAATTGAACAGCATCATTCGTATACTGACAAGTGCATTTTTCAAGATGATTCTGCACCTTGCCACCGTAAGTGGCAAGTAAATAAAGTGTTATAAATCAACTTCTAGATGTCTACTTTATAAATAATAAACAGACAAGTAACTAGAGTCTTGCAATAATTTTCAGCTCAAAATGTTTGATGACCTCGGAATTACCAGACTAGACTGGCCAGCTAATTCGCCCGATTTAAACCCAATCGAATACTTGTGGCATGTAATGAAACGTAAGGTGGCTGAACATAAACCAGAGAGTAAAAAAAGCTAAATTTCTAGGGATATTACTGAACTTCTAGTAAACTCGATGCCTTCTAGAATAAAAGCGGTTATAACCGCCAAAGAAGGAGCAAATCGGTATTGATAATTTTTTGGTAAAAGTGGCATATCTAAACATCTTATATACACATACATTAAAAATGTATCGTTTGATTTTGTTAACCAATGATTGTATTAAAAAATTTAAAAAAAAATAGGAAATTAACTGGTTTTCTTTCTTTGTTAATATCTTTTTTCAAACATTCAATAAACAGATGAAAATTAGATATAAATACTTATAAACTACTGCGGAGTACTTAACAAAAATTTCATTTCATTATAAAAATTATTATCGTAGTTATTAACAATTTTTCAATCATTTTGATATGGTGCGGTTTTTATGACCGCAAGTGTAGTTTAGCATGTTCCTTAGGGTAGTTTAAGAGAGTTGATTTAAGAGTCGCAGCTCTACTTAAATGAATGCTTCTTTACATTTACTGGGTATTATCAAATCACATTTGGCTTGATTTTATTTTTTTTCAGTGCGGTCAAATGGCGGTAAATAGGAGTGCCCGTGTGTCAAGTGTGCTATAAAACGGTGGTAATAATTCATCATACAAATATTTGCTTTGTGTGCTTTTAACAGATGTTAGTTCAGGAGAATTGTCTAAAACTTTTACTCTATCTTTGGTCCTTTGTAATATCAAAACCTAAAAATTGTAAAGTGGGGACTCCAAATGTGCATTTTGGGCCTTTAATACGTAATCACACAGACCTTGAAACAAGAGCCTAAAGTGTAGATATGTCGTGGTCTGACTCCATCTTGCTGGCCACAAAAATATCATCTACACAGACAAATAAAATAGGTAAACCCTGCCATGGCATGTCCATGAACACAAAGCGCTTAAAAGGAGTGGTTACCGCAGTTTTGTGAACATCTTCTGCTGCCATTGGGATGTGGTGATATGCCCTCACAAGATCTATTTTAGAGATTATCGATTATGTTGCAAACCTGACGAAGAATAGTGAAATCTTGTATGTAGGGAAGTGGGTATCATTCTGTAATCGCCGCATGTTATCCAGCCGTTTGCTTCACGCTTTAGATATAATACCCAATTGTACCATTAAATCGAATTCTTTTTTGGGAATTTTGAGCTTCGTATTGTTTAAGCGTCGTGAGTGTGGAAGTGATCCTTTTGTTAGGATATGGTGAACAACTGAATGTTTAACAGGGAAATTAAAATTAAGAGTATCCATAAGTGAATGATATTCGATAGTAATATTGCTATGTTTTTGTTCCACAGAAAACAAAAAAACGAGGACTCGTGTGGTTTGTTGAACAAGGTATGCCTGTCACTTTTGTATTTGTCTTTTGGTCAGTGAGTCTTGGGTTTTAAAATCTGTTATTGAAATTGTGCTTGTTAATTAAACTGCCCTTGGTATAGGTTTGGTGAATGAGGCAATCAGGAAGGTGTGATTAAAAATTCTACGAAATCCTAGACAAGAAATTTCGTACAAAAAATATTGGTTGGTGAACCATTAACTGCTGATATTATTTGATCAGGTTTATTTGTGTTGGTTTTAAAGAAAGATTGCGGAATAGCGAAAACATCTAAACCAGCATCTATTAAAAATGTAATGCGTGACATGAGGTCTCTAATGAAAAGAGGGTTTTGTAGGTATTTGGTTGTACTGCCACTTGCCATCATAATGGCAGTTGTATTTACTCGTATTTACTAGGTGGGGTGAAAAGTAACCAGAATGCCAGAATGCGCAGCTACTGCAAAAAAAGTTATGATGCCTTGAAATCCGTTTATATTTATTACATGCCAAATTTCAGTGTGATACTGTCTTTAGTTTTGTTTTGACAGCTGATTGTTGTTGACGTGTTTATTATCATGTTGAGTATGGACAAAAACGATTTTCGATCTCTCATAAAACATTTTTTTTTGAGAGGCAAAACGGCAAAAGAAGCAAAAGAAAAGTTGGATAAATATTATGGGTCTAATGCTCCGTCAGATTACACTGTAACCCTCCGATGCGGTTACAGAGGCCAATGTCAAAAAAATACATGAAATGGTGTTGGCTGAACGGAAAGTTAAGGTGCACGAGCTAGCAGATACCACAAAAATTAGTAATGAGCGCACACGCCATATTTTCGGCAATATTCTGCATATGAAAAAGTTATCCTGCAGCTGGGTGCCGCGCATACTCACTCCAGACTCACTCCGGTCTTTTGGCGTCGATTGGTAACTGTTGATGAAACTTGGATCCACTTTTACACACCAGAGAACAGAATGAGTGCCCGGCAATGGACTAAAGCCGGCACGTGTGCTCCGAACATGTCGAGGGAGGCTCGATGGGTCGGAAAGATTATGGCGTCGGTTTTCTGGGATTGTCATGGCATACTCTTCGTGGACCGCGATTATGACTGTGCATTATTGGAGCGATTGAAGGCCGAAATCGCACACGCGAGGAAATAATCGACGCAACGGAAGAGTATTTTGCAGACCTTCTGGAAAACTACTTTTCGGATGTGATCAAGAAGTTGGAAAATCGCTGGAATAAGTGTATCAAACTAAAAGGGGACTATATTGAATAAAATAAAAAAAAAAAAAAACATTTAAAAAAAAAAAGTTTTTTCATTCCCAAATTTGGTTTGTCCTAAACTGCAAGGCTTTTTACATTTTTTAGTTTCATTCCCGATTTTAAAATGGAACCAACATAACATACTCTGCTGTTATTCCGGCCTTTGTTGTTTGTATTTTTTTAAGGTCTGCTTTATTGTGCACATATTGAAGGGCCCGGTGTTCTATTACGGTGTTCACTTCGTGGAAAGTGTTGACGATTGATATCCAGCTTTAAAAGCATGGATTTGATTTCCTGTGTTTCGGTTCGTAAATTTTGATTTACACTTGTTAGTTCACAAATAGTTTCGGAATTCGAAAAATTGAAAAATTTTATTACTAATATACTTCATGTATATCATCGGCCACTACGGTTTTTGTTTTTCAGGTAGATTTGATTGAAGCTTGAACAAGTATGTGTAGGCGTCGTTTAAACAGTTCGAAAATTAGGCTTTCGGTTACAAACATAAATTGTTCAGCAAATGACTAATCCATTTCCTCACCTAATAACAACACTGCGATTCGCTTGTTTTCGCTTATCGAATGACATTCTATGAGCGCTGTTGTGAAGACTCTTTAATTAAGATGTCATAAACACTGACTTTACTATTGTACATGGTGGCATTTTGTTTGTTCTGCGGTAAAATTTCGGATTAGGAATTGAGACTCGATTTGTATGAACCATATCCACAATTCTGGTAATTTAATGGAAATAGCGTGAACTACCTCAGTTGGTTGACCGGTGGATCGGGGTTTCCAGAGGCTCTTTTACGCTTTCGTCAGTCATAGTAAACTAATTAAAAAAAAAAAAAAAACCGCAGAGAATAGGCTGGATTTGAAAAAAAGGGGATTCAAAACAAATATTACTGGATTCGGTTGAACAGAAATTAGAAAAAAAAAATATACGAGTGCTTGTTAAATATACTAAACATCTTTACATATACTCAAGTATACTCTATGTATAAAACTAGATATATGTATGATGTGTTACAGCAGATGATATGGATTTGATAATGGTGTAGACATTTTTTTTTTTGAGCATCCAATTTTTTTGTTCTAAAAACATTTCTCTATTTTTTTCTTTTACGACAACGACAACACGTGCCGCACTGAGCTTAAAATCCAGGCTCTCGCAAAAGTTCATCCACTGAAGAAGTATCTAATATATGTATTGTATGTAACTTTCTGTTTTTTTTTTTTTTTTTTTTTTTTTTTCTAATCAGGCATAGGTGATGGAATTTACAATGCACTTCATTAATTCTGTCAATCGAAACTTTTAGTAGCCTGCGATAAGTTAAGTTGTTTAAAAATGTCACGTGAAAATTTACTTTTGGTAAATCTCAAAACGAGATGTACTTTTATGTTCTTTTTTAAGCGAAGAGTGAAGTTAAGTTTAGATAAAAGTGTTAGTTTAGTAATATATGAGTGTTTTAATTTAGGAAAAAAGCGAGTATATATACTCGTGATCGATGTCATTGCTTAAAACAATTGCAAAAACTTTACGAAGAGCTATGAAAGAAAGACAACGGAAAAAAGTATATGATTTTGTGGAAACCTTAAACGATTTATTTGATATCACACATTCATCAGCCTTGGATTTGATGAAAATTGAAGAGGATAAAAGTTTTTGCTTTTATGCTTGGAACGGACGACAAGCTTGCTGCTATGGAAAAAAGAAAAGGGGATCGTGGAAGAGTACGAAACGAGTTGAAGATCAAAGTTCATTCAATTATTACGAAAGTAGATAGTGGTTTTGTTATGTTAAAATATTTAAAAGAACCAATTGTTTTGCTAGTGGAATTAGATACTCCATTTTCATCTGAGAAAGGGGAGTTTGAAGTTGAAAATTCTAGCTCTGATTCGCCAGTACCAAGGCTGGCAAGCTTGGAAAGAGCTTGGGTAGATATTTTAACTACCAGGCTATCGGCAGTGCTTGTTAAATGTAAAGTAAGTGACAGAGATGTCGTTCACCTCTTGACAGTCTGTATTGAAGCCACATCCTTGGATCCTTTAAAATTTGTAACTAACCGCACCTCAATAAACCTTTTTTGTCAAAATTACAGCAAGTAAAACTAAAATATGCTAACTTGATTTTAAACTTTGCCGTAATACACTTATACTCCAAACTCCTTCCCGATATAACTGGCCAAGCTAAAGTTGACAGACTTCCAATTAATGCAACAGCTCCAAGAATTTCACTCCTTGGAATACCGGAACTGGTATTCAAGTATCATCTGCGGTGTATAAAGTATTATAAGATTGGTCATTGATAGATAAAGTACAAGCTTTTGTTTTTGATACAACTGCATCTAACACCGAGTGTTTAAACGGAGCTTGTGTCCTGTTAGAAAATAAAATTGGTCGAGACATACTCTTCCTAGTTTGCAGACATCACATTTTTGAAATTGTTCTTCAAGGAGTATTTAATGCATCTAAATTTGATCCATCTTCTGGAACCTGATATTCCTTTGTTTAAAAGATTAAAAACTCAGTGGAAAACGATTAATAAAAGCAAAATTTTTATGTGGTCCACGAACAAAAAGGCTGTGAACGTCCTGGAAGATGTAAGAGAAGAAATTTTGGTATTTGCTATGAAAAGGCTAGAAGATAATTTCCTTCGGGATAACTATAAAGAGTTTCAAGAGCTAATAGTTATTTATTTGGGAGGAACTCCTCAAAATAGAATTAAATTCCGGGCACCAGGGGCTTATCATTTGGCTAAGAACATAGTGCCTTAAAATAATATTATTTCAGCAACAGATCAAGGAGAATTTTTTAACTATTTGCTACATTATTATCAAATGCTACACACAATCATGATTTTCTACGCCAGCTATCTTACAAGTACTATTAAATGACATTAATTTTCTAAAAAGACTCAATTCCTATAGAGAAGATGATAAGGCGATAGTTCAAATTGCAATATGATACCTGAATGAGGAATGGGCAGCGTTTTCGTTTTTTGACGACAGGCTGAATGTTGAAAAAAAGCGAAAAATGGCTTTAAAATTTTTGGAAAAAGATGACTAAAAGGAAGAAGAAGTAAAGAAGAAATTACATCTGAAACCAGCTAATATTTCACAATTCACTATCAAAAATCTTCCATGAAATCTAATGTCAGCTAAATCTATGTAAAAATTTTGAAAGATTTGACTTATTTGCAGATTTTTTGCACATTGATCAGCTTGATCATTTGACCAGTTCATAGTCAAGCAAAAGAAATAGTTGGATCATTAAAAATAGTCCAAGATACAGCTGAACATGGAGTTAAACTAATGGAAGAATTCAATAAAAAAAAAACTCACTTAAAACGAAGATCAAAAGCAATTCCTACTTCATTTACTTAGAAAAACTCAAAGATTATCTTAATAATAAGCTTCTATTCAAATTTAAAATTTTCAGACTGAGAGAAATTTTCGCCAAAAATACCCAGGATGTATGTTAGTCGAGAAAGTCTCGAAACTAGTTACGATGACTGAGTTATTTGTGTATACCATCTTGATCAAAAAGTTCCCGGTGGCGTCACCGTGTGGCTCTCCTATTATTCCGATTTGAGTTCTGTTTTTTTGTTAAGTTGGTACATCTCTTGTTGACATTCCCTCTAAATTTTGGCATCATAGCTTGACATTTGCAAAAGTTACGTAGCGAAGAGTACATCTATCTTTTTGTCTGTTGTTTCGAGAATTGGATCAAGCGCTGGCATAAGTGTTTTGCAGTCGATGGGGATTACTTTAAAGGGGACAATATAGATTTAGATGAATAAACTTCTATTTTTTAATTTTTTGATCAAGGTAGTAAATTATTCGTACTAATATCATCTATAAATCTATTTATTACAAAATCTTCATCTGCTTATTATTATTTATGAAAATATTACTTAAAATTATTTGGATGTTTGTTTTGTTTTTTCACACAGAAGAGAATCCTTAAGGGGGTAGTCTCGTGTTCGATCTTTAAAAAATTGATTTTTGTTTGCATATTTTCAAAGTTTAATAAGTTGAGAAAACACCGTGAAAATCGATACACTAAGTCATTTTAAAGTTTCAGCAAAAAAAAAGGGAGAGCATACCCTGAAAACTTTAAACTTCTCCAAACTTAAAACGCGTTTTTCTCGAAACTACTTCTTATCCGTCGGCCCGATGTTCTGTCCGGTACCAGAATCAGATTTTTTTATCCAGTTTTTTTTTCTAGATTTTAAACCGAAAAACAACATAACATGTTACGGGACAGAATGACAGCCCTACTGAATAATAATCTTTTTGGATTGTCCGTTGATTTAAAATAAAGCAACGGTTTTACAACAATTCAATATAATTTTAGTTTTAAATACACTTGAACTTAATATATTTAGCTTTTTGCGTCTGTCCAAAATTAAATTACGAATCTGAATGTTGGACCAGCAATTACAATATTTTCGTTCTTAGCTATTTTCTTAATCTATTACATGTTTGTCATATCTTACAAATTATTAGTTGCGACATCTATGTGTAAACCGGAAGCTGCATTGGTAATGCTAATGGCGTATACCATATATTGGGTATGTAACTTAATTCGTGCGGTTTTTTTTTTTCAAAATTTGAACGTTTATTTAAGAGAAACATGTACAACAGTATTATTCAAAATATTGCACATCTGAAGCTACTTTTTCCCATTTTTCTGGCAATTTGTGAAGCCCATCCCAAAAGAACTGCGCCAATCTTTGATATTCTGCTCTGATGTGAACCGTATTTCAGTGAGGGCGTTCTGCATCGACCGGAACAAATGGTAATGGTCTGGGCTATAAGGCGGTTGGGGTAAGACTTCCCATCCACTGTTTTCCAAATAGTTCTTAACCGGAATAGCAACGTGGGGCCTAGCGTTGTCATGATGGAAAATTATTGCCTCGTGTCTGGTCGCATATTCTGGGCATTTTTCGGCTACTGCTCTCTTCAAACGAATTAATTGTGTTCGGTAGCGTTGTCTATTGATGGTTTCACCCGGTTTTAGCAGCTCATAATACAGCGCACCCATCTGATCCCACCAAATACATAGCATTACCTTCGCGCCATGGATATTTGGCTTTGGCCGGGTTTCACATATGATTTTTTGCGCTTGGGGTTGTCGTAATAGATCCATTTTTCATCACCAGTAACAATCCGATGCAAAAAAGACTTCCTTTTGTGGCGTTCCAGCAGCATTTCGGACATGCAAGACCGCCTTTCGACGTCTCTCGGCTTGAGTTTGTGGAACCCAATTTTCTTGCTTTTGAATATGTCCAGCTGCTTTTAAACGTTTTGAAATGGCTGCTTGAGTGACACCCAAAGATTCTGCGAGCTCTTCTTGTGTTTGGCAACAATCTTCATAGAGTAATGCTTCCAGTTCTTCATCTTCAAACTTTTTTGGCTGCCCAGGACGTTCACCATCTTCCAAGCCAAAATAACCACTTTTAAATCGTGCAAACCACTTTTGGCACGTTCTGCTGCACGTGCTGCGATAACTTTCGGCAGCAGTTTTCTTTATATTAAAGTAATGAAGAAGAACTCCCCGCAAAAACACTTTTTCAGGCACAATGTTCGACATATTTGAGTGGAAAAAAATTATTGTTGCTTACGCTTCAAATGAATGATATATACTGAAATGACGTACATTGACAGTAGCTTTCCAACGAATGTTCTAATGGAATAATACAAGTCCATCTCTTAGCAATTAAGTTATAGACCCAATACCATATACTGCGTGCTACAGCTTCTGGTTTTCGCAGATGTGCCACCTCCAAATAGGGCAATAAACTGAAAGTTAGTTTGAAGATTTCAGTTACTTTTAGTGATGAAGTGACCGCAAACCAGCTTAATCTATTACCGAAGCTATTCTAGAATAATCCTTCGTTCTTTAACGGTATAAACAATTTTATGTTCCTATTTTTTCTAAATCAGAGCAGTGTTGCATAAACGTAACATACCTCAAGTTCTCTATTTGACATTCGCTTTTCGTTATCATCAGTCAAAGTTGAAAATTTGCATAAAGTCCACGTTTGTGTTTGAGCTCATTTCACTATTTTTGGGAAATTATTATAAAACCAGTTTTTTTCAATAAAAGATGTTTCGTTTTCAATGTAAGTTTATATTCTGCTAGAAATTTGAGTTTTTGTTTTGTTTTCGAGCATAGAAAAGCCATAGTGAGTCACATCGAAAAAGTATTCTAAGTGACCAACGGCTCTAGGAAATAATCTGATTTTTGTCCGTTGAATGTGATGAGGATCCTGCATCCAATCGGACAATTCATCACAACCAAAAACTTTGTCTCAGTCTACTTCTCAATGAATTTTAAGAGCTGCAAAGGCGAAACCAGCAAAAGCTGATTTTATAAGAAAGAAAAAAAACCTTGAGCTCAATCCAGCTCAGCTAAATTTTTAAGGCAACGAAGATCTTCCAAATAAACTTCTGGAATTGGAAACGCCATACTTGTCTTTTCTTATTTTTTTCACTAAAGAAATTGTTGATCTTATACGAGATCAAACCAACATACCATATATAAAGTACAAAAAGACCCAAGCAACCGATAAATGCTTTAAGTATCGATATTCCTTAATTTGTTGGAGTTGTTTTATACACATCTTCCATGCGGATTTTAAATGTTAGAAGTTAGTAGTCCGATAAAATGGGAATATCGATAGTTAAAGTCAGTATTGAAATAAAAAAAAATTTGAGCGTTTGCGACAAAATTTGACAATTCTAAAATGTATCCTTAGACCCAGCCCAGAAGTGATAAGCTTTATAACGTAATACCACTGATTGAAAGGCTCAATAAGCGCTTTTCAAAGGTGACACTGAAAAAGTATTTGCCTGTAGATGGGCAGATGTTCTCAACCAAGGCTTGAAGTATTGCAAAACAGTATATATCGGCTTAAGTTCACAAATGGGGCTTCAAACTATTTATTTTGTGCGGGGTAAGTGGTTTTGGCTATGGGTTCGAGATTTATAGTGGTCAAAAAAATGTTGTATGCGAAGGCGAGCCACACTTGGGTGCTGCCTCAAATGTAGTTGTGCGCTTAGCAAGGCAAATACCAAACAATTGCAACTACGGGTTTTACTTCTCCAACTCTTATACCACCTTGGCGCTTATTGAATTTTAAACTATGAGAGGTATTCATAGTCTTAAAATAAAGTTCCGAATTGTAAGCTTTCTGACGAATCCTTTTTGAAAAAACAGCCAAGGGGTACTTCAGTTGAGTTTATTGGCAATCACAGTGGGATTCCGATTTCAACAACTGTTTTGAAAGACAACAAAATTGGCGACAACATTGGTGTCAAATTTTGCAGGTAAGAACCCTTCATCTAATGTTCAATGATATGATAAAATAAACAAAGACCACGTATCGTCCACGTCTTCTTGACATGATTACGGCAAATGTGTGACTATCTGCTCTATTGCCGTGTCAACAATCCGGCAATTTTAGCTCCGCAGACTTTCGAGCGGAAGAGGGGTCGAAAAAAGTCTTAAGGTTTGTTTATAACTGTGTTTATATTTTGCACGAGTCTTTGCGCTATGAAGGGTTAAGAAAGCTGCACCATCAAGGAAGTAAACAGCGTGTAAGAGAAAAACTAGTATACAAAAAAGACTTGATGTTGAATGCTTGAAAGCCATTTTTCCCTTTGAAAACTTGTAAGATTATGTAATGTGTACTTTTTTAAGAGAATGTATATCTATTAATGCACTCAAAAGAGGTTACGTTTAAGCAACAAACGATAAATGCAATTAATAGTGCCAAAACCTCAGTGAACTTTTGGAAAATACTCACACAAGTAAATGGAAAAAAATCATTGCCATAAACTTACTCTTCCAATGGTTAGGAAGCCATTTCTTCATCACCATTATGCAGCTTCACTCTTTTTAGATGAATTTCTAGATACATCATTCACTTTAGACGATGTTCAAAGACTTACTTCAGATGCTAAAGTCGACAAAGCTCCAGGCAAAGAACTACAAAAACTGTAAAACTGAATCAGCAGCAGCTCTTACAGAGGAATATAATCAAATTTTTGAAACGGCAAATACTTCAGGAAGCTTCAGAAAAGCAATCATATTTCCTCTCCACGACAAAGGAGATTATGGCAATCCGGAAAACTACAGAGGAATATTGTTTCTAAATACTTCAGCAAAATTATTTAGAACAATACTGAATAATCCACTCAAGAGATTGGTCGAAGATATTAAAGTCCCACATGGATTCCAAGCAGGGCTTAAAGCAAATCATTCAACTGAAGATCAAGTATTCACGCTTCATAATATCTCCGAAAAATACAAGAAAAGGAATACAAAATTGTATATTCTATTCATACATTTTCATACTACCTTTGATGCCATAGCTCGAGAAGCATTCCTGTACAAGTTGCACAGAATTGGAATTTCAAGCAAAATTATTAAAATTTTAAGAGCCCTGTATGAAAACAACTTAACAATGGTTTGAGACGGGAGTTCCGTGGCAGAGGATTTCCCAACACTACCAACACAACCAACAGCTTATGATAATTGGATTGTCAGAATAATTTAGGAAGACAAACATGATGATAATTATATTATTTGTAAATGGATGTGGTAGGTATTCGAAAAATGAGAAATGAACGTATGATGGAGAATATATAGAAATGGTTAAAGAGTATACGAGTAAATATATGGGAGTACAACATAACCTTAAGATGAATAAACACTTCAAAACCAAGCTATCAGAACCAAAACCAGCAATCAATTCAGTATGTAGAAAATGTATCTAGAATAAATTCGTAGACCACAGTCTTAAGCAAAAAAATAATACGTGCTACTGCAACGTCTATAATGTTGTATGGAGCTTATTTATGGAAATATTGCCCATACGTAATTCGCAAATGCATTGAAAGAATGTGCAGACTACCGAATAATACCCCCATTTACATGATTTATCTGGCAACCAGAATGGCTGCTCTCTTTCTCGAAACTGCATTTTGACTATGTTATAGAAGTTATGATTATGGGAAATCAAAGACTGCCAAAAATACAATAATTCTCTCTCACCTCATTTCAACAAAAAGCAACTTTGTGGAAAAATATGATTAATTAGCAAGTAACTGTGGGTTCAACCTTAGTATACCAGAAAATAAACAAGCAACCATTTTGGAAATTTAATTTTACAAAATTTTAGAAAAAATAGGAAAGCTCCTTTATGACTTATATATTTATGAAGCTAAGTTATCGCAGCACAGAGCTTATTACTGTATAGTAATGTGAAGAACATTCTGCGGGAAAGAATATATTTCATTGATATTAACTTAACTAAGAAAATAAACTTGATGTTAAAAATGAGACGTGAACTTACAAACTTAAAACAAATACCAAACAATCTCGGACCTCCAATCTTATGTAGCCTCTGCAAACTTAGAGGAAGAGTAGATGTGTTCCTCTTAATCGCAGAGTGCTCTATTCTTGAAGAGTTTCGTACAACGTTCTTTGGATCAAATGTACTAAAATTGTAGGATGTGATTCGCATTTTGAATGATGAATGTGTTATATAAATTAATCCAAGCAACGCACGGTGGTTCAGGTTCCAAAGAAGGGAAGTTATAGGATTTTTTGGGCAGATTTACAATAAAATCATATCATTTTGGCCTAAAAAATGGTTGTTATGATTACTAGACGGCTAGAACAAGACAAAAAAGCTAATTTTTTTAACAGAGTATAATCATGCATAAACTATTCAAGTGCTATTTACATAGTATTAGAAATGTCAAGTAATATAATATACTAAAGTTACAATAAAGCTCAAAAAATTAATAAATCCAACACTTCTTTTACTAACGCAGACTTCTTTTTATATTTCAACTTTCTTAAAGTAGAAATAAGTGGATCTGAATTAAGAAGAAGCCTGTGTAAGACATTTATGTTAGTAACATCTCGGGAATGGTTCCTAGTGTTATCGCTTCTGAATAGTTTGACTAATTTATTATAAGACTCAGCGGCCTCCTCAGATAATTCACCAAAGATAATAAAGAACTACCTATCGCTTCTGCTCCGTGAATCAATACTTTATGTATTGATGAAGGTAAGTTATACCAAGGGTATTCCTCCATGAGCGTCTTGGAAGTATTAAAAGCATAACACTTACATTTTTCTGAATTTATTTTATAACCAGAAGAAAGGCTCTGCTGAAGGTGACTACATATGTCAATAAGATCTCTTCTAATACCTGTTATTTCAGATGAAATGTCAGAGTTATGGAAAAATGTACGTGCTGTGTTTCAATCATTGGATGTGCCATTTCCTCCACTTCGAAGTTTGTCAGCAATTAAACCTAATTTTTCCCTAAACTGCTGTTGAACTAGCCCTTTTCTCTGAGCAAGACTAGTTTTATCTTCTGCAGAATGCGCTTGCCATTTTTTAATATTAATTCGATAAGAAACGTGAATAAAATACTCGAACAATCTAATGTATGAATGCAGAGGAGATAAGCCAAACTCAAATTTACCACTTTCAAGGACCTCTTTTAAGTATATATTTAAAACGTTCATCTCTTTTGGTGTTGCACCACAAATGTAACACCTACTCGTAGATAAGTCGCTAAGTGCAGAACAAACTTTGCCACCTACCATCGTCAATTGTAAGGAATGGGTAATTTTATGGGCATTAAAAAACATTGCAATAGGGACTAACTGGTTAATTTGGCTTTTGAAATAAACTTCTTGCAAGGTGACTTAATTTGTTTCTTTTGTAAATTGAATTGGGCGTGGGTTTTTCCAAATGATTGATTCATCACAGGTTTTTGATTTACATATAAATAAGATGAAGAGGTACACAAGATGTGACAAATAAACTCGAATCTTCGATAGTTAAATCTAAAAATGTCTGCTTATATTCACTATGGCCTGTGCTGCCATCAAAACCTAATTTACCAATTAAATCTAAGTCATCCTTAGGTTTGTGAAGACTTTCAAACACAGCTTTTTGAGATTCAACAATGCGACTTGATGTATGGTCTAACAATGATTGCAAATTGATTTCGGCAGAAGATTCCGTCACGCGAATTTCAGTTGGATAGCAACGTTTTTTGGCTTCGAGCACTCTATGATAGAACGGAAAAATATTTGGTAATTTAAAATGAATCACTTCTCTTAATAGTAAATATTGGTTTTTAGTAAGCTTAGATTCATTAATAAATGAAACAACTCCATCCGTGCTAAATTCCAAAGAACTTTCTGATTGATTTGAACTGCTAAGTAAAGTAGTTACAGCGGAATCGTCCATCTGTGATAAAACTGCTAATCGGTAACGTTTGGACATTTTGCTGCAGTCTCCAGACTGTATCGCGTTCCACTTGTAGATTGAAGAGATTCCTTTTGCTCGTCGTTGTACAATACACCCTTCCTGACCCGAACTGCAACTTTCTAAAATGCTATAACTTTTTTAGTTTTTAATAAAGTTTTTGTGCCAAAACAAAAAATGTTGGAAAATACATCAATTTTCAAACTGTATCAGTAGTTTTTGATATGTCCACCTTTGGCGCGAATAATGGCCTTGAGATGGCCGAAGAAAGCATCTCACGCTGCACGCAAGTGGCTCTGCGGTATTTTGGCCCATTCCCGGTGAAGTGCTTGTTTGAGGTGGTCCTTCGCCTTTAAAATACCCCAGACAGAGAAATCCAACGGATTTGCCTCCGGAGAATTTGCAATCCATTGTGTCGAAGAAATGAAATGTGGAACATTGTTTTTTAAACAATCTGGGTTGACGCGCGCTTTGTGAGACGGTGCCGAGTCTTGTTGAAATGTTCACGGTCCCCGACCGAAATGATTGTTTGACCAAGGATTCAATACTGCCTCTAAGATAGTTTCACGGTTTACGATCGCAATAAACAAAAAAAAAAAAAAAACAAGCGGAGAGCGACCATCGGTGGTTATGCCTGTCCGAAGGTGTCAATTTTCGAAGGACCTATCTGGCAAGTAAACTCGGTCATTTTGTTTGTTGATATATTGCTCTATAACAAATGGCGACTCATCGGAAAAAACCAAATTCGGCAACTCACCACTCACTCACTCACCTCATCGTGTGCTTTTTGGAACTTAAATGGCCTGAGCCCTAAGCTCATTTTTCAGTTTTTGTTGCATACGTACCAACGATATGTTGAGCTCACGAGCCATTTTTCTTCCACTTCGACGCGGATTTCGCTCAATTCGAGCCTTCACTTTCCGAACCATTTCTGCCGATGTTGCTGTTTTTTATGACCACCTCTATTTCGTTTTGCAACGCTGCCAGTATTATGGTAACGAGCTATGGTTCGAGACACAAATGATTTATTCACGTTGAGGTGCTGGAGGGCTCTAACGATAGCTCTTGTTGTTTTCCAGCCAAATATAAGGCAATCACACTATCACGTTTGAATTCCATCGCGGATAAAAATTTTTCAACACAACTGAGACGCAAATCGTTTAAAAGACTTGTAAATAATAAAATTATCTGATATGTGTCAAAATTTGAGCTCACTGTCATGAACGGTTTGGAAATTATAGCAGTGGTGGCCGTGGTGTAGTGGTATATGCATAGACTCCTCAAGCAGAGGGTCGCGAGTTCGAATCCCGTGCGAGGCAATTCTCTGAAAAAGTCTTTTCATAGAATTTGTGTGTAGTTATGTGAAAATCCCCACGGCACCAACTCTGACATGAAGGCATTACACTGATGTTGGAGTGGTTGCTGACTGGGCTAAATGTAACGAACTAACAACTAGCATGTACTGAGACCCACTGGTTGAGGATGCATTTTCTCGTCACGTCCAGTTTGACAACCACCTCTGGGAAAAATATCGAAACCTAATACACTAGAGTTTCAAACTACTACACTACCCGCCCGCGCCCTGGTGAAAAGCCAGTAAAAGGGTATTCGTATCCCCTTGGTGCGCGCGCTGGATTATAAAAAAAAAATCTGACGTTGGTTGTAGTTCAAGACAGTCAAGGTGTAGTTTCTATCAGATATTTTAAGTATGCAAGCTTCGGTCTCATTGAACCAGATTTTGTATTTGGCCACTAGCTAAGCTTTTGATCTCCTAAATTGCTTCCAATATGCAGCAAACCGTTTACAGAGATTCAAAAGGAGATTTCTCAAGCAATCAGTCTGGATATTTTCAGCATCCGGTAAAGAACTCGCAAGGGATCGAAACACTCCCCGAAAATATTCTGCTTCTTTTTTTTTATTTTTTGAAGCTATCCGCGTATTTAAAACAAGCATTCGGGTAAAAGAACATATAATGGTTGTACCTGCAAAAGAAAAACACAAAATATTAAAAAAAAAAATTTTTTTTAATACTGGACCTAGTCTCCTCAATGACCTGTAACAACCCTCAGAGCACCTGCACTTTGCGGTTATTAAAAGTAGAAAAATAAGAGATTATATTCGTGCCTTCATAAGTAAAAGCTTAGTTGAATATGGAAAATGGTTAAAACAAAAAAGGTGTGTTTCGACGGAGCTAGTTATGAATAGTCGCATTGTTAAGGAAAACATAATTCCTTTGAAAATATCGTACATACCTTCAATTTAAATATCCATTGCACAATTATATCACAAATAATAAATTTCTCGGAAAAACCACCCTTTGAAAACAACACCAATTTATGTGAACAAAGAAACTAATGACCACCAATCAGATGTTACCACTTCCGGTGCACAAAACTAATTGTGCCGTGTTTGTATAGTAATTGCAATGTTTTTTATACCTGTGAACAGAAGGGTTTTTTATGTTTCCTATACCGGTAAAATAGCATCATATTTGAAACATCGGTATTACCTACGGTTAAACCACTGTACAACGGCTTGATAAAAAACTTAGACTTCGACTCGGAAGATGGTAAAGATTTATACTCGTACATGTAGAGACCCTTCGGCAAGACCCCTGGACCTACGTCTATGGCAATCATTGAGCTGTCGGAGAAAATGGAAATAAAATTTCTGAAAAGATAATTGAAGATAAGAAATCAATTTAATTATTACTTTCTTGCGACTGTAAATGACAAGTAAGTGCAAATAGACGTTCTTATCGTCCAGTCAAGTGGGCAAATATGGTATACAAAATAGTTTTATTATTAATGAAAAAAGTTGTAAAAGTTTTCGAGGTTTCCGATAATGAAGTGTCCTTGATGTATTCGTATACTTTTTTATTAGAAAGTATTAATGTCATCGACCGCAACCATCATTCCATCATTAACAAGCAGCGAATGTTTACATATTTGGAAGTAAATCAGCTTTACAATTTTTGGTTACCAAGTAACGAACATGCGTAGAAGCTATCTCTTCAAGAGACAATCAACAGCTACTTAGCTATCAGTATAAGTGTGTATGTCCCTACCAGTATCACGTTTTACTTAAACCAAGACGGGCCAATTCGTGTTATATAAAATTTTTTTTTTTTTGATTCTTCATGTGATTCAAGATACCTCAAGTGTAGAAAGTGTGTGACGTTTCTCCATTCTGCTGGAATGATGTTTTTTGATTAAAATTTTTTTGCAGTTCAGCAACCAAAAACAAAAAAAAAAAAAAAAAAAAAAAAAACCAATATATCCACATAACGCTCTGGATTGACTGTAAGTGCGCGTTCGGGCATCTCAACCCATGTCAACTCATCAAATGGTAATCTAAGATGAATGTAGACTTTTTTAATACTCGTGTTGCGGCTTTGTTACACTCCAGTATTGGCAGTTCTTGTTATTGTCGTGTCCGTGTTCCGCATCCAAAAACAAAATGTAGTTAATGAATTAGTTAATAATGGAGTTGTGAATTTAGTAGGGATGTAGTTTTAAATCTTTGCGTGAAGTGAGGTGTAATACTAATGTAGACCCATTTAAACACTTGCTCGTTTACTGACTGTAGATTATCACAAATAACTCTCTCTACCTTTCCGTCGTTTTTGATTAAATTTGTCGCCCAGACTTAGGTTTATCCATTGTTAAACTAGATTCTTTAATCTAATGAACCCATTCCCTGGTGAGGGGAGCACTTAGCGCATCATTTTTGTTATGCAAACCTCGAGGAATGTAGGATTTTCTTCGCAAAATTGTCACTGAATCATTGCGCTTACGCAGTGAATCAATCAAATAAAAACTTTCTTTTGGGATACCTTGTATTATGACTGATTGCCTCGTTGGATTCGTTGCGAGGTTATTGCAGACAAATGACGGTATAAGACGAGGACTATACATTCTACAACAGTTCTGCCATGACAACCTGGTAGAGGTCTTCTCTCGCAAACTTTCTATGATAGTAGTAATAATTGACATTCCTAAGTGTTTTGAAATAATCGATTTTTCAAGAATTTCTCTTAAACTTATCAATATCGCGGTATAAAGTGAACTAGTCGATTTTTTAGGGCAGAAGTTAGTCAGTTAATTAAAAATATGACAAAAAATTTATCTTGAGAAACAAAAAAGAAATAATTTTGTACTATCATGAAATAGGTGGTAATTAAATATCTTGCACCTGATTTTAGATGGTCGTGTAAGCCTCAAGAACATCCGATACACAGTGGATATTTGATTGAAGCTTAGGAACGCCAAAGAAACACAAAAAATACTAATGAACTAATACATGGGACGTTTCTAAGAGAGGGCACCACTTGAATTACGTCCATACCATTTTCAGCTAGTACCAACCTTCAAAAGATACGTGTGTAAATTTGACAGCTGTCGGACGATTAGTTCTCGAGATATAGCGTTGTGAATGAAGCAACTTTTGCTATCGTGAAAAAAAAATGGATTCAAAGCAAAATCGTGTTGATTTATCATTGCTTTTTGATGGGAAAAAATGCAGCCGATGCAAAGAAATAGCTTGAGAAGTGTTACCCGGAATCTGCACCAGCCGAACGAATCATTCTCAAGTGGATTGAAAAATTTAAAAGTGGTCATACAAGCACCGAAGATGATGAACGCAGTGGACGTCCAAAAGAGGCTGTTTCAGTTGAAAACACCAAAAAAGTCCACAAAATGAATATGAATGACCGTAAAGTGAAGTTGATCGAGATAGCTGAAGCTCTAAAGATATCAAAAGAGCGTGTTTGATATATCATACACGAATATTTGGACATGCAAAAGCTCTGTTCAAAGTGGGTGCCGCGTTTGCTCACAGTCGACCAAAAACAACAACGTTTTGATGATTCAGAGGAGTGTTTAAAGCTGTTCAACCGCAATAAAGCCGAATTTTTGCGTCGGTATGTGACAATGAATGAAACTTGGCTCCATCACTTCACACCAGCAGGCAACGAAAGTCGTCCAAAACGACCAAAAACTCAATAGTCGGCTGGCAAGGTTATGGCATCCGTATTTGGGATACACATGGAATAATTTTCATCGACTATCTCCAAAAGGGGCAAACTATCAACAGCGACTATTACATTGCGTTGTTGGAGCATTTGAAGGACGAAATCGCAGAAAAACGGCTGCATTTGAAGAAAAAGAAAGTGCTGTTTCATCAAGGCAATGCACCGTGTCACAAGTCGATGAAAACGATGGCAAAATTGAATGAATTCGGCTACGAATTGCTTCTCCACCCACCGTATTCTACAGATTTGGCCCCCAGCGACTATTTCCTGTTCGCAGACCTCAAAAGAATGCTCGCCGGAAACAGATTTAAGACCGATGAAGAAGTAATTGCCGAAAAAAAGGCCTATTTTGAGGCTTAACCGAAATCGTACTATAAAACTGCTATCGAAAGATTGAAAAATCATTTCAATCAGTGATAGTTGCCCTCGAAGGCAACTATATTGATAAATAAAGCTGAGTTTTTGCAAAAATTTTGTGACTTTTCAGCCCATGTGTTATTTACATACCCTTCACGTCAATTGGTTAATTTGAGTTGCTCAATTATATAAATTAAATAAATGTAGTTAAGTGTTTAGTTATTAAAGCCTTAAATTGAAAGAAATTATTATATCAATACTTCCAAGTTTAAACAGCCGTTTACAGTTGGTAAAAAACATTTTTAATTTATGCCTCAAACATACAAATATACACGCATCTGAAAGGTTCTTCCCTATCCCCTGTAGGCATATTTTCACTTTGTTTGTATGTACAAGAGACAATATCCCATGTGTGTCTAGTGCCGAAACTAATCGATATTAGATTCTCTTGGCAGAGTCACAAAAGTGTGCCGAAAACTCCATTGAATTTCGACGACAAGCATCCACAGTTATGGGTCTTTTTTCCTTTTTTCTGTTCCTATGCCTATACCAATGCCAATGAACAATTGTGTGTACAACATATATGCATAGATTATATGTGTCCTATACAAAGGAATATAGTATATCTTACAAAATGAAACTCAAACATGCACCGTAATCGGATATTAGTAACAGTAGAGCGAACCTATGACTTTAACAACGATTTTAGCTTAAGCTAAGCTCGTAACTTTGGGATATGCGATAACACCCCTTAAATAATTTATGACCAAACTTATTTGAAATTTAATCGATCGATCTCGAAGTCAGATATCTACCCGCTTTTCACTACCACCTCTATGGCGGCTCCAGGCAGCTTTCATATGTGGCCACCATTTGTTATCACCCTTCATTGTTTTGACATCATACAATATCACATGTCATGATGACTTATTCAAGTGTTTTCGCCTGTACTTCCGTAAAAGGGTGTTCTCTTGGACAGGATGTTATGAGGGTGTAAAATTCAAAGCGACAGGGAAAAAAAAAATCTTCGGTCCTAAATACACGCTCACGAGAGTGATGAAAAATGTATCATTTTCTCGGTTCTTTGAAGTGCTAGTAGGAAGAGTGTGGTGATTATATTTACACAACAATCTATTATATTACCAGCTTGAAGTGACAAACGATTCTTTTTTTTCGGGAAATATATTTTAAAGGAGAACTGTGATTTCTGTCTTTTCTCCATATTACTATGGCGGATGGTCAGTGTTAAGCACCATCTATTCAATTCAAGGCTATTCACAAGGCAAGATTATTATCCTATTACGATGTAAATTGTGTTACTTTTACAGGGATGGGTAGTTGAACACCAAATTGAATGAGGGAAATTCGATTTGCAAATGATTCACAACACGATAATAATACTCAGAGATTCTTCGTACCCATATTACTGTAGTTAACTTTGTCCAACAATCGGGGAGCCACAATAATTATCTCCTTTGCCACCGTTAATGGAATGATTAAGATTTATGACCACTAAAGAAAAACGCAGAAGCGAAGCAACTATCATATTGTCCACCCGAAGGAACTGAAAATATTTATCTATCAAATAAAATTAACCGTTTCTTTAACTTTTGTTTTTACTTTTGCTTTTGTGATCAATTATTTCCATTTGATTAATATATTTGAAGGATTAGTTTTCTACTAATTAAATTGATTTCATTGGAAACAGCACAATCCAATATAACAAATTAAATGGACTTAAGAATATTAAATCAGCAATTAATAAGTCGTCCAATTTATGTACTGCCTTTGATTAATGATCTCTAAAAAAACAAAACCTACAATGTCCAGAGGAGGTAAAACTGTGGCAGTCAATGGTGCCCCATCCTCAAAAGGCAAACGCAATGAGCTTATAATTAAATCTTCAAGGAGAAATAAGCCTGTGGCAAGCCATGCTCGTATCTCTTCCTACACCCCTAACAGTAGCAGATTTGTGGCAGGCCACGGACTTACCACGGCTACAAAAACTCCCCCCCCCCCCTTAATGAGGAATCAGGGGTTCAGCCGCATCGGCAAGCCCCATCTAAGGCGATCTACTTAAGACGCCGAAATGCATCACGCTTAATTAAAACCTTCGGATTTTTTTCTGGAGGTGGAAAAAAGTGCGAACATCACGAGCAAGATTAATTGGGCCAACAAAATCCTAAAATACGGATTGCCCACTGCTACCTTTGCTCTCAAAACGCCAAAGAACTCCTCTAAGTGCCAGAGATCTTTAGAGAAAACCGTGCCAGTTCCCCCAAACCATAAACCATAAAACACTACATCTCTGAGGCCCTTAAGCGAAGTCTTAAAAGACGCTATGACGATCGCGGTAATCGATAGAAGGAACACCGACCGATTGATTGTACCTGAACGGTAGCAGTTGGTCAAGTTTAAGATTTCGAGAAACTTCTTGGCCATTATGCGGGAAAACCCTGGAGAGATCTGGCTAGGTGCAAAACTCGAAGACGTGCCTATGGAGAATATCCCCAGCAGATCGAGAGCCCACACCTGGATTCCAGCCGAACCCTTCTCTCCAGAGAGCATTATGGAGATCCGACTCATGACTGGGAAACTGTGATCAATAATGTGGTCATGAACCGGTTCGGCATCGAGGCATTACACCTTAGGGTCTATAAAAAGGATGAGCTGAATATTGATAAGCAACTTCCTCTTCCTTTAACGAAAATAAAATTACAGCCTTAGATCTGGGAGCGCCGATATCCTTTCCCGAAATGGACAGCGACGACTGCAATTCCACCTAGGCGACTATTAAGCCGTCAGTCTCCTCTTCTGACACTCTGTCAGAAATGGAAATTGATGACGAAATAAAAGAAGATCCTACGCAATCAGAGGAGTAAGATGAGCTCTTGAGCTCATTTTCAGAATCGGAAGACTCGAACTTATTCTACGCCTTTTCAAAAACGCAGAAGACATTATCCTAATCCAGGAACCATATATCGCGGAAGGCGTGGTTCATGGACTTGGGACACTTTTATACGCCCTACTCTATACAAAAGACAAAGGTAAGATAAGGACTGGTATACTAGTGAAACGCATTTTTACTTCCTAACCTCAGAGACGCTGCCAAAGGCTTTTACTGTCTGGCATCGGCGTACCTCAGCAACGATCATGTGGGCCCTTTCCCTGGTGGAAAGCAAAACAAAAAACTCATCATCTGGTGCGAAGCTTACGCTCATCAGTACCGTTATGGGGCAGTACCGGCATAAACGGTAGATGTTAGTCACATTTTGATTATATTTTAAGTTTTAATCTCATTGTTTGCAACATGGGCAATGAGCCCACTTTTATAACAAGAAACCGACAGGTGTGCTAGATATCACTCTTGTCTCAGGCAAAATCACTCAAATGTTAACGAACTGGATGGTATTGACTGTAGTTTTCATTCTCAAGACCGGAAAATGCTCTCTTGATGATGTTCCAAAGGACATCAGACCTATGAGTCTATCATATTTCCTTCTGAAATCTCTAGAACAACTCATTGATATCCATATTCGAGCTAAAATTGATCCAAGACTTTTGTCAACAGCTCAACATGTCTAATGTAAAGGAAAGTCGGTGGAAACAGCTCTGCATTCGCTGACTAGTTACATTGAACAATCCCTACAATACACGGAGTACACAATGGTTGCTTTGTAGACATAGAGGGCGCTTTTAACAATGCCGACACACTCGCAACCACCACTGCGCTGTTACATCTGAAGGTAGACGACTCACTTTTGGAATTGATCAGTCTTATGCAGGATAATCAGCTTCTGCTTAAAGACATGGTAGCAGAGGCAGTGTTCTTTTTCCTCTTCTTTGGAACTTAGTGGTAAATGAACTGCTGATATACTAGGAAGAGGGAGGGAGCAGGGTGATTGCCTATACGGACTACGTTATTAAAGTCGTCTCAGGTAAGCATCTTAATACCATCAAAGAACTCCTTCAGCTAAATCCTGGGATCTGTAGATTGGGAGTTAACCCCCACAAAACTGATCTTGTCCTCTTTTCCAGGAAATGTAAGATTCTCTCTCTGAATAAACGTAGTGTTTTCCGATACAGCATAATACCTGGGTCTCATATTTGACAGGAAACCAAACTGGAAACCTAACATTCAAGAAAGAGTCTCGAAAGCTTTATTTTCTTGCAAGAAAGTCATTGGAAACCTATGGAGCCTTCAACCTGGAATAAATTACTGACTATACATTTCGATCGTAAGACCGATACTCACCTACGGTGTGGTTGTCTGAAGGACGGCCTTAGACATTGCAGACAACTGCAAAAAATTAAGCAGAGTCCAAATAACAGGCTTTAGACATTCTGTTTCAGTTGATACCCATCGACACAATGGACAAATAATTTATTTTGCCACGCTAATATTCTTAATATATTAGAAATCCACATAGAGAACATCGAAACCATACCTTAACTTCGGTTTGACAAAGACCGAGGAAGATGCTTTCATCCACTTTTACATAGATGGATCTAAAACCGATAGCGGGGTTCTTGGCGATGTTTTCTCAGATAAGCTAATTCTAAGTCGCTTGTTCTGTTTTCCAAATCACAGAAGAGTGTTCCGGGAGGAAATTTTTCCGATTAAGGAAGCTCTATGCTGGCTGAAGAAAAACGTGGTATCTGCAAAGGATATCCGCATCTTTTCGGATAGTCAGGCCGCTATCAAGTCCCTGGACTCCACCTAGGAGCTTTCTTCTACAATGACTTAAAAGATCTAAAGAATACAGACGTTAACAGTCTCCTGCCCTTCATCATAAGCTTAAATTGGTTCCGTGAATAAGAGTATCATAGATCCACGTGGCAGCACAACGGGCCACCTTACCTAACCTTGATTAATTAACGTTTTAAGTTAATAAACTATATGATATTCAAATATTACAAAGAAAATTTATTTATGATTTCATATAACTAGAGAAATGTTAATCCTACAAAAAATAAATGTTCAGTAGCATAGATGCCTATAGATGCTCTATGAATAATTTCCTGGAAATTTTTGGGGAAGGAAAATGTATGAAATAACTTAAAACGTGTCATAGGTTTGTGGTTTCACAATTTTTGTTCATAATGAACAATCAAGAGATAGGTACAACAAAAGACACGAAAATACCTTTTCTGCGTATACCCCTAAATAATTCCTTTTTGAGACTGTGTAGACTTCTTTGATTTCCGAAGTGCGTTATATGATAGCTTGTGTTATGTTGGAATCTGAAGTCTAAGCTAGATTTTTATTTGTCATTCAACAGATGTGTCCAAACCAGTAAAGGCTCCGATCCAAGTGGGGTTGATATTTGCTTCCATTTACATTAGCTGTCTTCTTATACCTTGAATAATATATACGTCGATCGACATATTTTGTAGCAAGGTGGGTCGTAGGTTACCATCGTTTGAGGCTTTCCTCGTTTTAGCACATGAAAAGCAGAAGTACCCAGTCAACCTCCGACAAGTGCACACGTTACACAGTGTACTCATAATTTCTATTTTTTTCTGCTGTAATAAAAAAAGATATGGCGTAGCTTTAATAAACTAAAAAAAAAAAAAAAAAATTCTGTACCGTGTAGCGCAGTATAGACAAAAAAAAAAAATAAAATAAAGTGCAGATACCTCACCTCTCCCGCTTCTGGTCGTACAATCGCTTTCAGTCGGTCACTTCTATAGCTGCGTTACATTGTCATACGGCAAAAGCAATAGTTTAGGGTATGTAATAACCAATGATAGTGAGTTGTGGATGAACATTTGTTTGGTGTACTGTTTCTTATTGTTGTAAGGCACAATACCTATAAAATTTTTTTTCGGTAAGCCAAAATCAGAATTTTTAATTTACAGCTTTGCTTAACATCGTTTTTTGTGTTTGTTTATAATTATTATAACTCGAGAAGTGGATGTTGCCAATATCCTGAGACCTTACAGTAATCAGCTTATTTGGCTTTTAGTGAAACACAGGTACATCCCCGCCAACACCTTTCGCATTACTCAGATCTGAAACTACTAGAAACTCTACCACAATGTCATTACAATTGTATCTTTGTATCCTCATACTGAAATTGTTATTGGGGGCGATTTCAAAATACACAATTCTGGATGATAGTGGCTTCAACATTCTGGAAAAACAACACCCAAAGGACGGATATACGCGAATACCAGAAGTTAATAGTCATACTGCCCACACCCACTCTGATGTGCTGTCTCCTCTAACATCATTGCATCACTGTGTAATACTCGTATTTACTAATTTCTCGTACACTCGTACAAGTTAGAGAAAAGATACATAAAGGAACCATATAGCAATACGAGAAAAGTAATTTGACGACTTAACAGATTTTTTAGGAATTTAACTTGTTGTATTTTCTCGGTAATAGCGTGGATGCCGCTGGTGATATGATCACAAACCCTATTCAACTAGGAATCAGACCATTTATCCCTCATCGGGTCGACAGTATCAAAGCAAAAAAAAATGCATAGCAGGACTCAAGCTGCAAAGAGAGCTTTAATAAGACCAACCTAACAGAGGTAAACCGAAAAAAGTTTAAACAAGCCAGGAATTATTGCAATGCTTATGCAAATTTATACAGTACAAATAACATAATCGAGGCAAAAAATAATACGATGTCCGAAAGATAGTAAAAATTGGCTCATCCCAACGCCCATTTATAATTAAATTCCAGCTCTTTGTACACTTCGAGATTGCGTCACATCTCCTTATACATTTGAGTTTCGCACTCGGTCCTTTCGCTAAGATCCCTAAAGATCCAAACAAACACAAGCTCGTTTGTTCAGATGGTAAATTTCCCCTTTTCATGAAGAAGTGTTCTTCCACGCCACCAAAAATACTGTGTAAGTTTTTTCAACAATCCTTGTCCAATTTTTTTAGATTTTGCTTCAAAAAATCTAGTATAATGACACTGTATAAATCTGAATATGCAACGGAGTTTTTTAAAAAAATGTTGGCCCTAGTACTGAGTGGGTCCTTTAACTTAAGCTTTAACAACATCTCAAAGAATTTGCTTAGTCGGATGAGTACAACTTTTGAAAGAACACCGAGCATTAGATTCATAAATTTTCCACGATATTCATTTCATGAGCAGCTCTTTTCCGATTAAATCTTTTTAAACATTAAATTCATTATTACTTACATATTACGAAAAAAAACATTAAGAAACTAGCTTAATTTACTTAACAATCTTGCTTTAATTGACTGGCCCTATGCGGGCGTTCTAAGCTAAACCTTACACTTAATCTATGTCTTATGACAAAGTTTATAACTTGCAATACAATTTAATTTAATTGTATTAATACTAAGCAAATAGTTTTTAATTTTGAAAAAAAAAACTTAGTAATTAGAGAATTTTGTTTTTATATAAATAAAACTTACAAAAAACTTAAGATAAATCTTAACATATTTAAAGTAACTTACCAATGTTATGTTTTTAAAAATTTTTTGTTTTGAGTTGTTACCCGTTTTTTTGTAATTTTTTTAAACTTAAATGCAATTTTAATCTACTTGAACTGCCTAAACTATGTAAGCCGGTCATGGCTTAAAAGCAAAGCATGATATAGAATTTTTATTTCCTCCTCTCAGTGAAGTAGGAGCTGCTGTGCAACATTTCTCAAATCACGACTTTCTGTCACCCTACTAAAACAGAGACATCCGAAACTGCCGTGTGCGATCTCTCTGTCGTAGTTGGGTCGCATGTCCGCAGCTTGTCGAGCGACGTGAAAGATAAGCGGCACTGCTAGTCTGTCTTGGATTCTTCGATAAGCACCGGAGATCAGGTTGCCCGTCGAGTTTTTTGCTCCAGCAATGTGCCCTCTTTTATTAGGTTCGCCCTATCGTGTATGACCTCATAACGAAAGAATTTTGTGAATTCCGAGTCTGATGTTCCGTAAAAACAAACCTTTCTCAAATACTAGCATTTTTTCCATTTAACTTGCTCTGACGTTTAACCAGGACATCCAAATACAAGAATAGGGTTGAAAAGCGCTATGTAGCAGATTACTTTTACCCTCGATTCGAATTGGCTGTTTTTGTAAGGGCAAAAATACCTTTGGCTCTAGCCGGAGCAACATCTATGCACATGTTTGTTATAATACAGGTATTGATCTAGGCATATCCCAAGGTGTCTGACTACATTTTGACAAACAAGTGGCTGCCCGTTTTGCTCTACGATGGAAAACTTGTGCCAGTTTTTTATGGTATCCGTAGAAGCCCCAGACAAATGCTTTTCTTCGTTTACGATGTCTAGAAGTTGAACTTCAAGTCATCGCAATATCGTTTTATTGTAAATACACCTCGTGAATTGGGCTCTAGTTTTATTTAAATTTCGGTTAAAGGTATTACACTTAAGCTCGGGATATTACCAAAATAGATTTTGTTTTTGTACACAGAATAGACAGAACATGAAAATCTGGGCCATGAAAAAAATGGCGACAAGCTGTTTATTAGACATCGGCAGATAAAGTCTTCTATTATTTTCACACTTAATTTAGAATGCAAGGCTTCGTTAAAACCCTAGAGAAGATAAGCCGTTCAACCCTTCCCTTCTCGTAAAAAGAAATCAATCTAATTTTGGAAGTATATATGTTGATTTGATCCCTCTTTTGATTTTAAGTGCTTGCCCCTAACAGGATCCGTTTGAAGTTAAAATAAGAAACATTTAGTCGTATTAACTCTCTTCTTTCTCGAGGTTCTTCCAAGTTGAGACAGCTTAAAATTCTTCAATCAATCCCTGGATCTTGAGAAGTTTTTACATCACAGCTTGTATATATTATATGGGTAATATAAAAGGTCTCCACGGTTTTTTGTCACTAGATGGTGTTGGTGTACGTTTATCTGGGAAAACTAATCTAGTTGTATCAAACGAACACGTGTTTAAGAGGTTCCATCTCAGACTAGATTTTTTGTGAAGACAGCTGTGTAGTTTGTTGCTCATGTTAAAAGTTTTACTGATTTCAATATGAGTGTAATATCTGAAGAAATACCCTATGTGATGCTTTTTTACTATAAAAAAGGGAAAAACGCTGCAAAAATATGCCGAAAAATATGTGCAGTTTACGGTGAGAATGCTGTGAGTGAACACCGGACCAAGGAGTAATTTCATCGATTCCGTTCCAGAAATTTCGATGTAAAATATGCAGTGTCACTCATGGAGCAAGACCGGCACGAAAGCTGTCCGGAGATAGCCGAGGCACTAAACATAACCCGTATGACCGTTTGGAATTATCTAAAACGAGCAAGCCACTCAAAGAAACTCGATGTTTGGGTGCCACATGAATTAACGCAAAGAAATTTAATTGACCGAATAACCATAAGTGGAACGCTGCTGAAACGTTACGAAAGGGAACCATTTTTGAAGCGATTCATTACGGGCGATGAAAAATGGATTAAATACGAGAATATTCAGGCCGGTGACCGACCCCAATGATTGCACAGTCACGGTCAATTCGATCCTCTACACAACTCGACCGTTTGAATGAAGCTATCAAGAAAGAGCGACCTGAATTGGCCAATAGAAAAGGAGATGTTTTCCATCATGACAATGCTAGGCCACTGGTTGGGAAGTTTTGATGCATCCACCGTATAGCGCGGACCTTGCACCCTCTGATTACCATTTGTTTCGGTCTTTGCAAAACTCTCCTGATGGTAAAAAATTGGTCGACCGAAGAGCCGCTGAAAATCACTTGACCATGTTGGAATTATGAAGCTACCCGGAAAATGGCAAAAGCTCATAGATAATAATGGCCAATATGTACTGATTTTGAATAATTTTTTTTTTTTTTTTTTTTTTTTTTTCAAAATGTATCAAAAAAACCGCAGAGACTTTTTATATGACCATTAATTATGTGGAACTTCTTCAAAAAAAAAAAAATTGCCGAAAGTTACACATCAATGTGACTATGACAACTTTTCTTAAGTCTCAGAGTTATTTCACCTTTCAGCCGCAAATGGATGTCAATACTCATTAACTAAATCATATCACCAGAAAATATGGCATTGCCTTCAAGGGACTTCCTTATTGGAATTCCAAAATGAAAAAAAGTCAAAGTAAAATCCTTAAACATTTTTTTAAATCTACAAAACGTGTCATAAGAGACAGAAGTGTAGTTAGTTCTTGATGCTATGAAGTGAGACGACTAGAAGTGTAGTTAGTTCTTGATGCTATGAACTATATATAAAGAGTGGTGTCTGTTTTCTTGCAGTACACATGTGTATGTATGTATGTACATCCGCAAACAGAAGTGCATACTGGCAAATATCGTAATGCAATCATCTTCCAAGCGGAGGGATTTGCTGAGTAAACTCAATTTTCGCCAACATCCCCATTGCCACTGGACATTTGATATATGGTATGTACTTCCCTCTCCTGCTCGAAATCCATTACAAATGTGAGCGTGCAAATTGGATGCTATAGGAGGATTTTGTAAGAAACTTTTCCGCGACCACATCTTTCGTATACCGGCGTGACAAAAGAAAAATTTCTTGTATCGTTCTTCCTGCCCGCCAGTTATGCGACCGGATTTAAACGTGTTTACTCTCAGTGAGTTGATGTGGGGTATATATATGGGAATAGTTGCACGCGCGGTAAATAGGTCGAAACGTTACAAAACGAAACGAGTTCTAATTTGATAAGTATGACTGATTTAGGAAGTACAACACGTGCATCGTACTTATACCGTCCTCTGGTATAAACCTAAAGTCTGAGTTTGCTACTCGTCTAGTTAAGGTGATGACGGGTTTTGTCAAACTTCAAAAACTACCCTTTGTGATTGAAAATATTCTTCTAGTTGAAGATAGGTAGTTGGGAACGACGTTCATGTTACAAAGGTCTAAGGATAATTACATATCCCTAAAGTGATTTGTAAATGTTATGGGCAAGTCAAAGTTTGTCATAAGTTTTAGTTGCTTCGGTAAAAACTTGAGACGTGTGGGTTTGCCAGTTTTAGTATATATAGCTTTAATTTGTCTTTGGGATGTTTAAGCTACGGTAATTTGTTGCTCAGTATAAGTTTGTGGGTAAAGTGTGTTAACATGATGAAGTGGAAGAGCTATAACATGTTTGTTCAAATCTACGGGCTATTCGTCGTATTAGTTTAACTGAAGTGTGGGAAAAGGAAATTTCGAATTAAAGTCTGTAAAAAAACTTTGCTTGTTACTTGCGAAAACCATTGAACTCAATTTGAAAAGTGTTCCAATTGAGTGGCATCTTTTTTAATGCCGTAATTTCTTTGGAAGTTTTTAAAGTAAAATAAAAACAAAAACAAAAATTGTTCACTAGTAATGTAGGTGTTACTATTATGAACAAGCTTAAATTGACGCCTAGGAGTAGTTGAAAAACAGTTCACTGTGGGTGACAAAACTGGTCTCTACCAAGGTCCTTCTGTCTCATATAGATTAAAGTCAAAAAAGGAGTTTGATAGTTTTAAATTTACGTTTATACATACATCGCTGATTTCATTGAATCAAGTATTACATATCTTTTGGCAGCATTTACTCTTGTATTTTTTACTTCATAGCATTGGTCTGAAACACTACTTATTTGTGTCAAAATATACTTATAAATCAGATGTGGAATTTGGGAATTAAAAACATCATTGTCGGAGATTATGTCAGAATACAAAAAAATAAATTTACGAACGGTTTCCACTGTTAGGTTAAGAAAAGAAATCATAAAATGATCAGTAATGAGGACTACTAAGTCTTGCAGCCCTACTGAAAAGCTGTATTTCATGCCTCCTCTCAGTATCATCTGGAACTGTCTTTGGAAACTACAAAGGATAGGCACAATAAGTATATGTACGCTACATCATGCTGAATTTTGGTTACCGCATACGTACTCGACCGAATTCTGGAAGGTAAAGACCATCCTTAATCCTCAAAGAAAATAATTCTCAGAAAATCGTTAAAAAAAACAAAATAAGGTGATGAGGTGCCAGAAACACGTTAATACTCTACAGAAAATTAGGTGAGAGCATGCGTGTATCCGGTTTAATCCTAATGCTTTTACTAGCAGAACAAAATACCCTCATATAGTTGAAACCATATGGTGACTTGATATTGACACAAAAATTATAGGTTTTTCTCTCCGACGGAAATCTTGACTGATCTTCTTATGATCTATAGAAGGATAATTTCTATTGAAAATCAGGTGCAACTTTCAAATTAAAGCCAAATAATGACAGCTACAAGTTAGGAAGCGACAATCACATAATTCAAATATGTGATAGATGTTCGTGTTTTCAATGACCGGAATCACAATTCCAGGCCATTTGCCAATATTAATGGCCTAGCCATTGCAGGCATATTGCTGGATTACTAGATCTGTCAGATAATTAGATGAATTCATCTGACAGATGGCTTAGAAGCTGAATTTCGACATCTGAAATAGACCACCATCTTATTGTAGCCTTAATATGCACTCGTACTAAATTCGTTGTAACTAGAAAACTCGATGACTTGCTTATTGCACCGAGGGGCAAATAGGCATACTTCGGAATCCCACAGTGTGTTGATAAGAAACAGGAAAACAGTAAATGCAGCTGACACTTTAAGTTCGAATTACAGCTTCCTTAGTAGTATAGAGATCTAAGAATCTCAATACCAAGTCAAATGAAAAGAAGAATATGGTTTTACAAGTTATAAACTAGTAAATCCGTGCGACCGTAAAAAGTGTACTTTTACCAAAGACATTCCTGAATTTGAATTTGAATGTATAAAAGAAAATCGGGAATGAGCCTTACAAAACACTACGGCGGAGTTTTTTGGAAAACACGAATTAAAGAATGACCGGCAAAGTTTTGAAGAGAGACAATCTTACGGACTATGAAAACCTTTGATGCTAAAAAGTTAAGTGGTTTCTTTCAGCTGAAGCCAGATTAGTAATAATGGTAACAATATAATGAAAAAAAAAATTGCGTATCGACAACGTAATCGTCTTAAGAAAATTGTCGAAACTTTCAATATTGTGTAGAAAAGAGCTTAATGTAGTGCCTAAACCAATGTTGAATTGTAAGACACTTTTTTCTTTATGATGGCTGTTTGATGAGTACCCGGATTGAAAGATAGGCTGAATAGCTACTGACTCAACCATCATTTAGTATAACTCCTTTTAGCCCGCCTGTCAATTTTTGGTGACAATCCGATACTTAGTATTTTTTCGACACCCATTTCAAAACACCGTGTTATTGTATTTTGCGATTATGGAAAAAGAGCAGTATTGCTCAGTGATAGTGGGAAAATCTATATCAAGCCCATTCCCTATGGTGTATATGAGACTCATTTAACTTCCCGTACAACTGTTTACCATTAGTTCGCAGACTTTCGCCGTGGCCGTACGTCGTACGTACCCAAAAGATTTTGGGCATGAGAAAGCTGTCTGCGCGATGATTGCCGCGTTTGCTCACACAGGAGAACAAGTGCAATCGTGAGACCACTTCAAAGACGTGCTTGGCCCTGTTTAATCGAAATCCGGAGGAGTTTCAGCGTCGTTTCATGACCGTCAATGCGACACGTATTCATTGATATAGACCAGAGACGAAAGAACAAACGAAACAATGGGTTTTGCAAGGTGAACGTGCTCCAAAAAAGGCGAAAACCGTGCCTTTAGCCGGAAAATTAATGGCCACCGTTTTTTGGGAAACGCGAGGTGTGATCCACGTTGACTATTTGGACAAGGGAAAAACAATCACAGAAGAATACTACGTCGATCTATTGGGTGGATTCAACGCCGATTTAAAGAAAAAACGACCACATTAGGCGCAGAAAAAACTGTTTTGCACCACGATACCGTACCAGCTCCCACCTCCGCAGTCTCCAGAGTTAAGTTGGTCGAATTGCACTACGAATTGCAACCACATCCTCCGTATTCTATTCTCCGGATTTGGCTCCCTGCGACTTATTTTTGTTTCCAAACCTTAAAAGATCGATCGGCGGAAAAAGTACGAGTCGAATGAGGCAGTCATCGCTGCCGCGGAGGAGTATTTTGCAGGCCAACAAAAGTCGTCCTTTACGGAGGATTTAAAAAAGTTGCAGCACCGCTGGAAGAAGTTTATCGAATTGAAAGGGGTCTATATTGAAAAAAAATATTGTATGCAGCATTATCAGAGAAAAGCAAAATAGTTCAAAATAGAAGAACATAGCACCTAAAAGACATTGATTATTGCTTTTGAATTGGGAATGTATAGCACAGAATCTGGGACAACCGATAGTAATTAAGATCAAGATTCAAGAACTTCCTCTGAAGTTGAAATTGCTGGACAGCGGTGCTTCCCTATGTAAGAAACATGGTCTCGGCCGACAGGTCGAATTTGTCATTGGCAGTGAAATCGGATATCTGAAGTCTGGAAAACAACGTTCACAAAAGATATGATAGATCAAGCAGAGATTGAAGTATCAAATAACTATTAATGTGCCACTAGGCTCTTCAACAATGAGTCGCCGTGGCTCAAGTGGCAGTGCATTGGCTTTCCAATCGGACGGTTCTGTGTTCAATACCAGCCTTAACCGAAAGACTTAATTTTTTTCATGCAACTAAATTCTTGTCATATGAAAGGTTGTCTAAAATACAGCAACAAATCAATTTAAACTAATAATTTAGTCTCCCATGGAGCGAAATAACAACTGAGCCCTAACATCTTTCCTTCTAACTATACAATTTTCCAAACAACGAAACACATGCTACGGCATTTTTAGAGTACTAATACCCTATATACCCTAATAATAGTGTTAAGTTTAAAAAAAATTAAAAATAAATAAAACTTGCCTGTGACTAATCAGCTACTGCTCCCTTAGACCTGAATCCATTGTATCTATTTTGAGTTTTACCCCGGATCCTGCTGAGAAACTAATGGTTTAGAACCAATCAGATTGGAATATGGCACATGTTTTAACAGCTCCTGAAGTGACAACAATTTCAACTAATGCTGCCTAATTTTGGTAATGAAGTTACAATTGATGCTTTCAGCATGATAAATGTATTGGCTGCAAGTCAAAATACTTTTTAAGCAATAGTAACCGTCCTGTCATATGCCGACACTCGTGATGTTTTACTTGACTGTGACTATATAGGGCTCTCCAATAGGGACTTGACAACTTTGAATTTAATTTGTGAACGCACTCTTTCACTAATTATCAAACTGTCACTGTCAATTTATTCAGTAAGCTCATCATTTTCATCATGGTAAAGTACACTAACGAGCACCGTCTGCAAATTATAAAAATTTTCTACAGATATTCGGAGTCGCTGACTGAAGTTTAAGAGCGTTTACTCCAATATTCGGTCGTAATTCTCGCCCTAGTAGACAGGCAATAACAAGTTTAGTGCAAAAATTTGAGTCTACATATTCGTTGTGTGATGTTGCCGTGTCAGTGAGACAACGGGTTGGTCGAAGTGTCGAAAATATCGCTGCCGTTCAGACGTCCGTAGCAAATGACCCAAATCAGTCAATTCCACGGCGTTATCATGAATTGAGCATTGCTCAGACCACATTATGGCGTATTTTGCGTAAGGATCTTGAAGCCGATGGACCATTTAAAGCGACATACGTTCTCCGATTGGGTTTTGGAGAAGATGCGCCAAGATGATGAATTTCATCGCAAAATCATCTTCAGTAACGAAGCTCATTTTTGGCTCTATGTGCCAAATGAATCACCACTTTATCCACAAAAAATAACTGTTTAGTGCGGTTTGCATGCCGGCGGCGTTATTGGGCCATATTTTTTCGTCGACGATGACGATCGTCACGTTACTGTGAATGGTCAGCATTATCGCGCCATGATCACCGATTATTTTTGGCCCAAATCGGAAGATATGGACTTGGACGACATGTGGTTTCAACAGGACGGTGCCACAAGCCACACAACACACGCTACAATCGATTTATTGAAGAGTGAGTATGGTGAGCGTGTTATCACAAGACATGGGCCAGTCGATTGGCCGCCTCGTTCGTGCGATTTAACGCCGCTTGACTATTGACTGTCATTGGTTTATGCCAACACGCCGACGACGTTGGAAGAGCTCAGAGGAAACATTGAACGCGAAATAGCGGCCGTTTTGGCCTAGTCGTTTAAAATTGGGTTCAACGAATCGACCGCTGCAAATGTGCCCGCGGTGGCGATATGAACGAAGTCGAGTTCCATTCATATATGTTTTGATTGTACTTCAAGCCAATATTTCAAAAATATATTTGAAATATCTCAAATTGTTTGCCTTTTAGTTTAAAAAAAACATTGTCAAGTCGTTATTAGAAAACCCTATATATATATATATTCAATATGATATACCCTCTTTTACGTATGAAAATAAAAAACCTAAATGTGCTGATGTGTTTAGTGTAATACGCGATAATACGAAAAGATGGTAAGTATTCAGTAAGTTTATTTTCTTTTCCTTTACTACACTGCAAAAGCTAGAAATCCCAAAGTACTTACCATAATAACCATAAACTTATTTTTCAGCAGAGATTGTATAGGAAGGAACCTCACTTATCTCGGCGAGCAACAGAGATATAAGCCGTGACAAAGGCAAAGAGGTAGGTGCCTGTCTTGACGCAAACGAATGGAGTATGAAAGGAACTACAAGGGCGAGATATTTATATTAGTACCCAAGTTTTCTCCTAAGGCTTCCAAACATCAAGCATAGCATCATTAATTCATGCGGGAAATCAATATCGAATCAAGACTTAGTTAGTTATTCTGATATGGAAGAAGCAGAAGCAGCTTAGTCAATACGAGTATACCACTTGAATATTTTCTTGCAACCTACACTGTGGAGACACCCCTTAGGATATCTTGAAATTGCAACAATTGCTTCACGTAGCGGCAATATTATTTCTTCCACACACAAATACGACAAAATAGTTTCCGTTTCATACCAAAGCAGTTTTTCGACATCACTAGCTTCCTGGAGCAAACATTATCTGTTGATTTTGTATCATAGATGGGCTGTAGGATATAGGTACCACGTATGAGGGCGAATCATGGAGTTGTGTCTCCATACTTTTATTTTTTTATTCCTGTTCCGTTTTGTTTTGTTCTTGGCTATAATATTCCTTATTTATTTATTTCTTTATGTTGCTCTAATATTTTGATTCACTTGCTTGTCGAATTAAATTCCGAAAAAGGATAAGAATTCGTTTTTTCTGCTCTAGACCCTTGATTTTCATTTGTTTTCCCTTTCTATGCTTGATTTCCACGTACATTTTACTCGTTCCCTTTTTTGGGCGAAGCGAAATCGTGGAAACGAAACTCTCACTTCAAAATGTTGTGTGGATCGGAAGTAAAATTGAGGTGCTGAACTGTTTTTTTTCCTTTTTTTGCCCTGTTTTAGCTCTACCCTGAGGGAAGCTAATAACTTTTTAAATAGAATTTTGTGTTGATTTTCTTTTCTTACACTTGGCATTGACCTTTTTGTTTTGTACTCATTTTTTCTTCCCCTCTTTATCAAACTTCTTTTCGAAGATTTTTACCCAAAGGATAAGTTTTTGTAAACTGAAGAAGGATAAGAAAAGATAGAATGAATGCTCACATCTGTTAAAATGTTTTTGTTTTTTTTTTTATATCTGGAAAATTTTAAAGTGTTTTTCTTTTTAGAAAATGACTTTTCAGTTGAGACTGGTCCAAGAATGCACAGTAGTAAGATGTATAATTTTTATTTGGGGTATTCTTAGGGTCATATATGTAAATAAGTTAAGATCTTCTATCAGTCACTTGCTATTCGTTTTAATTTGTGTGGATTCTTTACAGAAAAAGTGATTCTGTCCGTAATGTAAACACTTAACTGTTTTGCTTTGTGATTGAGAAGTTAAGGAAATGCATTTCCATTCTCACGTCTGCTTTATTTGCAGACATATTGCAAATATGTTTGTGCATATTGTGTGAACCCCTGCCAAGCTGTATTATCCCTTTGCTCTTATAAACCCAATTAGGGGATATTATCTTATTCAATTTCTCAGGACTCTAGGATACTCTATGAGCTATGTGTCCCAAAACTTGAATTTTAATTTTTTCTGATAGTATAAGGAAATGGAAAATAAAATTTGAAGGAGAGATTGGAGAGAAAGGGAGCTTTTGGATATGAATGGTGTAAGGACTTTACTTTCCTTTTAATATGCTTGGTGAGTGAGTGGTGTTTTTAAGTTGATGATTCATAATGCACACTTAGATTGATGACTTTTACGGCAACTGTGGGGTTAAGTTGTATTTTTTTAGCTATAAATAATTTTTTTTTTTATTTTTTATATTTTTATAGCGATATTGATCCACTAATAGCGGTAGGCACTGTAACCTAAAAGATCTATTGTGCCACATAGTCAGCCGATGTAAGCCTCAAGTTTCTTAAAAAATCACTGTGGTGGAGATTCTTTGCAGTTCCCCAGTCACTAAGATTTCCCAGAAAAGTAATGTTCTTTATGGCGCATCGACCCACATATTCACTTTGCGTTTCGTCGACTTCCATACAAAGGCAACATTCGGTTTCCTGTCTAATTCTAAGTTCGTGTAAGTGATCACGAAGCTGGCAGACAAGTTTTCTGACATCTTTTCTGAAGTTAAAAGATAAATTGGATCAAGGTATAGCCCTTCGAAGACCCGGTATATTCTTCCAATAAGGCGGACATACTTTGTTTTCCCATATTTTGTTTGTTTAACTTATTGCTGAATACTTGATGCTACAGAAAGGCTCTAGACCATTTAACGGATCAGATGAACAATTTTTATCCAGTTATACAGCTTTTTCATTTGCTTCAATACCCTTGCGCCTAGCATTTAAGATGATAATTTCCTTTATTACGCACAGAATTACTGTGCTCGTGTGTTTAATGGATTCACTACTGACCATCCTTGCAAACGTTTAGAGAACAGTGACCTACGGATCTGCACGTGAAATTTTCAGACCCTTAGCAGGCCACGTGCAGCCGAGCAATAAGCATGGGCCCTTAACTGCTATTATGTAGAAATCATTGCTATCTAGGATGCGCACTGGAATGGGACGGACATAAGGAGGATGAAAAACTGTGATAGGCATATATTTTGTGATTGCTACAGCGAAAAGAAGCATTGGATGCGGATTTGAAAAATTCGATAGGCTAATAGAAGAAGTCTTGAGCTTCTGACATGTGAGCGAGCGTCTTATCGCAATCCGCATTAAGGCTAAATTCGCCAACATAAGCCTAATACGAGTTTCTACCAGCTCCTCGACTAGCAATACGAAGGCGGTTCCAGAAGTACCAAGACATGGCGGTAGTTGTTTGAAAATTTCACTGTATTGGAAAGTACGTAGTCTAAAGCATGTGTTTCAAGTTTGAAAGCGCCGCATTGTGTAGTATTTGTTTGAAAGCCAGTGAATTTGTGAAAATGGAGAAAATTGGTCATCGTTATGTGATATAATAGTTTTATTTGAAAGCCCTCAGCCCAACCAATATAAAAGCTGAACTGGATTCTACTCTGGATGAGTCTGCTCTTCCGTTTACAACAGTAAAATTTTGGGTTGCTGAGTTTAAACGAGGCCATACGAGCTGCCAAGACGAGCATCGCAGTGATCGACCAAATGAGGTGACAACTCCAGAATGGTGAAGAAAATCCACAATTATCGCATATTATTTGAAAATTTGGACACGAGAAAGCTGTGTGCAAGATGGATGCCGCGTTTGCTCACACTCGAGCAAAAACAGTGTGGTAAAGATGTTTCAATTGAGTGTTTAGCGAAGTTTTACAGCAACAAAGCTACATTTTTGTGCCATTTCATAACAATGGATGTAACATGGGTCCATCACTTTACACCCGAGACAAAAGAACAATCAAAACAATGGATTCCAAAGAAGGCGAAGACCGTTTCATCTGAAGGCAAGGTCATGGCGTCGATTTTTTGAGATGCGCGTGGGATAATTTTAATTGGCTATCTTGAAAAAGGATATAAAAATCAACGGCCATTATTATGCGAACTTATTGCAACGTTTGAGCGAAGAAATTAAGCAAAAACGGCCGCATTTGGCTAAGAAGAAAGTATTGTTTCATCAAGCCAATGCACCAGCTCAAAAATCCGTTATTGCAATGGCCAAAATTAATGAATTAAAGTTTAAATTGCCATCTCATGCACCCTATTCGTCAGATTTAGCCCCCTCGGATTATTTTCTGTTCCCAAACTTCGAAAAATAGCTCAGTGGTCAAAGATTTTCCAACAATGAAGAAGTGATGTCCTCAGTTAATGGCTATTTTGAGGAGCAAGACCTTTCTTATTATAAAAAGGGTATCGAATTTTTTGAACATCACTGGGAAAAGTGTGTAGAGCTGAAAGGCGATTATGTTGAAAAATTAATAAATTTTTTTCCAAAATTTTTGTGTTTTCTTTGTTGGGTCGGGTACTTCTGGGACCGTAATCGCATGACGTTAGGATATGAAAGCAGGACATTTTTGTTATGACAGTTGGTAAGCATAGCCTACACGGCACCACCGCTTGCAACGGACATAGGCTTACCAACTTTCCGGCAGGGTAAAATGTTACTATAGTAAGCACATGATTTCTTAATCTTAATATTCACAAGGGGACATGGCGGTCTCCGTATCTTGAAATGATTGATCAAACTAATCATATTGCGGAAAATGTAAGGCATGCCTTCAGTATTTTGGACATCCGAACGTTCCGGGCAGCTAACATTGACTCGGATCACTACCTTATTGTTGCCAAAATATGAATGTGGATTTGACAAACGCCACAGCAAAGAAGAACTACTGTAAAAAGGTATAACATGGAAAAGCTGCAATCGCAAGAGACAGCCAGAATCCTCGCCGAATACATTCTCAGAAATCTCTTAATAATAACTACGCCGCCAGTATCATGAAGGGTTTCACCTGACCATTACCGAAAGATCCTTGCTGTGAAGAATGCTATCAAGTACAATACATACCGCTTAACAAGAAGCGTACAAAGCATCGTTGTAACGAAAGGCGGTAGCCGCTCATAAGCTCTACGAGCAGAGCACGAGAAGTTTTTGAGAGAAATCCCCGAGGAATAACGTACGGAAGTTTCACCAATAAGTCAACGGATGAAGAAAGATATATTGTACGATACGAGATTCATAATCGGTGCTGCCCAACACCCCGCCATCAGACAGAATAGACCATTCAACCTTGATGATGAAAGCCAAATTTCCATCTACCTGACCAAAATGAAAAAAGAATAGTTATATCTAAACTGAAATCCAACAAAGCAGCTGGACCTGATGGCTTACCGATCGAAGTTTTCAAAGCTCATTTCGTAGACCTGGTATCGTTTTCTAAATTCACAAAAAAGGAGACCGCATCAACTGCACCAACTTTTGTATAAAGGAATAAGTCCCCTCAACATCGCATATTGTGTGAATGTCTGAAACACTTTGTCAACAATTTTATTTGCCCCTATTAGTGCTCAAACCAGAAAAGTTAAAAATCATACTCTGATAGATCCTGGGAAAAACTAGAATGTTAAAATCAATACCCACCATGTTTTCATCGATTTTAAAGCCGCATACGATATGTAGCTTTTATAGAGACTTGCTGTATAGAGCCATATATAGTTTTACCCAGCTCGTCTGCATGTTCAAAATAACGATAGGGAACGCTCGCTGCTCCGAGAAGGTCGGTAACTTACAAGTAAATACTGGAGGCACAATTGTTCGAAAGTCTTTAAAATTACTAGCGTACGGCGATTACTAGCGGGCTGCCACTGTTGAGTAGGCTAGTAGTAAAAATGGTTTAGCGATAAATGTGGACAAAACCAAGTATATACCAAGTATATGTCAACAAGAAGGGACACACAATATCGACGATTTGGACAGAACGGCACAGATGGCAACTATAATTTCGAGGTAGTAAGGGACTTTATGTACCTTGGCTCTGCTATAAATTCTGATAACACACATCAGTATAAATAAAACGAAGAATGACTCTTGCCAATTGCTGTTTCTTTAGGCTAATAAAGCGACTGAGTGGTATAGCCCTATCCCGAAACACTAAGAAGATTCTATATAAAACCTTGATCATCACAGTCTTACTTTATGGCGCTTAAGCATCGACTTTTTCGAAATCGGATTAAGATATTCAAAGGAGGGCTTTGGAGGAGAAGATTTAACAAACTATACGAGCTGTACAGCGACATTGTCCTAATCAGAAAACTGCGCGTTAGTCGCCCAAGATTGGTTGGATACGTAGAGCGTCTAATGGACAACAATGCTTCCGCAGGCATGGTCTTTGAATCTAACCCGGAGGGCTAACGCAGTTTAGGGCTGCCTTAATTTTTGGAGCGCACAACTAGAGACAGTTAGCTAAAGAGCGGACTTAGCGGTTTCTAATAAAATCATACCTTGATTTAATTTTTCAATTATTTATTATTTATTTATTATTTTGCAGTGGCTTCGTCGGAACCTTTAAATGTTTATCACTCGAAAACTTAAAAGATGGCTTTGCAAACAACCTTAGGAATTATGTACGAGTATATCGGCCAGAATAATATCTTTCCTGACATCGATTGGTACAAAGCTTCGTAGAATTATGTTGATGGTGTTCTTCCCAATGGTGATTCTTTTGTTTTGTGATGCCAAAAAGTTATATTCTTCGTATAACAAAATTATAATCAGACTCTTAGTCTTGCTTAAAGAATCTCCATTTCGACGGATTGCTACCTAGAGTTGCAAACTATAGGACGGATAAGATCCGGTTCAACAAATGCAAAGTCTTCCTAAACTACTTTGTTCCTTTGGCAAAGAATCAAAAACACTTCAGGCTTGAGCTTTCATATCTATTCACTCTACATATCTTAATCATATTAAGCCACTGACGCGCGCGTTTTTAGGCAGATCGATGTCGCTATATAGCTCTCAATGTTATCTGGTACAAGCCCGTTGACGCGATTGAGACCAAGAATAGCTCAAAAAATCTTGCGGTAAAAGAGACTTACAAAATACTCATTCGCCTATAGAAACAACTGGGTAATTATTTATTTTTAATACTTAATTCCTTCTAGAGCCATAGAAACAGTGATTTACAAGCGAAATGCTTCATTTAATTATCGATGAGGTGTGGCTATCAGATCTGTCCCGACGTTCCTTACTATTCCTTACTACCTGGAAGTTATACCAATTTATTGTGACACCCTATCCGATTCATCAATGTTGTGCGTTCCTTTCTATGAACAGTATATACTCGTACTTGATCTTTCCCTCATTATTTTTGCCACTTTGGACTGATTGCAGATTTTATCAATGTCATCAGCTGCGAGGTCTCGGTGAGATTAAATCCATAGAAACATAAAAACAACCGAAATTTAAGAAATATCTTGCTTCCTCCATCGGAATTTTGAACAATCTCTCAAGTTTAGCAGATATATCAAAACTAGACAATGAAGGGGATGGAAGAAGGACATAATTTACTCATCAGAAGTTACAATATTCAATGACTTAAACCATAGGACTAATGAGGCATTTGCGATGATCCGTGGTTTTTTTTCTAAAACTTTAAGTTTTTGTTTTTTTTTTTAAGTAATAACCTTTGACGCATTAATTCTAGGGCAAAATTTACTTTAAAACAATTAATGTACTCATAATTGTGAGCTCATTTATTACTACACACATAAATTTGAAAGATGTTATTTTCACTAGGAGTCAAAACAGGACCGTGAAAGGCTTCGGTTAAAACCTCTGTATTTCGGAAGAAATGCATTTCTGGCCAAACCGGTCTAATCCAGCCTGAAACCACAGTGAAAGAACCACAATTTTTTTCACTAAAGCGACGTTGTACAATATTAGTTTCACTGCAAGTAAAAAAGTGCAGTTCCAAGTTCTTTGGTGAAAATAGGATCAACTTTAAGGTTCTAGACTCCATAAAGCTTAAAAAACATAATTTTGTTCTTCCACGTAATTCATTTCGCAGTAGCCCCTAATTGCCACATAAAAATAAAAAACCTTCCATTCTACTATCAGACTGTTATATGTTCCTACCGACAGTAAACTTGGGATCCGTATCTCCTACTACTGCAGCCCCACCTAGTTCTCATTGACTCATTCCAATGACCACTCTATTTACCTCGGTTCGCTTTGACTTTGTGTCAACGTGCAACTGTGAGACAAAATACCTCTTGATTTGGTAACCCAAAACCAATCACTGACACGTTAGCAAACAGAACCTAATTTTGTCCTCTTAACCATCCTCAAAATTTCTTCATGAAAAAAGAAAAAAAAAAGAAAAAAAAAACAATAAAATAAAAATCAGGGTGTGTACCTTGCTCTATTGTATCATATAATTTACTGCCTTTCCTTTACAACTTTTTCATTGGCATACCCCCAAGGCTGGTAAGGCATTGACTTAGTTTTGCTCCAAAAACTCATTGTCAACAAAATTTAGTAAAATTATTCACTCAATGTGTCTTTCACGAATCAGCTCCTGGGACATTGCCCGAAGATATACCTTTTATTTTTGTCCTGATAATCATTCAAGATTGTCAATTCTACCCCAATTATCTTTTAAAGGGAATGATGATGATATATATAAAAAAAAAGAAACCGTTAAACGATGAAATGGGAAAAATCTGAACAGAGCATAGCAAAATGAAATGGTTGTTGTGAACAACAAAATTCAATATCCTTTTGTGTACCTTAATAGGGAATTCTAAATTAATTTCCACAAAAGTCTGGGGAATAGAACAGAAGTCTAATGCACGAGCGTTTCAGGTGTACAAATAGCACGTTTTTATACGTGCTACCATGCAACCAGGTTTTCTTTCTCCTGAAAATAAACCATACACAGAGTGGCAGCGATGCCATTTTCATTACAATTATTATTATCTTGGTATTGTCGGGTACTTTTAACTGACAGGCAAAAACCATGAAAAAGAAACTCTATAACACAACCGTTAATGAAAAATTCCTCGACTACACAGACCAGTGAAACATTAAAAAGAGTGAAGTGAAAAAGTGGCATAACTGGGTCGCACGTACATGCGAACTTCTATTGCTTCACAAATATTTTCGAGAAAAGTCGACTTTATTACAAGAAATATTGCTAGTTTTGGTGATCAAAACTTTAAGCGAACAGGAAAAGGACATTATATTGGGTCATATAAAAAGTCTTCGCGGTTTTTTGTCACTAGGTTGGGTTGGTGTCCATTTATCTGGAAACACTGATCCGATTGAAAGATGACATGTCAGGCTACATTTTTTGTGAAGACAGCTGTGTTAAAAGTGATGCTTTTTTACTATAAAAAAGTGAAAAATTCTGCAAAAACATGCCTGTCACATAAAAAGTCGATGAAATTCTGCAATTGATGGAGTAAAACCGGCTCGGAAACTGTCCGGAGATAGCAAAGGGACTAAACATCAACCGTGTGATAGTTTGAAATCATCTAAAACTCGGAGGCTAATCAAAGAAGCTCGATGTTTGTTAGCCACGTGCATAAACGCAAAGAAATTTAATTGACCGAATAACCATCAGTGAAAAGCTGCTGAAACGTAACGAAATGGAACCATTTTTAAAGCTATTCATTACGGGCGCAAGCGATCATGGTCAAAGGCCGGTGACCGACCACAAGCAACATCAAAGTCTGGGTTGACGGCAATCAAGGTTATGTTGAGTGTTTGGTGGGATTGGAAGGGAATTGTCTATTATGATCAGCTAGAAGGTGACGAAACGGTCAATTCGATCTACTATGCACAATTTGACCGTTTGAATGAAGCTTTCAAGAAAGAACGACCAGAATTGGCCTACAGATTGTGAGTTTTCTTCCTTCCCGGAACAAATTGACGGCCAATATGTACTTCATTGAAACTGATTTTGATTAAAGATCTTTATTAAAGACTTTTTATATTACCCACACTAAAACCGAGAGAAAAAGAGTGGCACAAGAAAAAACTAATATGTGATTCCTCTTAAGGTTTGACTTATAATGTAAAATAAAACACATAAATTTGAAAGTGAAATTTTTATTACTGGTTAAAAAACAATCCATGGCATTTACTTTTTGAAAATGATATCATGAAAATGTTGGCTTTGCCTACATCTGAGATGGTTCATTAGGAAGGTCCAATTTTGGGCGAATCGTCCAATTTGCTGTAGCAAAACGTGAAATTAAATGCTCACCAAAATGTATAGCTCGTAGCGCCATCTTGTTGAAACCAGAGCTCACCGAGACCATGTGCTTGAATTTCAGGAAGCACATAGTCCGTTAACATGGCGCGATAACGGTTACAGTTGACAGTAACATCCTGATTTATCTCATTTTTGAAGAAATATGGACCAATGATTCCACCAGCCCATAAACCAATCCATACCGTTGTTTTTAATGGATATAATGGTAACTTATGGTACTCTTCGGGTTGATCATCAGCCCAAACTTTAACTTATCCATTGAGGCAGAAATGGGTTTTATCACTGAACAAAATTTCACGATAAAACACTAGATTTTCATTAAGTTTTACCAAAGCCCACTCACTGAAAATATGACGCAAATTCAAGTCGCCTGGCTTCAATTCTTGCACAAGTTGAATTTTGTACGCTTTTAGGTCGAGATACTCACGTAAAATACGCCAAACCAAGCAGCTGAGAACGACGACGAATCGATTCGTCACGGTCTTCGCGTACATTCTCAGCTACAGCAGCTATGATCTCCACTAACGTAAAATGGGACTCAAATTCGAATGGAATTGGCAATAGTGGTTTCAGTAGGTCGATTATGCGCACCTTAAGTTCCTCGAATGGCACGAAAAACATTTTTCACGGAACGCTGATTTTCGTTATACAGCTGAACAATTTGGATACGATGCTGTGGTATGAGTCTTTTCGTTATGACTTGCCAAACGACACTGAGCAAAAACGATACAGTAGTTTGATAGGAGTCGCGCGTGGTCTGTAAAAAAGGCTATTTAAAATCAAACGTCACGATGAATCACCCCTTAAAAGAATTGAGTAACTGTTAATCAGGCTTTAGTTTTAAAAAAATTATCCTTACATCCAACAGTGAATCTACTTTTAGGTATTCTTCTCTTTCTTAGATGATAACCTGGCATGCTTTATATGCTTGCTGATATACATATTGTATTTTCCATCTTTTTTTTTATTGTTTTTTTGTTTTTTGAGTCCTTTTTCTGAGGCTTATTATCTATTCGTATAGCTTGGGAGATGGAAATGGATATATGGAGACAACGTATAGAAACTCGAAACTTCTAAACAAGTCACTTGAGACGAATTTTGAGGGAGCTAAGAATCTTTACGGATTGAATCAAGTCATTGTGACGTCGATTTTGCTCTTTATTAAACCTAGGAACAGTATCTGGGGACCCATTTCTCAGCGAATATAATCCATTTCCTCTAAAGTAAATATTACTACTTCTAACAAAAAATAGTTTGAGTGCTATGTAAATAAAAAGGTTACGATGTGGTAGTATTTTCACTGATTGGAATATGGGAAGTGAGGTTTCAAATCTGTTTTGCATAGCAATAACCGAATAATTTTTTTCTATGCTTGATGATAGGATTTAGGTTACTTATATAGGCACAATCCCAACATGCAAGACCATACTCGAGCCGTGATTAAACTAATGCGTAGTAGATAACTGAAAGCAATCTCGATGGCACAAGTTTCCGCAGTGAAGATATATTGTATAAAGTAATTTTTTTAAGGACATTTTAGTATGTCTCACTTTCAGTCTAATTTGTTTTCTATTATGATCCCAAGATACTCAAAATCCTTCACGAATTCAAGGTGCAATTCAGCTTGTCGCAACTAACATCATAAGATGTTATGCCTTCAAGTACTAAATTTGGGTTGGATAAGAAAAAAACACATCGCCTTAGATTTAGTGAATAGTATCAGTTGATGGTATTTGAGCCATATACTAAGCAAATGTAAGTCAGAGCGCATTTAGTCTCGAATTGTAATTGAAGAATTGTCTACGTATGAAAGTGCAAGATCCTCTGCATAACCAATTATGTGTCCATTGATAGGTAAAAAAGATATGGAATTAACGTAGACAAAAAAAAGGATTGGTCCTAGAACCGACCCCTGTGGGACACCAGTATTTTGACAGTCTACTTCATTGCTTACAACCCCCATTATTCTAACGCACTGTTTTCGATTGAATAAGTATGACTTAAACCATTCAAATATATTGCCTTTAAAACTAGCGTTACTTAGTTTCTGGATTAATATTGTAGAACATGGTAAACAAAGTTAAAGGCTTTTGTCAAATCAAGAAAAAGTCCAGCTGTTTGTCCAACTGCACTTATCTTTCATAAGGCCAAATTGCAACTTATTAAAAAATCTGATCTTTTCAAGAAAGTTAAATATTTTGCTTACTATTACCTTTACAAAAATCTTTGAGAAAAGCGATAACAAGCATATTGGCCTATGTTTGTTGGGGCCATTTGAATCACCGTTTTTAAAAATTGGAATAATTAGCGAGGTTTTAAGGCAATCAGTAATTATTCCGCACTGAAAGCTTTGATTAATAATATACCAAAAGCGGTTTACTAATTGCCTTTCTTATCATCTTGATTATTACGTTACTAATACCGTCTATCCCATTTGAGTTTTTAGTTTTCAGTGTGTTAATGGAAATAGAAAGAGTGTGGGCTCTTTATCTTTCATTACTTTCATTTAATTGAATACAAAAACATTGGGTTTGCATTTTTCGTCAACATTTTTGAAAAAGGTGTTCATTACTGCTGTTTTTTATTGCCTGGCTTGAGAAACTTTAAATCTGGCTCTTTTTTGTCCTCTTTCGTCATAAAAAAAACCTCTTTTTTCCGTTTTTGCAGATGCGTATAACTCCTTAATGCGAAATCTATTTAAATAGCTGGTATTTATACAAATATATGTACATATGTACGAGTATATACCTTAGCTACCTTTCTCATCGATATGAATTGAGTTATATTATGGTCTGGCTGGTATCTTATCATCTAAGTGGGTATAAATTCATGGGTTGCTATTTCAATTCAGTTTTGAGTAACTTACCGTACCTCACACACCATAATCATCCTAATCCTATTGTGGTGAAGAACTTTGATAATAGTATCGAAGATAAGAGCCCTTTGATAATAGAAGCAGTTATCCCAGCTTCTTTTGTGACCCTTTACTTCACGTACAATTTTAAACTGTATTGCATCATTTGATATTTGATTTAGAAGTTTCATATCAAATCTTAGTTTCTGAGAATTTTTCCGAAGTTGAATGTTAATTTTACTGGATAACATGGAGACTGAGAATTTTAAAGTGAAACGTTGTGATAGTTTAAGACTACTAGATCAATATTTCCTCTCAGTATTATTGCACACGTTATAAATAATAAAGATTAAAATATCATAACTCCCACATCTTAACATCTGCCAAGTTCCGTCTTATATTCTGTAAATTGTTCGCCTTTTATAAATGTTCCATTTATTTTTTGCGGTAGCTATAATTGAAATGGATATTCAAACATGACAGGCATATGGTAGATAAAAAAAAAATAACGAAATCCACCTGTGGGTATACCAATTATAGCTGAGCAAACTTGTCAGCACGCTAATACATATGTATGCTACCCTTTTCTATATCCATATCGTTAGAACAAAGTTTGTCAATATTTGAAATACAAATTTTTCCAGAATTAGTAAGTACCAGTGGTATATTTCCTATTAATACTCATAACAGATCCTAACAATTACTGAAAGTTTATCCTTCAAAACTAATTGAAAGACAGACATACTGAGAGGGAGGGGGTCTTATTTAGAAACGCGTGACTTTGATATTTGACAATTGTCATTGCGACTACTTTTAAATTTCTCCCAATATTTGTTCAAAATATTTTGAATTTAAATTATCGCATTGAACTAGCTTAACTAGTGAACAAGTGCTTAACTAATGAATTTCTAAGGCTGACTCAATTGCTAGCTGACTGCTATTTATTGCGGTGGTGTCGACCTCTGCTGCGCCGTACTTTGGGTTGGTTTGAAAGAGATTTCGAGTATAAACCCTTGTTTTTCTCCATCAAGGCAAGGAGAAGTTGTCATCTGTTTTCTACTCGTATTATGTTTTGTTTCTATGCTGATGGCATGCGAACTTCTCACAAACTATTTGAAAATAAAGATACAAAAATATAACGGTTTTCCTCTGATGACGAGGTTTTCTTAGCAAGCCTAAGTCTGATTCTTTTCAGCTCGTTTTTAACACCTATAAGTATATAGATAGTAGTTATCCATTCTACTACATGATTTGGTTGACATTTCCGAATTGGGACCAGTATTGTTGTATTGTTGACAACACCTATTACTTCGAAAAGGGCCTTAGGTGTTTACATAGTTATAAACCAGATCCTATAGGCAAAGTTTGAGAGACTCATTTCCATATAGCAACTATAGTTTGTGGATCGGAAAAATAAAGGGTGATTCATTGTATTGTTTGATTTATATTGTAAAATAAAACACATAAATTTGAAATTTAACTTAAAACTTTTATTTTCAGTTAAAAAAGCAATTCATGGCATTTGCTTTTTAAACATGATATCACGTAAATGTTAACCACGACTACGTTTGAGATGGTCTATTCGGAACGACTCTGGGCGACTCTCGCGGTATCTCGCGGATAACACGAGTAATATTGGCTTCCAAAGCGTCAATCGTAGCTGGCTTATTCCTGAAGAACTGAAACATTACACATCCCCAGAGAAAATAGTCCAAAGCTGCGACATAGCACGATCTAGTAGGCCAATTTACCGTAGCAAAACGTGAAATGGTTCGTAGCGCCATCTTGTTGAAACCAGAGCTCACTAAGACCATATACTTGAATTTCAGGAAGCACATAGTCCGTTAACATGGGACGATAACGGTTATCAATGACGGTATCATTCTGATTTGCCTCATTTTTGAAGAAATATTGACCAATGATTCCACCAGCCCATAAACCACACCATACCGTTGTTTTTAATGGATGTAATGGTAGCTGTTGATACTTTTCGAGTTGCTCATCAGCTCAAATACGGCAATTTTGTTTATTAACGTATCCAATGAATCCGAAATGGGCTTCATCACTGAACAAAATTTCACGAAAAAACATTGGGTTTTCATTGAATTTTTTGCGGAGCCCATTAACTGAAAATATGACGCAAATTCAAGTTGCCTGGCTTCTTGAACAAGTTGAATTTTGTACGCCTTTAGGCTGAGATCTTCACGTAAAATACGCCAAGTTGTCAAATATGCCAAGCCAAGCTGCTGAGAACGACCACGAATCGATTCGTCACGGTCTTCGCGTACACTTTCAGCTACAGCTGCTATAGTCTCTTCACTACGTACTGGATGTGGTACCGGTCGAGTATTATCCACTAATGTAAACTGGGGCTCAAATTTGCTATGTGTATTGGCAAAAGTAGTTTCAGTAGGTCGATTATGCGCACCGTAAGTTCCTCGAATCGCACGCAAAACATTTCTCACAGAATGCTGATTTTCGTAATACAGCTGAACAATTTAGAGACGCTGTTGTGATGTGAATGATGAATTGCCAAACGATACTGAACAAAAGTGACAAAGCAGTTTGATAGCAGTTATGCGTAATCTGTCAAAAAAAGCCTATTGAAAATCAAACCTCACGATGAATCACCTCTTATAAGATTTCAACTTTTAGTCTCTCGCGCATCGCTGTTGTATAGTCCAAATGAATCGATTCTCCACTGCTCTGTGCTTTGATCTGGCCTTCAATGTCTGATAAACATCAAGAGGCAAGTCTTCAACATACGACGGTGTCTGTTGAAAACCCGGATTAGAAATAACCATGCAACTTTTTTAGGTTTTGCCAATTTATTTTTCAATATAATCGCCTTTCAACTCGATACACTTTTCCCATTGGTGCTGCAACTTTTTTAACTCCTCCGTAAAGTACGACTTTTGTTGAACTGCAAAATACTCAATTACGGCTGCGATGGGGAACGATCTTTTATGGTTTGGGAACAAAAAGAATTCGCAGGGATCAATATTGAGAGAATACTGTGAATGGGGGAGCAATTCGTAGTGCTATTCAACCAGTTTGGTAGTGGCGACTGTGGAGGTATGGGCTGGTGCGTTATCCTGGTGGAAGAGCACTTTTTTCTTTAACACGCACTTGTCGCAAGAAGTTTAAACCAATTACTCAACAAGGACTTTCCAAATGGGAGTCTCCGACGTAAGAAAAATTGTAAATGATGTGTGTGAAGTCCACTGTCTAAGTCCTAACGATTGGAAAAACGTGACGCCGGATTTTGGAAATTTGTAACAAGTGCCCAACTGCGTGGGAGTTATTGACGAGAAACACGTCCAAGTGAGTGATTCCAATTACGTACACATTTCGATGTTGGGGCATATGAAAATCAAAGTGATGGTGGTGTGCTAAAAAGTTCAACATTTGGTTCTTTGTTTTCCGCCAGAACAAAGACTCCCAAATTTGGAAAAAGTTGTGCCTTACTACAAGGAAGAGCAAAATTAATTTTATAAAGTGAATGTGCCATAATTTTTGCAAATTTCGTCAAGTGTCGTTTTGACATTTATATTGTAGACAGACAGAGAATAAGCTGACTGTAAGCAATAGGATAAGCGGTTATGGGATAATAATCAATAGACAACTGAAGAAGGGAAAAATTGTTACTGCTTATTTGTTCAATTTCTGTTGAAATGAAGTTCGTTGAAGTGAATTTCGTCATAAGTTTGTTTTTCGTCCAACATCATGCGCGCGAACATTTAGGGGTTTAGCTGAGTATCTCGTGCAAACGGATCCGTATTGCTTATTTGACCGAGAATATCATTGTTGTTGCCGACGACGTCCGAAGTATTTCAAAAACGGCGATGATACAACGACAAATTTTTCTTTGAATTTTGTTGAACGAACTGAAGATATTCACTTATAAAGTGCAAACTGTTCACCAATTGCTGCCTACTGATCGGCAAGTGAGGTTAACTTACTCACATGCTCTGTTGTACATTATGGTAGAAGGGGATGATTTCGTATCCAAAATGAGCGACGAGTGGTGCCGCATTTGCAGTGAAAGAGTGATAGGCCCTTATTTTTGTTGGAGAACACCAACGGCATCACCGTTACCTTAACTGGTGAGCGCTACAGACAGATGTTAATCGAGTTTTTCTTTGCGGCAAGTTGCTGAATTGGGTATCTAGCATTGTTGTTTAGCAATTTGAACTGACCGGCCAGATCGCCAAATTTGATGTTGTCAGACTTCTTCTTTTGGGGCTTTTGGAAATCTCGTGTTTACCACAACAGACCACAGACCTTGCAATTTCTGAAAGCTAACATTGAAAAAGAAATCAGAAATGAGGATTCAAAATGCGACAAAAGGAGCACAATAGTGCATCAACTCAGGAGGTTATCATTTGGTCGATATCCGTTTTTCAACTAAATGTCATCAATTTTACATCTTGAAAATAGACCCAAATTTTTTTATTTCAAAAAAGTGGCAACTAATTCATGTTATGACGTTACTTTTGCCCCACCTTGTACTTTGTTCCTGATAGTGCCTTTTCTCTACGCAAAACAGGATCCCAATTTTCTGCTTGATGGGTTTGAAAACAATCTCACTGTGGGATTTCCAAAAGCTCGACGAATTATTGAAAATTTGTGATTTTGTGATTCAAATGACAATGGCGAAGAAGTTCGAAGCATGGAAGTCAAGAAACAGAAAATCTATCATTTGTGCGCAGCAATAATAGATCACATTCATAGATCATTCTTCTGAAGTCCGTAAATTGCTTACCTAATATTTCATAAACGAAGTCAGAATATTATTAAGGAAATAGTTTACAAAATAAGATAAGATAGAATAAAATAAAAATGTTGAAGTTAGTTTTAAGTAAGCAATAATTAAATAGTTTATAATTTTTTAACAGAATTTTATTTTTTGACTAATTCAGACTCAATTCCATTGAGATGGAGAAAAAATGCGAGTAGAGCTTCTTCTTTTTTTTTTGTAGTTGGTAATTTTTTTTAAGCGTGCCAACAAGGCTCTCGTAACAAGCTCGTCCTCGTCAACGAGCTGTGGTCCTTCAGGTACTCCTGTAGATTTTTCTTTAATCCCAGCACCTCATTACGCAGAGAACTCATTTATTTCTTTGGAGTCCTCTGATAAGGAGAGCTCGAGATTAACGAGGAGGCATGGACAAAAATGGAGGTGGATAGCCAGCGGCAGAACTTGACTTAAGACTTGAATATGTCAGGATTGATTCGAAAATTGATAAAATGCATTAAGCAAACACCAAACAATATAGGAATATAAATGTACTCAGGCTTAACTGACAAATTCCTCTTAAGAAGTCCATCTGAATCGGATACTTCTACAAGACATCCGCCTCCAACGCTGCTTGACCCGATAAATACCTCTTTGATACAGTTGTATTAAAACCGTCTCGAAGAGTTTTCCTCTCCTTTCCTTTTACAAATTTCAACTAAAAGTATTTATTTTCGGAGAAGAGAAAATTTAGTTTTAATCAATATTTAATAGGAGCACCAAAACTTTGGGCACTCTCTCTAACTCCAGCATCTTCTTCACTGTTTCAATTAATTGTTCCGTATTCATTTCCATTACTTGCTACGGCCTCTACTAGACAAATGTGAAATGAAATTTCAAATGGCTTTGCAAATATGTATGTTTACTTTCTAACCATACAAATGTTTGTAAATGCATTTTTTTTCCAATTTTCATAGCTTACAAATCAAAATAGTTAACATAGATACTTCTATGCAAACAACCATGATATTGATTATCCCTTTAAAAGAACAATTGAACAAATCAGAAAATGATAAATTTTCAGCTGTATTCATTGTTTACTTTGGCTGTGGCATGAAATGGATCAAAGAATCTGTATCAAATTTTGTGTAGAAAATGAAATCAAGTACTCTAAAACATATAAAATGTAGACAGCGGTATATGGTGAGTCTGCTCTAAGTGACCATCTTCATCTTATGATGAACCCCGCTCTGGATGCCCCATGTCATCAACAAAAGATAATAACATCTAAGCTGTGAAGAAAATTGTCTAGGAAAATCGCCGAATTATCATAAGAGAAGTTACTGACGATATTGACGGATCGATCGGCTCGTGTCATGCAATTTTTTTCGGCTGTATAAAGCATGAGATGTGTGTCAGTGAAGTTTGTCCCGAATCGTCTTCATTTTGATCAGAAGAACCGTCACAGGAGCATTCCTCAGAAGCTTTTGTTATATTGTAAAGTTCCACTAGCGCGTAAAAAATCAGTTAACGTCAAATTTGTATCGCTTCAAAAAGTTCTACAATGAACATTGTGCGCGTTCTTATGGGTTGACATATAAGTAAACAGTTTGACGGCAGCCGTAGACGCACGTTGTGTTCCTGGCTTTATAAAGGGTGATTCATCGTGAGCTTTGATTTATAATGTAAAATAAGCACATAAATTTGATATTGAACTCAAAATTTTTATTATTTATTAAAAGAACAATTTATGGCATTTACTTTTTAAAAATGATATCATGTAAATATTGGCCAGGACTACGTCTGAATTGGTCCATACGGAAGGTCCAATTTTGGTCGACTAGTTCGAGCATAGCGACTGGTATCCCGTACAACGGTGTGATATCGCATGATCGTAGCAAAACGTGAAATTAAGTGCTCACCGAAACCATGTGCTTGAATTTCAAGGATAACGGTAACCATTGACGGTAACATTCTGATTTGCCTCATTTTGGAGAAATATGGACCAATGATTCCACCAGCCCATAAACCACATCATACCGTTGATTTTAATGGATTTAATGGTAGCTCTTGGTACTCTTCGGGTTGCTCATCATCTCAAACATGGCAATTTTGTTTATTAACGTATTCAATGAGTCAGAAATGGGTTTCATTATTGAACAATATTTCACGATAAAACACCAGATTTTCGATGAGTTTTTCCAATACCCATTCACTGAAAATATGACGCAAATTCAAGTCGCATGGTTTCAATTCTTGCACGAGATGAATTTCGTATGGTTTTAGGCCGAGATCCTCATGTAAAATACGCCAAGTTGTCGAATACGCCAAGCCAAGCTGCTGAGAACGACGACAAATATATTCGTCACGATCTTCGCGTACACTTTTAGCTACAGCTGTTATAGTCCCTTCACTACGAGCTGGATGTGGTCTAACCGGTCGAGTGTTTTCCACTTATGTAAACTGGGACTCAAATTTGTGAATATTATTGGCAATAGTGGTTTTAGTAGGCCGATTATGCGCACTGTAAGTTCCTCGAATTGCACGAAAAGCATTTCTCACAGAACGCTGATTTTCGTAGTACAGCTGAACAATTTGGAGACGCTGTTGTGATGTAAGTCTTTTCGTGATGAATAGCCAAACGATACTAAACAAAAGTGACAAAGCAGTTTGATAGGAGTCACGGTGATTTGTCAAAGGAAGCTTATTGAAAATTAAACCTCACGATGAACCACCCTTTACAACAGATGATAAATACCTAAACAGTTGCATCTACACTATTATCGGTTGGCAGGTGGACTATGACATCTCTTTCGTTTTCTCCTGTTCTTCACTTGCGACTCTATATTTAGTAGTTGTGACTCCAAGTCTATGCAGTGTTTGAATTTGCTGGTTTGTGCACTTCATGTCATCATTTATTGACAAATTTTGTAATTTAGCATCAAACGGAATGCCAGGAAACGAGGATTAGAGGCAACTCGAATTAACTAGGCCAATGTAACTCTATGGTTGGAAATAGTCCAGAGGCTAAAGATACATACAACTTGACCAGTTCGCTATGTATTGCAAGCAATGGTAAGTCTTATAGTGAACTAATAATGAAAACATATAAATCCCTAAATAATACAAAGACTGGCAGTACAAATTAAACTACTGAAATCGAAAATCTTCACCAAAACAACACAGACCCTATTGATGTGTTCAATAAAAAAGGGTAAATGACGTCGTGCTTCATTGTTTGATTTAATATTGAATAAAACGCTCAATTTGACACGATCCTTTTACGAAATTATCTTCATGATAAAAAAAAAAAAAAAATGCTATCACTATTGCAAGCATGTATGTAGATATAGATATAGATATACTCGTAGTTGAGCAAAGTTCTTGTCCTTTTTTCCAAGCCATACTTGTCTGAGTGTTTGAAAGATAAATCCGTTGGAGATGTAAAATGTTATTGAATTTAAAATAATTTCCTAAACGGACTAAGTCTGACAGCTCTATCGGAGCTGAAGAAATGTTTTTTTCTTTTTATATGCTTAAGGATATATTGCTCACCCAAGGGAAACAAAAGGCAACCGAAAGGAACAAAAAGAGCACTGAGAACAATGATGGTTGACTACAAAGTTATGTTGAAGACTTTGAAATAGACTACGTAAATGCACTGATGGGTTCGTTGGTTTGGTTTACATGACATCAACCGAAAAGAACGAGGAGTATTAGAATATGTACACAGATACATACAGATTTACCGCAATCAAGCGAGAAATGTGTTCAATAGAAACAGGATCTATGCAGGCTGCAAGAAAAATCTCAAGAATTAGGTCGGATTACTTGATGATGATGATGTTATACGTACGAAGCATATTTGACTTGACATGCATGCAAAAATATCATATTTAAGCGCTGAAGACAGGCTGTGGAATATTTTTATGGCGATGTAGAGAAAGCTCTATTGTTGAGATCGTAGAATGGAATCCTTTTCAGTAAGGTTTCTCATTTCGAAGGGAAAAAATTTGCTACAACGATGAGTTTCTATTTAAAAAAAAAAAAAACATTCGCATAAATAAGGTATGTTGAGTGGGATACAAAGGTTTGTAAAGAGCTGTCATTTACAATTATGATTACAAAAATTATCCTTTTTTTTTTATTCCGGATGAGCTGGTTTGTATGGTATTGTATTTTGATTGTATCTTAATAAATGTATTGCTTGCATTAATACATTGCGCAATTTATGGATACATATATGGTATTTTCTACTTTGCTACTGAAAACTTAATTACAATGCATTAGAAATATTTTTTTTAATTGATCCTGAATAAATGATTTTCAAAAAGCTACTAGAAAAACTTGAGGTCAATAACAATTTTTCAGTAAGAATAAAAAATATATATGGTGGTATATGAACCACCTAGTTATAGCCCCGAAACGGGTAACTGGCTCTAGATTATGCGGCGATTTTGTCCAAAGGGTCATAGATATGGCAAAGCCGTCCATGTTAACTATCCAGACATCTGAAACCTCTATTATTGCGAAGCAACCAATAACCTCGGATAAGGACTGAATCAATGTTGTCAACACTCTTGGATTTACACATCATACAAAACAATTAGTTGAGGTTCTAAATTGCTATAAGTCAGATATCAAGAAGGTGCGATGGAATGGGGTGGAAAACGGACGATGTTATTCATATACGCTGATTGCTATAGAGAACAGAGACAGCGATTATTTGTTTAGTCTTGAGCTTGTGCCTGCAACACGTTAGTGGACATCAGAGCTAATATAAGAACTCCTCAAAAAAAATTTACGAGTAATTCCATAAGTATCAAATTATAGGTAGAAAAAAACTACATCTTTGGTAGCATAACCAGAAAGCGAAACCTACACGAAGCAACATCTGTAAATGAACTTGGAAAAATTGATTGGTCTCTATTTATGGGGTTTTAGGCCTGTCACCTATGTTTCCAAGTCTTCAAGTATTCATAAAACAATAGATCTAGGAGAAAACCAAAAAAGTTCAGATTGTTTCGCATCACCTAGTTATCGATTTTAATACTGCATATAAAAGCGTCTTTTGAGTCTAACTATTCATATAGATGGGGCACTTTGCAAGTTTATGTACATATACATACGAAATTATTATAGAGGACTCTAATTTTTCTAAAGTTCGGAAAAAATCTGACTGAGGCTTTCGATGCCAAAAGCAAATAATCGATAGCATATCATAAATAAATTGAAAATGGCTGCAGTTCGGAGTGGACAAGTCATAATCTCAGAAAAGTGAGAGACTTTTCGGGCCCTTTAATTTTTTGAAAATCATTGGAAACTCTGTGAATTTGTTGCAGAACGAAACTAATTTTTTTTTTTTTTTTTTTGTTGCGTCCTAGGATGTGATAATCTTCGAAAGATACTAATAGCCCGGGCTATCAGCATACACGATTCGCAAACCCGAAGTACTCAATTTCGGGGATGCGCCTACGTACTAACCCACACCGTGTACACTTCTACCACTTTCCCCGCGGAACTGCCGTTAAGTACTACTTCCCGGGGCTGGTAAGCACTCTATGCTTATGGTTTACGATGTTTTCAGGAGTTGGTATCTCTCCAATTTTCTCCTCTAGTTCTCTGCGCTTTGTTCTGAAGTATGGGCACTGGAAAAGTACATGCTGTGCACCTTATCTAGGCGCTCCGCAGTTTAAGCAGGTGGGAGATTCCTTCAGACAAAGCCTGTATAGATATGATTGAAAGCAGCCATGTCCAGTTAGAAGCTGACTTAAGTAAAAATCTACTTCTCCGTAGTTACGTTCTACCCATTTACGAATATCGGATATATCTCGGTAGGTCCATCTCTCCTTTATAGACTGGTTCCATCTCTCTTGCCACGCACTTTTGCTGCGCTTCTTTTCTTCCAGCTTGATATCTTTCACTGAAACTCCGCGTTCCCGAATTTTGGTATCGTAGGTCCTTTGTAGCTCAGTAGCCAATATATTTGCTGGTAGCATTCCCGCAATGACATATACATAACATATAGCATCATCTGACACTGTGCGATATGCACAGCAAACTCTCAAATCACATAGACTGTTGACAATTAATTTTCAATGCTTTCGCCCATATTGGTGCCGCATACATTGTGATTGACTGCACCACCCTTGACAGAACTAGTCTCATTTGTTGTCTGGGTCCTCCAGTGGTTGTTTCTCTTTCCTTGAGACTGGTTACCAGAATTGCTTCCGTTTTATATTTTGCCAGCTCTAACCCAACTGTTGCCATCCACCGTCTTACTTTTCGAATACATTCATTGACAATGTGTTCTATCTCCTCCAGGTGTTTCGCCGCCACATCGATTGCAATATCATCTGCAAAGCCTATAATTTTAGCCTCAATCGGGGTTCCAAGTCTTAGAACCCTGTCGTACGTAATGTTTCATAAGAGAGGTCCTAGTACCGATCCTTGTGGAACTCCGCCTGTTATGTGGTACTGCGTTACTTCATTATCGGTATCGTAGAGTAGGAATCGAAAATTGTCGAAGTAACTTAGCACAATTTTTATTAAAAACCATAGCACCATCATTGACCTCAGAGAATGTACTATAAGTCCCCAGTTTGTAAATTTTAACGCATTTTTGACGTCCAACGTTAATACGGCGCCGTATTTTTTGGTACCTCCTCTCCATCTTCTGCCCTGAACGGCTTCTTCTAGGGTCGTAGTTGTAGAGTGAACCTTTCTAAATCCATACTGCTGGTTTGAGAGTCCTCAGGCTTCATCAATTGACACCTCCAATCGGTTGCATATAATTCGCTTTAGTATTATACCCATCGTGTCTAGTAAGCATATGGGACGGTATGACGAGGGCTCCCTCAAGATGTTCACAGGCGTAAGAATCAAGTTAAGCTAACCGAACTTTTAAAAATGTTCGAGGTATTATGAGACTAATTTCACGCTATTAACACTGTATACATACTGTATATATGCATACATACACTGCTCACACAGTGGATATAAAAAAAAATGTACTTTAATATAATTTATTTGGATTACAGACTCTTCTTTAGTTAGAGCATACACTCATTGAAAATGCGGTATTTTAAATTCGGAAAGAAATCTAAAAATGCAGAAAATCAGTTGTTTCCAGTACTGAAGTGGTCCTTAACCCTGGACGGTTATGCATATTAAACACACACTAAAGTAATGCTTCGTCAAATCGACAAAGTTCACATTTTGACTTACCTCACCCTTAAATTTCAGTAACATTGATCCTGAAAATTTTAAATGAAGCTCATTTCATTTCAGCTCATTTTGTTACATAAGCAGCCATTGGTTTAAAAAAAAAATATCACTTTTGGAAATAATTGCAAAAGCTTAAAGTATTAATTTATATTAATTGTAAAAACTAAAAAAAAATATTACATACAAGAGGCACATGCTTCAATTTTGTGTTCACCAAAGATGCATTTTTTGCACTTATAGCACGAAGATTTTGTCATTCGCCTTCTGGAATATGGGCAAAATCCATAAATTTTTCTTTTTTTTTCTGCGCACGTTTCTTGAATATTGCCTTGACGTTTTTCTTGAACCTCGGCCAAAACATTTTATATTGTCCTTCTTGTTGTAGCAATTAGAGAAGATGTCTCCAGTCTCAGTGACATATGCTTTTCAACTAGGTCACCATGTAATTTTTTTACAAATTATCGATGGCCTAATGGTTTCTGTTTGCTGTGTGTGTGAATTATATAGCTGTTGATTGATGTTTGACATTTGCGTCCGTATTTCTTTGGGTATTTTCCGTTTATTTGACGGTAAGGTTCCAACTATGGTCAACTTATATGGCTCCAACAATGTGGCTTTGCAAGGTTGACAGACGTAAACCAATTATCCATGGTTACATGGAACTCCTCTAAAGTTAGATGATTGATGTTCGAGACAGCTGTCAAGCACACAAAATACTAACTTAGACTCTTTTTTCTTTAGAATCGGTTTCTCGAGTTTGCGATATATTAGTTTCTGTAATTTAATCTTTTCGTCTAGAATTTATTTTGTCCATTGCACAACTTCACTTATAATATCGTCCGTTAGAAACAATTAATAACATTCAACTCAGAAATTGCCTCTGAAGATAAGACTTCGCTTTCAAGTTCATCGGCATCCTCCATAACAAAGCTGTTATCACTACTATTTCCGAAACCTCCTTGTTTGTCACCGTCTTCTGAAATAAAACTGTCGCTGTCACACATTCCAAGAAATGCTTCGATTTGATCATCAGCCCCGAAATAACAAAAAGTAATAAACGCATAAAAAAAAAATCACACAAAAGTTATCCTTCGTCGTTTCGAGGAACATACCTGTAAAAACGCGTATTTTCATTGATCGCAGGATACCATACACTTTTTGTACAAAGATTGAATTGGAAGGAGTGAATACTTAAAATGAAATTAGACAAAACGAAAGAGGTGTTCGCCGATTCGACAAAGGATAACCATCCAGGGTTAACATAACTATAAGGAATCTAATCGCACATTTAATTCAATTTTGATTTTATTTCTATTAAGGTGGCACTATTTTCTCTGTGTCCTAGCCCTTTAAGCTCAGAGCCCATATGAGATTGTTGTTGGATCTGTCAAACTACATAGTTACAAGTTTAATAAAGAGCTCCTTCAAAATGTCGTTAAAAATTTAGAAAAATGTGTACTAAAGTTATATATTGTAGGTTAAATTAATAAACTTCATAACTGACAATTACATCTTCACAATCAAACTACTTTAACCCAAAAGTTATCTTCAAGAAATAAATAAAAGAAATGTGCTGGAAACCTCGCCCGACTAAACTAGAGAGGAAAATCGCAGAACCTTTCTTTGTAACATCAACATATTTTTCACTATCAGAGTGAAAACTTACCATGGAATCACCCTCAACGTTAACTGTCGAAATTGTGAAAGAAATCCTGAATGATACCATGGATAAGCTCATCAAGGAACTTCCTTCAAAATCCGACTTCTAAGTATTACACTTCGCGCAGAACTTACCGCTTTAAAAATGAAGAACGACGAAATCTCTACCAAAGTTATTCAATTGAAGCGGCGAAAAAATGTATTGGAGAATCAAATAGATAAACTGTTGCAGAAAAGTTTGAGGACAAAATACATTTAACTGCAGATGACAACGCGGACATGAACGAAAAAGCAAAGTGTATTTGCGCTGGCCTGTTAGACACTGCTGATACATGCTCCGAAATATATCCCGAATATATATAGTGACTCATTGTGAGGTTTGATTTTCAATAGCCCTTTTTGACAGATCACGTGTGACTCCTATCAAACTACTGTATCGTTTTTGCTCAGTATCGTTTGGCAAGTCATCACGAAAAGATTCACATTACAACAGCGTCTCCAAATTGTTCAGCTGCATTACGAAAATCAGCGTTCTGTGAGAAATGCTTTTTGTGCAATTCGAGAAACTTACGGTGCTCATAATCGACCTAAATTTGAGTCCCAGTTTACATTAGTGGTTGATACTCGACCGTTTAGACCACATCCAGCACATAGTGAAGAGACTATAGCAGCTGTAGCTGAAAGTGTACGCGAAGACCGTGACGAATCGATTCGTGGTCGTTTGACAACTTGGCGTATTTTACATGAAGATCTCAGCCTAAAGGCGTACAAAATTCAACTTGTGCAAGAAGCCAGGCAACTTGAATTTGCGTCATATTTTCAGTTAATGGGCTCCGCAAAAAATTCAATGAAAACCCAATGCTTTTTCGTGAAATTTTGTTCAGTGATGAAGCCCATTTCGGATTCATTGGATACGTTAATAAAAAAAAATTGCTGTATTTGAGCTGATGAGCAACCCGAAGAGTATCAAGAGCTACCATTATATCCATTAAAAACAATGGTATGGTGTGGTTTATGGACTGGTGGAATCATTGGTTCATATTTCTTTAAAAATGAGGCAAATCAGAATGTTACCGTCAATGGTTACCATTATTGTGCCATGTTAACGGACTATGTGTTTCTTGAAATTCAAGCACATGGTCTCGGTAAGCTCTGGTTTCAACAAGACGGCTCTACGAGCTATACATTTTGGTGAGCACTTAATTTCACGTCTTGCTACGGTAAATTGGCCGTCTAGATCATGCGATATCACACCTTTGAACTATTTTCTCTGGGGATATGTAAAATCTCAGGTCTTCAGGAATAAGCCAGCTATGATTGACACTTTGGAAGCCATCACTACTCGTGTTATCCGCGAGATACCAGTCGCAATGCTCGAACGAGTCGCCCAAAATTGGACCATCCCAATGGACTACCTAAGACGTAATCGTGGCCAACATTTACATAATATTATTTCTTAAAAATAAATGCCATGAATTGTTCTCTTAACCGATAATAACAATTTTAAGTTCGCTTTCAAATTTATTTGTTTTATTTTACATTATATATCAAACCTTACGATGAATCACCCTATATATACTTATTTTGTTTTTGACGGATAGAGAGATAAAACGTATTTTGGTGTGATCGGTAATTTACAATTACTAAATTATAAAGAATGGAGCAAATTTTGTGTAAAGAATGGAATCAAGTGCTCTAAAACACTTGAAATATTGACAGTGGCCTTCGGTGAGTCTGCTCTAAGTAAAAATGTGTTTACAAGTACTACAAGCTCTTTCAAGATGGCCGGGAAGGTGACTATGACCAACCTCGCTTTGGACGTTCCAGCACATCGACAAAAGATAATAACGTCTAAGCTGTGAACAAAGTTGCTATGGAAAATTGTCGAATTACCATAAGAGAAGTTACTGGGAATTTTTCCATATATCGGTAGATATATACGAGTTAATATATATCATTTAGATCGGCTCATTGTAGAGCGATTTTTTCGGATGTTTTGGTCATGATAAATGTGTCAGTAAAGTTTGTTCCAAGACTTCTTAATTTTGATCAGAAGAATCGAGCATCGTTTAGAAGCTCTTGAATGACGTCAATGATGATCCTGACTTGCTCAAAAGGTTCATTGTTGGTGACAAATCATGGGTATTATGGTTATTCCGAAAAAGCACGTCAAGTTCGATCAAAAGTCAAAGTTTTGATATTTGATTTACGATTGCCGCGGTGTAGTACATCAGGAGTGTTTACCTTAAGTTCGTACGGTCAATAAGGAGTATTATCTTGAAGATATATGCCGTTTGGGATAAGCAATATGAAAAAAACGTCCAGAATTATGGAAAAACAATAATGCACCTGAACATTCATTGTAACTTGTGACAGATTTTTTGGCCAAAAACAACACCACAATCATGCCTCAGCTACCATATTCACTAGACTTCGTTCCATGCGACGATTTCCTGCTACCAAAACTGAAGAGACCTATGAAAGGACGGAGATTTGCAACGATTGAGGAAATAAAAACAGCATCATTGGAAGAGCTTAAGGCTATACTAAAAAGTGCTTCGAGGATTGGAGAAAGCTGAGCCACAAGTGTATTATATCTGACGGGGATTACTTTGAAGGGAACAACATTAATATTAATGAATAAATAAATAATTTTCATAAAATTATAGAGTCACTTTACTTTTTGAATACACCTCATACTATGAATGAAGTTCAACGAGCTAACAAAAACGTAAATAATATCAAACACAACGTTTGCAACGTTTCATCTCTTTAAATAGTCAGAACAGCTGCTGCGCAGAATGTAGTTAATTTGGGTCCACACACAAGTATGAGCTTAAGTTTGAATGATGGGATGAATTGAGTCGAACCCGTTAGGATATAACGTCACACGATCCAATAAAAAGTTTTTCAAAATGAAGGTTCTTAATTATGTAAAAAGTTTTTTTATGTACCTTTTGAAACTGATGTGTTAGAAGACGAGAGAGTGAAATTTAAAGGAATATTTAAGAACTATGAACTGAAATGGAATTCAGTTGTGAAAACAAATACATATTGGAAGAGTAAGTGAATTAATTACTGGGCTATCGAAAATTCCTTGAAGCAGTTGCTCCAAATCTTAAACGATCAGAAGAAATGAATGTCTTGGAAGTAAAAATCAAGGGTTTAGTCCTTTTTATCGTATCAATTTACCTGAACTACTGAATAGGGATTATGATCAACTTTGCGACACTGCAGGAGTTGTTGTCAATGGATTTGCTACTTACAGGCAATTTAAACGCAAATATTGGATTTTCGCAAAATAATTTTGTAAGTGGACTATTTCAACAATTATTAAATCAACCCGGAGATCAAAAGATGAAGTGTGTGATAGAAAAGTAGGGAAAAGATTGTCTTCAATCTATATACCAAAATAATTTAAATCAGGAACTTGCTAATCGAAGGTTAGTGAGTAATCCACTGCACATGGAGGATCTATATCATTGCTGTTCCAACAAACACTGCAGGAAGGCGTAAGAATACTCTTAAACACTTAAACAGATTTGGTTTGGTCCGATTGTCTTAAAGCCAGAAACAAATCCTTTCCGTTTATAAGAGTCTTAAGAAAATACAATTCACCTTTTTTCAAAAATATGTTTGCAGTAGCCAATAGGTACTTGAAACACCTCTGTTCTCTCAAAAAGAAATCAACTAGAGCCCGTATTATATTTGTCAAGATCCTCAGCGGAATTTTGTGTAGCCGCCAAAGCTAGTAAGAGGAAAACTAATCATCTGTACTTCGAGACTATTTTAAGAACCTACTTAGCGCCCCTCAATTGTTGCCTCTGCGGTACTAAGATACCATTCTTTACAGATGAGTTTCCATTTATAATTTTTGAAGTATAGAATGTAATCGAAAAATTTAAATCTAAAGCCCCAGGAGACTACCGAATAACAGCAGAATTCTATAAAAAATTTTCAACCTAATTTCTGTCCGCATTAGCCAATAAATACAATATAATCTTTGAGACAGCAAGTGTTCCAGAAAGCTTTAAAAAAGCAATGGGTCATAATTCGTGCGGTTTGCTAAGAGATGGAGTAACTTGTATTATTCCATTGTTATTATTCCATTGGAACATGCGTTGGAAAGCTACTGTCATAGTACGTCATTTCAGTATATGTCATTCATTTGAAGCGAAAAAAACAATAATTTTTTTTTTACTCAAATATGTCGAACTTTGTGCCTGAAAAAGTGTTTTTGCGGGGAGTTCTTCTTCATTACTTTAATACGAAGAAAACTGCTGCCGAAAGTCATCGTACTTTGGTGGAAGTTTATGGCGAAAATGCGCTAGCTGAGCGAACGTGCCAAAAGTGGTTTGCTCGATTTAAAAATGGTGATTTTGGCTTGGAAATAAACTGAAAGCATTACTCTATGAAGATTGTTGCCAAACACAAGAAGAGCTCGCAGAATCATTGGGTGTCACTTAAGCAGCCATTTGAAAACGTTTAAAAGCAGCTGGATATATTCAAAAGCAAGGAAATTGGGTTCCACATGAACTCAAGCCGAGAGACGTCGAAAGGCGGTTTTGCATGTCCGAAATGCTGCTGGAACGCTACAAAAGGAAGTCATTTTTGCATCAATGTTACTGGTGATGAAAAATGGATCCATTACGACAACCCCAAGCGCAAAAAATCATATGTGAAACCCGGCCAAGGTAAGGCGCTAAGGTAACGCTCTGTATTTGGTGGGATCAGATGGGTGTGCTGTATTATGAGGTGCTAAAACCGGGTGAAACCATCAATGGACAACGCTACGGAACACAATTAATCCGTTTGAAGAGAGCAGTAGCCGAAAAACGCACGAAATATGCGACCAGACACGAGGCAATAATTTTCCATCATGACAACGTTCGGCCCCACATTGCTATTCCGGTTAAGAACTCTTTTCAAAAGATGGGAAGTCTTACCCCACCTGGCTTATAGCCTAGACCTTGCCCCTTCTGACTACCATTTGTTCCGGTCGATGCAGAACGCCCTCACTGAAATTCGGTTCACATCAGAGCAGTATATCAAAAATTGGCTTGATTCATTCTTGGCTGCCAAGCCGGCGCAGTTCTTTTGGTATGGGATCCAAAAATTGCCAGAAAGATGGGAAAAAGTCATAGCTTCAGATGGGCAATACTTTGAATAATACTATTGTACATGTTTTTCTTAAATAAACTTTAAAATTTTGAAAAAAAAATCAGGAAAATATTTATATACGCCTATACACAAAAAGAGGCTATATGACAACTCTTAATATTTCGGTGAATCGAAAATAAGAAAATATTGAATGAATTTTAAGCTGCATTTAGTAGAAACTATTCAACCTTAGAAAAAATATTAACCCTAACGAACATTGTAAAGAGCTTGAAAAGAAGGAACAAGAAGTTATATGATTTCTTCGTCGATTTTCTATTGCACGAGAGAACTTTTTTATAAGCTATATACTCGTAAAATGAGAATCTCAAACAAATTGATGTTTTATTGAAATCGATGTACGAAAACAACGTCACGTGTGTAGAAGATGGTGACTTTGTCTTTACAAAAACACAAATAGGAATCGGGCAGGGATGCATCCTAAGTATGTTACTTTTTATTTTATTTCTAAATGATATCGTGGAGTCAATTGGAGGAGAAATTCAGTTTGGAAGTATGCAGATACGAGGCCTCGTTTTCGCCGATGATATGGTTTTCTATCTGAATCAGTTGAAGGAATGCAGCGAATGATGAACCGATTTGAGAGTTATTGTGAATTTTGGAATCTGCCAGTTAATTAAGAAAAATCTAAAATTATGGTATTCAGAGCTGGTGGCGGTAGTAATGGTCGTTATGAAAAATAGCCCTAAAAGGAAAAGATGTCTTAATAACTTGGGAGTATAAAAAGTATATAAATGCATGAGAAAGCATTTTCAACTCAAACTATTGTAGCTGAGGTGAAAAGAGCTATTCTTTCAGTATGAGGCCGATACATCAACAATAAATATATTGAGCATAAGTTAAGTTGTAGACACGCTTAAACTGCTCTTTGATTATGTCATAAAAATACTGGATACTGCAAAGGAACGGCTGCCCAAACTAGTGCTCAAGTTTTATCAAGTCTAATATCATCAAAAATTAGGAGGAGCTAAATGAGAGATTCGGTAAAAATGTGTATATTGCTGACTTAAGGAAGAATTTTACAAAACTATTATAGAGAGTAATCTACATTTCGTACTATCATTGTAAAACAGAAGTAGAAACCTTACAACATAGAATGTTTTACAGCCAACTGATTTATAATCTTCTAGAACACACGTATTTAGTTAATCGCTTTCCATTTAAGATGATTAATTTAACATTTTAAGTAAAAGGGGAATTAATTCGAATTACATCCCATATCGACCTAACCGTAACCGTAACCCACAATATAGGACAGATGTATACCATTTTATTGCCAGATATCCCATCTGAAATAAGTTCTGTATGAGAAACTTTGGTGTAACTACAATAGATATAAATGATGTCCTTAACATTTTGAAGCAGACATTTAAACAAACATATGTATGTATTAAAACCTAAATGTGAAATGGATTTTAGGAATTGTGAAATTAGTAGATGGCCTTGGGCCATTTTCCATTTAAATAAAGTTTTGATTACCAAAAAGTTTTCAATACTACTCATACCAATCATTATAGTGATAGGCATTTACTTATTATTCTATTGTACTCGTAGCTTATTAAGGGTTGAACATTCCTTGTGCATGGTCGATTGTCATTCGGCTTACGAGATAAACTCTAACACTTGCCATTAGTTTCGAATTAAATCAGGAAACGTTGTTATACCGAGTGTCACAACTATCCTTAGATATAGTAAATGTATGTTAGGTAATTTATATTTAACAAGATATTATCTCTAGAGTGAACCTACATTTAGTTGCAATTAAAAGAATTTTAGAGGATATATGAAGGCATGAGAGACTAGTCTATGCTTGCAATATTTTGACATTAAACACTCTCATCTATTCCATCCATTCATCAAAGTACGTGCCCAAAAAACCTTGAAACCGACCCTTCTACACAGGCTTTAATCTTTCTATTCCAGGTAGTCGCACCTTTCTATTGTCATCACTTCTCCAATATTTTTCACCTCATCGGATCTGTGTAACCAAATAGTTTCGAAAGGCTTCCTGTTTCCAAGAAGACCAAATTAGATATTCTTTCGTCACCGCAAATACCTCAATCACATGTCACAGCAGATTTGTCGCTGGAGAAGTAAAATCGAATAGATAGCTACAGATATGAAAAATATCTTTTCTACCAGATTTAGCACCACCAAGTGGACTGCTTTCAATTCAGAATTGGTTCGTCTTTTGCGTCTATTTCAAAATAATGGATAAAAATACCATTTCATGGAGTAAGCAATTCGCCTCTGCCTAACAACCCCTACATGGCATGCACCACAGTTCCAGGGGCTTTTAAAAGGCTCTTATACATAGGAGACACTTGTTTCGTGTGTGTTTCTATATATTTTCCTATACTTCGTTGCATAGGTGCATCCTTGAATGAACGTGATAATGGGTAGAAGTAATTTTATGCATCATCTACTGAATCACCATGATGTGGTCACCAGGGATAAGAACAATGAACAAGAATCTATCGGACGAACACATAATTTCCATTTAACTGAAGACAAAAGATCGATTAAATGCAGATTTTTAGCTCTTCTCCGGCAAAGGATGAGAATACGAGTATGCTGGTTCACGGACAATAATGCTTCTAGTAAGGATGTATCTTTTTTCGAAAACCCTCCTCTGTATGACCTACTCTTATGTGGTTTGTTTTGTTAGGACTAGTCAAACGAACTTAAATTGTAATTAATGGTCAATGTGGTGTGTCCTGTTTTTCCTGTGTGGGCTGGCTACATGTCTTTCCCTACATGTCAGTCTTCTGGCCAAGAAAAGGTGTTTCCAATAAAGATTATTTTTTATGATGTTGTTTTTCATAAGACAATGAGTTTGTTTTTTCTTCTTTGTTTCTGAAGAACCTGGAGGATTGGTAAATTACATCGAAAGAAACCTACCACAATAATGAGCAAAGTTCTGTTGCTTATGAGTGGGAGACTCTTTAATCGTAAATGACAGAACAGTTGTTGAGTTTGTCTGTGCATGATGGCACAAGCTTTGTGATGATTAAAGTGCAATATCATAAACAGCAACATAAATAAACGTATTACGAATGCTTTTCTAGGAACAATACAGACAATAACAATTTTTATAAGATTTTCTTGCGAATAACCTTGGCCCCTGGCTTTACATTCAGCTCTCATAAAATAGAAAATGTGCGACATCGTTACAAGTAAAATGTTGTGCAGCATGATTGTTTTTCTTTGGAAATTGCTGGTAGTGTGTTGGTGAGTTTTCTACAACAATAAAAGTTGAACAGTGTTTTCCTCAATACGTATTACGCAAGCTTTCACGAGGAATGCATATGAGATGAATTTCAGGCGACCTTGCTACGATTCGGATCTAAATAACCAAAACAAAAAGTCAGAAATGAAACCTTTCAAAAGCGCATCATTGCAGACCAGAGAATATACATTAGTATATTATGGTATTGGCTTTATTGAAAAGCTAATTTAAAGCGATTAGCCCTAAATGCGATTTCGGACCTATGTTTTCCGCAGTTAGTTCAAATGAAGCATAATTTGGAAGTTCAATTTTTGACCACATTTTCGATCAGCTAGAGCCGTATGTCGGCTAAAAATGTTAGGCTGCAAATAAGGCTGAAAATAATCTAAGGTATTTTGTCACATAGTCTTGGAGGCCAATTCACAGATCCATTACGTGGTTATGTGATATGATGCGTCCATATGATGAAACCTCAGCTTTTTGACATTGAATTAGAGAACAAAAAAATTAGTAGTCTTGGATTTATAACGTTTTCCGTTGTCATTCTTTCTAGCAGTAAGGAAGTTAGATTGATGTTGATTATTCTCACAAATTTGTTTTGAGTCGGTTTTGGCCTTTTTATTTAAGATACGAAAAAGAGCATGATACTAAGAGTCTTTCCTTTGGCACTTTGGCCAAATCCACATCTCTTGGTTTCTCTGTACTTTTACCATAGAAGAAATCAAAGAACCAGATACTGGCAAAACGAAGCACGAACAAATATATTAAATCTGCAACAAAATTTTACCATTCAAAAACTGAACGAAAAATGCAAATTTAAAAAATGACTCAATATTTCGGAGAAAAAAAAATTAATTTTCTTAAAAGGAAAAATCTTTTGGTTCGATTACGAGCACTTCAACAGACAAATGAGCATTATCCGAAGTATGTTGTCAAAATCGTATTAAGCGATTTTAACTCCAGGATACAAAATGGGAACATCTTTGGTAGGACAGTTGGTAAGCAAATTCTACACGTCACCACGTTTGGAATTGGACTAAGTCTTATTGACGAAAATATTTCCATTATCAAACGGTAAACCTCCAGTATTCTAGACGTCCAAAAATTTGGAGCGGACCACTTTAAGAGTAGTTCGAATTGCCATCTTGTTGCAGCCAACGTGCATATGTAGATTTCCTTAGCACCAGTGCAAAGAAGAACGACTGTTATAGACCGGAATTGGCATCTCCAGAAGAAGAAAAAGAAGCACAAAAAACGCGTAATTGAATATATTAAGAGATTGTACTCCAGCAATAACATACAAAGGTTTTACCACCAACGTGTCAAGTCAAGAAGACGTGTCAAGTCAAAAAGTCTGTAGAGATAAAGAAGGAAACGTTGTAGTGAAGTCACAGTTAATGGTGAAAATATGGAAGAGACTTTTCTGCATTCTGTATAACGGCGATGAAGGCCAATCATTCAATACCGTTCCAAATCATAATAATATCAAATGACATTCAAACGCTATAGATGAATAATTGCATTCTTAAAATTCAAAGCAAAAATCACCACGAATACCAGCCAATTAGTGATCCACATCTCTTGGTTTCTCTGTACTTTTACCATAGAAGAAATCAAAGAACCAGATACTGGCAAAACGACGCACGAACAAATATATTAAATCTGCAACAAAATTTTACCATTCAAAAACTGAACGAAAAATGCAAATTTAAAAAATGACTCAATATTTCGGAGAAAAAAAAATTAATTTTCTTAAAAGGAAAAACCTAAACCCAAATAATTCAATTCCATCTACTTCAGTAGTTTCCAATTCACCCGAAAACCTCTCTGATCTAAATTCGCTGATTCCGAAAGGCTAAATCAATATGTCCGTTCTGTTTGCACAAATTAGCTGTTTCCCTTTCCTCTCGAAAATGAATATTTATCAATTGATTTATAGCATTTTCAATTAACAAGGACCTTCGAATTACATCGTGCACCAACATTGAAGATGCCGGGGGTATACATATCTGATGCTGCAGTGTTATCTAGGTTATGTCGTGCAACATATGTATGTAACATATATTTACTAACATAAGCTTAATCCGATACAGGATGTGAAGGATTTTCGCCTGAACTCATTTTCACTACGAGTACAAGTACTAACTCTTAATACATCTCGTATTTCTACAATGAACCACTTAACCTTTATCATCAAAGAGTACGTTACCATAAAACGCTTAACCTTTGTTTCAAAGGTATACTCGAACAAATAAACTGATGCGTACGACTTGTACAGCTGCAGAGAATCGTTTGCCTTTTGCTTTCTATATCCTGTATTTGAACAACATCTCATTCGCGAGTTTGTATTCGCTCTAATGTACATAATTCCCTTACTTCAGTTTGTGCTGGCTGATTCTGACGCATTTGACGCGTCTTATGCTCCTAATGCAAATACACTCTATGTAGTTATGTAATAAAATGCCCCTCCTCTTTAGGCAGAATCATTTTTGGAACGAGTTAAAGCATGTCCTTTCTGGGTGTACGAATACAAACATCCATTATACTTGTACAATTACAGAAGGGAAAGGACCAATTCTATTCAATTTGGAATTCTGTACACATAGCGTGTGTAATCAAATAACAACTTGATACAGTTAGTTGTTTGGAAATTAGACGAAATTTTTCCGCTTTCCCTTGAATCTTTAGACTGGTTTTCTTTTTTGCTCACTTAGGAGAAAACATTTTAAGGATATCAATAATTTTTTTGGGCTGTCCTTTTGATTCATTTGAAACGGACATGAATTTCGAGAAAATTTTCCTTTCAAAGCTTATGTCCTTTTTGCGTGTTTTGTTGGAATTTGTTAGACATAAGTTGACAAGGGGTATGTTTACGCGAGGGAGCTATTTTCTCTAATTCCTATGAATGAATTCTATTCACATTAAGATGTCTTTTCGGAGGGCAGAAATGTTTGATCTGGGTAGTCTTTTGTTCTTTTTTTTTGTCTTCTTTGCGAGTGAAACGCAACACTTTATGAAAATGTGCCACTTGATCTGAGAAATATCGTCCTATGCACTTGTTCAAATCTAATCCTAGATAAGGTAGGCGATGAATGATGTCAGCATGATGATTTAAATGGTGGAATTAATATGATTATTTTACCTCGGTGTGGAATGAAAGTCGTTACATGTAGTATTTTGTATAATAGTAGAACCGCTGTCGCACAGTGGGCAAAATGGCCATTCTAGGGGGAAATAACTGTCAAATTTTTTCATACAAAGTCAAATTGTTTGCTTATAATTTTAAGCTTAGATAAACAAAGAGTCAAGTACAATTGGAATTAACGGAATTGGTTGACACAAAGTGGTTTTTCTTCTCTTAGCCATTTGTTGATCGCGTAATTTTTGTATTGATTTCATTTTCCTTTCCACAAGCAAGTGGTCACATAGCTAATTAAATTTGAGCCGAGTGCATATTTTTTCAACATATTTTGTAATTTTAAGGTATATTTTATTTGAAATATTTTAGTTTAGTTTTTGTTTACAAAAATAGCGTTAAAAAAGCGTTAGCGTGGTCTAAGTGGTTTCTCGTTCTTTTGTTGACTTTTAACTAACTCATCCGCCAACTACCGTTGAATGGTTCAAACTAAATATTTTACCACTAAGTGCACAGTAAGTTACAAAAGAAATAAATAAAACTGAGCGATCGTGCGAAACGCTTAAAAGTGTCCACCCTTGCAGACACCGAAATTTGCGAGAAGTTGACGTTTGCTGAGCGACTGAGTCTCCAAACGGACGGTAAACGGGATGCTGCTAAACTAATTCACTTGTTGGAAGTTTCCCCAAATAGGCCCACGAAGATAAAGAAGACATTACCTGCTCCATCTATTGCTATTACTAAATATACACCTGAGGAAGCACTGGCTTTATATGTAGATGGGCATTTTATGATAAAATCGTACATTTTAATGCAAACGGGTTCTAAAATATCGTAATGCAAATATCTATCCACCATACAATGTGGCGAAGATAAAGTCTTACCCGAACGAAGCCTTCATAAGCGTAACCGATATTTCGGCAGAAGTCACCCTACAAGGGCTTGTCGATTGCACTGCGCAGCGACTCTTAGAGTCTTAGAAAGAGGTCCTTCAAACAGATATTTCAAGTCAAAATATAACGATCATATATAAGTGGGGCTGTGATGGCAGTGCAAACCATTCAACATATAAGCAAGCCTTTAGAGAAGAAGATATCAGCCCAGTGAAAACAGATGCTTTTTTATATGCTGCGTGTATTGTGCCACTCCAGGCCAATATGAACGGTAACATTATAAGGCAAAATTCACGGCCATCATCAACTAGGTTTTGCCGGCCGATCAAACTCATTTTTCAAAAAGAAAGCTCGGCATTGACCAAAGAGAAATAGAAACGGTCAAAAATCAAATTAATTCATTAACTTCGACACAGGCTACTATTTGTGGAATATATTTTACCCCATGTAATCCCATGTTTTTAGTTTGACAATGATAGACGGAAAAACCTTTAGTGTTATTGCAGAATCCTCAACGCAAAAGTGTGAAATTTGCGAGGCTACACCGAAAATAATGAACGATCTAGCTAAAATAACCCAGTTGAGACCCAAAGAAAGCCTATACGAATTCGGTTTGTCTACTTTATACGCTTGGATAAGGTGCTTCGAGTGCCTATTATATATTGCATATCGACTACCTACAAAAAAATGGAAAATTTCAAGTTTAGAAGACAAGCAGTTAACAGAAAACACAGAAAAGAACTTCACTGACAGACTAAAGGCTGAAATGAATTTATTAGTCGACATACCTTAACCAGGCTATGGTACCACGAACGATAGTAACACTGCGAGGAGATTTTTCTAACAGCCTTTTCTTGCTTCCTCAATAACTGGAATCGACCTTAATCTTATTAAACGCTTAGCTATTATTTTAAAAACAATGGCTTGTGGTTACGCAGTAAACGTAGAAGCTTTTAGGGAGTATACAATGGAGACCACCAAGTTGTACATAGAATTGTATCCATGGTACCACATGCCTTCTAGAGTTCACAAAATACTCACCAATGGTGCAGACATTATAAAATCTGCTCTGCTTCCAATTGGAATGCTCTCAGAAGAAGCTCTAGAATCGAGAAATAAAGATTTCAGAAACTTCAGAGAATTCCACACAAGAAAAATGTCTCGAAAGAAACTATGCGGGATCTCCTGAATGCACTATTTGTTTCTTCCGATCCTATTATTTCTTCAATTTCAAGAGCTGTTTCTCTTAAAAAAATAATAAACATCCTCTTAGCGAAGATGTTCTTCGTTTATTGTCAGATCCGGCAATAATACCTGCAAGACAAGGCTCTAATGAAGAAGACGAAGAAGAAGATGGTGATGAAGAAGAGGAAGCAGGAGATTATGATGAAGAAGGTGATGGAGACGAAGAATTTTTGTAAATAATTTTTGTACTATTTAAAAATATTTGAATATGTTTAATGATGATATAAATAGATATAGCGTTGAAAATTTTGTTATTTTTTTTATAAAATGCTAAACTAAGTATTAGATATTTTCAGAATCAATCGTTCAAGACCAAATATTGTCACTCAGATGCAACAAAATCAACAATGCAATCAAATCTGACTTATTTCCTCCTATATTGGCCACTGTGTGTCGGCGCTAAAATAAGATGGACAATTTCTGCAGACAGAAAACGTGACGGTGGTCAAATTTCCGTTGTCAGGATGAACAATTTCTTCTACCTGATCTGACCGTAGTGAAGTAAGACGTAATTTTCACACAACGGTATATCTTAAAGAAAATTAGTCAACGGCCTCGCCACACTGAAAGCATCGGTTCCCACTAGATCACCGAAATGAAGCAGTGTTGGGCGCGGTAAGTACGTAGGTGGGTGACCACATGGGAACTCAGTATTCCGCGTTCTGTTGACAAAACGCGCCACATGGTAGTAGTAGTATCTCGGCGTTAAGTCCCGGACCCTACAAATTAATTTGTATCGTTCCCTTGATAATAATAATAATAATAATAATAATAATAAAGGAAATTAAAATCGAGATATAATTTCTTGTGTAGATTTATAGATCAAGTTTGAGACGAACTGTAGTGAACATATTTTGGTTCAGTTGGCGAACTAGTTTAATCGTACAGAAAGACAATTGAGAATATACGCTGGACCATCAAGGTCGGTAAAGATCTTAATGAGACTTTCTCTTTTAAAAAAAAGCCACGATTTCTTTATCACCATTGTTTGAAAAATACGCAAAACTGTGATGAGGATACCGTGAGGTGGGTCTACCAGGAAACCAAGACAAAACAAAAATATGAAAATATGTGCTGCTTGGGTGGTGAACATAGTTTTCTATGTTATGTTCGTGGTTAGTTGTAGCTGGGTAACAGCTGATTTTAACTACTCTTTATGAGCATTAACTAGATGCTCTTTGATACTTCGATACACTTTTAAAATCACCTTGTAGGCATTAACATTTATAACTAGTATGTTCTTCATTCCAAGCATTTTTAATACAAGTAAGTATCTAGAAATATTAAATTGAATTATTTTCTATATTTAAAATTACAGAATTCAAAATATTTAACAAGAAATAAGAAATTTTACAAGACAGACCCAGCAAATATAGACGGTACCATAAAGAGTTATGTAGATTGTGTAACCGACAAACTTAGGCATAAATATGCAACTCAAAAACATTGTATTCCATACCTGGGGTGCTCCTATATTCCAAATCATTTGTGGACTTTCACTTAACGAATTTCATTATGCCGTTGTGGCTTAACCCGGAAATCCGTAGTTTTTACCGAACAAACTCTTGTATACATCTTATTAATTCTTGCAAAATGATTTCAAGAACCCATAGCATGATTTTTTTTTTTATACTACATACCATAGTAAATACTTTAAAACTAAGCTTAGATACATTTAAACGATCCTGATATTTTCGTTGTTCTTTATCGATGAATAACCTTGTTTTCTATTGTATAATATCAAATAAACTTACCTCTCTTCTTTTTTTTTGTTTTTTTTTTTTTGTTTCAGAAAACAATGCCATCAATACCCCAATTACCTTTAACGTGACGAAAAATCGGCAAAGATGTCTAGAGCAAGGACTAGTACAAGCGGTGGTCATGTCACCAGTATTATTACAATATTTTTTATTGCCATATTAGCGGAATCAATCACAATGACTATAACCGAGGAACCATCATCGTCAACATATGCCACATTCTCATCATTCGGGCTATCATCATCGCTCCTTCTAGACGAGTACCCATCCGGTCCATTTATCCAAAGTAATCTAAATTCCTATCAATATCTCCAGAATCTGTCAACATCTCTAACAAATGCAACCTCAGGCAATATGTCTACTTTCGATGAGGATCAATACAATGGTGAAATGGACGATATGATGTGTCCATCTGGTCAAAATGCCATCGGAAGATTTATCACTATGATTCTCTACGCGGTAGTATGCATCGTTGGACTTTTCGGCAATACATTGGTTATCTATGTTGTTTTGAGGTTCTCTAAAATGCAAACTGTCACAAACATCTACATTCTCAACCTAGCAATTGCTGATGAATGCTTCTTAATCGGCATTCCCATTCTACTATTCACTATGCAAATTGGTAGCTGGAAATTTGGCGAATACATGTGTAAAGCCTATATGGTTAGCACTTCAATCACACAATTTACATCGTCCATTTTTCTCTTGATTATGTCAGCGGATCGTTATATCGCTGTATGTCATCCTATTTCATCACCACGTTATCGAACGCCTGTGGTTTCGAAAATTGTCTCTGGAATTGCATGGATCGCGTCTGCTGTACTTATGCTGCCCGTGATCCTCTTCGCAAATACTGTCGCGCTTTCCGAAGATCATCTTTCGTGCAACATAAAATGGCCCGAAAGTCACAATACACAATCGGGTACCACATTTATACTATATACACTGATTCTAGGCTTTGCGACGCCTCTTTCTTTTATCTTGTGCTTCTACTATCTGGTCATACGGAAACTTCATACCGTTGGACCGAAGAACAAGTCCAAGGAAAAGAAGCGATCACATCGCAAAGTCACCAAACTGGTATTGACAGTGATTACAGTATATGTGCTGTGTTGGCTACCCTATTGGATATCACAAGTGGCCCTAATCAATTCCAAGCCCGATTCATGTGCGTCTCGATTGGAAATTACCGTGTTTTTGTTGGTCGGTTGCTTAGGATATTCCAATTCGGCAATGAATCCAATTTTATACGCTTTTCTTAGTGATAATTTTAAAAAGAGCTTCATGAAGGCATGTACCTGTGCCACCGGCAACGACATCAATGCACAGTTACAGTTAGAAAATAGTTTCTTCCCTAAATTTGGTAAGAGTCGGCAAACTGAACGACTTCTAAGCTCAAAAGCAAAACAGAGGGAGGCGCGTAATAACAATATGACTACGACTACGGTTACTACTGCAACAGTTCTGGCAGTTTCAAGTACGGCACCCTACGGCGGTCGCCAAAACACTATAAATAGCTCCACAACAACTAATACGGGCTTAACAGGTGGTGAATTAGCAACCACTACAACACTAGTGAGTAAGGATGAAAAACCACCGGTCTTACATACTGACTTGTAAGGTAAAAGAATTGATTTGAGTGATGAAAATTGTCAACTTGGGTGTGTTTTTTACATTTATTAGGAATTGAACAAAAAAAAAAAAAATAAATAAATAATATAAGTAATAAAACTCTATTCAACTTTACATAAAATTTAAAATTAAGCTTCAAATCGTATATTTATTTATTTTGTTGTTACAAACAAAAATTATACTGTGCCATATTCTTTAAATGTAAAGTGTTTAAGTAAATTTAAAAAATAAAATTAAACTAAAAAAAAAACAAACAAAAATACAACCAACAATAACTTAACCAATTTTTTTACATAAAATGTCTAAACTAATAAAAATTTAAAAATTTAAATTAAAATTTAAGTAAAAGGTGTATAAAAATGTTTAGAATAAGGAAAATGGGACTATTATAGGAGTTGATTAAAATATTTAATAAAACTGTAGATAGAAAATAAAAATTGTATAAAAAACAAATCCATTAAGAATTATCACACTTGAACTTTTGAAAAATGTAAAATGCCTATTGTCGAAGAATTAAAGGATCATTGTTCTTTTTTTTTTTAAATACCTACTGTGCTATAAAACAATTGTGAATTTAAAATATAAATAAAAATAAAATTTTGAAATAAATATGACAACCAAATTATGTAGTGAGTAAATAGCTTTCAAATAATTTAACTTGCTTCAACAATTCACAGCAACCACTCTAACATCAGTGTTATGCCTTCATGTCAAAGTTGACGCCGACGGGATTTTCATATAACTACACACAAATTCTATGAAAAGACTTTTTCAGAGAATTGCCTCGCACGGGATTCGAACCCGCGACCCTCTGCTTGAGGGGTCTAAGCATATACCACTACACTACGGCCACCTCCGTAATAATAATACAAATCGAGGTGAAGCATAGGTTTTAACAATTTAAAATAATTGGCAAGTATTTTGGCATTAAAAATACTAATAGTTGGATTTGAAATTGTGAATCAAACTAGGACTCCTACACAAACTTTTTGATGAAGAAATCCCCACGTTACATTAGCGTTTTTTAGGGTTTATAGTCAATAACATGGAAGTTGGCAACATTCAAGGATTTTCATCAGTTAAAATATTCTTAATACTGAAACACTACAACCTGAGCATTGAAACATTGAGCATTACAATATTATCAAATTTTCCCTGAACGAATCACACAGCTTTCACCATTTTCACTCATAAAATAGTGATTTCCCAACCATAATGTGTAAAATTTAGGAAGGAGTCCAACAACGAACATGAAAAGCAGAAAGATCTGCTGACAACAAGAAATATATTGGATTAAACTTAGCACGCATAATTCCAGTAATGAGAATTAAAAAGAGTGTCGCAGAAAGGACGGAGCCCTGTGGCACAGCAAAGCGTTTTCGGGGGAGGGGGGGGGGGGTAATAGATTCAAAATTAAGTGTCTTTTTTTAGCGATATGGAATTTTAAAATGAAATAAAAAACAAAATGGTACTGTTCATGATATTGACTTGAATAAGAAAATTGTACAATAAATCAAAAAAACACTTTTGCATATAATCGAATAAAACGTAATATGGAAGTTCAACTTTCGAGCAGCTCGGCCCACACGTCGACAATTTAGCTGGGAGTATTGGGTTACAAGTTATCCATAGTCTATCATAGACTTTCCTTCAATAAATTGATTGTGACGCGCGTGGTACAGTATTACGCGGCGTCTTGTTGAAAACATAGCCCTTCCAATCCAATGATATTCAATTAGTGAACAAAAACGTCACTGGATCTACAGCACTCTCTACACGGCATCTTTTTTTAAGGAAGCATGAACCAGTGATTCCACAAACCCATAAAGCGCTCCAGATATTGGCCTTTTGTGACGCACCCGTTCAACAAAAAACGAATCTCATTGGTGAAAAGCAGGATCAAGACCAATTTAGTTATAGGTCTATTCAACAATGGTATGACCAAACAGCTTCAATATTTGCACAAGCTCAATCTTGTATTTTCGCGACCGAAAAAACTTCTGCAAAATCTACCATAAAGCGGGTGGACACAGCTCCAATTGCTGTCCACGGTTGCAAAAAGCTTCATTCCTCAATACAATGTTCCACTGCAACAACAGCTTATTTGGTGCGCGCTGTATAAAGTCTCCGCGGATGTTAATTACGAATTAGACTATGGATGGGTGGATGATTATACCTTTTAGTTCAGATGCATGGTAGCTTTCCAAACTGAACTACCATTTTCGAAATAAATATTTAAGCTTTGTTTTGGCGTAAATCTGTTTGAAAAGGAATGGAAAACCAAACTGAGTACTCGTACAAATCAGTTATCGGCTATCCAACTACCTGTCACTGGAAAAACTGTCACCAAATCAAAAAACCCAAAAAATAAAAGTCAATTACCTTTGAAATATCAAGTTTAATTATTTTCCTCTAGCTAATTTGGTATAAATCAAATTTTACTTTAGGCTGAGACATGCTATCAAATCTGCAGTGGACGTGTTGCTACAAAGATAGTGCTGTTGTTAATTAAAGAGATCTCGTGTCGGTAGACATTTAATGACCTGACGGTTTATACGATACCATAACGTGATCTTCGTATCCAAATGGCTACTCGACCGCTGTATCTCGTTCTGATGATGTCTTAAATATCTGACATGTGTAAGGATTTTATTTATTTTGCTAGATACTTTGCGGTTTTATATGGACTTGCGCATGAAAATAAACTACAAACGCTGTGATCTGTGAGCAGTGTCACTAAATTGTTTCATCTTTTCTTTTGCGATGACACGTAATAGATATCCTCACGGTAAATTAAAGTTACACTACTTCTGAAACACTTGTACTTGTAGGGTGTAGTCAATTCCATGTATAAAATAGTGACGATGCCAGATCAGTTATATTTATCCTCGGCTGTAGTCAATATATGATTCGTGATTGACTTTTCACGTGTCCAGATGCCAATTGTACTTATTTGCATTTTTGGGTTTTCGAGAGAAGTTTTATTTATTCTCGCAGGCACCCACAGGCAGGCACCCATAGGCAGGCGCCCACAGGCAGGCACCCATAAGCAGGCTCCCACAGCCAGTCACACACAGGCAGGCAAACTTTGTGTCTCATTCGTTTCGTTAATGGGCTCGTAGATACAAGTGAGGTTTGGATTTATTTTCAAGGTGTTTAGCGTTGCTTGCGTTGTTTGTAAGATTCATAGTTTGATATGAATTCTAAAAATAATCTAAAATCCGGTATAAAATGTTTCACTTCTAACCGCAATGTCTCGAAAAGATTTAAATCAGAAGCGAAGATGTTCCAATTTCCACTTCTGGATACGTCTATGTGACAAATTTGGAGAGTAAAATGTGGTATCAATGTAAATAATTAGAGAAAAATAAATTATTTATTTTTTATCTTCACTTTTTCCCTGAAGATATTGAAAATAAGAAATGAAAAAAAGGAGTTGTTCCATCGTTGAGCTTAAACGTTCATGATGATGATCCTGAGAATTTTTTATTTTTGTTCAGAAAAATTACCTCAGAGAAGGAATTCTTCGTGCAGCAATTTATCTATTGTTTGTTCAAAATGCGAAAATTTTAATAAAACTACTGCCATGTTCAGAAAAAAAATATTGCTTTAGAAAAGCAAAACGAAAATTGAGAAAAAAAAAACTCAAAGATGTTTTAAAAAATATGAGATTGTACAAAAAAAAAGAACGATTAAACATGAAACTAAATTAAGTACCATTAAAATTTATATGAGCTCATAAGTAAGCAGCCCACAGAATATAGCGATGAAGTTAAGTGGCTTGCACAATTCGCAATTCACCTATTCATTTTTACGAGATAAATTGAATCTTAACATGCCCCATGTTTCAACTTTACATCGATGGACCCCCTTAAAATTCTTTCAACCTGGGTTTATCAATAATGCTATTGAGGAATTAAAATGAAATATTAGGTTAATGGATGGGAGGGACAAAGGCTCTTTGATGAAATCGCAATAAAAAGAGAACTTAGGTACAACTCAAAATTAGATTTAATAGATGGGTTTGAAGATTTAGGCTTTAGGCAAGTTTTTGTTTTTATGGTCAGCAGTTTGTTTTCTAATTGGATTCTTATTTTTAATTACCTTGTAACCGAAAATGGCTTATCAGGTGAAAATTTAAAAATAATTTCATTAAAAAATATACAAACTCTTTGCGAATTTGGTTCTTCTAATAGAAAAGTTTATGTCCTGTTAGGAGTTTTTCATGTTCATATTCATTAATAGCATTAAAATCTTCTGTTTATATGACTTTCCAATATTTGATAAAATCCTTGCGTAACTGTCTGTTGAAGTCGGATCTTAATACTCCTGATGGCTTGGTTAGTTTTGAAGTTGTCAAAGAACTTTGGCAGCGAGAACAAAATGGCAAACAAGAATGTGCCCGAAACAACACATTTTTCCCACTGTTTTCGATAAAATGCGTGTCAAGTATGCAACTCAAATTTTAAGTAGAACTGTAAGTGCAGCGATTAGCACAGTTATAGAGACGTGTGGTTTTAGCAACTGTTCAAAAGAAGTTGCAGTTTCTACAAAAACTTATCTTAGTAAAATTGATCAAGTTTTTGACGCCATGAATATAGATAGATCAGCCATACAAAAAAATAATTGCTCTCATGAATTTTTAAAAATTTTTAGGAGTTACATTGCTCAATGGTACTATAAGTTGCTGAAAGTCTGTACTTTGGAGTGTGGAGTCTATTTATCAGTTTTGCTGAAGACATAATCTGTCTTTTCAAATTCTGATGGCTGAGAACCGAATTGATGAGTCCTCAATTTGCTCGTACTGAGTATTTAACCGACTCCCATTTTAGAAAGCGATACAAACCATCGTGGGTGTCTAAAAAAGAGGAAGGTCTTGATGTCTTTTAGGACGCTATGGCTAAAAGTTGCGGCAACTTCTTGTAGAAGTTGTAGAGACCGATATTGGCGTCTCTGGAGCTGATCTGCTTCAAGGCTGGTCACATTTGTTTTGCGTTAATGCTCAGAAATGGCTAGTTTGAAGGTAGGTGGAAGTCATTCTGATGGTGGCAAGGGATCCATGGATTTATTAAGTGTAAATCGATCATGTAAAAAAATATATGTATACCACCTTGATCAAATAAAAAAAAATGGAATAACCACCGTGTGGCGCTCCCATTGTTCCGATTTGAGTCCTGTTTTTCTTTTTATCGTGGGCACAGTGCATGAGAAGTCATGAAGAAAGACATTGTATAGTTTTGAATGTAAAATTGATCATTGAGGGACTCCTGATATATTTCTTCGATTTGTTTTGGTAATAGCTGTGTTAAATAAATTTTCATTGAGCCGAAACTAAGGATGAGATTTGTGGGTGGGGTCAGTGGTTAAGTTGGTCTAATTTATGAATTTATTCCTCCATCCACACTTTGTTAAATGTTTTTTTTTATTTTAATTAATTAACTTTTTTTTCTCTTAGAATAATGGTTTTGTCAGTATGAAGTTTTAACAGGGCATGCACTGCTCGTTGCCTTTTGCGGTACTCTATTCGATAATCTGGGATAAGTAGTATATTTTCGTTAGTACGTTAGTGTGACCTAATATCTTCACATTATTCAAAAAAAGTGATATGTATCTAAAATTATTGACGTCATAGTTACGTTTTTTTTAGTTATTGATGGAACTTTGGCTACCTTCTACTCATCAGGAAAGTACGCGTTATTAATAGATTTATTATGAAGGATTGCCAAATATTTACTTGCTTCTGGCGATAACCTTCTGAGAAAGAAGTGGAAATACTGTCAAAGTCGGACGATTTATTTGTATTTAATCTTTTCATAATATTTTTTACTTCAGGGATAGCTATGAAAAATAGTATTCCTTTGGGTTCAGAGCTGAGTCTGCATTACTGAAATTACAAATTCGGTGTTGTCTCAAGTTCTGTGTTCTCATCATGTTTTCTTGAGCATCCTGAATGAGTAGCGGTTCATAAATGCCATACCCTGTCTGAAGGTATCCTAAAAAAATAAATTTTAAAATCCGTACTTTTTTGGTTTTATTTTTAACGCCTTCTTTGTACTTATTACAATTTTTGCGGAGAACATTTTTTTTTAACAACTTTTTTACTTTCTTGAATGCGAAAGGTCCTACTTTGATCCGGAATAATTTACGGCCTTTTTTTTCGTTCAACCATATTCTAATCTTTTGATTAATTATTGTTTTAAGAAGTGAGATCCTACTCATGTTTGTCATCAACCCTATTGTACGTTTGGTGAAACAATGTTTTTGGTTGTTTTTGCCACAATTGCTTGAATCGAAAAAGTGTTTTTATGTTGTCTGGGTACTGACTATAGTTTTGGTATTTCCTTTCAATTATCATTGTATGCCTGGTGTTTGAGAGAATGTTATTAAATGAGATTAAGTAGCTGTCGATATCTGTGTTTCCGTAATAATGACCGTGTGGCGCTCCCACGGTTCCGATTTGATAAATTGGTACATCTGTTGTTGACATTCTTTCTAAATCTTAGCTTCATAGCTTGACATTTGTAAAAGTTACGTAGACAAGAGTACATCTTTCTCTGTGATTTTTTACAATTTTAGAAATAGATGTGAATTTGCAACAATGGACTTGTATTAAATTTTGAGTAAAAAAACGGATTTATGGGTGCGCGAACGTTGGAAATATTGAAAAAGTGTTTCGGCAACGATTCTCTAAAGAAAACGGTTGTTTACTAGTGGCACGAGCGGTTCAAAAGTGGTCGTGAGTCAATCGAAGATGATGAACGCTATGGCAGACCATCGACATCGAAAACCGACGAAAACATTGATGAAGTGAAAGAAATGTTGGTCAATAACCACAAATTAACCATCAGAGCGATGGTATCCGTCTAAGACATTTTGGCTAATGATTTGGGTTTCCGTCATGTAGCAGCAAAGTTGGTGCCAAAAGACCTCAATTTCATGCAAAAAAGAAACCGTGTTGACGTCGCAAAAGAGATGATTTGCAAGGCTGAATCCGATCCCACATTCATCAAAAGGATCATATTACTGGAGACGAGACGTGGGTACGTTACGCAATCCAGACATCAGGCAAGTGAGACGAGATCAAAAAAACCACATCGTTTTCAGTCAAAAAAGAAGGCAATGCTCACGGTTTTGATGGATTACAACGGTGAAGTCCATCATGAATTTTTGTCAGAAGGCCAGATAGCAAACAAAGAGTTTTATTTATGAGACATTATGTTACGTTTGCGTGAAGCAATTCGCCGAAAGAGACCAGAACTGTGGACAGAAAACTCGTGGATTTTGCACCATGATAACGCACTGTCGCTCAGTGCCATCATTATTCGTAATTTTTTGACGAAAAATTCGACAAATACCATCCAACAGCCATCAAATTCACCTGATTTGGCTCCCTGTGACTTCTTTCTGTTCAATCGAGCTAAAAAACCACTACGGGGAACGCGTTTCAGCAGCCGAGAGGAAGTAATAAAAAAATCGCAGGAAGCACTGATGGACATACCGAAAACCGAATATAAAAAATTTTCCGAGGATTGAATCAAGCGCTGGCATAAGTGTGTTGCAGTCGATGGGGATTACTTTGAAGGGGACAATATAGATTTAGATGAATAGACTTGTATTTTTAATTTTTTGAATAAATTCCGAAACTTTTTTGATCAAGGTGGTATTTATTGTTTGCTTTAACTAGATTACATTGGTTTTTGTGCCGGCAACAAACTGTTATGGTGTCTGTATTGAAGAAGTTGAAGGACGCTTCCTATCCTCAAGCGTGCTACCGTGCTGCTGCTGTTGGTAGTTATTAAGTCATTTAAAAATCATTTAATATTAAATGATTAGAAAAGAGTATAAACGCCCATCGAACCATTGACTGATGATGTTTCCTGCTCTGAGGTTTCTGTTCTTTGGGTCTCCTCACTGCATTCTATTGTTTCTGAGATTGCTGTACGTTTTTGTTGTTGTTGCGAGGGATGACTAACGTTACCCCACGTAGATGCTGTGCGAGCCGTTTAAGTCAATTGCCGAAGTTGTTTGGGATAAAGAGCTGCATCAGACTTCAACTAAAGCTTGAATTTCCTACGGTTTTATATCCCAGTCAATAGATGCGGATGCAGGTACGACTTTTTTTGGCCTGCAAAATACTTCTTCGCGGCGGCGGTTACTTTCTCGTTCCACCCGTACTTATTTGGGGCTAGCGATCTTTTAAGGTTTGGGAACAAAAAGAAGTCGCAGAAAGACAAATCTTGAGAATACGGAGGATGTGGGAGCAATTAGTAGTGCAAATCGACAAATTTGGCTCTGAAGACTGCAAATGTGGGAGTTGGTGCATTATCGTGGTGAAAAACAGTTTTTTCTTCGCCAAATGTTGTCAATTTTTCTTCAAATCGGCGTTGAATCAGCCCAATAAATCAACGTAGTATGCTCCTATTATTGTTTTTCCCTTGTCCAAATAGTCAACGTGGATCACACCTCGCGCTTCCCAAAAACCGGTGGCCATCAACTTTCCGGCCAAAGGCACGGTCTTCACCTTCTTTAAAAAAAACCCATTGTTCCGATTGTTATTTGGTCTCTGATGTGTGCCAATGAATCCATGTCTCATCGACGGTCATGAAACGACACAGAAACTTCTCCGGGTTTTGATTAAATACGGCCAAGCACGTATTTGAAGTAGTCTCACGATTGCGTTTGTTCTCCAGTGTGAGCAAACGCGGCAATCATTACGCGGACAGCTTGGTTGCTTGGACAGCCCAAGATCTCGTGCAGCATATGGCTAAGCGTTCAGTTGAGATGTCTTCCATTTCAGTCAACTCGCGAATTTCCGCCAAAACGGCTTCCTCTGTGGTAACCGTTTTTGGGCCACCTGAGCGCGGTTCATCAGAAACCGACGTCCGGTAACAGCGAAACTCTACCAACCAATGGTAAACGCTTGTACGGGAAGGTGAATGGGTTCCATATACACCATCCGGAATGAGGTTGATACAGATTTTTCCACTATCATGGAGAGATACTTCTCATGGAAAAAGAGAAAAGTCGCAAAACACAATAACATGATGTTTTGAAATGATTGTCAAAACAAAACTTAGCGTCGGATTGTCATCAATCTGGCTAAAAGGCGTTATACTAAATTATGGTATAGTAGCGCCATCTATCCTTCAATCCGGGTTCTCACCAAACAGCCCTAGTATCTGATTTATATTCCAAAAATTTTATTTCGCATACTATTATGAGATCGTTTGTTCTTTTTTTTTTTTGTTTTTTTTTTTTTTTTTGTTTTAGAACAATCTATTTCTCTAATTTTTATTGTTTACATGACTTTCCACTTTGTGTATGATAGAATAACTCAAGCATGTAATCCAGTAAATCAACTCATCAATCAACAATCAAATAACACAATTGGAGATGATTGACTTTCTTCCGACATATACCATATTGACAGGATGTCACAGACTCAATTTCACTCCATCAAATGTTGTTACTTTTTCAATCATGCTTCTACGACTTTGTCTTTTTAGTTCTTTCTCTGTTGACTTTTAATCTGACTGTAGTAGTCCATTTTTGAACAGGTAAACTTGCCATTTAAGACTGTTATACCAATTATCTTCAGCAAAAAATTCGAAGTTTTAATTGAATCCCGAAACTCCACTCAGAACTTGCTTTCTTGAAACTCTACTTTTGAGGCTTGTCTGTCAATCTTGTTATCCACTGCGAAGTAACTCTTTTTTTTGAATAAGTAGAAGCTGCTACCTTATATTTTACAAGGATAGTCTGACTTTAAAAAGTGTCTCGTATACGTCTATTCGAAATGCCTTAAAATTGATGTTATCACTAAAGTGTAAGGACAATTTCATTGTTTCCCAAAATTTGCTTGTCATCTTCTCAAAAATATTTTCGTGTCCGTTTGCTTCAATAATGTCGCGAAGATGGCAGTTGAACACAAAATCACCATGAAAACGAATTGCTCCATTTTCATTGTTATTATGTTTGCTGTTTGGGAATATGATCGACGACAAACCGAATTAACTCCTCCATAAAAAAGAACGAAAATAATCCCCTGGTATTTTCAACTCAATCACCCATTTTGTAAGTTGAGTAATAACAGTTTCATTTTCTCCAATACATGTTGCTTTTCTTCAGGTCCGTCTCTTTTGTTTTTGCTTTAAAGTCGATGCAACTGGTTTAATTTCAGGCTTAAATACGAAGTCAGTAGGTAGGTAAGGTAGTCGCTGTTATTTAGTGCAGGCTCGAATTCTATACTTCAGCATCATTACTTTTAAATCCATCTCCAGCGATGCAGTTGACATTTGACGTGCGTCCATAAAAGCGTAAAGCATCCATCTCTGAAGAAAGTTGAAACAAACCCTTTAAATTACTTGAGAGAATAGAAAAAAAATTCCAAAACCAACTGTTCATACATACGAAGTTTCAGATCACTTCAAAAGGGTTTTCTTGGGAAAATATGCATCATGAAGTGCAAAATCATATTTGGCTTCGTACGCGGTATAACCATCTACCTACTTCACTCACACTACTAGATACGATATAGGATACCAATTGCACAATCTCTAATTTAAGCAGACAATCCTCTCGTAGAAAGGGTATTTTTCCTATTAAACGGTCGCATATTAGCTACCTTCAGGACAGTGCTTAATTCTCTGATATATACCAACAAGCTTAATATGTTCATCGATCTACTTTCTTAGTATTTTAAAGGTACTGAAAGGTAGACCACACTCAGCTGGCATATTCGAGAAGGAGCCGGACATAAGGGTTGCAAAATTCTTTAGACCATTGCTTAATAAAACGAAGCAATGCGTTGGCTTTAAGGATTATCTCATCAATATGCGAACGAATGTTTAACTCTCTATCGTATAATATTCCAAGGTCGCGAAGGGATTAAACCTGGGCTTCAGGTCAAAGATTGACATTTGGAGACAATAAAGTCAAAACAATTTTTAAGGCACCAAATGGAAAATCTATCGAGGTCTTCTTGAAGGAGAATAGAGTCTTGGGGTGAAGAAATTGTTTTGGAGAGCTTAATGTCGTCAGTGTAAATGGTTAGGGCGCACTGTTTATTAATATTCTCAAGATCGTTATAATTAAAATGAAAAAGAGAGGACCTATATATCTGCCTTGTGAGACACCAGGAATGGCTAAAAACGGGGTTGAGAAGGCTGACCTAATACGAACGCTATAATAACATCCATTTTACCAATATGGGGTCAAAACCGTGGGAAGAAAATTTGAGAAGGATCAATTGATGATCAAAATCTGTAACAATAACATCGATTTCGTTGCCGTTTTCTAGGACTGAAAGCACAAAGGATACGAATTCATCTAAGTTTGTAATTGTTGATCTACCTTTCAGAAATCCGTGCGGACTGAGTGATATAAGTGACTTGCAGTGATAGTTTGGAACTTCACATAAAAAACTTTTGAACATTTTAGTTATGTGAGAAAATTCTCATTTTTTGATCCCTTTTTATGGACCGAGTTTTTGTGCTGAGATATTGGGAATATCATTTTTCTTGATTTTGTCAAATATAACTTCAAGAATGGACTCGTAATGCTTTCAGAGTGGATGATTGTATGTTACAGATTGAAGATGGAGATTGGATGTGGATGACTGGAGATGAATATTTATGTCTTCCCGGAAAGAGTTGATGACACTTCACGTTTTATATATTTAATTTTACTTAACACCTTATCGACGTGGAGCTTTGACGTCTCTTCATTTCTAGATCCTGCATTTTCTAATTCAATTTATTTTTCTATAACATGACTAAAGCCTTTCGCACATCTTACGTTTTGTTCTAAGATTTATAGTTTGTTCATTATCAGTCTGACGAGTGAGTCCTTGCATATCTGTGCCTCAGTGACTCCAATGAATGCAATCATCATTGATGTCACTGAGGCACTTTATTACAAGGAGCACATGTGAGAGAGAAATACTGATACATTCGTCACAGAAGAGCTGTAGATTTTCCGAAAACTTTTTAACAAAACCTTGTTTATTGTATTTAGGCCGACACAAATAGCACGGAAAATTTTGTCTCAGATTCCCTTATATGCAGGAAAGTCAGTATTCTTGTCGTTAATGAAGCAGCACTTTAACCCACAAGAAAACTTGATGAAGATCAGGAAAGTCATCGTATTTTGGTGGAAGTTTATGGTAAACATACGTTAGCTGAGAGAACGTGCCAACAGTGGTTTGCACGATTTAAAAGTGGTGATTTTGGCTTGGAAGACGATGAACGTCCTGGGCAGCCAAAAAAAATTGAAAATGAAGAACTGGAAGCATTACTCTATGAAAATTGTTGTCAATCACAAGAAGAGCTCGCAGAATCTTCGCGTGTCAATCAAGCAGCCATTTCAAAACGTTTAAGAGCAGCCAGATATATATAAAAGCAAGGAAATTGGGTTCCACATTAACTCAAGCCGAGAGACGTCGAAAAGCGGTTTTGCATGTCCGAAATGCTGCTGGAACGCCACAAAAGGAAGTCATTTTTGCATCGGATTGTTACTGGTGATGAAAAATGGATCCATTACGACAACACCAAGCGAAAAAAATCATATGTGAAACCCGGCCAACCAGCCAAATCAACGGCAAAACCGAATATCCATGGCGCGAAGGTAATGCTCTGTATTTGGTGGGATCGGATGGGTGTGCTGTATTATGAGCTGCTAAAACCGGGTGAAACCATCAATGGACAACGCTACCGAACACAATTAATCCGTTTGAAGAGAGCAGTGGTCGAAAAACGCCCGGAATATGCGACCAGACATGAGGAAATAAAGTTCCATCATGACAACGCTCGGCCCCACGTTGCTATTCCGGTTAAGAACTATTTGGAAAACAGTGGATGGGAAGTCTTACCCCACCCGCCTTATAGCCCAGACCTTTCCCCTTCTGACTACCATTTGTTCCGGTCGATGCAGAACGCCCTCACTGAAATACGGTTCACATCAGAGCAGAATATCAAAAATTGGCTTGATTCATTCTTGGCTGCCAAGCTGGCGCAGTTCTTTTGGGATGGGATCTATACTATGAATAATACTATTGTACATGTTTTTCTTAAATAAGCGTTCAAATTTTGAAAAAAAAAAACCGGATAAATTAAATTACATACCCAATAAGAAACATTACATTTGTCGGTATAAATTGATTGTACAATATTAGCATCATGTACAATATTATAAACTTTATCGCACGGATTTGAGTCATATCTAGCGGGTGCTGCGTGGTTTTAGCAGCTCCTGACTAGATATGAGCATTGTATTCCAATTGGGGTCAGATTAAGATTAAGGATTTTTGGTGTCATTAAATATTTAGTCGTTCCAATATAGGATGTCATTGACACACAAACCGAGAATAAAAATTTGTTCGGTTCCGACGATGCAAGTACCACATATGAATAATGGCTGGGTGTTTAAATTTAGCTTTAATGACAACAGACAGCAGACAGCTTTGTGTCTTGGAAGCATTATTTTCCACTTTTTTGGCGGTTCTCCATTTATTGATTCTGTTTATATCGGAATTTGAAGTGCTTAGCGTACTTTGCTTTTCCCGTGCTACAGAGGAAGAGCAGGGACGTGAGTCCGGCAGCGAATATGAAAAACCGAGAGTATTGTCATCAGCAAAGGAAAATATTGGATTAGAAGTAGCAGCCAAGAGATCATTAATGAAAATTAAAAATAGTGTGGGAGACAGAGCGGGGGCCTGGGTCACAGCAACATTTAATTGAACGTTCAGAACAGAATTTTCTAATCCATTGAAGAAGGGGTTAATCGATCACAAATGTAAGGATTTTTAGGAAAAGAGAATGATACCAAACTCGTTAAGACACGCCATCAAATCACCGGTGACGCTGTTGCTACGAAAACCGTACTGCCGGTCATTGAGAAAATTTTCGTGATTCGAGATATTTCATGAGCTGACGGTTTATGAACATATCTATGACTCTGAAAAGAGGGGACGTAAGTGCAATGGGTCTATAGGAGGAAAAAGAAGAAGGTTCGCATGGACAAATGCTATTCTTCCTCTGCTAAAGCAATGGTTTTGCCAGCTAGAAAAAACGCCTCTTCAGATGAAAGGGAGATATATCATCTGGACCAGAGAATTTATGAATATTAAGATTCTACTACACGAGTGTGAAAGTGGATTCACTCCATTAAAGACTCGACAAACTCTGCCGTACATAGATTGAGGCAAAGCGCTATTTGTAAGTGTTAAGCAAGCCGCAAGGCATCCAGTAAGCAGATTGGCTTTGTTCAAAAACTGACAGCTGGATTTTCATTATAAATGAGCATTGGGATGGAGGATGAGGAAGAATTTCTAATGTTTTTATGAACGCGCAAAAATATTTACTACCTTTGGGAAAATGCAGTATTTTTTGCCTCAGTTTTAAGCCTTGTTGGTATTTTACACGCTTAAGTAAGACGTTGCAACCATTCTTGCCTTGTTTGCACTTTTCTCGATTTTCGTCAATGGGGTTGGTTGTGTAGGACCGGAAAAACATTTCTTTAACACTGACAGGTTCTTACAGCTCGAATTATTTCTTCTGGTTTGATATTCTTTATCCGATGTGTGCTTGTAAGCCACAATAACAAAGGTCAAGCTATTCTGGCTATACCACATTGATCAAAAAGTTCTGAATTAATTCAGAAACTTAAAAATACAAGTTTGTTCATCTAAATCTACATATATTGTCCACTTCAAAGTAATTCCCATCGATTGCAACACACTTATGCCAGCGCTTGATCCAATCCTCGAAACATTTTTTATATTCGGTTTTCGGTATGTCCATCAGTGCTTCCTGCGATTTTTCCATAACTTCCTCTCGGCTGCTGAAACGTGTTCCACGTAGTGGTTTTTTAACTCGATTGAACAAAAAGAAGTCACAGGGAGCCAAATCAGGTGAATTGGATGCTGTTGGATGGTATTTGTCGAATTTTTCGTCAAAAAATTACGAATAATGATGGCACTGTGCAGTGCACGGTGCGTTACCATGATACAAAATCCATGAGTTTTCTGCCCACAATTCTGGTCTCTTTCGGCGAATTGCTTCACGCAAACGTCTCATTACGCCCAAATAATACTCTTTGTTTACTATCTGGCCTTCTGGAAAAAATTCATGATGCACTTCACCGTTATAATCTTTGAAAACCGTGAGAATTGCCTTCTTTTTTGGCTGAAAACGACGTGTTTTTTTGGTCCCGGCTCACTTGGTGAACACCATTCACTTTCCTGATATCTGGATTTCGTGTTGTACTCATAAGCCCACGTCTCATCTCCAGTAATGATCCTTTTTATGAATGTGGGATGCGACCTCAACACGGTTTCTTTTTTGCATGACATTGAGGTCTTTTGACACCAACTTTGGTGCTACACGACGGAAACTCAAACCATTAACCAAAATGTCTTGGACGAATCTAAAGGCAATGTTCAAGTCCTCCGCCTTCTCTCTGATGGTTAATTTGCGGTTATTGACCAATATTTCTGTTAACAACTGAAGGTGACCTCATTGCTCGATGTTAACCTGTAAGGAAAAACTTTTAAATGTGTTACTGCAGGACCAGTTGTCATTGGAAGGTGTCACAGACCACGATCTAATTTTCTGCACCTATGACATTGACTTATCTCGTACCCCTATACCATCAAGTTTTCAATTCAGAGATTTCGCTTTAGTAGATAACTGCGCACTGCAAGTCGAGGCGAATCTAATTCCTTGGCATAGTTGCTATTTTTTCTCAGATGTATGTGATAAAGTTAACCTATTGCAATCGCAAATACTTCACCTATTCAATAACCATGTGCCTTTAAAAACAGTGGGGGTACGCAATAGAATTTGTCCATGGTTTACGTCTGAGGTTCATAATGCCATTAAAGTTCGTAGGAAACTCTATTCGAAGTTTGGTTTTCAACAAATTTGAATTGGGTAAACTTCTGTCGAGAACGTAATTTCTCAACTTCTATCACGAGATTCTCTAAGAAAAGATATTTTTTATCTAAGCTGGGAACGGACCAAAATCTCAAAAAGCTCTGGAGCAACTTACGCTCGGTTGGTGTTTCTAAAAACCATGCTGTAGACGTCTTACCTGATCTTGATGATCTTAATAATGCTTTCTTATCCACCTCATTAGGAAGTACAACTTCTCTACCCAACCTTCAACATTTTTCTGAAACACCCACAGTTTTTTTAATTCGAAGCTGTATCGGAAGTTGATGTCATTAATATCATTCGTTCACTCAAGTCAGATGAGGTTGGTGAGGATGTAGTTCCTATCCGGTTTGTCAAAATGGTATTAACCCACATTCACCGTGTAATTACTCACGCAATTAATTTTTGCATTACGTCATCATCATTTCCGTCTAGTTGGAAGCTGGCTAAAGTCATTCCTGTCCCGAAAAAACCTCAACCGACTTTGGCTGCTGACTTTCGACCCATCAGTATATTACCTTGCCTTTCAAAAGTCTTGGAAAAAGTCCTTGCCAAGCAAATCTCAAGTCATCTAAATCATCATAAGCTTCTTGCTTCGGTACACTCTGGCTTTCGAGCCAACCATAGTTACTCTACAGCTATGGGTAAAATTCTCGATGACATAAGGATCAGCTATGACTCGAACTTCCTCACCATACTTTGCCTTCTTGACTTTTCAAAAGCTTTTGACACAGTATTTTGACAAGGTATTTTTGTTTTAGTGAAAGTTCGGCGCGTCTCATAACCAATTACTTAAGTAATCGCTGTCAAAGAGTTGTGGTTGGTGACAAATCCTCTCGTATTAAGAATATACAAGCAGGAGTACCACAGGCTCAATACTTGGTCCAATATTGTTTTGCATCTTTATTAATGACCTCCCCAAAGCTTGCTCAAACGCTAGTCTTCACTTCTATGCGGATGATGAGCAAATATACCTATTGGTCTAGTTGAGGATCTTGTTTGCAGGTTTAATGAGGATCTATCCGCAATCTATCAGTGGTCGCCACGTAATTGTTTGACCCTCAACCCAGCAAAGTCTCAGCTGATTTTAATATCTAAGAAACTTCACAATGCTGAACTACTGCCGCCCATTTACTTCAGCGATACGCAATTGCAGTTCCTCGAGACTGTAACCAACCTGGGTTTTAAGATAAACCGATCCATCTCATGTGTAAGCCACATCGATTACACTGTGGGACGAATTTACGGAGGTCTACGCAAACTTTGGCTGCTCTCTAGTTTTACTCCTGTTAATACTAGGCTGAGACTTATTAAAACCTTACTTGTTCCGTATATTGATTACTTATCAGCAGTTTTCTGCAAACTCGACTCCCTATCTCAGCATAAACTTACTATGGTACTCAATGATATGGTGAGGTATGTGTATGGGCTACGTCGGCACGACTACATATCCAATCGTATTGGAATTAAAATTGCTTTCTTGCTGGCGCAACAGTTCCCTTGGAAAAACATATTGACAGGGGAAACTTCTGGACTTTTTCAATGTCATGCCTTGGCGTTTAAACGTTTTGAAGAAGAAAATGACCTGAAACCCTCTGCGTAAATAGAGCTTCAATTGTATAAAGCTCTGAACCTCTTCGGTTTTATATGAAAAAACGAAACAGTTGGATCTGATCTTAATTTTGAGTGTAAGCAAATTCATAGGCACCGTAAACACGCGCTCATAGGAGAACCATCACATCACCATATCAGGCACATAAGCACAAACCCCTGTTGCCTAGCACAGTAGACATGAAAGCACCCATTATAAGCATGTTCTCATGGTAATGTGAGATTCCTTCTCACTAAAAAACCTCCCATTTTCTTTCAGACTACGATTTTGTTTCCTTAATAAGTAGTTCCATCTTATGTAAAATGTTCACGTTTTTTTAGATAGCCTTCCAGCGAAGGAAGTCTATTCCTTAGATACCATGGAGAGTTCACGATTGCTCTTAGGGCTTTGTTCTGAAACTTTTGTAGAATACATACTTGGTTCAGTACTACCCCAAAGTTGTGTACCATATGTCCAACACGGTTTAAACACTTGCTTATATACAATATTGTAAAAACAGTTTGTTATGTTAGCTCAGTTTGGAATGTCTTCCAACAAGCCAATACATTTCTCTAAGCCTAATGTCGACTTCTTCACGTTTCATTTCTTAACGTGTGATTTCCACTTCAGCTTTGCGTCTAAAGTTATTCCTAAATATTTCCGTTTGCATACGAAATTTTTATAGAGTTAATAAATAAATATATATTATCTACCTTTATTTTAGTAAATTTGACATGAGTTGACTTGGTCTCGTTTAGCACGATACTCCAGGTCTTCGTCACCTCAAACAACTTGTTTAGGGAGTTTTATCGTCGAAGATCCTACCGTTTGGCCTGTGGCAAGAATAGCCGTATCTTTCGCGAACATGGCTAATACTGTCTTTCGATCCTAAGGTATATCTATTGTATACAGTAGGAGTAAATACGGACCAAGAATACTTCCTTGTGGTACACCAGCGTGAATTTCTTTAAATTCCGAGTATTCAGACCCATGTCTAACCCGAAACAGCCGGTATTTAAGGTATGAATTTACTATTTTGCATAATTTGTCAGGTAAGACTTGCTTTAGCTTATACCTCAGGCCCTAGTCGAAAGCTTGTGACACATTGAGAAAAACGCTAGAGCATATTATTTGCTTTTTTTCTAAGGCGTTTTCAATTTCATTTGTGATCCGATATACCTGAGCTAATGTCGAGTGCTTGACCCTAAAGCCGAACTGGTGATCCAGAATTAGTCGTCTCTCTTCACTTATATATACGTTTCAACCGTTTAAACAAAATATTTTCGAATAATTTTGAAATTATCAGCAGGAAAGAAATTGGTCAATACGCGATTGTCCATTGGCTGAGAACGTATAAAAGTCTTATTGAAGCATTTAATATATGAAGTAGCTTGACTATGGCTTTTTCGGGAAGCCGCTCGTAATCAGATCGTATCCTGGAGCTTTATTATTTTTGAACTTTGCTGTTATTTGCCGAAGCTCATTCAGTGATACGTATTTTAAACTATAATCGTCAGGCTCTGTGCTGACATCGTGATCTTCAGTAAGTTCTCGTCCTTCGAACGGTTTGAAAGTTTCTTCCAAGTGTTTGGCAAATAAGTTTGCTTCTCTACGTCTCCTTTTGCACATTCGCCGTTGGTTTTCCGTATTGGTGGAGAGTGCATTATCGGGTTCTTGGTAGATTTCATGGCTTTCCAGAGCGAGTAATTTGATGTTTTGTCGGCAGTCAGCTTCCAAGTTAACGTGATGTTTCAAGGTTAATAAAATTTTGCAGCATTTGCCTTAACTTATTTGAAAGGTAGTTAAAATAGGATTTGTGTAGGAGCGCACGTAATTTTTGCCACCTCTTTCGTGCTTTCCTTTTGTCACGTAAAAGGTCCTCGATGTCGGGCGGATATACCGTTATATACACTAATTATTAATGGGAAAGTAAAAAAAAAAATTATTCAAAGTATTGGCCATTGCTAGCTACACATTTTTCCCGTATTTTAGGTAGTTAATGTATTCCACGCCAATAATTGTCATGGAGCAAAATTACCTTGCCGTGTCTTCTGGCCCATTCTGGTAGTTTTTCGATCAATGCATGGTTCAAATTTGTCATTTGTTGTCTGTAGCGATCTGTTAACGGTTTCACCAGGTTTTAGGAGCTCGTGGTACACCAAACCTTCCTGGTCCCACCAGACACACAGCATTGTCTTCTTGCCAAATCGATCTGATTTTGCAGTCGAAGTTGATGGTTGTTCCGGATTAACCCATGATTTTTTCCATTTACGATTTTGAAAATAAATCCATTTTTCATCGCTAGTAACAATTTGATGCAAAACTGATTTTTTATCGTGTCTTTGAAGCAAAATTTCACAAGTGGATTTTCGGTTTTTTATCTGTCTTTCATTAAATTCATGTGACACCCATTTTCCAATCTTTTGGGTCTTTCCCATAGCTCTTAAACGGTCATAAATTCTTTTTTGTACAACATTTAACATTTTTGCCATTTGTTTCTGACTCAAAGTGTCATCTTCATCCAATATTGTTTGCAAATCAGCGTCTTCAAACGTTTTTGGGTGGTCTTCCACGCTTTTCATTTCTCACATCAATCTTGTTATCGTTGAACCATCTTTTGCATATTGTTCGTGATGGGGCATGATCACCACATACCTCTACAAGCATACGATGCGACTCTGCAGCACTTTACTTCAAATGAAAACAAAAAATTAATGCTTTCCGCAAGTCATCATTTTCTGGTACAAAATTCGACATTTTTAACACGATGAAAAAATATGATGTTGTTTGCTCAATGACTTGATGCATACTAAATATGTTTAACAGATGTCACAGCAACTAAACAAAAAAAAAGTTAAGGCCCGTTCACAATAAATGTTTCCTATCGAGACATTTGTATCTTGACGCTCACTTCATACCGGTACTTTTATTTATTTACCTTTACTTCGTATCCGTACACGTATTAATGTGTGTTATTCCACGCAGCTTTAAAAAAAATATATATATAACTAACTAATTCTAGACCATTGAATTCATTCCATTTTATATACAATAAATTATTATTAACACAAAAACACGTCATATAAAAAAATTTTTAATTCGTTCATTCAGTTAAAAATTTTCTATTTGTCTTATTATAGTTTTAAATTTCATTAAAATTATTATTTTTTTTTTTCAATTGTGATGTTTACCCTTCGTTACACAGAATTTCCATTTTCATTAAAATTTGACCCCTGAACACCTGTATACATACATTTGTTGTCATAAACTGTTTACCTTCTAATTATTTGGGGTTAAAATTTCCCGGTAGAGAAACGAATATATTTTTTATGAATGCATGTACATGTAACGAAAATTTTAGACCAACATTTTAATATGCGTGGAGTTCTCATGTTTGCATTAGTTTTTATTTAAAAAGTAAACAAATTTTCAAAATGACTAAGCTGACCGTTTTCCACGAAAGTTTAATAGCTAATGTTTATTAATTAAGGCAATTTCTAGGCGATCTTTCCATTTTTCCATTGAAGAAAAGGTGGCTTAGCAAGTTTTCTTTTGAAAGGCACATGTTTGTTAAAGAGGAAAGCAATTTTTTTCTGCAAAAATTTAGTTCGTTCATCAACAAGGGTCATCCAAAATATGCACTCAAAGCATGTGTCTATAGTATCTGCTTGCAATTGAACATCATTTAGGTTATAAAATTCTCATAACATGACTTAGACTCAGAAAATAAGTTTTTTAGTTTTTACCTGCTTTGAGAACACAGGTTCTAAGAGCTGGCTATAGTAGGTAGGGGTAGACGTGTTGACTGGGCTTAGATCGAGCTATTTCATATATTCCAAAAATCCTATGGAGCCGAATATACCATATTTAGCAAGTTAGTGGCAATGTAGCATTTCTCCTCGAGGACTGTGTAGAATGAAGCAAAAGAGATAGAGTAATTTGGTTTGTAGACTAGAGCGATCAATATTTTCTCATGACTACATTTGATGTTTAGGAAAAAGTAATAAAGAGGTCAGTCCTTGGTTGTATTTCGTACATATAATGCAGCCTCACCTCCGACGCGACCAACTCTGTGAGACCGGAAAAGCTCAAAATCTTCTACTTTATAAATTTCATCAGATACATTAGCAAGAAAACATGTTTCAGAAACACGTATGGGGTCAAAGTATACAAGCTTTGTGCCCTTATACGGCAGATATGAAGGCCCTTGTGTTGTGCCTGGAGAACACGAGTCATGCCAACAATATATACGTAAGCTCCAAAAACTACAATACGTTTTCCTCATTATCTGATACACTACCCATATTCATGATGGGCAGCTATGAAAATATTTTTTTTTTTTTTGTAGGAAAATCGGAAGCCCTATTCAAATAAGCAGTTAAAATGAGTTAAAATAAAATGAAAATATTACCAACACCATTAAAACTGTTAAATTATTTTAAAAGCTATTAATTATGTTTGAACTAGTAAATGTATTCAAATTGCTTTTACAATTTACTGAACTCTTCTTATAGTTACAGAAAGACACAATGGAAGACATATTTGCGTTGAGATAAGCTTCTTGTTAACTTTGTTGCTGACTTTCGGTATACGTCCAGATCTTTTCGATGGGGCATACTTTTCAGTATTTTTCAAGAAATTGTTACCTGTTGTCTTACCTTGGTTCATTTTCTTTGCTATTTCGCGAATAGTTGACCGCATTCTCTATTAGTTAGAATTTAGTACGCATTTTAGCAGTCAAAGCTTTCCTAAAAATATGACTCAAAACTCAATGAACAAATTAAAAACCTTAAATAATTAAGTTACTTACTCGTATGCAAGTTAATAAAACGCTTAAATATTGAAAGAAACATGTTAATATGTATTTGTCTGTTTTACTTATTTCGGGCTACTAATGCGAATAATCAGTGAAAATTACAAAAAAAAAACTTAAGTACTGTCAGGGTTGTTGCAAGCTATAAACCACCACCTTACGTATAACACACTTAAAGACAGGTAAAAAAGGATAACTTACATATGATTTAAGCACTGTAGTAAGAATAATCCGAAGATAGAGTTAAGTTTAATTAAATAAATAAATAAATTTTTAAATTAAGAAATTGATTTATATGTAATTAAAAAGAAGCTTATATCCGTACATAATTCGAGTATAATAAATTGTAAGAAATATCAAGGCCAGTGAAAATTGTGTTTTGAATATTAATTTCAACTCGAAGCTGCTAATTTCAATATGAAAGATTTTTGATAATTCTATCTGTTAAAATGTTAATAATTCCAAGATTTAGTATCAGATCCTTGTTCATCCATATTAAAGTTAATTTTCACTTCGCTTGATTTTACCCCAAGTCTAAAGAGTCTGCCAAACGTTAGATTGAATCAGAAAATAAAAAAAATTAAAAGATTTGGGAAAATCGAACTCAATCCAACACAAGCACATGCTAAAAATTTCAAAATGTATGTGAAATGTGAAAGAAAATATTTTGATAACCTCATAACACATAAGTTGGTATGTTATGTTTCCACGATGGAAAATTCGAAAAAGCTGCTCCTTTAAATTTGTATTTGCAAGCAAAATTATTCATTTCACAAACAAACGAATGAGCACCTGCTGTGTTTTGCTCATTACACCAGCATCGTTGATGGACGAACATATTCGTATAAAAAAAAATGTATACGTCCTCTGTTCGCACGCTTAAGTCTTTCTCTGATACCAATCAATTTAAGATAAAGTTCAAGGATACCACTGTTGATTTCTTTTTTCCCATGCTTCAATACCTCCCACTGCGTAAAATTTGTCAGCATTTATATCATTCGACTTTAGTAGTCCTTCTGCTTTGGTCAGATTCCAGCTGTGTTATCTCCAATTTGATTTGTTACTGTCATCTGCCGTTGTTTATCGGTTGTGATTGTCGGCTCTCTCTATCCTTGCAAATTTTAAAACGCGAAACGATGAAATTATAAAACGTTTTAATTTTTCATAATTAAAGTAAACGTTCCACATAAAGAACTTAGAAGTCGAATAACTGAGCAGGTTATAGGCTTAACGTAACCAAATGTCAAAAGCTTCAACCAAAAATCCTCCTGTGGCGTATTAAAAATTAATTTCACCATAAAGCCGGAAAATATTTCAAAGAAACAGCCCCCGTGGGGAACATCATCATCATCATCAAATCAGTCTCTGATGTCATGTCGTATGATATTTATTACGAATTAGAAAATCTTTGAACAGTCCTCCGTTCTATGGAATATCCTAAGACTATGCTTCTTGTAAGATTCGCAATTATTACCTAGCCATACGAGTATGTTGAGTGTCAAATGAACATTTTTCTAAGAAGAGCTCTATTAATAGGCTGCGCCGTCCTACCCAATCTTTAATTACATTACATCATGATTACATTTCTTCAGTCATACCTTATTTTTTGCGTTACCAAAAGCTTAATCAGGATCATTGAAGTTGGGCCAAGGAAAAGAAGTCTTACAGTAATACTTACTATATATGCTGAAACTCTGAGCTATTGTAATTACAAACTAGAGCTCTACTCTGAAATTTGTTTTGTAAAGTTTGACGGTTGACAACGCTGTTAAGTAGAGGTTTACGGTTTAAAGAATATTTTTTTTTTTATCTACAGAGTCAATGAAGAAGGTATGTTAAGAATGCTTTGATATTTTGAATTATATTTTGTTCGAATAAGAGTAAACCATACTTTTAAGTACTTTGAGTTGAGGCAACCACCAATGATTCTTCCCACATTTTCAATGGATTTCTAAGAAACCACGTTCTGGAATATTCTTATTGGAGTGGGCACGTGCGAGATAATTAAAGACGAAAGAGAGGAGGCATTTGTAAATGTAGAATTATAATGGCGTTGATGTATTGAGAATGTTATGGTTTCGTCTTAGAGAGGATTTAATTTTTGGACCTCGAAACTAAGACCATATTAAAAAAAGGGAATTGAAAATTTTAAAGGAACAAGGTCCTTGTGGAAAAATATTAGTAGTGTTTTTTTTTTGGGGGGGGGATTTTACTGGCTGTAGTTTTTACCCTCTAGGGCTACGTCCCTAGTGAGACTTTAATTGAATTTAATTTAATCTGGGCTTAATGTCTGCATTTTTGTGTTAATTTAATTAAGTGTTTAAAGTGAACAAGGATGTGATGCCACATCTGCGGTAGTGTGCTCAAATACCCGTACTTGTCCAGATTTTATTCTTTAAGTGTTAATATCTTTATAATGCTACTTAGTATAGAATATAAGCAAACAGAGACGGTTGCTGCTACCTGCAGCATTGTCCAAAATATTGACAATAATCAATACTGTTTGGTAAGCCATCCTCTTTTGGATATAATCAAGGATGTAGCTTATTTTGAAGTAATGAAGATAGCTACGGAAGACAACAGCATTTATTTTATAATTCTCGAATTTTAAAAGAAGGAAAACGTTTGTGGTAATAACTTTGTGATAATTGCATAGTTTTGGCTATGAAACGCTGAATAACATGTGAAAATTCAAATCAAAATGATTTTATTTTTATGGAAAACACAAAGCTATAAAAGACGCAAAACACCGCCCTACGCTGTAGAAAGTACTATAGGTTAGCAATCATACTCCAAAATTGCGTTAAAAAAGATGCCCTAAAACCATGTTGAACGAAAAAGTATAAATATTTACGACTTTACCGTTGTACGTACTGGACTAATTCGTTTTACTACAAGTAAGTTGAAAGGTCTTTTGAAAACAATGCAATGGAGGATGGCAAAGAAGTCGATGTTGTCGCCACTGATTTTAGTAAAGCCTTTGATAGAATTTCACACGCAATTGTACGTTTGAAACTTAAGGTTCTCGGTTTTCGATTTGGGTTTATCGCATGGATTTAATCCTACCTGCAAGACTGTCAATATGAAGTCATTTTTGGATCTTCTGTATCTAATCCCTTTATTGCCCCATTTGGGGTCCCACAGGGCAGCCACCTTAGTCCCCTGATTTTTATTCTGCCAAATAATGACGTTGTTCGCATTAATAATTATTTTCGTGCATCAGTTTACGCGGACGACATGAAAATTTTCATGCATGTCTCTACACCCACTGACTCCCATACACTTCAAGATGACTTGAACAGCTTTCCTACTTGGTGTAGTAAAATCTTTCTAGAGCTGAATGTCGGCAAATGCCCAGCTATCACTTATTCTCGGTAGCGTTAGGAATGAACTTGTTCCCTGTGTTATATGCGACACTGAACTTAATTTTCGGAGTCATTTTGATAATATTATCAGCAGAACAAATTCTGCACTCGGTTATGTGAAACGCTGGTCGAAGAAACTCTCAAATCCATACGTCACGAAAACCATATACCTCGCATTTGTAAGGCCAATTTTTGAATATGCTAGTCAAATCTTTTCTCCCTATCACTATACACATTCGTATGGAATTGAGGGTGTTCAACGTAGGTTTATCCGTTTCGCTTTACGCGGACTGCCTTGGGCTGATGGATACAACCTACCTCTTTACGAGCACCGTTTGAACTTGTTGAATATGCAATCGCTTGAAAAACGAAGAAAAGTTGACCTATTTATACAATAGCTTTTAGCGAAGATAATATTGATTGTCTTGTGCTTCTACAAACAATCTTACTTAGCACAAATCCGCATACTTTGAGGCCAGTATCATCTTCCACCTGAAATTTCATCGCACGAATTATGGACGTAATGAGCCTATGTCTCGAAACACGCTTAGAAACTCTGTTTTCCCCTTCCCCTCTTAATTGTTAAGTACATATTTTTAAATCTAATTCTTGTATTAAGTGAATAATAAATAAATTAATCTATTTTATCGCCATTAGGATTGCGTTTATCTCCACTTGAAACACACAAAAAACACCAGTGCCGTACACTAGATCGGTTTTGGAGCTATCCATGAGAACCCGACTACATTCCTTTCCCGGCCCGACTTCATTATTTCCCTGACTCAGATTCCTGGGCACAGGAAAAGTATTTTTGCGGCAATAGCAGTTCTGGTGTCATTGCATCCGGTGATATGTTCATAGACCAAACTCTAGTGCACGTTTTATCAAAGATCATTCTTTTTAAACGGCAGATGGCTTTTGAAGTACGGCTCGTAATGAGTTACGTGTTAGTCCGTAAATATTATCTTACATTCACCAAAATTTGTGTCGTAATTTGTGTTATAATTTTTACTGAGAACATTGCTGAGAAGATTGCTGAGCCTAGAACCATAGTTTCGAATAGTAGCATTTACATTCAGAAACTAGCAAAAAACATTTTATCTTAATTTATTTATTAAACTATTAATCTTACATAAAGATAAAGAATAATATATCGGGAATACAGAGGGAGCATCGTAGGCTTACAGCTGTGGTGCATAATGATTTCGAATTTTACTTTTGACGTATGTACTTAAATAACTGGGGGCAGTCATATCCATAGGATAGGTTAAATACCTATGAGATGGACGCCCCTGACTGTCCCAAACTGAAAGTAATAAGAGTAAGAGTTTTCAATTTCGCTTCGTTTTTGCGGGGAGTTCTTATTCATGAAGAAAACTGCTGCCGAAAGTCATCGTATTTTGGTGGAAGTTTATGGTGAACATGCGCTAGCTGAGCGAACGTGCTAAAAGTAGTTTGCACGATTTTAAAGTGGTGATTTTGGCTTGGAAGACGATGAACGTCTTGGGCAGCCAAAAAAAAATTGAAAATGAAGAACTGGAAGCATTACTCTATGAAAATTGTTGTCAATCACAAGAAAAGCTCGCAGAATCTTTGGGTGTCACTCAAGCAGCCATTTCAAAACGTTTAAGAGCAGCCAGATATATACAAAAGCAAGGAAATTGGGTTCCAAATAAACTCAAGCCGAGAGACATTGAAAGGCGGTTTTGCTTGTCCGAAATGCTGCTGGAACGCCACAAAAGGAAGTCATTTTTGCATCGGATTGTTACTGGTGATGAAAAATGGATCCATTACGACAACCCCAAGTGCAAAAAGTCATATGTGAAACCCGGCCAACCAGCCAAATCAATGGCAAAGCCGAATATCCATGGCGCGAAGATAATGCTCTGTATTTGGTGGAATCAAATGGTTGTGCTGTATTATGAGCTGCTAAAACCGAGTGAAACCATCAATGGACAACGCTACCGAACATAATTAATCCGTTCGAAGAGAGCAGTAGCCGAAAAACGCCCGGAATATGCGGCCAGACACGAGGCAATAATTTTCCATCATGACAACGCTTGGCCCCACGTTGCTATTCCGGTTAAGAACTATTTGGAAAACAGTGGATGAGAAATCTTACCACACCCGCTTTATAGCCCATACCTTGCCCCTTCTGACTACCATTTGTTCCGGTCGATGCAGAACGCCCGCACTGAAATACGATTCACATCAGAGCAGAATATCAAAAATTGGCTTGATTCATTCTTGGCTGCCAAGCCGGCGCAGTTCTTTTGGAATGGGATCTAAAAATTGCAAAAAAGATAGGAAAAAGTCATAGCTACAGATGGGCAATACTATAAATTATACTATTGTACATGTTTTTCTTAAATAAACGATCAAATTTTGAAAAAAAAACCGCACGAATTAAAATATATACCCAATAGTTGGGTAGAGTTTAGGGTTTGCGTTAGGGTTTACTTTAGAATAATGATGCTAGTAATTGTTCCATAATTCAAGTTTTTTTTTGCATTCCAATAATTGATTTTAATAATTTATCTCTAAATCCTTTTTGTTGGGTCGATATGAAAATATGGCGACGGTAGGGTTCTTTGAAACATTTTTTGCTGCGATGTCCGCTGCTTCGTTTTCAGGTATACCCATATGTGCTGGGACCCAAACGATTTTTATTTTTGGACTTTGGTATGTTAGATTGTCCCAGATTTGAGTGATGGCAAATGTGTTATTAGTGATTTTTTTATTGCCAGAACAACAGACTAGACTGTCTGTATATATAATAGTCTTTTTGTTACACTTCACAGCAATATTTGTTGCTTTAGGAATTGCTAGCGCTTTTACCGAAAAGATGGAAAAGAAGTTTGGGAGCTTCTCTGCAGGTAATGTTGCACCGTTTTCGTTGACAATAGCCATACCAGTCCTTTTGTCATTTTTCGAGCCGTCTGTATATATAGACTTCAGGTAATGGGATTAAAGGAATATTTTAATGCTTTAAAGAGTTGGATAAACATTTATTTGTTTATTGTTTTCTTTGGCAATAACCAAGAGGGTTTTTTTGAGGCAGGTATAATCTTTACGTTTGAAGCGCTTTCTAGTTCTTTGGCTATTGTTAGAGCTTTATGTAACGTTGAAGGGATTCTAGGAATCTTTTTACGTTTCATGATTTCTTTTGCATCTGCCACAATCGAAGAGTTGTATGATTCGAATATTTTGGGTATGAGCCGGGGGATTAGGACGTTGATCCGGTCTTCGATTCTTAAGAAGCCAGTTTCTGTCAATAAGTTTTTTATTGGGGTAGTATTGAACGCTTTAAGTACGTATAGAAGCATGGTAAGACGGGTAAAATTGTTTTATATTTGATCGCGAAGTTTTGCCATATATAACCAGCCCATAATCGATTTTAGATAAAATGATTGCTTTTCTTACATAGATTAAAGTATTTATGTGAGCATATTTGTGGAATCTAAATTTATCGTCAAAACCAACACCTTATATATTTAAGTAGTTTACATTTGGTATAATTGTATTGCTTAAACTAATATAAAATCTGGAGCAATTGAGTTAACGGCATACGTGTAGGTGTTTACTTTTGTCTGATGAGATAATTGCTAGCGATTTGCTACACCAGTCTTAAGTATTTGATTAAAGAGATTGACATAGGGTCATTCCATGAAGGATCGACCGACGTTCTGAACGACATCCCTCCGATTTGGCTGAAAAGTGGTAAAAATACTCATTGGAGGGGTACAAATCATAAGGCAAAAAAGTTTTGCTGAATTTGATATATTGTAGTTTTCGTATAACGGAACTTCAAAAATTGGCAAAAAATCAAAATTTATGCTTTCTTTTATGCTTGGCTTTGCTCATCAGAGTTTGATAAAATATCTATACCTTGTTGAATTCAGGAGAAGGTGAACTTTTAAAGATTTGGAATAATTTTTATTATTAAGGACGAAGGATATTCGAGAATATCCTTTTTACATATTACCTTGAATAACTCAAAAAATGGTATTTTTTTTTTAAAGTCAGTGCCGTTTCTAAGAGAGGGCACCTGTTGAATTAAATCCATATAATTTTCAGTTAGTACTAACCTTCAAAAGATAAGTGTATAAATTTGACAGCTGTTGGACGATTAGTTCTCGAGATATAGCGTTGTGAGTGAAGCAACTTTTGTTATTGTGAATCAAATAGATTCAAAGCAATTTCGTGTGTTGATTTATCATTGCTTTTTGATAGGAAAAAATGCAGCCGATGCAAAGAAATGGCTTGATAAGTGTTACCCGGACTCTGCACCAGCCGAACGAACTATTCGCAAGTGGATTGAAAAATTTAAAAGTGGTCATACAAGCACTGAAGATGATGCACGCAGTGGACGTCCAAAAGAGGCTGTTTCAGATGAAAACATCAAAAAAGTCCATAAAATGATTACGAATGACCGTAAAGTGAAATTGATCGAGATAGCTGAGGCTCTGAAGATATACGTGTTGGATATACCATATACGAATATTTGGACATGCGAAAGCTCTGTTCAAAGTGGGTGTCGCGTTTGCTCACAGTCAACCAAAAACAACACTCAGAGGAGTGTTTAATGCTGTTCAACCGCAATAAAGCCGAATTTTTGCGTCGGTATGTGACAATGGATGAAAATTGGCTCCATCACTTCACTCCAGAGTCAAGTCGGAAGTCGGCTGAGTGGCGAGCAGGCGACGAACCTCGTACAAAACGACCAACAACTCAACAGTCGGCTGGCAAAGTTATGGTATCCGTATTTTGGTATACACATGGAATAATTTTCATCGACTATCTCCAAAAGGGGCAGACTATCAACAGCGACTATTACATTGCGTTGTTGGGGCGTTTGAGGGACGGAATCGCAGAAAAACGGCCGCATTTGAGGAAAAGGAAAGTGCTGTTTCATCAAGACAATGCACCGTGTCACAAGTCGATGGAAACGATGGCAAAATTGAATGAATTCGGCTACGAATAGCTTCTCCACCCACCGTATTCTCCAGATTTGGCCCCCAGCGACTATTTCCTGTTCGCAGACCTCAAAAGAATGCTCGCCGGAAAGAGATTTAAGACCGATGAAGAAATAATCGCCGAAACAGAGGCCTATTTTAAGGATAAACCGAAATCGTACTACCAAACTGGTATCGAAAGATTGAAAAATCGTTTCAATCAGTGTATCGCCCTCGATGGCAACTATATTGATAAATAAAGTTGAACTTTGCAAAAATTTTGTGTTTTAGTACCAAACGGTACTGACTTTTCAGCCCATGTGTTATATTATAGAGAGATTCATTCTCTATTTCCATTTCAAATTTGAAGTTGGAATTTCTATGAGTTCGGCCGATATAGTTTTTTATAGGCAGCGAAATCAAAAAAACTAAATACATATTTATTGTGTTACTCCTCTTCTTCAATGACTAGTAACTGCACATTTCCCGTTTTTGAGGATTTTAGAAGTTAGGCTTAATTTATCTGCACTCACTTGATGTCGGTCTTACGTGAGCTCGGGATTTATTTTAGATTGTATCGTGATAAGAGTTGTGAGTTATAAAAATTTATATGTTAATGAGTGCTTTTGTGTGAAAAACGTGCTGGAATCCTCTGGACTTACCACCTCATCGACCCAGTGCTCGTGATTTGCGGCCTGTATGACTATGAATGTTACGATGCAACCAAAATTAAACACAAAGTTGGTCATTTGCTCTACGTGTAGGAAACGCCATCATTACTAGATGTTGAAGATCAAATTGAAGTTGATGCAATGTATTTCGATAAAGATATTGCATTCAATTTGATTAATGAATGCATACAGTATATTGGAGAGGATACATTCAACAAGAGAAGACTTAGTGAAAAAGTCTATGTTGGAAATTGCAGAGAGAGTTTTCTCTGTTACTATTGATAATGGTGAAGATAATTCCAAAGAGGAAGAATATTTCGTAGGGAAAATCAATGAAAATTTCCATAAAACTACAATTGTCTTTACTTTCAAGAGAATGGAGAGTCGACAAATTATTGAAGAGTTTCCAGGATCGACAAGCTATATAATAAAGAAACCTAAAATATTTCAAGCGTTCCATCAATTTATGGGAAAAGCTTAGATGCTGATATCAAGCAATTGGTAGAAAGTTTCTACTGTGAAGACGATATCAGCCGTTTAATGCCAGGAAAAAAAGACTACGTATCTATTTATAAAGGTAACAAAAATTTATTTTCTCAGGTTCAAAAATAAGATGTTTTGCCTTTTTTGTTATATAGAAAATCAGAAAAAATATATTCAAAAACGCCAGGTTCTGGCTAACCTTAAGGAGATATATTATAAGTTCATTGAAGTTCATAATAGTGCTAGGATTGGATTTTCCAAATTTGCGTCATTAAGACCAAAGAACTGCATTTTGGCTGTGGCATCAGGAACTCATTCCGTGTGTGTTTGCACCATCCATCAAAATATCAAACTTATGTTTGAGGGTAGCAATATATCAAGGCTGATAGAAAACGAAGATGAGCATCTCAATAACAGCAGAGTCTGCTAAGCTTTGGTAATTTATAACCCTCCTGATATAGTTAAATTGTTACTTGGGCAAGTCAGAATCTTTGGCACTGCTTTTAGTAATCACTTCATAGAAGACGTAACATACTATCAGTGGACCCACACAGACCGATCAAAATTGAAAGTGAGAATTGAAAACTCTGAGGATTTCATTTACAGCTTTTTAAAACGGCTTGGTGTTTTTGTTCGTCATAAATTAAGTTAAAACTCTCTTAACGAGAACGGACATACTTGTTTTATTGGACTTTCCCGAAAATTATGGTGTTTTTGTACAAGATGAAGTGCAGGGATACCACTGAACTTACGAACAGGCGACGATTCATCCTTTCGCAATATATTACCGGAACCAGATGGATGATAATAAAGTTTTGTTGTAATCAGTGACTGCTTAAAGCATGACACTAGCAAGTACACTTATAGTATTTCAGCGCTATCTCTAAGAGTTCCTGCACAAGAAATGCCAACATTTTAAGAAATTTATTTATTTTTCTCATAGATCTGCTGCGCAGTACAAAAACAAAGAGAATTTTTTTAATCTAACATTGCATCTAACTTCTTTGCGACCTCTCATGGTAAGAGCGCATGCGATGGACTTGGTGGTACAATAAAAAGACTGGCTGCCAAAGCTAGCCTACAAAGACCGTATAGGGAACACATAACAACTCCATTACATTTATAAAGTTATACAAATTTTGATTAGTTGCCAATTTTTGAAGTTCCGTTACACGCAAACTTTTTCCGCCTTATGATTCGTACCACTCCAATGAGTATTTCTACCACTTTTCAGTCAAATTGGAGGGAGGTCGTTCAGAGCTCCCCATATAGCTTCGGCGATTTATAGTGGAATGACCCCATTGTTATTGCATTTCGTCATAATATACAAATCATCTGCATTGAGAGTGTGATCTAGATTATTAAATTTACAAATTATTTGGCTTAGTTCATGAAATGCTAAGATAAAAAGTATCACTGAAAGTGGCGATCCTTGAGGGATGCCATTATTTAGATCATGTGTTTTTTTTTTATAATTCCGCGCGCGCACCAAGGGATATGAATACCCATTTACTGGCTTTTCACAAGGGTACGGGCAGTGGTGTAGTAGTTTTGAAACTCAGGTGTTAGGTTTCGATATTTTTCCAGAGGTGGTTGTCAAACTGGGACCAGTGCATCCTCAACCAGTGGGTCTAAGTACGTGCTAGTTGTTAGTTTGTTACATCTAGCCCAGCCCGCAACCTCTCCAATATTAGTGTTCTGCCTTCAATTGAAGATTTGACTTCGATAGGTGCATTTTGTATCATGGGATACGAAGTCCTGTCGTAACTTGGGGTTTTTCCTTTAACAGACCTTAAACAACTTTCGAACTCTAAACTATTTATTGGCAAATCTATTAACTTTGCGGTTGGAGAGGGAATGTAACCTAGGTGATTTCTTGACAAAACAGTGTGTTTTGATTCAAAGAATTCATGAGAGAAATTACTGTCTTGAGAATAGTTTGACCAGATATTAGCAAAGTGTTCTGCAATTTCGAATGAGTCAGTGATTGGAATTGAATAAGAGATTATAACTTTTATTGAGGAGGATACATAGTTTTTATGTCTGTCCATATTTCCTTAATTTTCTTTTTTAGATTTCTTAGCTTTTCTATAGAAAAGTGCATTAGCTTTACGGTAGTTGGGCCTTTTTATGGAAAAAATTCCAATCTGCGCGGTGAATTTGAAATATTGGGTTGGGAATTGGGAAGATTTTTTGAAGGCAGAACAAAACACTGGTGATGACCGGGAAGTGGTCACTACCGTGTAACTAGCATTTTCTTTCCCAACTTGATTTTGGCAGTAAGAGAGGGAATATTAAGGTAACATCGTTGTGAGTTAGATAGGTTGGGATACCATCGTTCAAGGTAGCAAAATCTGAATTCGTTAAGATAATTTCAACTTCTTTTCCTCTTGCTTTAGCGTTAGGAGAGCCCCATAGAGGAATCCACGAGTTAAAGTCACCTGCTAAAATAACTGGGGTAGAGAGTGTGTTTCAAATATTTTCAAAGTCGGTTGCAGTGAAATTTTGGGTGAGTTGAATTTCAACGGTAATTAGAGAAATATTGGAATTTATTTGCACAGGATTATGAGGTATTGAATTTTGAATAAGGATACATGTGCCTTGTTTGGAAGTTGTATTTGTTGGAAAGTTGTGAAAATATGCTTCGTAGCGTTTCGGAGCTTTAACAATTGCATTAGCAGCGATATGGGTCTGTTGCAGACAAATTTGGTTTGGTTTGTTTTCTTTTATTAAGATTTCAAGTTCATTGTAGTTGTTATAGTATCCTTTGAGATTCCACTGAAAGATCTTAAGGAGTGAATTTGTATATTTGTGAGACATTTAAACAGTATTGGAATGACAATACTGTGAAAAATCCGAAGGTTTTATTATTGTTGGCTGTTCGGTTTGACTATGTCGCTCTGGAGTTAACGACCACCGAACGACAGAGTCGTTTTTCGGAGCTATTTTATTTTCTTTAGGTGTCGCCATTATTAACGGAGCTGCAATCATAATCCGTCGAGGTGTTGAGAGTTGGAATGGATTTTCTGACAAAAGTTATGTTAGAGTCGCTCGTTAGCTCTTTGAGGCTATTGGGGTTTGTAGTTGGTACGTTGAGAGTTTAAAGAAGAGAAATTAAGAGAATTTTTACGTTGGAGGTTTGAAGGAGAGAAATGTTCTTTTTTGGTTGGTAGTGATGACGTGGTTGGGTTATGGTCTCTTTTATCGTTGTTTATTTGATTGTTAACGGGGGGGTGTTCGTTTTAACAGAATTTTAAGTTGACGAGGATTTTCTCAAATTTGGAAGAAAATAAGGAAAGGTACTTTGAAGTTTCTTATGGGTTTGGGATGATGTTGACTCTACATTTAGTGTGTTCATTATGATTTGAGTGGGGTCTACAGTTTCTTTTAGAGGGGGAAAAGGTTGTGAAGCATTTTTTAATACAGATGAGAAAAAGAAGACTGAAGAAGAAGAAGAAGGCTCGACCATGCTACATTTTTTTATAGTGTTAATTTTTAGAGTTTTTTTTTTTGCTTGGACAAAGGAAGGGAAGACGCGGGGTGCTCTTCCTTACAATTTGAGCATTATATGCGGGTGCATTTTTCTGCTTCATGAGGAGGAAGATTACAAGTCACAATGTTTGGTCTTTTGTGCATCTTTTAGCGGAGTATCCTTGGATTCGAGAAATATTCCTGAGCCTTCAGGTTATACCAGCCTACATTGATAGATGTAGGTAGGCAGAATTAGTTGAAGGTGAGCTCAGTAGCTCGTTGTTTTCCGTTGTCAGTTTTTATCAACAACTCCCTGGTCGCACATATCTTCTATAATTTCTTTTTGAGATACATTGATTAAACTAGATGCAAAGGCTATGCCACTAGAAGAGTTGAGTTGATCATGTAAACTCACTTTTATTGGACAAAGATTTGGAAAAGATTTTTTCGATTAGAACATATTAGCTATGTTTTGTGATCTTGTGAGGATTAAAAGATTTCCATCGCGAAGGTGGGTGATGGAGTCATGTGAGGTACTTATACCATCTATAGCTTTCTTTAGTAAGAAAACACTGAATGATGTAAGCAGTTTTTAAGGATCGGATGGGGGAATAACGATAAATTTGGGATTTTTTGTGTTTAATTGCTCCCATCCTAACGAACTGTCATTTAGGGAAGAGGAGATTTTCTTTTTTCTTTTCTTTGGAGCAACCGATTTCTCGAGAGCCCAAATTAAAGTTTGGATACTAGCACTTAAACACTATCAGTTAGTGTAATGCACTTGTGTAATACGGATCAAAGAGAGAGAAAAAACACGATTTTACGCGTTCGCGGATGAGGAAAGAAAAGTAAACACCAACTTTTAGCTATTCAGCGGGAAGATTATGGAAACGATGTTGTCGGCTCCGAAGTTAGTCGGTAACTGTGTTATCTTAGTTTGAAAAACATCCTATCTACTCCCCTTAACTTGTTAGCTGATTCACAGTCCGATTTATTTTTATTTATTGGGTCTATAACTTATTCGTGCGGTTTGCTAAGAGATGGCGTAACTTGTGTCATTCCATTGTTCGTCATTTCAGTATATGTCATTCATTTGAATCGTAAACAACAATAATTTTTTTTCACTCAAATATGTCGAACTTTGTGCCTGAAAAAGTGTTTTTGCAGGGAGTTCTTCTTCATTACTTTAATATGAAGAAAACTGCTGCCGAAAGTCATCGTATTTTGGTGGAAGTTTATGATGAACATGCACTAGCTGAGCGAACGTGCCAAAAGTGGTTTGTACGATTCAAAAGTGGTGATTTTGGCTTGGAAGACGATGAACGTCCTGGGCAGCCAAAAAAGTTTGAAGATGAAGACCTGGAAGCAATTCTCTATGAAGATTGTTGCCAAACATAAGAAGATCTCGCAAAATCTTTGGGTGTCACTCAAGCAGCCATTTCAAAATTTTTAAAAGCAGCTGGATATATTCAAAAGCAAGGAAATTGGGTTCCACAAGAACTCAAGCCGAGAGACGCCGAAAGGCGGTCTTGCATGTCCGAAATGCTGCTGAAGCGCCACAAAAGGAAGTCATTTTTGCATCAGATTGTTACTGGTGATGAAAAATGGATCCATTACGACAACCCCAAGCGCAAAAAATCATATGTGAAACCCGGCCAACCAGTCAAATCAACGGCAAAGCCGAATATCCATGGCGCGAAGGTAATGCTCTGTATTTGGTGGGATCAGATGGGTGTGCTGTATTATGAGCTGCTAAAACCGGGACAATGGACAACGCTACCGAACACAATTAATCCGTTTGAAGAGAGCAGTAGCCGAAAAACGCACGAAATATGCGACCAGACACGAGGCAATAATTTTCTATCATGACAAGGCTCGACCCCACGTTGCTATTCCGGTTAAGAACTATTTGGAAAACAGTGGATGGGAAGTCTTACACCGCCCGCTTTATAGAGCATACCTTGCCCCTTCTGACTACCATTTGTTCTGGTCGATGCAGAACGCCCTCACTGAAATACGGTTCACATCAGAGCAGAATATCAAAAATTGGCTTGATTCATTCTTGGCTGCCAAGCTGGCGCAGTTTTTTTGGGATGGGATCCACAAATTGCCAGAAAGATGGGAAAAAGTCATAGCTTCAGATGGGCAATACTATAAATAATACTATTGTACATGTTTTTATTTAATAAACGTTCAAATTAAAAAAAAAAAACCGCACGAATTAAATTACATACCCAATAATATATGTTTAAATAGAAGAAACTTACAAAACATTTTTCCTGTTCCTTCAATTTGAAGTTAAGATTTCTGTCATTCAGTATTGTCACAGTATCGAATAAAAAAGACTAAATTTTCGTACCTTGTAATCATCAGCTTCCTTGAAACTTATTTTAATTCCTTCTTGTAATGTACGAGTAAGTTTCTAAAGTAAATAAGGAAACGTAACTTCCTTTCTCGTCTAATGAATACGAACAAGATGATTACTCTCTACCTCAAGGTACACACTGTGGCGCCGAAAATATTATAAACACCAGGTGATGAGATATTGATGCTTCTTTTTTAATTAAAATCACAAATTAGTGGTATTAGAAATTATATGTAGATTACCAAGATTTTTTTTTTATTATTTTGGATTTTTCTTATTACTCGTAATTGTGTTTGTCCTGTCGAAGAGAAGCTGAAGTGGACTTCCGTTGCCATCAGTCGTTATCGTAAGAGCAATATAAACAAATTTTATTACAAAACGGATGTCACATCTGAATAAATTATAGATAAAAAAAAAATATTCTCTACATCACCTTGGCTTTAAAGTCTTTCCTATTGACAGTTTTCCAGGATGGCTACATCCTGTGCGAAATATTCCTTTCGAGCAGAAGCATAACGAAGGATACAGCATAACAAAGAAAACTGGGAATATGGAAAATCCGTTCTTTATTTTATTGAAGGTTTTTTACAACATTTAAGTTAAACATTCATCTTCCGATCGACGCCGGAACACCTGCTGAGTGTTATACTGACGCATGCATGTATACGGATACATCCACAGCACAATATGCTTAAGCTTCCTATACTTTTCAGTGATTTTTACTGTTTCTTCTTTCCGAAATCGATGGAATTGTTTCTCAATCCTGTTGTTTCACTGCATTTTGAAATACATTCAGCATTGATAGATTTATTAACATCGAACAACATTGCTCCCAGCAATCTAAATGGGAAGGGGTTGCTTTCGCGAGATAAATAAAAGGACGCACCGGAATCAGAAATGAGTGCTCCTATAATTACGACAATTGCGAAGAGCTTTATAATTAGCTCTTGAAGTGAAGACTGATATATATATTGTATGTATGTATGTATTGTTGGAGGCGTTGAAGCTTAAGTGAGGGAAATTCAAATTATTCATTCTAAATTGATTGAGTTTTTTGGTTTGGTGTGAAGCAATTAAGCAAGTGGTTCTGAAGTGTGTGCTACATTTTATAAATGAAAACAAAAACAACTTTCTTAATCAAATGTTTACAGAAAAATAATGTTAAATTCTTGTTCTTGCTTCTATTGAAAGCATAGGAGCCAAAAAAATGTATCACAAAACGTGGTACTCGAAAGTAACAACAAAACAATGTAAACCCAAAGCATATAAAACACAAACAACAATCAAAAGTTAATTTGGATTACAATTAAATCAAAATCGTAATCATAACAACCACCTTCAACCAGAAGAATCCAATGCTTAAATCTACAAAATTTACAAAAACTTTTGATTCGAAAAATGTCAAAGTTATTTTATGAAATGTCGCTGTCATTTATTCAGGAAGATATTTCAAGGAATAGAAAAAAAAACAATCATCTCAATAAGATGGATGCCAAGAGAGGATTACATTTGTTTGTGATCCAATTTAGCTTTATGGATTAAGGTTATAGAAATAAGTAGAGAAGTAATCAAAAATTTCAAAAATTTCAACAAACAGAAAAGTTTTCAAGTTTTTAATTCACAAAACTATATTAATATGCACTTGGTAATCAAGAAAACTGGTTAAACAATGAGAGAGGGCTTCCGGTGGCTTTCCAACCATAGATAGATAGTTTTGTCAGTCAGTTTTATGCTGACTTCTCTAAACTTATCTTCTTTTTTTTTTACATTCGAAAAGGACAATCGCAAGCGGAAGCAATATTTTGAAGTTTTCGTTTGAATGAAGTTATAGGGAGTTCAAAATACGGATCTGTTGGAAAAGAGAAAAAGTCGTGTAACAGACGCACAATGAAAAGAAGCTACAAAGGCAGTTGTATGTAGTTTTGCAAGCCACTTTTCCTCGGCGGCAACAGTAAATAGAAAAAGGTGGGCAGAAGGTACTCTAACTGAGTTACTTTTTCTTCTGCCTATAGAACAAGTCTTATTTTGGTATCAAAGTAAAATTAAAATTGCGATGGGAACGCAAGGAAGGCATTCAGAGGAATAAAGCCTTCACAGCAGGACATCTGTCTCTTACGGGTTCGGTCCCCGCGCAATTATCAAGAATTCTTCCATTAATGACGTTAGCTAGTAAAAAGCTGGGACAGGGTAAATTACTGGTCTTGTCGCAACGGTTTTTTGGACCTAACGCCTCTGAAGGTTTCTACGATTCGAGCATTTACAATCTACCGGTCATATGTTCTGTTATTGGCAGGACTACAGGTAGTTCATACCAGGACTTAAATCATGATATAACGGGAATCAGGAGCTCTCCAGATGGCAGTACAGGTGACTTGAAGAAGTGGACCACCTAGTGCGATGATCACGGTGGCTTGGTTTAAACTTAAAATCGCAGAAGGCTGGTTTCGACCCGAAGTAGAGTTGCACTAAGTACTGGGTGAGATGATCATAAGATCAGCAAAAGGTTTTAGATCGGCCTTAACTCATACCAAGTGTGGAACTCGTGCTTCCAACGCAGTTTCGAATTATTATCTAAAGAAGACAGCAGAGCGATGGCAAGTCGTATTCTTGCTCCTATGGATGTATGGGCATCACATGAACTTAAGTCTACACGGCAGGCGTTCACATCAAAACATAAGAGACATCTGTCTAATATGATGCCAGAAAGATGAATGCTTTTGACATTGTTTCTTGTGGAAGCTTTCCAAAGTGTTACAACAAGCTAAAGCTGCAGTTTTAGTGGACGGCAAACGGTTGAAGTTCTAATATTGGTTAAGTCCACCAAGAAAATCAACAGGTTGTGCGCACTGTTTCCTCAACCAGTAAAGATAATCTTTGGGTGCCCGAATTTGAACAAAAAAAAAAAAAGAAAAAACAGGAAACGTAAAACATCTACTAAAAGCGTGAAAATCCATTCCCTGAACCAGTCCAGCAAGTAGCCTTGTATTATTTAACTTACTTAAAGTAATAAGTGTTAGGTCTTGGTCTTAGGAGCGGTTTGGCTCTCGCCCTTTCTTTGCAATATAGAAGTTGAGCAGAACAGATAGTGTGAAAGTCTGAAAACCATTTACAGGCCCTCATCTTTTTCTAGAGATTTTCAATCACTATATTACATAAATGGGATTCTAGCTCAGCGATGGTGGCTTCAGTGTTGGCTTTTAGAGTTAGAATTGTTGGCGGATGGTTGGCAGACCTTACTTTTAACGTAGCCCTTAAAAAAGAAGTCCAACGGTGTTGGCGGGAAATTGGTGGCTCCAAAATACGCAATTACGCCTCCAAGAAACTCCATGTACAATAACTCGATTGTTTCGCGACTTGAGTGGCACGTAGTACCATCCTATGGATCGTCCGTGTTCATATCCTTGGCCACAGTGTCCCAAATGTGCCTTTAACTCATGGAAATGAAAATCCTTCTTCAAAATTCGGTGCAGTGTGACTGTTGGAAAGGTTAAACTCCTGAGAACGGTGACGAATGAAGTTTGGGTCATTTAGGACACTTTCCTTTTCTCCACCGATATTTTCTATTGAACGTCCGAGGTGAATTGGAATTGGAATTTTGGAATTGGATTATGTTGCCCACACACGTACTATACATACATGATTACATGAAAAATTGGCACGAATTTTTTGCATCGTTGCAGAGATTGAACGTGAATTTTCATTACAAATTTCAACGATTTGGATTTTTTCTTTCACTGTATTGCATTTAATAGAGAATTTCTCAAATTTATAGATGGCATCTTCCAACATATGTCAACCCTACTGGCAACACCTGTAAATAAAATATCGGGTTTTCCAATAACGACTTGACAACTTTTTTTTTTTAAATAAAAGGCAAACCATTTCATATATTTCAAAAACTTTATTACTGGCTTAAAGAACAATCAAAACATTTATGAATAAAATTCAACTTCGTTCATATGGCCACCGCGGGCACGTTTGCAGCGGTCGATTCCTTGGACCCAATTTTCAACGACTCGGCCACACATTTCGGCCGAAACAGCCGCTATTTCGCGTTCAATGTTGGCACTGAGCTCTTTCAACGTCGTCGACGTGTTGGCATAAGCCAATGACAGTCAATAGTCAAGCGAAGTTAAATCGCACGAACGAGGCGGCCAATCGACTGGCCCATGTCTTGTGATAACACGCTCACCATACTCACTCTTCAATAAATCGATTGTAGCGTGTGCTGTGTGGCTTGTGGCACCATCCTGTTGAAACCACTGTCGCCCAAATCCATATCTTTCAATTCGGGCTAAAAATAATCGGTGATTATGGCGCGATAACGCTGACCATTCACAGTAACGTGACGATCGTTATCGTCGACGAAAAAATATGGCTCAATAATGTCGCCGACATGCAAACCGCACCAAACAGTTATTTTCTGTGGATAAAGTGGCGATTCATGAAGTACATGTGGGTTTTCACCCGACCAATAACGCATATTATGCTTATTGGCGAACCCATTGAGCCAAAAATGAGCTTCATCACTGAAGATGATTTTGCGATGAAATTCATCATCTTGGCGCATATTCTTCAGAACCCAATCGGAGAACGTAGCTCGTTAGTGTACTTTACCATGATGAAAATGTTGAGTTTACTGAATAAATTGACAGTGACAGTTTGATTATTAGTGAAAGAGTGCGTTCACAAATTAAATTCCAAGTTGTCAAGTCCCTATTGGAAAACCCTATAGTTGGCCCTTCAAGTACTCAAGTTTTTACGGAATATTAAAATTTGGTTTATGGAAAGGATGTTTTCGTTCGCTATTTACTTAAATCATAGTGATTCGGATCCCAACGCAATCAATCTACCAGAAATTCATCAGATGGCTGTTAAAGATATCTTTAAAGATGCAGGCAATTAAAAACAAAATATTAAATTGAAATTTGTGTTAATGGTTAAAACATAAAATAAAAAATAAAAAATGTCTCATACCAAAAAAGAAGATTCCTAATTGACTAAAGTTATATCCTTCTAATCCAAATCCAACTACATACTGATGCATTAATGATTCCTTCCTGCCCTTCCCTACACAAATAACATCCGGAAAATCATGGAAACCTATCATTAGCCTAATTATCCTACGACTCTACCCCACTTCTGTCCCAGATAACTTCGTCTTCCTTTCAACCAGAACGTTCGCTTGATAGATAAGCAATTATTTAACGCAGCACAACACCAGATGTGCTATTCATAGAATATGACAGAGACTTATCCATACCCTTCAACGCCTTTTTCTGTCATGCATTGTCATTGCAGTTAATTAAATTTAATTAAAATGCTGCCTCAAACTTCAGACGAAACGCAATGAAGAAGTGCGAAAATGAAACATATCAGCAGTCACGTTCACCGCTATTATATTATACAATATGTAGATACAACTTTCCTTGTATGTACGAGTATATGTATGTTCCTCTTCCTATACGTCTACACGCACCATCACTCCAACATATGTGTTGACAATTGGTATCTGTACTCGTAGTCCGCTGAATTTAGCGCGTGAAATGTTAACCACTACTCATGGCTGAAATTCTGACAAAACGTGCCAGCATAATTCGTTCCATTTGTGTGTTAATTCGTCTGCGTCTGTCATTTGTCTGTCGACGGCAATGAAATTAATTTTTTCTGTTCATAACTGATGTGACAACGAAAAAAATTCCTCGAAAAGTTATAAGGATAAGACAGCAGCCAACTAAGTTATTAAGAAAGCGAACTGCAAGGTCGATACTGATGTGTTCTAGATGTTCACATGTGCTATTGCAGTGCAATTAAGAAACGATGGTGCTATTTCGAATACAATGTGGATGGCAAAAATAACGGAATGTTGTTTGTTCATTTCGGTTGAGAAACTAACGATGAAATCATACGAAATTATGAATAACAGAAAGGGTGCTCCAGCGCTTGCACTTAAACTGCGACAATTTAAATAGACATGTACACAAGCAAAAATATTAAGTATGTTACACGTGTAGGTACATCTGAATCTTATTACGTAATTAAGTCACGCGTTCTTTAATTATGCCAATGGACAATATTCTGGAGGCACAATGAAAATCAATGGACTTAATCCTGTTGTGAATGACAGTACTGATGCCTTCCTCTATATGACTGAAAGTAATCGTACGTTCGTATAAGTACAATACATACCTATATACATGTACAATTACTGCTAAGTTCCTAATACATATTCAGTGATACTATTATTGAAACTGATCCAAAATACCAAGGGACCCCAAGATGATAGACCCCAAAATTTGCAAACGAATTTCAAATATTGAGGGCTTCAGCAATGAAGTTTATAACCTGAGAGAAACTAATGAGTCGTTACATTTCACATATGCAAATACACGCAATGTCAGATTACAGATGTACCGTATTTGAAAAACAAATAGACTTCCTTGGAAGAAAAACATATGAACGCAATATATTGTAATTGCCCATATTCGTATGGAAGATTGAACTGACGCTTCGGATAAACCAAAAGTAACAAATGTGTTGGTGTAGCTTAGCAAACGCGAGGATGTTATCCGCTTTTTAAATGCTTCGGGAAAACTTCGAGGTACATCCGTCATACTGCATAGAAATCGATCGCTTAAAACGTTGACAAAAACTCAAAAGAGAAATAAATTTAACTTGTTAAAGAAAAGATTTTTAAACTACAACTTGATACAAATTGATACCAGAGAATAGAGTACACGATAGAGGGATAGCGAGTGAAGGCTGTTTGTTTGGATTTGAAAAATAAACATTTTAAATGGGCGGAATGTTAGTGGTAATTTTAATGGAGAACTGAAATAACTATAGAGCAAGCTGAGACATTTTGTCGGTGTTTGAAGCTGTCAATTGACTGGGTGATATTTGCATCACTAATTATAACGGTTTTGAATTCTATCTACCAGGTGCAGAAATGTTTAAGAAGTACCTGATCAGATGTGGACATTGTACTTTAATTTTGGGCGGATGAATGCCTTATATATTGAGGCCAGATCAGAGGGGTAAAGTACTTTTTTCATCGCTTGAGAAAAACTAGACGTTTAGCAGCATTTTTGGTGACATCAAATATGTGATCATTCCAACGTAGGTTATCACTGACGCACATACCAAGAATAGAAAGTTTTTCGCTTTCGACGATGCAACTGCCATTCATGGATAATGACTGTTATCTTAGATTTCGCTTAAGTCACAGCAGGCAGCTGTCAGAAATTAAATTCCATTCTGTTGATAGTTCCCCAATTATTTATGCTCTTAATATCGGAATGCCGTAACCTTTCTACAGCAAAAGAGTAGGGATTCCGCTTACGAATATGATAAGCAGAGAATACTGTCAAATGCACAGAATATATTGGATTAGAAGTAGCAGACAAGAGATTGTTGATGAAAATTAAATATGATGGGGCACATCAGCATATATTTTGTGAATATCGGACTTGAAGCCGTACAATACAACATGAATTGAACGTTCCGAAAGGTAATTTCTAATCTATTGAAGAAGAGAGTCATCGATTTCAAAAGCACGCATTTTCGACAAAAGAGCTTGACACCAAACTCTGTCATAAGCTTGTGCAAAAATCTTGCTTTCGCCAGATTAAGGTACGTTTTGGTTCCACTTTTCGGTGAGACATGCTATCAAATCACCAGTGGACCTGTTGCTACAAAAACCATACTGTCAGTCATTCAGAAGTTTTCGCGTTTCAAGACCTTGGGAAGAAGGGACGTAAGTGCGATGGGTCTGCTGGAAGAAGGAGAAAAAGATTCGCCTTTCTTAGGGACGGACTGGACGGAAATACTGTTTTCAATTTGCTCGGAAAATGACCAATAGAGTTGGATTCATGAAAAGTCTTACTCAGTGGTTTTCCCAATGAGGAAGAACACCTCTGCAGAGGAAGGGCAGATGTACCATCTAGAGCAGCAGATTTCTGTATATTGAGGTCTTTAATTACTCTTGCTAATATCCGAGTGCGGAATTGGATTCTTCTCATTGAAAATTCGACGAACTCAAGTGTAGGCGGGAACAAAACACAATCTGGAAGTATTGAACTGGCCGCAAAATGTGCGGCAAGAAGAATGGCCTTGTTTAAAGAGCTGATAGCTGGAATGTCATTGTAAATGAGCGTTGGGATTAAGGATAAGACAGAATTTCTAATGTTTTTTTAACGGAGGACAAAACATTTTTACTACCTTCGGACATTGGACATTGTAGTATTTTTTGCCTCAGTTTTTGGTCGTATTGGAATTTCACCCCTGACTCGTTCAAACTTTTTTCGGTTTTCCTCACTGGAATTGGTCTTGTAGGACTGAAAAAATGAACCATGTCTCATTCCAAAAAGAATGGTGTATGTGATCATATCAGTAGCGGGATCCACGTCGCTAGCGATTAAGAATATTGACCAATTAAAATTCCTTAAGAAGCTGTTTAGTGCGCTCCATACGGTTCACTTAGGAATCCTTTCTCGAACTGTGTAGTCGATGTACGAGAAATTACCTGATATGACACAGTGATCCTACGAGATTAGAGGAGATAGCATAATGACCTTGAATTTATTAAGGTGAGAAGTTAAAAACAAGTCCAGGGTATTTGTGGTATGAATATGAACGTCTGGTATACGTGTGTGCTCATTTACAAGCTGAGTTTAGTTGTTTTCCGCAGTGAAGATCTTATCACACCGTCCTTCGGGTGTTGTTTGTGAATTACTGTTATTTACTGCATTCAATGTGGTTGACATTTTTAACAGATGCTATACAACCTTTGACAATTTTAGTCAAGGAGTTGGTAACCATGCAACAACGCATTTCTGTCTTGCACTCTAATAATGAAAATGGGCGATCTGTAAAAGTAACATTTCGTAAAATTCGGTCAACATAATCGCCGTAGTAAGTCCGGAATTCGTGCAATGCTGAAGCGCTTTGAGGAAACTGGTTCAGTATCGAGTCAGCAGGCTCGATCAGCACGTACACGCCAAAACATCACTACTATGAGCGCAAGTGTTCAAAACCAGCCAGTCACCGAAGTCAACATTTGGGCCTCACTTTTGGCACTTTACGGCGAATTTTTAAAGTTAGTCTTTATTTGCACGCCTTTAAAATCCAAATTACACAACATTTGGAGCCTTTGAATCATCTACGACATCGCCAGGACAATTTGTCATCGAATTTAATCTTTTCCGATGAAGCTCAATTTCAGATGGATGATTACGTAAATAAAAAAAATTGTCATTTCTGGAGATCGGAAAACCTATACGAGATTCACAAAAAACCAATGCCCCCCAAAAAACTTACTGTACAGACACAGTTACAGTGAATGGAAAACGTTATCGCAACTGTTGATCGGCTAATTTTTTTCCAAAATTGAATGAATTGGATTTAGACGATCTCTGGTTTTAACAAGATGGTTAATTTATTGCGTACGAAATTTGAAGATCGTATTATTTCGGACAGATAAAAATGCAAATTGACACCTTGAGACTTCTTCCTGTGGTGTTTGAAGAGTAAGGTCTATGCAATTCAGGATCTCAAACATCAAAACAGAAATTGCTGCCATTGGCCCACTTATTTTTCAAATAGTCGTAGATAATTTTGACCTCCGGATGGTCGCTTACAACAGAAGCTGTTATAGTTACATAAACTGCGTTGTGATCTTTTCATAGTTGCCATAAATCAATCTTTATTAATCAATAAAATTCTATATTAATTCCATAATAAATGTGTGCTTAATTTAATAAAAACTTACATACTAGCTTTTGGCATACCCTTTATAAACATTTATGCAAAAGAAAAATTAATTTGCATTATGAGTCCGAAGCCAAAAAGGTCAGCAAGTGTAATGCAATGCTACTAAAACAAAATGTTGTACAGTAGTGACCGCTCTTTGTTTAATATCTTCTAACGTAGCGGTTACAACGCGACGTAAAATAATGGCACTGCAGCGTTAGATTACCTTAAAGTGACGTTAAAAACGCGCTCTGTTCGACCGACAAATTTGTTCTGAGTTACACAAATAGTTGATAAAGGGTATTCGGTTGTAATTGACAAGAAAGATAGTTGATTGTTTAACCAAAACAACGAATCATGATGATGGATGATGTGGCATCGGCACCTGGGTCATCGTAATTACAAAAATTTGTGCACGATGAAGAATGGCGTCGTTGATGGTTTGGGATTAACGAAACAGTTAGAGGAATACATTGTTGCGTCATTTGCATTGAGGCGAAACTAACTAGATCTTCGTTTAAACACAACAAAATAAGGGTCGAACATCAATTGGATCTTATATACACTTGCGGTCATAAAAACCGAACCATATCAAAATGATTGAAAAATTGTTAATAACTACGATAATAAATTTTATAATGAAATGAAATTTTTATTGAGTACTCCGCAGTAGTTTATAAGTATTTATATCTAATTTCCATCTGTTTATTGAATGTTTGAAAAAAGATATTAACAAAGAAAGAAAAACCAGTTAATTTTCTTATTTTTTTAAAATATTTTAATAGTCATTGGTTAACAAAATCAAACGATACATTTTTATTATATGTGTATATAAGATGTTTAGATATGCCACTTTTACCAAAAAATTATCAATACCAAGTTGCTTCTCCTTTGGCGGTTATAACCGCTTTTATTCTAGAAGGCATCGAGTTTACTAGAAGTTCAGTAATATCCCTTGAAATTTAGCTTTTTTTTACTCTCTGGTCTATGTTCAGCCACCTTACGTTTCATTACATGCCACAAGTGTTCGATTCTGTTTAAATCGGACGAATTAGATGGCCAGTCTAGTCTGGTAATCCCGAGGTCACCAAACGTTGTCTTGAGCTGAAAATTATTGAAAGACTCTAGTTCCTTGTCTGTTTATTATTTATAAAGTAGACATCTAGAAGTTGATTTATAACACTTTACTTACGGATTTGGCGCAGTCGCAAGGTGCAGAATCATCTTAAAAATGCACTTGTCAGTATACGAGTGATGTTTTTCAATTGCTGGTACCAAAAACTTTCTTATTACTTCTCCATACTTTTGAGCGTTCATAGTTCCATTAACAAAGTGCAAAGGGCCCAAAACGTAGAATGAAAAACATACCCAAACCATCTGGCTTTGAGGAAACTTCACTGTTTTGACTATGCACTCGTTCTTGAACCTTTCACCTGCTGATCGTCGTACATATGGCAAATTGTCGGCACACAACAAATTAAATTTACTTTCATCGGACCATATCATACATCGCCAATCATCCTGCGTCCAATCTTCGTACTTTTTTGCCCACGTCAAGCGAGCTTTTTTCATTTTTGTGGTTAGGAGAGGTTTTTTCGCTGGTCGTCTTCCATATAAACCTATTTCCCGTAGCCGTCGGCGTATGGTTTCGGCGCTCAGATCAACTTGATGAAATTCACTCAGCTCTGCTCTTATACGGACAGCACTTTTAAAGCGATCTTTCATGCTAATTCGTTGTAATACATTGTCCGTCTTCTGGGTTGTTTTACGTTTTCGTCCCGAACCTTTTTTCCTTTCCGGTGGATCCAAATTTTCTTTTTTCCTCATCAGTCGTACGAAACTTGAATGACAGCATTCTATTTTAACAGCAATCTCACGATAACCAAGCCCTTCTTCGACTAAAGTCAATATTTGAACTATTTCGTCCCGAGTCAGTTGATGGTATTTACCAGACATTTCACTTTTTTTTTCTTGCCACCGTCACAACTCAATTCAAACAGATTTTTTTTTGCACTGAATACGAGGCCGAACTCCGTTATGGGGAATACTCTTCATTAGTATGGGAAAAACCCTTACGATCTGATGTAATTAGGCATTTTTTGAGAACTCATTAAGTGATGCGGTTTTTATGAACGAAAGTGTATACTCGTAATGACCTATGTGGTCCTACGGAAAATATTCCTGTTAGCGATGCGAAGTATTTCCTAAGTTTCATTGATGATTTCTTTGGACAAGTTTTCATATGTTTCTAAAAAATTAATTTTAAATTTTACGTTTTTTTTAAAGAATTCAAGCAAATGATTGAGACACAAATGGAACGAAAAGTTAAGGTCATACGTTTAACAACGTGGGCGAGTATTGCGGATTGAACTTCAAAACGGATTTGAACTTTCACAATCATTGTTATAAACCACAGCAGATGTTATGAATCGCGCCATTATTGAACGCACAAAGTGCATGTTGCTGGATGCTGGTCCTAATAAGTCATATTAGGCTGAGGCAGTAAATATGGTAAAATATGTGATCAGTCGTTCTGTGATTAGTTCTGATCCTAGTCACCTGAGAATTTTTGGATCATTTATTATGGTCCCTGTTCCGAAACAGCGGCGTCGTAAGTCGGATGTGAAAGCCAGAAAGATGCGGTTTGTGGGATACAGCGAGACAATAAAAGATTTTCGTTGTGTTAGTCCTGAAGCCACAAGAGACATCATAAACTGAGATATACTTTGAATAGAAACAAAGCCAACTGTAACTGATTGCAGTTTAAAATTAATTGAAGACAATTTCGTTTCAGTTGGAGACCACGATGAAATTTAAATTATATCACCAAAAAGCGAAATTAAAATTGAAGAAGAAACTAAATTTGAGCTGGATAACACAAAAATAGACAATATTGCAGAAAAGTCATCGCCGTGGACAACAGTTCTTACTACCAAATAAATATTAAAGGTAACATTGTTCGATATTTTTCGTTAGTAACAAAACTGGATTTGATCTCGTAGAGGATCATCATCTGATGATGATAGTGGTAAGATATGTCGGCAATAGAATGTTAAATTAAAAGGAATTTTAAGGTCATTCGATTTGCCAATGTCATCCGTTGTGTATTGACATTGACAATTTTTTTTTTTTTTTTTTTTTTTTTTTTCATGGGAAGGTGAGAAATCTTCATAGACACTATAGGCCCGGAGCCTATAGTAGTGTGAGATTCTTAATCACTAAAAAACACTCCCTTATGCATACAACGACTGAGTTCACACTCAACAAGCAGTTCTTCTATCGCATTTTATTTTGTTTTTATAAGATATCCTGCAGGCGATTATCCATTGAAAATTCCTGTGTACTTTAGAAAAATTACGCACTGCTAATCGCCGCGCTAGATCGAGAGGCTTAGTCCTTTTCAGACGGCGCAATAAATTTGTCTCGTCGAGGGTCTGTTGAACAGAAATATTCGTATGACCTTGTAATCGATTATTATGTGTTTGCGCAAACAATTTAATTACGCTCTGAACGTTTTCGATTCCTAAGTCTCTGTGGATATCATCGTTTCTAATGTACCACGGCGCATTAACAATACCTTGAAGAACTTTGTTTTGGAATGTCTGTACTACATTAATGTTACTATTTTTAGTACAACACCAAAGTTGTACACCATATGTCCAGATCGGTTTTAGCACTTGCTTGTATAACAGCAGTTTGTTCTCTAAGCTAAGCTTGGAATACTTTCCAATAAGCCAGTAAATATCTCTATATTTGATTTCAAGCTCTTCACGTTTTTTCTTGACGTATGCTCTCCATTTTAGTTTAGCGTCGAGTGTCATACCGAGATATTAAGTCTCGTTCGCGTAAGGTATTCGTACTGCGTTGATAAACACCGGTGGATTCTCAATTTTCTTGAGAGTGAAGTTCACGTGGACAGACTTGTTTTCATTAAGCGCGATTCGCCAAGTCTTCTTCGACTGTTTTAGCCATTGCCAAAATGGCAGTGTTATCAGCAAATATAGCAGAGGGCCAAGTACACTTCCTTGAGGCACCCCCACCTTTATTGTCTTAAAAGTGGAATATTAGTTTCCGTGTCTGACACGGAAGAGTCGGTCTTCCAGATATGAACCTAAAATACATGACAATTGCTGGGGTAGGGCTTGTCGGAGTTTATATTTTAGGCCTTCATGCCATACCTTATCAAAGGCTTGCGAAACGTCAAGGAATGCGCTTGAACAGACTAACTTACACTCGATTGCTCGTTCAATTACATCGGTTATTCGATGCACTTGGTCAACTGTAGAGTGTTTCCTTCTAAAGCCAAATTGATGATCAGGCAAGAGGGAATTTGTGTCGGTAATGGGTTAAAGACGATTAAGAAGGATTCGCTCGAAGACCTTCGATGTAATCGGAAGAAGCGATATTGGGATATGACAAGGATATGACTTGACTTCAGTCAGCGGTTTACCGGGTTTCGGAACCATAATAACTTCGGCTATTTTCCACTGGTGCGGTACGTGCTCTAATCTAATGCTGGCTTTTATAAGATAGCAGCTTTAGCAAACCTTTTTTCGGCAACGCTTTAAGTATCTCTCCCGTTATTGAGTCATATTATTGGGCTTAAGCGTGTCTATAACTTGTCTAAGTTCCCTAAGTGTAGCCTTTTCTACTGGAAAGTTTGTCGTCACGTCTAGCGTATTCACATTCTCTGGAAGCACTTCTCCGTCGAATGGTTTAAAAGTTTCTGCAAGATGGCCGGCGAAAACATTAGCTTTTTCCTTATCTTCTTTCGCGCAGTCATCCTGGTTTCTTCTTATTGGCGCCACGTGTATTTGGGGCTTTCGAAAACTTTTAACGGCTCTCCATATGAAGTAGTTGGTATCCTTTCTCGCTGTGAGTCTTTCAAGGTAGTTATTAATACCTTGATTATTGAAGTCCTTTATCGATTTTTTCAACAAGTTGCAGAGCCTATTGAAGGACGTTTTATCTTGTGGTGCCCGGGTTTTATGCCACTTTTTCCGCGCTCTTGGTTTCTTCCTTATCACATCTCTGATTTCCGGTGGATATCTTATTCCGACTTTGGGAACTTTGTTCGATTCGCGGGGAGTGTTTTTCCAGGCCGCTTGCTGTATGACTTCAACGAAACGTTCAACTTCTTTTTCAAGTTGATACGGCGTTCTTAGTGCTACTTTCAACTCAGTATTGTCTACAACTTCTATTCGGAAATCTTCAAAGTTAGTTTTGCTGTTAGTTAATCTGGGTGGTCCTTGTTTCTTAACCAAGGATTCGCACAGTGAAAGGATAACTGGAGAATAATCGGAGGAAAATCGATCGATTATTAATTGTCGCAATTTATGTAGACGACATACAAATTAAAAAAATAAAAAAAAAATGTTGATTTTCGAGACAGTCTTAAAGAATCTCTACCTAATGAATTTCATATGTAGGATATGGGAACAGCGTAGAGTTCTGGTAAAAGTTGCATTGGGTTAAATATCACCTATAACCAGGAACTTAGGGGTATATGGATTGAGCAGGAGAAGTATGGCATGAATGACTGCAAGCCCATGTTGACTCCAAGTGATCCTAACCAGAAACTCCCTATGAACATGATTAAAAACTGTGATACAAAAGATATGTTATTTGAACGGGTTTCAGAAGCTGTGGAAAAATGTGGCAAGTACTTAGGCTAAATATATGGCTTTATCGTCGACAGTTTAGGAAATGATTGGAACCAGTCAAAATTATCTGCGATATCCAGAGTCCAATTGCTTTGGCGATTGTTTCCATGCTAAAAATAATTATCCAAAATTTTATTTCTTCGATTTATTCCTAAGGAATATATCTGAGAAAGTTGTGTTAAAATTTCAGACCGATCGGTTGGGCCGTTTTTTAAAAATCTTGACCACCAACTTCGAAAGCATAGTTTTGAGAAAAACGTGTTTTAAACTTCGAAAGAAGTTTACAAATAAATAAATTTATTTATGGAGTTATCTATTCTAGTACCATAAGATGGACCCTCTGTAGCATCAACAAGTTCTAATACCTCGAGTTGATTTTAGACATAAGGTCATTTAGTACCTGGGAGCACAAAGAAAGAAAAGAGCAGCTGCTACTCCGATTTGTGCTCCGCTTACTTTTTTTAACAGTCCGAGGCGTAATTAAAAATATGCGTACATCTCGAAAAGTAATTGAAATTTTAAATTTTTAGGGAATATAGTCAATAAATTAAAATACAAAAAAAAAAAAATCGATTTTGCTTGAAGATTCTAACTGCGTATAACCCCTTAATAAGTTGAGGTGCAAATATTAAGTACTTTGTGTTCAAACGCTACTTATTCTAGTACTCATTCTTCTCATCTTCTTCATTGTTTACTTCTAACCTCTAACATCTGACTGAAGTTCTAGATTAACTATTCTTTTTATTGCTCCGAATCCACATAATCCTAACAGACACTCGAATGCTTGATTAATATGTTAATGTCGTGGGACACGGCGTTTAGTTCGAAAAAACGATGATTCTCCCGGTGTTCAAAAGAGACATATAATAAAGCAATAACAAGCATCCTTTAAAAACAATTAACTTCATAAATAAACATAATCTAATCTATTATACACTCTACCATGTGAGGGTACATCTGTGTTTGTAATATATTTGACGGAATTCGTACCAGTTCAACAAAATTTTCCCATCAATTGAAGCGTCGTGCAGATTTCTATGAACTTAAAAGTTGGTAAAAACTTATGGTAAACAGCATAAATAAGTATTCCCATTCAAGTGTATTTCTGGGAATGTAAACATATTGAAAACTTGTTTGCAGAACACTTGTTATAGCATTCAAAAATACTGGTAGGCTTTAAGTCAACCACCCAAATAACGAAAAATTACAAAAGAAAAAAATCTCTAATTTCGTTATGTACTTCATCAATGGGAAGTATCTTAATGCAATGCAAAAAGCTTAACAGGTGTTTATAAAGTGTTATAGTGAAATAAAATTGAGCTAATTATTTGTAGCAAATCTGTGAGAGTATGCTGTTGGTAAATACTTTTAAATTTACTTTTAAATAAGCCTCTATCACTATGAACTAAATGTGGTTGTACATTTTTTTGTAGTAACGAGCTAATTAATTTTTATTTCTTGGTCGATAGCAAAAATGTGCGATAAGTCGACATCGTGAAACATTTTTCGTTTGGATAGGATTGGATTGTTACCTTTAACGTACTGCTTAGTTACAGTTCTGACTATCACCGCAACATTTTTCTTTCTTCTCCTACAGGTATCAATCTGCTACCATTCCCTTTAAGTTAACAAGTTTTTTTGTTCATTCAGAGTGAAAATATTTTTAAGTCATCAGTAACGGTTTGTGAAATACGTACGTTTTGCAGTACGTACTGTCAAAAAAGTCATCAACCGTTCTTGATGAAGACGCTCATAATAAATGCCTCGAATACAGTAAAACTTTTGTATAATACATTTTCAAAAAGTATTAACAAACAAAAGTCACCACAGCTATTTTCAAAAGCTAAAGAGTTTTTGCTTTAAAAAGAGTTCCTTATTCTATTGCCGGAAATTCATGTGCCTACAACTTCAAAACAAGGAAGACCGTAAAAGCAAATCCAGGAATGTGGAAACAGAGCTAAAAAACGAAAAATTCCAAACCTTATGAAAAGATCGACCAAAGAATTATTATCATTTGCTGTTGAGTCTAAGCTTAGAATAGAAGGAAACCGTTGTAAAGCCGAAGTAACAAAGAGAGTTTAAAAAGCTTAAGAAACTCGAAACTCTGAATAAGATTAAGCCATATACACCTGAAGAAGTCTTAGCCCTTTTAACCAATTTAAAACTGACAAACCATCAATATAAGCAACTTCAAAAAATCGCAAAAGAAAGAAATGCTAATATTTACCCAGCCAACAATACTATTTTAAAAGTAAAACAAAAGTGTTATCCAACAATTAATTTTTTGACTATAACCGAAACTTTATGTGAAGTTAAACTACAGCCACTGTTAGACTTGACACTACAAAGTTTGTCTGCTGCACACCCTGAAACATTTGAGAACCAGTTAAAAACGGTGATACTAAAGTATGTTCATAGAAATTGGGCTTCTGAATGTAGTAGAGGACGCTCGCGTTATAAGCAAAACTTTTGGTAAATCCTGAGGCAAGTGATTTAAGAAAAAAGTAAAGTTGGCTCTAGGACTGAAAATATCTGAACAAATATAAGAACATCTTCTCAAAGATACTGCCGTCCAGTACCTTTTGAATTCGCAAAGGAAAATATTGAGACAATAACAGAAAAAATAAAAGAAGCCAAAAGGGTAACCTTTAACGACAAAACTGTTTTAGTTATTTATATTTTGTTCAAAACAATGGTATAGAGCTGTAATGCATGTCCTAAGGACATGAACAATATTGAACTTTGCTTACAAAAACCTTCTGACATCACTGCGTATTCATACGGCTTACAAAGTGTTCATGCACACATTAGATTTATGGAGGCACTGCTATGTACATGTATCTCATAAAATTGAAAATGAAAGCTGGTAGACAAGAGGAGCTGAAGGGAAACTAGCGGTTAAAAATACAAGAGAATTATTACAAAATGAACTTAGTTCTGAATTGGTTATCTTGGCAGATTTTCCAAAATAAGGTGGAGGAAATACCAATGACGGCAACACGGTCCAAAAATATTTTAAGAATTCAGCAAAAACTGCTAATAGGCTTAGACACGAAACTGGTAGAACGTTTTTCAAATGTTTTAAATACATTAACTTCAGGTTTGAAAATTGGTAACAATGAATTCGTTTGGACACAGCAAAATTATTTGTTTCCAAATATAATTGGTACAAAATGCCTGTAAGTGCCCACAGGCTGACATCATTGAAACTTTTCCAATCACCATCGGACAGCTTTCGGAAGGTGTCTTAGGAGCCCGTCAAAAAGATTACAAAATTTTTCGAAGCGCGCTTTCCAGAAAGATATCCCAAATTGCAACAAATACTGATGTTCTCCATACCATGTCGATGTCTTCTGATCCAAATATAAGCGAATTGTGACATCTACCAACCCGAAAACATAAAATATCACCCCCTAAAGTCATGGAAATAATTTGAAATTGATTTATAAAACACATTTCCAATCAAACATATTAAAAAAAAAATAAATCCGAATTAAGTCCAGTTAATTATCCTAAATCGACCACTGTGCGGTGTGTCAACAATTCTAAAGTAATCTGAATATTCTCTAACGAACCACAGAAAAATCAACTAATCTCCATCGATCGATAAAGTAAACTGGGACAAAGTGGCAAACTTAGGGCCTTAATTTGCGAGAATGACTCCAAAATATTGTAGACAAAGATGAAAAACTAACCGCGCAAAGCATGTGGAACTATTTCGATCAAAAATGTAAGAGACGTGCTAAAACTCAATTGACCGGCTACACGTAAACAAATAAAAAGTGATAGAAAGAAACATCGGACAAGCCTTTCTCCACACTTATTACATTACGAAATCCAAAGAGTGCGTCCTGAGTTAGACTATGAATATTAAAAAAAAAAAAAAGCGAGAAGGCGGTACCTGAAGAACGTGCGATATCATAAGAGTATCTTTAATTAGAAAAACTCATTAGATGACGACAAACTGTAGAAAAATCGCAATATCGAAACACTGGTAAACTGGTCTAGAATTTTCAAAAAATCTATATTTTTTTATTGCTTTCCCTTAGGACCCCTAAGGGAAGCTTCTACCTTTGTAAACTCGATTTATTTAATATTTTTCTAGGAAAAAAAATTCACGAAAAATCCTATTTTTAGGAAGAAAAAATTTACCATAAATGCAAAAAGAATTTACACTCTTTACTAAATGAAAAATTCCGGTGTAGTACCATTCCCTCTGCTATCGAGAAGAAAGCAGAAACCGCGGATCTTACAGAAGCCGAAGTTAGTGAATCAATTAAGGGAATGAACATGGAGCCGGATAATATTATCTCCTAAATATGAGCGATACTCGAAAATCTTGGCTTTAAATTGAATGATTTTTTTTTTTTTTTTTTTTTAAGGAAATGTTCGAAACATACACATATACGATTACTTGCATGATATGACTTTTATATTATAAGCAACGAAGAAGCAGCCCTTCAGGGGATTCTAAATAATTGGATAAAGGCGCTAGAAGATAGTGTGTTATGCATCAATCGTAATAAGACCGAGTATCTTGTCGCTTTACGAACTCTTAACCCCTGATATCCACTTAGAGATATAGATTTTTCGTCATGTGAAAATGTTGAAAAAAAGTCTTGAGTATGGGTGTGAACGTTGAATTAAAATGAAACTTAGAAATATGAGCTTGATATGCATGAATATACCGGTAGACGAGAGGGATGTAACATATGTACGACAATAAAATCGTCCTCAGTTATTCAAAAGCTTCTTTTTCGACACAAACGGACAACAGGATACTATTTTAGAAAACAGGTTCAGCTAACGGCAAGTCCGTTGGTTAAGAAGTCGACAACCGAACGAAAAATGTACTTCACATGGTCCAGATGTCAGAATTTTCATAAGCCAATATTCATTCGGAAAACATTTCGGACTCAAAAAATTTGAGGGAGAAATATTTCCAAGGCTTTTCTACTTGAATGTTTCAAAATCTTTTGAGAAGTTATTTAGGTACTGCCTGTATTAACCAAAGAGGAACAATGGGAAAATTATCAGCAGGCCTGAGTTTATCATGACTACCACAATAAATTTCCTGCAGAAAAGCAATGTAAAAAAAAAAAAAAAAAAACGGTAAAATGGAAAGGATTCGCAGTCGATGCTAGGTTTCTGAAAGGATTACTCAACGGCGAAGATGGCTAACATATATATATCAGTCAGAATAATTCATTCAACGTGAAAAATGAACGACAACGATCCCCTCCACTTAAGCAAGCATAGCGTTATTCTATCTAAAATATCAATGAGACAAAGAGGCATTATCTAAGCAGAAATGATCACTCCTTAAAGATTGCGTAAATGATCCTGTTTTACTTAGAACAGGACACTTAAACAAAGAGCTAGATCATTCTACGCCGTGTGTATTTTTTTTCCTGGTATGATGTCAGTAAGGGGTCTTTTCTTTCCTATTTAGAGAAAATACATTTTACAGACGTCAGAAAGAATTATTTTATTCTTCGGGAATCCTTGCGATAACACTACAGTTATGCTTACTAGCAACCCAGATGTTAATAGAAGCTAAGAACGTAGGCAGTTTGCCTGCTGTTTGGGTTTTGATAAGCTTTCTTCTAAGCTTTAAGTGGTTATGTTATTGCCGATATCTTTTCGCGGGATTCCATTGCAAGCTGGGACCCAAGGAGATTCCAACTTTCCAAGCGGGTTCAAAAAAGCCTTGAATTATCGAAAAAGTTTGGAAGTGGTAAGATATAGCTCGCCTAGATATCGCCTAGATATATCAGCTTCTATACCAACTAACACAGTTCATTGCAATCAGGTTTAATTTTATCTTCGCTTGAAATGGAGTGATATCTTGCGTTGCCATGTCCAAAAAGTACCAGCGCTATATCATCGATCGGTTTTTGAGTTATCTGTGAATACCCAGTTACATTGATTTGAATGCAGTCCATGATATGAAAATATGAATGAATGAAAGTATGATATGAAAGTATACTATACTTGCGAAAAGTATACGAATGCAACAGCTGTCCACACATTGAAAAATTATATAAAAGATAAATAGAACATTCATTGTAGTAAACTCGAAGCGCGAAGCTCTGCCCAAAAAAGGAATTAAACATTTTTTTTTTCTTGGTATAGGATCCATAACTCGTGCAACTAAGGTCACAAGACCTAGCTACGTAGTAATAATATAATACAGGGTGAGTTTTTCAACTTGAGACATCCAAATTACTCGAAAAATACGCGATATCGCGAAAAATTTTTCAGACAGAAGTCACAATGTTCTGAAGGTGATTTTCATTGCTCAGTCGTATTCCTCAATGGAGCACACGACTTTGTCTCAAATGTCTTATTTATTCAGTGCTAGATACCACTGCACTGGCACGCCTAAATCATTAATCGGTTTCCAAAGTTGTTAGGGTGTTAGAATGCCGAGATTTGTTTTGAGGAAGTCATTATTGCCTCGAGTGAAGTTAAAACTAAAAGAAATTTTAGATAGAGACAAATTGTCCTTAACTTATCACAGAGTGTATGATGTGCACTCTGCCCTTTTTTCTACTTGAATGGAACTGTAATTCATTTAGAAGTTCGATATTTGTTTTGAGGGACTGATTATTATTAGTAACGTTTTCCAGATAAATAATGCAGGCTACTTCAATTTAAGAGAAAATTGAAATGATATTTCCCAGTATCCCAGACCAGATACGATCGCGCGCTTCCTTTTATCGGGTCATCCAACAATTCACTGGTGAAGGAATGAAATAGCAGTGTTAGATGCCGTTGTACACGATCCTTACATTAGCACTTGCCAAATAAGTCGTGAATCAGGAATTTCTCAAACAGCTGTCTGTAAGATATTACATCGGCATAAATACCATCCTTATCATGTTTCAATGCATCAAGAACTTTCTAGTGAGGATTTTCGCAACCGGGATTCCTTTTGTCAATGGGCACTTCAGAAAATTGAACGAAGTGAAGGTGTAATTCTCTGGTGAGTTTCACCAATCACGGTACGGTCAATCGACATAATATGCTTTACTGGGCTACCGAAAACCCTTTGGCACCCATGGAATGTTAATGTTTGGGCGGGAATTATTGGGGATAAATTAATAGGTCCATATTGTATTGAAGGCAACTTGAATGGCGAAAAGTATGCAAACTTCTTGCGGGACCATCTTCCAGTATTACTAAAAGAACTGGCATTAGAGTTGCTACAAACAATGTGGTTTCAACATGATGGTTGTCCAGCCCATTATTTCCAAGAAGCCCGGGGCGTATAAAACAATGTTTACCATCAACGATGGTTCGGACGAGGGGGTCCGAAGCAATAGCCTGCTAGATTACCTGATCCTTCGTCACTTGATTTCTTCTTGTGGGGCTACTTAAAAAGTGAGGCTGACAGAAAAAAGCCAACAACACGTGAGAACATGAAAAGACAAATAACTGAAGCTTGCCGGAAGATTAAGCCAGAAATACTTCTCAGTTGTGTTGGTTCATTTAGAGCGCGGTTAGACAAGTGTATTGAAGTGAATGGTTAAAATTTCGAGCATTTGTTGAAAAAGTCACGTGAAATAAACCTCGAAATGGGAAGAATTCAATGATTGAACAGTGGGAGGCAAGGGGACCCACTCTAATTAATCACCCCGAAGGACACAAAATACTGCTTCGTCCACGTCGTTGTTTCTGGGTTATGCTAAACGCAGTATGTAAAAACAAATGACAAGCCTACGAACAATACGACTGAGCGATGAAAATCAGGAATTATCATTTGAAAAATCAAAAATGACCTTCGTTTGACATTGAAAATGGGGCTCAAGGTCAAACTCGTGGTCACCATCTTATGTCCCCTTCAGAACCTTGTGACTTTTGTCTGAAACATTTTTCGCGATATCGCGTGTTTTTCGAGTAATTTGGATGTCTCAAGTCAAAAAACTCACTCTGTATATCATTACATTGGGTCTTTCAGTTACTGCAGCATTTTCTTAATTTAGGTGAGCATATAGGTATTTGTATGCAAAACTTGAAACTTTTTGAACTTTTCGTGTTGTTGAAAACTCTTCCGTCACAATTAGAAATATACGAACTTGAATGTGATTATCGCATTAATAAGGAAAAGTTCTCTATTTTTACTGATCACTTATCGAGCCCTACATCTATAATACCACCACGTCGATTTCGTGGATGCTGTTTACAGTTCAGGCACTTTGACATCCTCTTACCGAAAAATGAAACAATGATCCCAGGATTCCAAATTTGGTCTATCAGTGCATGGTACGACAGAAAGTTAATCTGTTAGTCATAAAGACAAAGGAATGAACAAAATGCGCATTACTTAAGTGGTTTGTGTAGGTTTATTCGCTAAGTACGAAAGTACAAAAAAAAAGTTGAATCTAAGCTAAACTCTTCTTACCAGTCCAATTTAAAACAGGATAAGTCCATAATTGACAAAATATTAATACAACCGCAGTTCATATAGAAAACGTTGAAATCGCTGTACGATTTACCGCCTATTCTTTTCACATTGGGCTGCATACGACAGCCAATTCACAAGTTTATTCAGCCATCGACATCAAGCACAATACAATCTTTGTTGTCGTGCTATTTTGCAGAACCATGTTGGAAACCTATGCCCTTTTGTCCTGTTTACCCATTAAACGTGCTGTAAAAGAAAAGGTAACACGTCAACAAAGAATACTTACTTACGTACGTGTAACTATGTATACGCATTTTTGTGTTTCTGACAAAATAATTGGGAAAACTCTGTGGGCAGCCCAATGACTTTTGAAAGTTTAAGGACAGAAGTATCCAAGTGAAATCGAACGTTACTAGCATCAAAAATGCTAAGGAAACTCTTTGTGAAACGATAAACAAGGATTTCTGGTTCTTGAATCTGTAAAAGTGTGGAAGGCATCACCACTAGAAAAAAAAAAAAAAAAAAAAAAAATTACAAATTCTCTTTGCGTAATTTATCCGCATAACTGAATTTCGAACCTATGTACCTATGCATGTGTATCCCTATCAACAACCCGGTTTTCAAATGGCAAAAAGCTTATAACAGTGAGACAATGGAGGTTGGTAACTTTAACGTTCAGTTTAATACAAGTTTTAAATATGAATAAAAATAAAAAAGGATATTTATCCTAATCCGTTGGGGTTTTATTTATTTTAAAAAAAATCCAAATCAATCCAAATCAAAGAAGTAGCTCCAATTGCATGTACAATTTCTCTTAGCACTTTGTTTTCAAAAGTTTGTAAAATACTAATATTATAAGTCAACACTGGTTTTAGCACTTGCGTATATAAAAGCAGCTTCTTTTCTACGCTAGGCTTGGAATATTTAACAAGTAGCTTGTACATTTCTCTGTATTTAGTTTCTTGTTATTTACGTTTGTTTTTCACATGCGTCATGCCTAAATTTCTATTTGGTATTTCCGTAAGTAAAATCTACATGCACAGATTTGGTCTCGTTGAGAGCGATTCGCCAGATCTTTATCCAGTCATATACTTTATTTAGAGCGCTTTGCAGTTTCGCCGTTGATTATTCTATGGTTTTCCGACAGCTAAAATGGCAGTGTCGTCGGCAAAGGTGGCAAGAACAGTCCCCTCGACTTGTGATATATCTCTTATATATAAGAGATACAGAAGCGGACCGAGCACACTTCCCTGCGGTACACCGGCCAATATATCTTTAAACTGCGATATGTCATTTTCGTATCTAACACAAAAATTTCTATTTCCAAGATACTTAGACAATATATTGCAAAGTTTCGATGACAAAATTTGTCGTAATTTTAACTTTAAACCTTCGTGCCAAACCTTATCAAAGGCTTGTGAGACGTCAAGAAATACGCTTGAGCAAATCTTTTTCTCTTCCAGAGCTTTTTCAATTACGTCGGTAATTCTGTGCACCTGGTCAATAATTGAATGCTTAATCCGAAATACAAACTGATGGTTGGGGATAAGATTTTTGTCTTCAATAATTGGCATTAAACGCTTGAGCAGGATCCTCTCAATAATTTGTGACAGAATCGGAAGGAGAGAAATCGGTCTATACGATTTTTTGGAGGTTTACCTGGTCATAGCACCATAAATACTTCTGCAACTTTCCATTGGCACGTATTCTAGCCTTAAGGCCACGTTAATAATATATTAAAGCTTAGTGATTGCATTTAAGGGCAGCGTTTTAAAGACTTCTTCGGTTATTAGTTCATTATAATATTCCTTAATTCAGCCAAAGTTGCGTTTGATATTGTAAAGTTATCAGAAAACTTATCTGATATACTAGTATAGTGTACAAGTGTTTGCCCATCAAAGGGCTTAAAAGTTTCTTCTAAATAATCCGCGAAGAGGAAAGTAGCAAGAATATGACTAGTAGCAGTACGAATGATTAAATAACGAAGGGAAATCTGTGTCAGAAAGGCACAGGCGCCGCCTTGAGAAGATAAGTTTCATGTGTTAGTTTATATTCAAACATGGACATTGGTAGAAAGTTAAATTCCCCAATATCTTATAAAGTCTCACGCCTGATAGGGGAGAAGGACAACCTTACCAAATATTGCCAGGTTAGCTAAGTAAGGAGGGCATCTTTGATAATACAGTGGAGGAGTGCAGCATCCTCGACATCACCTCCGGAAATGGGCGCAGGCTTATTGATTTTGTGGCGGCACGTAATGTAGCCAGCACATGGTTTCCGCACCTTAGTATATTATACATAAAGTGATCTAGCTGACTGGTCAAGAAACTCCCAACAAAATTGATCATATTGCGATCCACGCAAATCACTCATCCATTGTTTTCGATATCCTATCGTTAACATAGACTCGGGCCATTGTCTTTTTATAGCCAAATTACGGATGCGGATATCCGTAAGAACCCAAAGTCAGAGTCTTTCCGATCGAGTTTCTCTTTAACTCTCGAAGAGTGTGGTGCTGTTAACATCAAATGTAGAAAACCAGTGGTACCACAGCTAAAAAGCAATCAGAGAAGCCGTCTCTGATATTTAAAAAAACCCTGGTTCGATAACGAATGCAAACAGGCAAACTAAAACAAAACCAATGTACAGAGCGGCTCTGCTGAAGAGAAGGTAGAGAGGCTCCTCAAAATAAAATAGACACCCAAGCGAGACCTTAGAGAAATGTTACCACAAACGAACATGCTAAAGTTGTAAAGCCTGTGCAGAAATCCTCAAGGATGAAGATTCTTCGGTGCTGAGAATCTTGAAGAATTATGTCTCCAGAAGAATTTCCAAACTTAGGTCCAACACCGATGGCTTAGCTGCGGATCTTTCTTACCTTAAAGAAGGGAGATCTCTTGAACCGTGCCAGCTACAGGGGAATAACTTTCCTCAATTATGTCTGCCGTATTTTGTAGACGCCTGGCAAACTTTGTAAACAGTATGACCAGTCTCTATTAATTTGTTTTAGGCCAGAAAAATTCAAAAATAGATAGATAGATAGATAGATAGATAGATATAGATAGGTTATATATTCACATTACAGCAGATTTCGGGAAAACCCAGAAGTTTTAAATCAAAGGGACACAGCACAAGTATCTTATCATCTTCACTGACAATCCTAAAAACTTGTCAATTTTTCATTGGATTTTATTCTTCCTTAAACTTTATTCAAGTGAAAATTTGTAAAAAAAAAAAAAAACTACAATTTCATCTTTTTACAAAACATAACATCAACTTACGCACATGTAAAATCCCTTGAGCGGGTTACAATCTATATATTCTATTCCACGCTCCATGAATCATAACAACACAAACAATGCAAAACGAAACAACCCAACGTCAAATGTCATACTTTTCAAAATCATTCGCAAACGATTGACAGTCGATCCGATGAACAAAACAAACGAATCTGTCACAAAAATAAAAACCAACCCGAAAAAAACTAAAAGTATAGAGGAACAGGAAACTATAAAATCACAGCTCTCATGTATCCTTCTCAACGTAAAGCACCCATTTGTCACAAGGCTCATCCCCAGCTGTACTATAACAGTCTAGTGTATGACCTGTTTACAAGAGGTGCTTCACACTGAAACCATTTCAAGGGCAACCTGTCATGCGCTTTCCACCCCTCCAGTAGCTTCGCGATAAAAGACATACTCAGAGCTACTCTGAGTAAACACCAAACACTGCAACACTTGTAACAATAAAATTATTACACTTCAACATAAATTGTATCTAGAGGTGGAAGAGGAGTTTGAAAATCGTACCTCATACACGGCGTGTATTCATCGTTGCGATAAGATAAGCAGGTGGTAGATGGAGTGGGCGAAATTTACAACTTGCAATCGTATTTAGTTTGTAATTTCCCAGATGATTGAGTGGAAAATATACAAACGAATCCAAATCCGCTTCACCGATAATAATGACGATGTTGTTAGATAACTATGGGAATTCGATAAATTCACTGCTCCAATGCCAGATACCAGACAAAACCCCGACCTCATCTCCTCCAGAGCATACAGAACCTCCCGCGTGTAAACAAATCGTAAAGAATATTGAAGAAAACCTATCGTTCGGACATTTGCACGTACTCTTCGCAGAAATATGAACAGGGATGAATTTTCGGATATTTCAGATGCTAATTGAAACAAAAATGGACGCCTTGGTGGTAGGAATTGTTTGTTGTTGTAGCGAGAGTTGATTCTCTAAGGATATATATTATGTACATGTAATTGGAAGCACAATTTTATGGCGGGTCAGACATTGATCTGTGTGGATCTGCCGGATTGTTAGTACTTGGCAGAGCATTATGTAAATATTTGAAATGACGCGGAATGGCCTCGTTATATTTGAATAGAGTCAAGATAATGCTAATGGTTGTGATGTAGTTTCACGGAATGGTGGTGGTGGTTGTGCTTTTTTTCCACTAGATAATGTTTTTGCGATTTAGCTACTTATGGAATCTGTAATAGAATCTACATTATACAAAAGGGGTAGAACAATTTCCCTAGACTAGAATAGCTTCTCGAGATTGGGATAGTTTTGATGAGGTTATTGCATCGGAAAGTGGTTGTTTAACGTTTATCGGTGCGAAATGTGTTTTCCAGCTGTGAAACTGCATTTCGTGACGATGAAAGATGAAATCTTAGGTAGAGTATGATAGATTGCTGAGAAATCTTAAAGATATGAAATGTAAATTAGAGTGCTCCTGCAAATGGAAATGTAAAGTATTGAAGTTGAGTGCCATAATAACGGATGAAGTTATTGAGTGACATTAGGTGACTTTCTTAAGTAGGCTTTCTCATGTCCAAAATCTCGTGCAGGATATACCTAACGCATTCAGTTGAGATGCTTGCTATCTTTGTCAACTCGCAAATTTTGACTCGGCGGTCCGACAATACGAGATCATGGATTTTGTCAACGTATTCCTCTGTGATAACCGTTTCTGAGCCACTTGGTTGTACGGTTGTACGCAAAAGTGAAATTGTCACATACACACCATCGAAAATGGGCTTAATGTCCTCGCAGGTTTTTCCACTCAAAAACAAGAATCGGATCACAGAGCGAAACTGTTCATTTTTACTGGTCACACAAACCACTAATTCGATGTTTTGAAATGGGTTTCAAAAAAAAAAAAAAAAAACTAAGCTTCGAATTGTCACCAAGACAGGCGGGCGTATAAGCTGAAGCATTGATATGAACTTAAGCAAAGACGGATTAAGGTATCATTGGTCGTTTTGAACAGAAGATTTTTCAAGGGATTCTTGGGGCTGTACTGGCTGTACCGCCACTGATTGATCCAGAAAAGTGTTCTGACATAGGTTCGACATATGTATTACCGTAGAAGAAGACCTCGCTCTAGGTGGCACATACACAAGTGGAAAAGGACCTTAACCAAGGAAATAAGTATGTCGCCAGCTTGTGGTTTTTAATTTTTACTGACAAGAATTTTTCTGATTAAAAAAAGCAAAACTGATTACATTCCAATGGATATAAGTCTTCTTCAGTACCTTAGATGTCTACTTCTTTGTTACATATAATAAATATCGAGGCACATTTTGCCTTTTTGAAATTGAAAAAGACTGTACAAACTTTTGAAGATATGATAACCTGCAATAAAAAATATTTCTGATTTTATTGTATAAATACAAGTGAAAGATCTACTAACGAAGATGTGTTCCTTTCGCGTCTATTGGGGAAGGAGTAGCTTCTTTTGTTTTCTTCATGCTTTTCATTTGAGTGATCCAATTATTTTTCTTTCTGTATCTTCTTTGAATCGCTGCTGGCGCCTTAGTTTTCATTACTTTTTGAAATCAAGTTTTTGAATTTTTCGCACTTCCTCTTTTAATGTTTATGAGCTCTGGAAAAGGATTTGAAAATTCGTTGAGATTGCAATGAAAATATTTGGTTTTTGAATGACTAATAGTAAGTCGTTGACATTTTTTTTCCTAAACTATTTATCAAATCCTTCTGAGAAGGGGTGTCACGTCTGTGCCATCAGTAAAAAGAAGAGAAATAGTTCCGCCCTCAACGATCCACTGCCTTAGTAGAAAATCATACACGTCTATGAAAAATAATGAGTTTTGAACACAGGTTTTAAATACTTAAGTCTAACCATAACTGTGTATTCAGAAATAACAATCGGTGCATGCTACTTTAATTTTGGTGTCATTGTACAAATCGTATTAAATTAATAAAGGTTTTGTTTGGCTTCTTCTTGAGTTCTTGAATGTGGTATGCTGATCAATACTGGTAGCCTTACCACACCACCCATATATTGTGAGTTAAATCTCTACAGCGAAGATTGTTTACGAGAATTCTGTTGAACTGACATCAACCCCTTTGCAGAAGTTGGTGGCATATTCTTTGTTTATCATCTTTTAACTGATAGAACTGTTTCTTCTGCTCTATTGAAACATATCTCGTTGAAGGTTAATCATTTCAACCCCATCTACCTTTACCAAATAAATTATGACACCATTAATATATGCCCAGAATGCTATGCAAAATTCAACCCATCTATCTCTCTCCTAAGCAACAAAATGTGTTACTTTTAAAGTTTTGTAATTAAGCAAGTAATTTATTATTATACCATAAGTGAGTTTTGAACTTCTCTGCCATCTTCCTAAGAGGTCATCGGCAGTCAAGGGAGGTTTTAGAATTTTGTGAAACTGACTATGTGGATATTACTTACAGATATCACGTTGTTGACTGTGTTTTCGACGACCATCCATAAGACCCACAGGGTAGATGTATCGGTCTAATAATCGAGACCTAACCTTTGGCTAGGTTAATGCGTTGTTGAAATCCACATTTGTTCCTTATGAATTTGTTGCAGAAGAATAAAGTTACTGTAGCTTTCTGTAGTCCTTCTTGAATATTATGTTTCCAGTTTAGTTTCCTGTCAAAAATAAGATAATACAGATAATACATCGCTGTATCGTTAAAGGTTAAGTTGGTACCGTGGATTCGGGGAGGGTCTATGATTAGAATTTGATATTTTCTACAAAAATATCGAGGCTTATGGGGGTTTACTCCCAATCCACAGCGATCCACATTAGCCGATATCGGGTTATCGTTATCCCCATAGGCAAGTTCTTAGATCCTTTGTGCGTTGTTTGTTTGTTTTTTTTTTTTTTTGGAAAGCTAATTGGACAGGTATTGAAATGGAATCATTTTCTAAAGGTTTTTGCTGAACAAACAATAATAATACAATACTGTATGATGTATTTTATTGTGTTTTGACTAATAAACGTTATCGCACCTCTCCAGTAGCTGTTTTTCTCCTTAACCCCAAAATAAAATGGAAGATTTGTTTATGCTCCCGAGCAGTCACAGATCTTACTGTACCTTAAGATGTCTTCTAATTGGGACAACAAAAATTAGCTACACCTTTTTGCACCTTTTAAAGTTATCCGCAATTTAGTGAATCCAGGTTTTTTTGTCGATTTATTACGTATAATGTGGAATTGTGCAAATCTAATCGTCATTCTGTTTTTGTTTAAATGTGAATGTTTCAACTTCATGATTATATCAGTTTGTGTGATTATTTTACCAAAACAGCTAGCCAATATTTAATATTGTTTTAAGAAACTTGCAATTAGTTGGTCGTTACTCGAAGGTACCTTTTCGAAATTATAAAGAACGCTGATTTAATTGACAATGATGTACAATGCCATCATTTAAAAGCAGAAATGGAAAAATTAACCAACTGCCCCCCTCACTATTTAACAAATTTGCATAAAACCTTATCACGTTTTACTTCTCAAGAGAGGTTAAAATGGATTGCTTGCCATCGACAATGCAATAAATTCTTACGGAAGAATAGAGAGTGGCTTGGCGGTATGCAGTATTTTCGCCAATAGTCACTTACCAATAAGAGCAACAGAACTGCGGTGGAATTCGGTCAATGTTCGGAGCGGACCAAACGAAAAAAAAAAAAAAAAAAAAAAAAAACAGCCGATCTAAGATCTAAGAATCCATCACCAGTCTAAGCTTATGCAATTCAGATGTCATTAAGAACAGTGGGGAATTTAGATGCATCCAAATTAGCTAAGGAGGTAGCAACTCCGGTATCTACACGCACCGTTGAATATAGAAGGGCAATGAAACGTGCTAGCAGCGATTTAGTTGTTACAAAACTATATGGTGAAGACACCAGTATAATGTTTTTCAGAAAAAAGATAAACCCGAATTTCCATGCTATTCTTTAGTGCAGCAGGCAAAAAAGAAGCATACCCCAGTGATTTTTTAATTAATGATGCCTGTGGTGAGGTAAAATTGCAATCGCTTTTAAATCACACTGTGAGCCGGTTAATAGAAGTTAAAAATGAAGTTGCCTTAACTTCAAATTAGATTTAGAGTTTAAACCCATTTATAAGTGGGGTTTCGACAGCTGTGCTGGAAAAAGTCGTTATAAGCAGACATTTTTAGAAAACTGCTTGGGAAACGATGAGAATCTTCTTTTGACATCCTTTGTACCTTTGCGATTATAAAGTGCACACCCTTCTTCAACTAGATACTGTAGACCAATCCGGTTTAGTTATGTACGTGAAACCAAAGAAGTATCTGTAAGAAAGAAGAATTTTATCCAAGACCAAATAGATAATTTGGAGAAATCGGAAGTGAGTATTGGCGAAAGGCTTACAGCTCACATTATTCACGTTCTTCTTTTTACCATGATTGATGGCAAAGTCTGCAATGCCATTACTGAAACAAGTTTTACACAAAAATGTTTCGTATGTAGTGCCACTATAAAAAAATGTAATAATCTTGAAAAAAAAGATAAAAATTCAGAGCCTCTCTTCGAAACTTAACTTCGGCCTTTCAATTTTTTGCTGGATACGGTTTGGCTACAAACTTTCGATAAAGAAGTGGCAAGCCAAAAGTGTGGTTGAAAAGGAAGCAGTTCGTGATCGACAATAAAAAATATTCAAGAACTTTTCAAGAAAGAAAGGGGGCTTCTTATTGATTGCCCCAAACCTGGGTTTGGTAGAACAAACAATGGAAACACTGCAAGACGATTTTTTCTAAATACTGAAATGTCTGCATGAGTGACTGGGGCTTATATTAATCTAATAAAAAGATTTCATATTACCTTACAAACAATTTCAAGTGAACACATCAATTTAATAAAATTCAAAGAGTACGCGTTAGACACAGCAAAGTTGTATATTTTAAATTACTCATGGTATTACATGCCCCCTTCAGTTCACAAAATTTTGAAATATGGAACCAAAATAATACATGCAGCATTACTTTCGATTGGACAACTGTCCGAAGCGCCTCAAGAAGTCTTTAACAAGGACATTAAGAGATTGCAGGAGGGATATTCGAGAAACGTTCGCGCTCTAAAACAATATAAGACGTTTTGAAGAAATTGCTTCTTACTAAACATCAGACTCACAAGTATGCCCTGCGGAAATTTTAGACTAAGGTGAGAAAAATGATGCCAGTAACAGTAGCTCGAGTGACGAATAATAAAGGTATATATATTATATAGTCAAATTAGTTAGAATTAAGTCTTAAACGCTTTATTTTTTCTAGTGATTGCCGATTCTAGATGAATCTGAGTTATTTGAATTATTAAAAACTTAATTTATACCGAATTGCTACAAATTCATAACGAATATGTTTAACTTAAAGCAGTTATAAAACTGCAGACAGCTGCAGTTTTTGCCTGATAGACAAAGTTTTAAGAATGATAGAACTATATTATGTGAACGCTAGCGCGGGCAATGGAAAATTGAAATGGATCTGCTAATAGGGGTTAGACTGGATCTATTTTGTAGAATGCATATTATTTTTCTGGTCGGATTGAGTTTAAGTACTTACCCCTAATTAGCTACACATGGTGTTTAGTCGTCCAAAATTTCCGAAAAGTGACATGCCTGTGGATTACTAAACGATAGACGGAAACCTCAGCGCAGTATGAATTTCATTGGCTTTTTTCACAGTCTTGATGACATTTTCCTTGATTTTTCACTGGTTGACAGAGCTTAACACTTATGTATTCGGCTGTGCTCTACAAATAGCCTCCGATTGTTTGATTTTTCGGGGCCTTGCAAAGGGGACTCATGTATATATAGGGTTTTTGCAATAGGGACTTGACAACTTTTAATTTAATTTGTGAACGCACTCTTTCACTAATCATCAAACTGTCACTGTCTATTTATTCAGTAAACTCAACATTTTCATCATAGTAAAGTACACTAACTGACAATTATAAAAATTTTCTACAGATATTCGGAGTCGCAAAATCATCTTCAGTGACGAAGCTCATTTTTAGCTCAATGGGTTCGTCAATAAGCAAAATATGCGTTATTGGTCGGGTGAAAACCCACATGTGCTCTATGAATCACCACCTCATCCACAAAAAATAACTGTTTGGAGCGGTTTGCATGACCGGCGGCGTTATTGGGCCATATTTTTCCGTCGACAATAGCGATCGTCACGTTACTGTGAATGGTCAGCGTTATCGCGCCATAATCACCGATTATTTTTGGCCCGAATTGGAAGATCTGGACTTGGACGACATGTGGTTTCAACAAGATGGTGCCACAAGGCACACAGCACACGCTACAAAAGATTTATTGAAGAGTAAGTATGGTGACCGTGTTATCTCAAGACATGGGCCAGTCGATTGGCCGCCTCGTTCGTGCGATTTAACGCCGCTTGACTATTTTCTGTGGGGCTACGTTAAGTCATTGGTTTATGCCAACACGCCGACGACATTGGAAGAGCTCAGAGCCAACATTGAACTCGAAATAGCGGCCGTTTCGGCCTAAATGTGTGGCCGAGTCGTTGAAAATTGGGTCCAACCAATCGACCGCTGCAAGCGTGCCCGCGGTGGCCATATGAACGAAAACGAGTTCCATTCATAAATGTTTTGATTGTTCTTCAAGTCAATAATAGATTTTTTGAAATATCTCAAATGGTTTGCCTTTTATTTAAAAAAAAAGTTATCAAGTCGTTATTAGGAAACCCTATACTACTAGAAATTCTGTTTCAGTCCTCTTTCACCAGATCTTATTGATCTTTCGTGAACCAGAAATGAAAGAAAATGGAGAGAAAATCTTTATGAAAACCATAGCAAAATAAGCTTTGGATAAGGTACGATTTAAATGTATTTTAGAAGAAAAGGTAGTATCCAACAAAGCTCCTAAATCTTTGACTTCTTTAATTCGAGAGGGGGATGTTGAAACAATCGAATACACAAATTGAGTTATAGATGATGATTTGGAGAATGAAATGAAATTACACTTGCTTGTGTTTAACATCAGGGCATTGACTTTGCATCGTTCCGTGATGCTGTTTAAATCTTGTTGCAGTAAAAGCCAATCCTCAATATTTTTAACTGCACTAAATAATTTAAGATCGTCGGCAAACAATCAACACTGTCCATATTTAACATTTATCACGATATCACGAATGAAGAGAAGCGAGCCTAAATGGCTTCCTTGTGGAACACCAGAGCTACATTTAATTTCTTTTAATACAAAGTTACCGATTTTGATGTGTTGGGTTGGGTCGAGAAGAAAGGAAGACAACCAAAGAAGCATTTGCGAATAAAATCCGAAAGATTCAAGTTTGTAGATTAGCCTATCATGGTTGCCTGAGTCAAAAGCTTTGCTGAAATCTATATATGTATATGTTGACAACTTGGTTCCGTTTCACAGTTTGTTTCAGAACAAAATACAAAAATAATGCAAGGTTTGTGGTAGTAGATCGACCAGCTACAAAACCATGCTGTTCATCTGGCAGATACTCTTTTATAAGGAATTCAATTTAAGTTTTACAATAATAATGCTTTTAAATAACTTAGGGATTGCGGAAAGCTTACAATTACAAATAAAAAGGATTTTTTCCTAACTTCAATAAATACACCTTCCGAGAGAGAACGGTTGAAAATTTAAGCCAGGCTCGCGGAAAGCGAATCGATACATTTATTAAGTAGGATGGCAGGAATACCGTCTGAACCATTGTATAAAGTAGATTTTAGTGATTTAAAAGCTATGAAAATATCATGATAGCTTAGAGTCAAAGACTCGATTTCGACACAACTAGAGGAACTCATAAGAATGGTGCTAGTTTGATCATAGGAGGTGTAAGGTATGATTTATATGTCAAAATAAAACACATAAATTTGAAAGTGATCTTTAAATTTTTATCATCGGTTAATAGAACAGTTCACGGCACTTACTTTTTGAAAAAGATATTATGTAAATGTTGGCCACGACTACGTCTGAGGTGGTCGGAAGGTCAAATTTTAGGGGACTCGTTCGAGCATAGCGACTGATATTTTTTGGATAACACGAGTAATGATGGCTTCCAAAGCGTCAATCGTAGCTGGATTATTCCTGAAGTCCTGAGACTTTACGTCCAAAGGTGTGATAACGCACACCTAGGCGGGCAATTTACCATAGCAAAACGTGAAATTAAGTGCTCATCAAAATGATTTTTCATCAAGTCCATTGTTTCACGCGCTGTGTGGCTCGTAGCGCCATCTTATTGAAACCAGAGCTTACCAAGACCATATGCTTGAATTTCAGGAAGCACATAGTCTGTTAACGTGGCGCGATATCGGTTACCATTGACGTAACATTGTGATTTGTCTCATATAGGGCAATTTTGTTTATTAACGTATACATTGAGCCAGAAATGGGCTTTATCACTGAACAAAATTTCACGATAAAACACCGGATTTTCATTGAGTTTTTCCAGAGCCCATTCACTGAAAATTCAATTCGCCTGGCTTCAATTCTTGCACAAGGTGAATTTTGTTCAGTTTTAGGCCGAGATCCTCATGTAAAGCACGCCAAGTTGTCGAATACGCCAAGCCAAGCTGCTGAGAACGAAGACGAATCGATTCTCAGCTACAGCTGATATAGTCTCTTCACTGCGTGCTGGATGTGGTCCAACCGGTCGAATATCATCCCCTTATGTATACTGGGACTCTGATTTGCGAATGGTATTGGCAAAAGTGGTTTCAGTAGGTCCATTATGGGCACCGTAAGTTTCTCGAATCCAATGAAAAACATTTCTTACAGAACACTGATTTTCGTAATACAGCTGAACAATTTAGAGACGCTGTTGTAGTGTAAGTTTTTTTTATTATGATTTGCCAAACGATACTGAACAAAAATGACAAAGCAGTTTGATAGGACTCAAGCATGATTTGTCAAAAAGCCTATTGAAAATCAAACCCCAAGATGAATCACCCTATATAATTTTTGAAGAGAAATTTGCTACGAACATTAAAATCTTTACGAAGTTTACTTTATAGGTATTTCGTAATCTGACTGCGAATTAGTTTTTTAAATGTTTGTTTTTTTTTTCTTGATTTTTTAGATTCCCTAAATGTCTATTATGCCAACAAAAAACAATACCCAATTACCTGTTGCGGAAAACCAGATTACACAACAAGTCAAGTCAGCTGTAAAGAAATCGATGTCATTGTGGAAACCCGTGTAAAAAGAAAGGCCCAAAAAAAACGACTACAAAATAAATGAGTTGTTTTTGATCGAAGTAGACACTCTCAACGAGAATATATACACAGGTATATATTCTAACAACCTATTCCATTTCATTATTTCTGGACGAATCTTTCTCAAACATCAGTGTTTTTTTTTTTTCTTATGAACTTTTAACCTACCTTTCTTGGTGAATCGATAATCTGAAGTGCTGTTCACGTCGCTATGTTTGTCTTAACATAAGTGATTTGTCATGCATGCTTTCAGTTCTTATTTCCAACACTCAATAACAATTTCTCGTATTTCTTTAACCATTTTCGTTGAATCTCACTTAACCTACATTTTTACCATAAATTTAACTATGCATGTGTTGTGTATGCCCAAGTCGTCAATCTACTTGATTGATAGAATTGCTTTTATTTCTTTCAAATTTACATCATTCCCCAGTTTATAGTTTTAATTTATTTCATAACGGTCAGCTTCAGTTGATCCTAACACGAAAAAAAAAAAACATGGCACACACCAACAAGCCGTAAGAAATGCCATGTCAATCACTCAGCTTTAAGGCATATCTTTGGGTTGTCTTAAACTTACCATTGAGTTTCTGGTCTGTTGACCTAAATTCTGTTAGACAACTATTCCAAAAAGAAATTCTTAATGTCAAAACATGAACAAAAATGTACTAGATATTCTTAAAAGTACGTTGGATTATAATATAACTGCCCCTGGACAGCAACATACCATATTTATCTGTATGTCCAATATCCTAGAACCCATCCATCCAGAACAAGGAACTTACTCAAGTGAGTTCTCATAACCAGTTTGTTTTTCATTTTTCTTATTTTTTTTGTTTTGTTGTTGTATATTTTTCCATTCCATCGAAACGAAAGAAGAAGAAGGACGAACCAAGTATGGAATGACAAGGAAATCGAATTATAACATAAAGGAAAAAGTCGAGATAGAGAAATACTTTTTCAATAATCATAAAGAACAGTATAGCATAGGCAAGGAGTGCTGTTAAGTTAGACAAACTACCCCTGGAACCAGATGTCGGAACGCACATTGTTGATCCAAGCCTTTAGATGACTTAAATTGTAGTGGTGTTGGTGAGGGGTAAATAGGGGACAAGAACAAGTAATGTACAACGCGTCCAACGCATTATGTGATTGACTTGAAGTTTATCGACAGTGAACAGTGTTAGTTTTATGCTGGAATACTCACGGTCGGGACAGGGGTTACAGAACTTGTTTACTGTTTCATGTCATTGGCAGTTAAAGTGATGACATAACAGGGAGATGGGTAAAATCAATTTTAAAATGCTGTAACTATGAAGTGTTTGTAAGTGAACTTTTGAAAATCAGTGCAGAACAGCTATGACACTTATGTAAGAACATATGTAAGTATGTACATAGGTATATGCTCTAAATAATGGATGACATCGAGTTTGCGGGTGTTGTTCTTGAAACCTAGCTAACTACTCGCACCTGTAAATGAGAAGGCCAACAAGATATTATTTATGGACAACACGTCATTTTACAATACAATTAGAACTGACCAGACTCATCAGAATCGAAAAATGTTAGTTGCAGATTCAATAGATACGAGTTACTCTACTATCGAAGCGCAAATTATCTAAAGTGACAAGCTAACTTTAGTTTAATTTGAATTATATTCCCCAAAAGAAAACCTATAATGGATTCACAAACATATACGTTCAATACTGTAGAGGGCACCACGGGTGACCGTGGTGTAGTGGTATATGCATAGACTCCTCAAGCAGAGGGTCGCGGGTTCAAATCCCGAGCTAGGCAATTATGTAAAAAATTCTTTTCATAGAATTTGTATGTAGTTATATGAAAATCCCGTCTGCGTTAACACTGACATGAAAGCATAACACTGATGTTGGAGTATTGGCTGGCTGGGTTAAATTTAACGAACTGACAACTAGCACGTACTTAAGACCCACTGATTGAGGATGTACTAGCTCGTCCCGTCCAGTTTGACAATCACCTCTGGGAAAAATATCGAAACTTAATACACCTGAGTTTCAAACTACTACACCATCCGCCCGCGCGCTGAAAAGAAAAGCCAGTAAAATGGTATTCATATCCCCTTTGTTGCGCGCGCGGTATTAACAACAAAAAAAACTTACTAAAATGACAATAAACTATGCAGTTTTTATTGTCTCCCCAACCTCGGGGACTAACTCTTGAGTTAAACTTCAGCCGATAAGCAAAAGATCATATATCGATCTTGAGTGGACTACTAGAAAATTAGCATCAACTAATACTTAACTCAACTCAACTAGAACATAACTAATACGGAAAGCGGTGCTAGAGCATGTGCCTCAGTTGTAGCAACATCTCGAAATTTAGAATATGTTCGTTAGCAATCCATTAACAGAAGCCAATTATTTAATATGGTGCAACGTCGAGGCTTAAGCACATACGGTAAGAGATTCGACACAGCTTGGCTAGGGTATGTTTCCGTACTTGCTGATTAATTTATTGTAAAAAATTACCCTCAGGTTCTCCATTGAAGAAATGTGTATGGTGGCCCCGTCATGCTAAAATTGTGTTTTGTTGTTGAACCGGGGAAAGAGCTGCAGTTGGACCACATTCAATCACATTCGATAGCCAATAACATCGAGAACATGTTAACTTAACACTACAACTATGAAAAGTTTGGCCTAAGTGAGTTATATTATTTCACATCCATGGTTCGACGAACAGCATGTTTATTTCAAATAAATATATTTCCTACAAAATTGTCAGCATAAATAATTCCTTGAGGAGTTATTACGAACTTGGAATAAAATGATGGTGTTACTCAGATAGGGTTTATGTTCTTTATTACCATCGCAACTATTTTAAAACAATTGTTTTGCAAAATAACAAAAAAAGCAACTAAAATGTCCATACCAGAAATTGGACTTACTTCCAAAGGACATCACACCAACATCAATCACTTTTCCGACCTTCTTCTGTAGTCATCAACATCCTGCTCGTCCATCTTCTTGACCGTACACATTCAATTAGTGCAATTGAATGTCGTCCCAAATTTGGAAAGTCATAACAAATATATATATATATATATATACAATAATACAATAATAAAAATAAAAGCAAGACTTCATCGAACAATAAAACCCCATCAACATCCTCTCTATTCCGACTTAAGGGAATTGATGGAAAATAAGCCTATCACATCTGTTGTCAGGGTTATGGTTTCTAATTTCGCCTTCCATACATTTAACACGTGACATATTCTCCCACCAGTAGAGCCTTTCGTTGACAATAATTGTTTACACGTCCCTTCATAGAAGGATTCGTTTTGTCACTTCAGGGAATCCATGCGTAAGCGTAAGTCCTTAGAGTGGGCTATTCACACTCGTAGCGAGATTGATTTGACATATTAATTTGATGGATTGTACATGGAAGTGTCTTCTAAACTTTCCTCTGAAGCGTTTCGTATCCATAAGTACATGTTGCTAAAAAGTATTCAAAAAGATACAAATTTACTTCATGGTATACGCATGTCGGTGTTGGATCTGTTCCTGGAATGTCTCAAAATCAGTGATTGAAAAGGATTCTTTTGAAAAAACCTTATGGTTCCTTGTTGGGCACACAGACCAGGAAGGGCGATTCGCAAGAATCAATTTAAAGGTCAACTAGGCAGTCAATGCTAGGCAGTTTTTAGAATGAAAAAATGTAGGAAGATAAACACCGTGATGGAGGACAATTGTATTTCTGAACTATCGAGGATACATTCATGATTGGGAATCAATTGGGAATACTACTATAAGTAAAACAAATGACAGGTAATACTAGAGCGAGGTCAAAATTCATGTTCATTTCAAACAGGTGACCAATAAACAAATATATGTATAGGGTTTTCCAATAGGGACTCGGCAACTTTGAATTGAATTTGTGAACGCACTCTTTCACTTATCATCAAACTGTCACTGTCACGTTATTGTGAATGGTCAGCGTTATCGCGCCATGATCACCGATTATTTTTGGCCCGAATTGGAAGATATGGACTTGGACGACATGTGATTTCAACAGGATGGTGCCACAAGCCATACAGCACACGCTACAATCGATTTATTGAAGAGTAAGTATGGTGAGCGTGTTATCTCAAGACATGGGCCAGTCGATTGGCCGCCTCGTTCGTGCGATTTAACGCCGCTTGACTTTTTTCTGCAGGGCTACGTTAAGTAATTGGTTTATGTCAAGAGCTCAGAGCCAACATTGAACGCGAAATAGCGGCCGTTTCGGCCGAAATGTGTGACCGAGCCGTTGAAAAATGGATCCAACGAATCGAACGCTGCAAACATGCCCGCGGTGGCCATATGAACGAAATCGAGTTCCATTCATAAATGTTTTGATTGTACTTAAAGCCAATAATAAATTTTTTGAAATATCTCAAATGGTTTGCCTTTTATTTAAAAAAAAATTGTCAAGTCATTATTAGAAAACTCTATATAAAACCTCACAGCCCTGTTTTGATCCTTTTGACCCTGACTCTTACTAACAATAACATTTAAACTAAATGTTTTCAAATAAATGTGTCAGTCTGTTGTCGCGAAATATAAATTCAATAGTTTTTTTTTATTTTTTTTTTTTTAGGTTTATTTTATGATTTGTTAATGGGAAAAAGGGTTGGTTGCGCCCATGTCTTCTGGTCAAAAACAATAAAGCAGTGTCATTTTCTTTAAAAAAAAATATGCCAATCGTTTACGAAACAATAAAAAAGGAACCCAAAATTATTTCCATAACCAGTTTGTAGATTTTAACCGAGATATTGACGTTAAATTCATAATATACTCGATGATCGACTTTTCAACACAAGAATACGCAGACATTTTTTTTTTATAATTTGCCTGCGCTCAAAGGATTTGAGTACCCTTAGAATACTTGTACACAGCGCGAAAGAAGAAAAATCTGGGGGGATGGAAAGAAAGGTGCTGATGAACGTTGGTTTTAATTGTTTGAAGGTTACAATGAAAAGGAAATAAAGAGCAAGACAGGGCATTCCATAAGCGAGTTTTTAGAGTACGTCCGAAAGTGGGTTTGAAGGTATGTTATACTGATAAGCGTTCATAGCGAAACGGGTGTTACGGTTAAAAGTTTGAAGCGTCGGAATGCTACTGTCGATTTCAATAGAGCTCTGTTGGTAGAAAAAGCGATACAACAGAGTGATACACGGGACATTACGTCGGTGTTCAAGAGAGTCCATTGTACCCGACCAGATGTGGGGATTGTACTTCAAATTCGGGCGGATAAATGCCTTATATATTGTGGTAAGATCAGAGGGGGGAAAGTACTTCCTACATCGCTTGAGAAATATTAGACGTTTCGCAGCATTTTTGGCGACATCAAATATGTAGTCATTCCAACGTAGGTTGTCACTGACGCACATACAAAGAATGGAAAGTTTTTCGGTTTCGACGATGTAACTGCAATTCATGGACAATGACTGTTAACTTTGATTTTGCTTTAGTGATAGCAGACAGCAATGAGTTATGGAAGAATTAAATTCCATTCTGTTGATAGATCCTCAACTAGTTATGCTCTTAATATCGGAATTTAATGAGCTTTACATACGCTGCCGTTCCCTTTCTACAGCCGAAGAGCAGGTACGTGAGTCCGGGAACGAATATGATGGGTAGAGAATACTGTCATCTGCAAAGGAATATATTGAAGTAAAAGTAGCAGACAAAAGATGAAAATTAAAAAGAGTGTTGGAGACTTAAAGTAGCTCTGAGGCACATCAGCATATATTTTGTGAATATCGGACTTGAAGCCGTACAATACAACATGAAAAGACGAGAGTCATCGATTTCAAAAGCACGCATTTTCGACAAAAGAGCTTGACGTCAAAAGCTTGTGCAAAAATCTTGCTTTCGCCAGATTGAGGTACGTTTTGGTTCCACTTTTCGGTGAGACATGCTATCAAATCACCAGTGGACCTGTTGCTACAAAAACCATACTGTCAGTCATTGATAAGTTTTCGCGTTTCAAGATATTTCATAAGCTGACGGTTTATAAGCGTTTCCATGACCTTGGGAAGAAGGGACGTAAGTGCAATGGGTCTGCACTTACCTCTTCAGAGGAAGGGCAGATGTACCATCTGAACCAGCAGATTTCTATATATTGAGATCTTTAAGTACTCTTGCTAATATAAGAGTGCTAAATTGAATTCTTCCTATTGAAAATTCGACGAACTCAAGTGTAGGCGGGAGCAAAGCACAATCTGAAAGTATTGAACTGGCCGCAAGAAGAATGGCCTTGTTTAAAGAGCTGACAGCTGGAATGTCATTGTAAATGAGCGTTGGGATTAAGGATGAGACAGAATTTCTAATGTTTTTTTTAACGAAGGACCAAGCATTTTTACTACCTTCGGACATTGGACATTGTAGTATTTTTTGCCTCAGTTTTTCTTGTTATTGGAACTTCACACGCTTAAGAAAGGCTATTCAGTCACCCCTGACTCGTTTAAACTTTTTTCAGTTTTCCTCAGCGGACTGAAAAAAAATTTTCTCTTACCTTATAGCCTCTTTACAGCTCGAGTTGTACCATACCTTTTCTTTTGGCAAGATACTCTTCATCCGATGAGTGATAAAAGATCTCATACCAAAGAGGATAGTGTCTGTGATCATATCAGCAACAGACTATCAACGTCTGGTATTCGTGTGGATTCATTTACAAGCTGGCCCAATTTGTTTTCCGCAGCGGAGTTCCCAATACACAGTCTTTCGGATGTTGTCTGTTCAGAATGTCGAAGCCACACAGGATTGTGTATATTTAAATCGCCTCTAAACAAGATTTCAGATTTAGGATACAGGGATACAACCTCTTATATGAAGTCAGACAGCGCATCAAACTCGTTAGAGGTCGAATTTCTGTCCAGTTTGGGGATTCTGTAAATAAAGCAATAATGGATAAATTTCCACATGAAATTGAAGTCTGGTTTGGAACTGGGACTACATTGTGGTGGATTTTTTTTTTCAGGAGAATAATGGCACTAGTTCGTAGCCCGTAACCTTAAGATCAGAGTCATCTGACAAGTGTGGGCGGGGATCTACCTGCGTTTTACTAAGTGCCAAAAAAGTCGGTCTGTATTTAATAACACTGCACTCGCGTGCTGTTTTTTTTTATGGCTTATGTCTATGGTTTTTGCAACGGTAGCGATTAACGAGCGAGATTGGAATATCTGAGACAATACTCTTATAAGACTGCCCCTAACGTCAGAACATTTACCAGATTGTGGGGACAGGAAAAGCGCGAAGATCATTGGAAGACTCACATCCAGCCAGTCTTAGGTAATTAAGTAGATATTTTAATCTGAGCAGGGCTTACATATGGAGAACTCTACAATTAAAAAGCATGCATACATTGCATCATATATATTATGTATCAGTATAGGAGCTACAATATAGAAGCGTTAGAAGTTCTGCAAATTTATTCTGGGAAAACATTTTGCGGATATCCCAATTCAAAAGGTAAGGAATTGCTTCAACAATTTACATACCTTGGCAGCAAGCAACCTTCACTCCATGAAACACAGAACTTTTGAGAAAAGTTCAATGTCAATATGTGGGTCAAGCATATTTAGTAACAAGCTGATCGCTTTCAGCTTGCTCCGAAGCTTAATTCGAAAAACCTGAAATTTTTGCGAAGCAGATTACCAGAAAAATTAGGTGATATATTATTGCAAAAAAAAAAAATGGCCGTTGTGTACCAGCACGATGGCGCCCACGCACACTGTGGCCGTGAAGTTAGAGAGAGGTTAGATCGCGAGTTTGAAAATTCGTGGATAGGGTGGACCCATTTTGTGGATAACAATAATAACATTGGATAACATGTACCATAGGATTGGCGAGGTAGCTGCAAACATCCAATATAATTTGGAAAGAACGGACAGTGTAAAAGACTTTTTTTACCCTTTGAACAATTGATATGATACAAGGTTTTGAAAAATGTGCAACATTTTTGTTTTTTTAATATTTAAGTAAAAAGTTTTAATTTAATGTTTTACCCGTACATGTGCGGTGGTTTATACACATATGGAGTACATACTCATCACTTACCCATCATATTATTTCATTCAAACGGTTATAGTAAATCCGGCTTAAAAGCTCTGTGTCGAAACAAAACAAAATGCGCCATTTGCGAGGAAAATACAACTTACTAAAACAAAACAAATGATTTTGAAGTAAAGTGAATCAGGGGATATGCAAAAATAGCAAACAAAGCCATAAAAGTCATTTAAAAGATGAGAGATACTAGTTTCCGGACTTAATTTCTTCATAAATTGGTTTTACTTTCGCAAATTTTACAGTATGTAGCAAAAAGCGTTCATAGACCTTTTAACGATTTGGTTGAATAGAAATACTTTTACTTTTTGACAGTGCAATCCAGAGAAGCTAAATCGCAATTTCGCGTCGAACTTAAGCCCTGGACAACACCGAACTTCGCTGTGGCGTATTTTTCGAGAAGACTTGGATAAATGTGTTTTTAAGATCGTGTTGACCCAACAGCTAAGGCCAAGTGACCATGATGCATGTCGAACTTGAGCTGATTGGAGTCTATTGAAGGTGGAAGAAGATCCGTCACCTGTGAGAAGGCACGTTTTTGATAAATTGCTTCGTTTATAAGAAAAATTGCCGCATTTGGTCGAGCATTCGGATGTATGTTATCTTAGCAGCAGCCATTATATACGAAAAGGTTAAGTTGACTGTTTAGTGTGGTTTTTAACCCAAAGTACCATTGGGACGCGGAGATAATATCGGCGGTTTCGATCTTTTTAATTTAAATGAATTGGACCTAGAAGGCTTGGAGGACATGTGATTTTAACAGGACGAGCCACTTTTTAATAAGCTTAATAAAGTTGTCTTTCGCATGGGAATATATAGACTAGAGACTAAGGTCTATGAAAATAAACTAAAAACGTTAGACTGCTTGGAGGCAAACAAGTTGGAGGCGAAAAAGTTGTGAAAAATTGTGTCCGGAGCATCCACACATGCAGGCGCATCTGTGGAGTAGCTTTGAACGATATCATACAAATATTTTATGATTATGGTATCATTCATATTTCAATTATAAAATAAAAAAAATCAATAAATTGCTTACAGCTCTTTTTATTTAAAAGAAACAAATTAAAGCGCTTCCAATGAAAAATCCTGCACATCCCTCATAAGATCCACCCCTATGGAGTGAAAATTTTTAGGTTATGCTCAACAGATAGCTATACGTGTACTGCGAAATCAGCATCATACCAACGTAGACAACTTCAATACGAGTTGTTAATCAGTGCAGAAATTATTAAAAAAAAAAAAAAAAAAAAAAAAAACAGACGTACGTTAAGTTGAACAAAGGAAGAAACTCGTGATGTGGGTATAACATCAACGATGCTCCTGTTCTGCGAAATCGTGTTACAAAAAACAAAACACCATCAATCAATCAAACTCTACCATCAAATAATGAAAACCCATCTACAATCCCAATGCAACAACATCGAAGAGCTTTGTTCAAACCTGTCCCTATACTCGCCTATAAAAAAGGCAAATCTGATAGAGATCTCTTCGGAAAAGAAATCAAGTGTATGGATAACTTGGCGTGGAGCTTTTGTGGTTGGCAACTCATGGGTGTAATAGAAACGTGAAACGAAAACCAAAATTCACATCAGCAAATTCAGGAATATTTCGTTGGTCAGTTTTGAAATATACTAAGTCCCATAGAACAACATATTCATCTCTTGAATAGAATTAGTAACGAAGGCAAAAAACTTCACAGGAAATGCTGTATGCGCTACATTGCGCTAACCAAGAAGATAGAAAGTGAAGAACAATACATAGTCAAAAATAACGTAAAAAAAACATTGGCGTACTCTGGTACTTGGATTGGTTAGGTCTAAATGTGCCGTGAATGTATTAATTTATAACACAAGAAATTTTAATCTGAAAACTTGAAATAATAGAGTTCCTTCTTCAAGCCTCAAGTCCAAAATTTGTTAAATTTTTTAATAAGATAAGTTTTTAAACTTTTTTTTCAGTTTTTAATTTTTGTTTTTTAATTTAATCCTGAATCAACTACATCTAGGTTTTTGAAGGGTATCTAGCACTTGTATGTATTCGTATCCTAGTTGTTGGTAGTGGTTATCGTTTTTGACTAACATGGTACATATCATATTTGATAGCCATGAAAGTGCAGTTGCTGAAAGTGTTGTGAAATCTGCATTATAGCCGCTTATGGCATCCGCTAGATTCTCAACTACACGTTGACAGTCCAAGGTCTGAAATTTTCATACGCAAATCCGCTCACGATGTCATTTTTTCATTTTGTAGAATCGGTAATAGTGAATTCTTTCTTAATCAAAGTTTTTGGTTGATTCGCAAAAGTGAGGATTTTAAAAAGCTGATGTACAATAAATAACACCGCCATTAATTTTTTTTCAGCACCAAATGCGTTGAAGCACCGATACTTAAATCGCATGAATCCATCTGTCATAAGCCCTCATTTTGAGGTAAAGGCATTTGCCAGAGTATTAGACTGATGTTATTTTCTTCTTAATCAATTCTAGCAAATTACGTCTGGATGGATCTGTTGGCTTACCTGAAGATGTATTTTTTTTTTTTTGTTGTTCGAAGGGGTAAGCTCCATGTCTGCACACTGTGCAGGTACCAATTTGAGACTCTAATTCTAACCTCCTCACCTCACGGAACCGCCGTAAATCACAATTTCGGGGGTTAGTATAAAGTACTCGTTTTGTTGTCATATTGCTTACTTATTCGAACGAACACTATCGGTGCCTGCTTGTGGCTGCACTCGTTTCGTGGATGTCAGTATATGTGGGTGGTAGTGTTCTTTGTCGTGGGACTACAGTTAGGTATTACTTCGCGGGACTGGTTATCAATTTAAGCTCTTCTTACCTTATTTGCCTTATTTTGTTCTAAGAGGGATGCCGTTTGGGTTTGGTTGCTCCCCTTGACACTCACCATCCGTCGAAGTTCCTTCATGATTATCGCTGCAGTCTCTTTCACTGCATCGTATATTGCGCTCGATGTTAACATATGATTCACAATATTCTACGCAATCGGTATGTCTTCAATCCTTTCCTAAAGATCTCTATGCTTTGCGCATCCTTTCTAGCCTCACTGCAATTCAACAAAATGAAGATTCATCAAATTCAAATCCGTTCAGTTAAGCTCGGAAGCTCCAGTTAGAAGCTGACTGAGATAAAAGTTCACTTTTCGGTGGTGCCAATGAGTCCATGATTGGAAATCCGTTATAAATCAATGGGTCCATTTTCGTTTTAGAGACTGATTTCATCTCTCTCGCCAGCTTTTCATGCTTCGTTGTCTTTTTTTCAGTTTGATATACTTGTCTGATGAGAGTTCCTGGATTATGACATCAGAGTTCGGTAGCCAATGTATCCGATAATACCATTCATTTCATAGCATTATCTGACAACGTCCGAAAAGCACAGCACATTCTTAGATTTAATTTTTGCTGGTTTGGCCCATACTGGTGCCACATACATTATTATAGAGTGCACCATCCTTGACAGTGTTAGTCTTCCTTCTTGTCTGGATCCTCCAATATTCGTCATTATTCTGGATAAAGTAGCACTTTGTCGCTCGTTCTTTTAAGGTGTTCCTTGTAAGTTAGCCTTGCGTCGATCATCACACCTAGGTATATGATCACCGGTTTTAGCGATATGTTTGGATCGCCTACCCTGATGGTAATTATCTCTCTTTTCTTGTGGCTACTTACTAGTATAGACACATGAATATATGTATCACACACATATAGCACACACCTTCGGAGGTAGTATAAAATATGGTGATCTGTTCCTAAGCTATAAAACACGCTTATGGAATGCCCTCTTTAGTCCATAGTCATTTTAATCTTCAAACATTTAAAACCAATGTTCATCGGTACCTTTTTTTTTTCTTTTTCTTTCCTCCCTAATTTTCCTTGATCCATGCTTTGTGCAAGCATTTTAAGAGTACACAAATACCTTGAGCGAGCGCAAATTGCAATCCATCACGACGATTGCAATATCATCGACAAAGCCTCGTTTTGGATTTCAAGGCTTCAAACCCTGTCATACATAATGTTTCACAGGATGGAACCTGGTACCGATCCTTGTGTTAGGTACTTCGCCAGATATGTGGTACTGCCTTACTCCATCGTCGGTATCGAAGAGGAGGAACGTTTTCTCAAAATAACTAAGAATTATTTTTAGTAGAAACCCTGGCATTATCATTGCTGTAAGAGACTGCAGTATACGGGTGAGCTTGCAGAGTTGAATGCATTTTTGACGTCCAGGGTTATTACAGCATCAAATTTCTTTGCACCTCTGCGGTGTATGCGGTGAAAATATTCCCGATATTGTTTTTTTGCATTAGCAGAGGAAATGAGGGTGAAGGTGCTATAGTGCCTTAGAGTTTTTCAATGGATACAGGACGGCATCCTAATAATTTCCTCAAAGGATTCTTTAAAGCTGTTGCTTTTGTTTTTTTCAAATATTCAATTTCATGTCTACACGCCTGGAACCTGTAGATCTTGATGAGAGGGCAAATATCTGAATCACCTTTCTGCTCTATTGCACTTGCTGCATAGCTCTTCTATTTCTTGCTTTCACTAATACCCCATTCATTGTGCCTTCTTTGGTCGGCGTGACTGACTCACTCTCATCGGAATTCAAACTGGATGATCAGGTGGTAGGTGTGGGTATACTGGTTACTGGCGATTCTCGCTAGAGAACTCCTTACATTATTTCTTCTAAAGATGTGCTCGAATCCCATATAACGTCTAGTGACTATGTAGCTTCTCTCCTCTTTTAGTGGTCCGATTGCTGTCTCAATTGTTGACATACATATGTGTTGAAGTTTCCAGCCATATCTAAGATATCCTTGAATCCTTCAAAGGTGCTGTTTGGAGATGCATATCAACTGTAGATATGTACCTCTTTAACATATGCTCGAACGAATCCTATTTAAGCTGTCATTATTTTTTATTTAAAGCCACAGACCCACAAAGCTGCTTTTTTTAGAGACATCAGCTTCTCAAACTTTTTCGTTGAGATTCTTATACTGGTTATATATTACGACAATATCTATTTCCAACTCGTGAACGGCTTATGTTAGAAGGAACTGTTCCGCTTTGCAATAGCTTCAGTTCAGGTGAAGCACTTTCACACTCTTCTTGCGACTTTTGTAGCTTCTTGGTACATAGGACATACTGTACTTCCGCGTGTTTGATGTTGATATTCCCCTTTTTATTGTAAAGGACGCACCTTACATCATTGCTGAAATTTTTGGACACATAGGTCCACACTTGACGTAATCACCACTTCTATCCAATGTGTTTTTACGCGCCTTTGGTAGATGCTTGAGGCAACTTAAGTATGTCAGCGGTACAACTTTTCCTCGTATTCTGCTTGTCATTTATCCGATTTTTATTCTTTTAAATTACAAAATATTTTTGACAGTGATTATTGGGAGGCCTGCATACCTTACACTTCCTCGAACATCCGTCATATCCCCGAGAACTCGTCCTACTTTTCTCTGGTGATCAGAGGTGTTTTCCAACCACTGCTTTTGTGAACTCAAACAGTAACTCTCCCTTGGCTGTCTTTCTTATGCAGGCTACATCAGACCCCAAGTCATTAAGTTCAGGGTTGTTCTTCACCGTTTGTAGTAAGAAATATATTCAATCTTCTTAATCACCAGTGCATCCGGCTTAATATTTATCGTTCCTCATCTTTTTTCTACCACTCTATTTTACTCGACTTTATGGTGGTCATGTCTTGAAGTCTTAACACCTGGATATTTGTCTCGAGTTTCTTTGGCTGTCCCTGGTTTTTCTGAGGGGCTTTTTCTTTCTTCTACCTTAAGCACCTAGGTTTCACCGCCATTTCTGCTCTTTTTCTCTAAGGCTCTGTCAATTGTTTCAACGGAGAAGTAAAAGGGGTCATTTCGCTTGTTGCTAATGAATGGATGGCTTGAGTAGCTTTAGACGCTATACTGTATACCATTTTGTCTTTTTCGCAATGTATTACACAGTTGTGTGTGGACTCTTGTGTTTTTTTTACTACACTTGGTCGAAGACTGCTTATTGGTTATTAGCAGCTTACCTACATATCTGTAGGGCGTTCAGCAATCTGCCGCCATGCTGACTCCCGTGGAAGCCTAAGCTCAGCTCCAGGAACACGAGGAGGTAAATAAAATAGAATTGATATGTAGTTATAGCTGAAGCACAGGGCATCACTTGGTTGCTGTGCTCAGTGAAAAGCCTCATCATGCAGCACTTCAAGTCTGAATAGTCCGTAACATTATTGCTTAAACCTTACGTAACCTCTTTATATTGGCCTGTATATTGCTAAAAAATCGTAAAAAATTAGTTTAATCAACGTTCAATCAACGTTCAACCAAAGTTAAGTTAAATGTGCTTTAAAGAATAATGCGCCGAAAGAAATTCGGACTAAGTTAACTCAATTTTCAGTTGAAAAAAAAAAAAAAAAACATAATACGGATTGGTAGAACCGCTCGACAAGTGACTATCGCCTTGAAAACATACGACCCACTGAATTGAAAGCTTACTAGGCGTAAACTACAATAAGTTTCATAATTTCTTAATAGAATCCTGGTGTAACACCAATATTTCCACTAAACATGTCTCTAAGAGAGAAACGTTGTGCTACATCTAGTGCAAGGCAGATGCTCAATGTTGACTGTACCTTATTATACCATAATGAAGGATTGCAATAATTTGGGAGTTTTTTATAACTAATTTAAAACAAACTCTCTGTTAGGAAGCTACAACAAGATTATAGAGTTCGTTTATAGATAGAAACCAGTGAGAACCTATTCAGTGGAAAGTTTTCTATCTTTTCCAAAAGTCAATTAGAAGTACATCGTATGACATGAATAAAAATTTTCTACCATCTACTAATGGAGGGTGCACCACATATGTGAAAACTTCCCAGTCATAACCCGATTGTGAAGGTGTACTTGTACAATAACTTTGCCCATATTTTAAGCGGGATACAAGTTTATTCCGTTCAAAGCAGATATCATTGCATTGTTTAGCCAAGCGCATTTTCTAAAAATAAAACAAGATACTTTAACGTGCACTATTTTAGAATATAATATCTCGATCTCACTACCTCTGGACAATAATATTGTAGATGGTGCCGAATAATCCTTTCAAGTGATACTAAATACTAAATAAGCTAATGTATATGGTACAAGCCAATGCAAAGGCGATTTGTACCTACTATCCTTGGAGACTGCTGTTTTCGTTCTGATTAAAAATTTATGGTCTTTTCAGCATAGGAATTGTTTACGGAGACGGACAATGGAAATGTATACAGCTAGATACACAAAAAGGAGAATCCGGTAGTATTTCATGACGATGAATTCATTTTTGGTGTGCCGTACGTTTTTCAGTTTGATAAAGACTTTTGTAGACTTTGGGTAGAATTTTTGACTCTTAAAAAACTTAGAAACTCGGGTAAAAGGATATCCAACATAAACCAGATAGCCATTCGGTTTTATTTTTTCTTTGAATTTTTTTAAGCTTGGTTAAGAGAAACAAGCAACCGATGAATTAAAGAAGTGATTCTTAAGAAGGCCAAAATAAATTTCTTGCATTTCAATAGGAGAACAGGTTAATTGGAAATATTTGTTAAATAGTTGCGTTATATTTCATTGTCTCCTTGATAGCACTAGCTGTGGCTGAAATCTTTTGCATAAAACGTTAAATTTACCGAAATCCACAGATTAGCATATGCATGAAATTTCTTAGGTCGTGTCTTCAAACTCAGTGTGCATTAAAATTCAGAAAGTTCAAGAAACATGCATCATGTTTACTGGGACTGTCTTACATGTTATTCTTTTTGTTGAATATTTAGATGAGTGTGTGGCATGAAACATCATTCTAAGTACACAGTAGCTTACAAGCTGTATCTCCTTGAAGAAAAAGAGCGAAGAATCTTTTTTTTCATTTTCCCCACCCTTAACATATGATACGCAAATAACTATACAAAAGCACTCATTACCTGTAGACACAGAATTGCGGTATCCAGCTTTATTTAATACGACATTATGCTTGAATGCATTCATACGTGTCAAGTTATAGAAAACACGAAACCTGAAAATGTGCTTAAACCTTCATCTGTTCTGTCACCTAAACATTGGAGCTCAGAGCAGCTGGTCATTATAAATTGAATCTTAACTATTCTAATGAACATTGAACAATATAATATTCTTTGCCAAATTTTCTACCCAATTTGCTTTAGTATTATTTAAATGGAACTACCACATAATTTGGGTGTGGTACAATAATAGAAGTAATTGACTGACATCAACCTAGCATTGGCTAGAATTATAACAATGGCCACATATCAATTGCGCCTATCCAGACCTAACTAACTTAACTTTTAAGTCCTAAGTAAGAAGAAAATAGCAATACTATAGTAGAATACTCTTTTAAATTTAAAGCTGACATTAAAAAGGATTTTTAGGACTGTAGGTTGCTGGATTTGGAATATCCGTGGCACCCTTCTTTGCCAACAGGTCGAAAATGTGCCCGACTGATGCCCTTCGCCGACATTAGCCCGATCCACAAAAAGATAGACTACAGAGGCTTCAGTCTTCTAAACAACTCATACAAGAAATTTTTTATCTTATTAAATTGTCTACATACTGGACATGCAAAGGCCAAAGGGTTGCGATAGTCGCCAGATTTCCGCTGAATATTTCGCAACATCTTTAATTAGCCTTGCGTCAAGCAGAGTACCATATATGTAGCTTCAAGTTAAGATGGTCTCTCATGGTATTTTCAATCAAGTGGACCTTATCCATCTGGGAGTACGCCTCGGAAGGTAATTTTCCAGAAGGTTTACTAGAGAGGTTTGTTGGCGTTATGGCTCACATTTTTGGTTATGGATTTTTAAACTAGAAAAAAAAATTTTTTTAATTTTCCATAAAATACAATAAATCAATTTTAAATCCCATTATACCGTATCGACCACCGCCATGTGCACACGCTAACCAGTCCACTCGGACATTTTTTACCTCGTGACTTCTTGTATTACAAAAAACCAAAAAAAAAAGCAAATAAATGATCAAATCCAAATAAAAAATTCAAAGAAATACAGCGGGTGCGTGTAAAAAAAAAAGTTGCGAGCAAGAAAAAAAAAATTACACAGTGCCGTTGCTATATTTGTCATACGGCACGTGCAATAATTAATGGATAGCGGGTTGTGAGAGTGAATTTTGTTGATGCACTGTTTCATATTGTTGTAAAGGCATAACACCTAGAGCAATTTTATTCGATGAACCAATGTCAGAATTTTCACTTCGCAGCCTTGCTAGCATTGTTGGTATTTGTGTTTGTTTTGCTTTCTTTTTACAATGACTCAGAAACTTAGGGTGAGCATAGCAAACATACGCGGGCTAAAAATTAATCACTCATTGCGTATGTCTACGTCTGTAAATACAGACCAGCTATTTTGGCCCTTAGTGGAACACAGATAGAACCTCGCCCACACCTCTCAAATCACGATGACTTGAAGCTGCCTGGCTACGAACTTGTGATATTTTTCTTTTCCGCAGTCTCGCCATTTACGTGCGTAGCGACGTTTCTTTATTCTAATATGGAATTAAATTTCATATGGCTAAAATTTCATCTCCGTATGAAAATTATCCGGGCGGGTGATTTCAATATACACAATTCTGGTTGGCTTCGACATTCCGAACATAGAACACCCAAAGACCGAAACGCAGAGATCTTTGCTGCGGAAAACAACTTGAACCAGCTTGTAAATGACACCACGCGAGTACCTGATGTTGATAGACATACCGCCAACACCATGGACTTGTTTTTAACTTCTTACACAAATAAGTACAAAGACGATGTGCTATCCCCTCTGGGCTCGTCGGACCACTGTGATATATCAGCTAATTTCTCTCAGTTAGAGAAAGGATTGCTAAAAGAACCGTATGGTAATAAGGGATTAACATTTGGATTAGAATTAACACCTTCTTCAGGAATTTTAACTGGTCGTTATATTTCTACGATGACAACATTGGTTTCGCTGCAATATGATCACAGATACTAATCTCTTTGAACTAAGGTCATTTATCTCTCATCGGATGAAGAGTATTAAACCAAAAGAAAAAGCGTGATACGACTCGAGCTAGAAAGAGGCTGTCAGGTTAGGAGAAATATTTGTTCTCCTTTTTTAAGGGTGTGAAATTTCAATACTACCAAAAACTGAGGGAAAAAATTCTACAATGTCTACAATTCTACAAAACCCAAACCAATTCTGCCTCATCCTCTATCCCAACGCTCATTTATAATATTATGCCAGTTGTTATCTCTTTGGACAAGGCCAGTCTGTTTGAGGCACACTTTGCGGAAAGCTCAATACTTTCAGATTGTGCTTTGTATCTGCCTACACTTGGTTGCATCAAATCTTCAATGAGAAGGATCCACTTTTGCACTCGTGTAGAAGCAAGAATACTTAAGGATCTTAACATTCACAAATCTCATCACAGACGAATCTTCTTATCTCTTCTCCCACAGACTCATTGCACTTAAGGCCTTTTTTTCCAAGGCCATGGAAACGCTGATAAACCATCAGCCCATGGAATATCTCGAAAAACGAAAACTTCTCAATGACCGACAATAGGGTTTTTGTCGCAACAGGTCCACTGTCCACTGTTATTCACAAAATAAATGCCGGTGTGCCCTAAAGATCCGTTCTGCTGTGGAACGGGAAGGGCAGCGCCTATTTAGCTCATTGAATTCCGATGTTAACAGCAAAACCAACTGGGAACTTTCAACAGAGTGGAATTTAGTCCTTCCAAAACACAATGCTGTGTTTTAATACCGATACATTTCCATGAATGGCACTTGCATCGTCGAAACCGACAAAATATTTATGTCAATGTCGCCAAAAATACTGCGAAATGTTTAGGTTTCCACAAACGATGTAAGAAATAGTTTACCCTCTCTGATCTGGCCTCAACGTATAAGGCATTCATTTGCCCAAAATTGGAGTACAATGACCACAGCTTCTAAAACATCTCTGCGGTGCAAGTGCACCGTGTCTCTCTTCCTTCTACCGCTATTTTTACCACAGGTGCACCATTGAAATCACCAGTAGCATTCCAGCCTTTCGAACCTTCGACCGTAACACTAGTCTTGCTATAAATGCTCACTTTTGAACGTACTCTGAAATATCGTGATTCTTTCCTAAGCTGTACAACTCGCTTGTGGAACGCCCTGACGAGCTCCCTATTTCATAATTATTGTAAAATGCAGACATTTAAAAAACCGGTGCCTCTCTTTCTTTCCTCCCTAATTTTCCTCGCCCAGCGTTGTGTACAAACATTAACCTTTAAAACCTTAAAAAAAAAAGGCAATTGGCATTAATTTCTGATTACTTTCGAGGTACCTTTCTGAAGAGGATGGGACAATTGGACTACTGGGTGGCTCGAACTCTTTAACACTTAATGGTCTCATAGCAATCACCCCGAAAAGGTCAAGAGTATACTTAAGAAACACACGTTCTAGTTGGTGGGATGGTGTGAGACATGCTGACATTCCAGAAATAAATCTTTGCCATTTGTATAATAATAGTCAAGGGTCAATATTGTTCATTCAATCCTCATCAGAATCAGAGACGTGAGTTGGTTCCATAAGCGAAAGGATTTCAGTTTTTATCGTGGTGGGGAAATAGGTCATGTAATCCATCTTAAACATTATTTTTACAATTAATTCCACTTTAAACGGTCAATAGATATACAACCGAATATAATGCGTTTCGTAAAAAATAATGCCACATAGGGCAGTACCAGCTCCTTTAATTCTAACGAGTAATGTTGGGCAATATATTCGTACATAAAATACGATCAATATTATCTGGTAGAGCACAGTTCTGTTAAATTTCTACTTTTAAATAAATATCTCTGCATAGAGAACATTGATTTTTCGAAAGTCTGATATTGTCTGTCTGTAAATATCAAAATAATAACTAGTCACTACTAAACCTTTATTACCCTATTTTCTTAAATTTAAATGGTCAATGTCTTTCACAGGCAATAACATAGCAATCTTCCAACGATAGCAAAAATATGGCGTTTGCGATATTTTGTATTTGTGTAACTTATTCCTTCTAAACTTGTAGTCCAAGCATTACTTCTGTTTCATATTTCAATACTATGATACTTTTGTTGTTCCCAATTATCTAATGAATTCGAACGTCTTTGTACCTCATCCTGGTAGTTCACCCTTCGAAACATTCATGTAAATGGCAATTTAAAATAATATCATTGAAAAAAATCATAAAATCGCATCGTATCAGATGTTCCTTTCCTTTAAGAGGATTGCGTAATAAAATGCAGCAATTTGTCCTCATCGTCATTCATTTTAATGATCTCAGAGAATTCACCTGCTGTTGTCTTTATCTATCCCTCAATCAGATTGTAGAGCAAGTATTAAAACGGTTACTTGACTGGAAGGAGTCGTACTATCAGGACTTCGTATTTTACAGAATTGCCTTACCACTCCATCATCCTGACCACAAAATCGATTAATTTCATACGATTCCCTGCAGAGAAAGACGATTTACTTGCAGCGATGAATTTATTCGTTTGCAAGTTGTTGGTTGAAAGTTTTTCTCAGGAGGTGTGTACTAGCTGTGACAGGGATTTGCTTATTTGAAATTTATTAAAGTCAACTCTAGAAAAAATTCTGTGAGAGCAAGTCAAGTCAGTGTGGTGATACGTGTGACCACAAAATATCTCTCCCAATTATTAATTTATTTTACAATAGCTGCGTACACCATGTTTCAGAGGATTAATTAAATCTATTTTAATTACCCAATAGCAGCAAATTTATCGGTTGGTTTTTGTGAAATATCCAGATCTATGAACTCCCAATCGTAATAGGTAAACTCATATATAGTAATTTGATGATCGCGGTCTACCAGTTTGTTAGTTAATACGCTTAATACACACATTATTTCTGTAGTTGGACGTATTTATTAAGTTACCAGACCATAAACTTTCTAGTACCTGAGCAACTATATTACCAAAATCATTTTTGAAGCGCAATTCGGTGTATGTATAGGGTGATTCATCGTGAGGTTTGATTTTCAATAGGATTTTTGACAAATCACGCGTGACTCCTATCAAACTACTTTGTCATTTTCGTTCAATATCGTTTGATAAGTCGTCATGAAAAGACTCATATCACAAAAGAATCTCCAAATTGTTCAGCTGTATTACGAAAATCAGCGTTCTGTGAAAAATAGTTTCCGTGCGATTCGAGGAACTTACGGTGAGCATAATCAACCTACTGAAACCACTATTGCCAAAACCGTTCGCAAATTTGAGTCCCAGTTTACATTAGTGAATTAAACTTGACCGGTTAAACCACATCCAGCACGCAGTGAAGAGACTATAGTAGCTGTAGCTGAAAGTGTACGCGAAGACCGTGTCGCATCGATTCCTCGTCGTTGTCAGCAGATTGGCCTATCGTATTGGACAACTTGGCGTATTTTACGTGAGGATCTCGACCTAAAGGCGACTTGAATTCGCGTTAGTGAATGGGCTCTGGAAAAACGCCTATTTCTGGCGCAGATAAAATAATTTCTGGCAATAAAATTGCCGTATTTGAGCTGATGAAGAGCCTGAAGAGTACGAAAAGCTACCATTACATCCATTAAAAACAACGGTATGGTGTGGTTAATGGGCTGGTGGAATCATTGGTCCATATTTCAGAATATGAGAATGTTACCGTCAATGGTAACCGTTATCGCGCCATGTGCTTCCTGAAATTCAAGCACATGGTCTCGGTGAGCTCTGGTTTCAACAAGACGGCGCTACGAGCCAAACAGCGCGTAAAGCAATGGATTTGTTGAGAAATCATTTTGGTGAACACTTAATTTCACGTTTTGCTACGTTTTGCCTAAATCGTGCAATATCACTATATCAAGTCTTCAGGAATAAGTCAGCTACGACTGATGCTTTGGAAGACAACAGTATTCGTGTTATCCGCGAGATACTAGTCGCTGTGCTTGAACGAGTCGCCCATAATTGGACCTTCTGAATGGACGACGTCAGACGTAGTCGTCGCCAATATTTACATAATATAATTTTTAAGGAGTAAATGCCATGAATTGTTCTTTCAACCGATAATAAAAGTTTAAGGTTTACTTTCAAATTTATGTGTTGAATTTTACATTATAAATCAAACCTCTCGAAGAATCACCCTATATATTTAATTCTACTGTACGTGTGTATCCTTCTAAACGGCTGAACCGATTTTGATAAAATGTTTTGTGTGTTTGAATGCCACCCTCGATGGTATAGATTTACAATTGGGTCCAGTGGGTGGAACCGCAATCAGAAAAAGGAAATCAGAACATGTAACCCCAAAATGTTGTTGCCGGGTAGCGCTGCAATCTACCAATTCTACCAAATCTATTTTTTATTTTATGAGAATAGTTCATAGGTGGTGGACAATCAATCTAACCTGCAACATTTTAGTTTCGTTGCTAATTTGTGTCGATTATTCTATAAAATTTATAGAGTAATAAGCTGCCCATCGAAAATATATAAAATGTAAGGTTTGTCAACAAATTATATCATCCATAAGATTCAAATATCATTTACTTATATTTGTGTGTTGTGTGTTTACCAAAAAACAATGCCACATCTTCATGGACGAGGAGGAAATATTGGTCGACGTTCACCCGTCGGTCAAATAGAACGGCAGAAAATTAACACGTGCTAATAAAGGTCAAGACCAACGCAACGAACGCCTTCGAGCTAAATCAATATGACAACGTGAAGCGCGTCAACAAGCCACAGATTCACACAGACAACATAAACGACAGCGCCTGCAAGTACATCACACATTGAAACGTGCATCAATTCTTCGTCTTGCTTTCGAATATGAGCCAGACATTGACTATTCGTCACATTCAAAAATTTTCATCGGCGCTGGAAAAGTACTGCCACAATTAATTTCGCGAACAGAACCATTGAAAATACTATTGGTTGGAGCCACATCTGAATTAAAATTGTCTTTGCGTTAAATTCGTAAATTCAATTTTTGCTTCCAAAGGACATCATTTGGAGCAACAAAAATAGTTCAGATTGAGGATGGTCGCACTTTTGAATCAACTTTTTAGACTTAGGGCCAAGTGTATCATCCAATTTGTTTGTAAATCTAAAAATTCTCGAAATCTATAGTACTTCATGGGTGATGAGGAGCAACAAATAACCACACGCCGCCAATACGTATAATAATGGTATAATCACAACGAGCGGATAGAGGAACGAAAAATTGTGGCGACTTTGGAACTATTTTTTGCAAAATCACAACCAGTTGGTCCAGCTGTGCAATATCGTTTCAAGCAGACTCAAAATGACAACTACATGATCGTCATTAAAGCTGACAAAGTCCCATCTGGAGAGCATGCGGGCCGAACAATGTGCGCGCGTAAATCCGTCCAGATTTATTCATTGAACACGTTGCTGTTTATGTTAAATGGCAAAAACCAGGTATTCCGGATCGAGATATAGATAAGGAGTTGTGTGACATTGTCACTGCTAATATCATCTATAGTCCATGCCGTTCTCTAAACACGACAGCGCCGTGCATGGGCTATGGAAAATGTATGAAACGTCTTCCAAAAGAGTGTACCATATAAACGATGGTTATCCATTGTATCGTCGTAGAGACACAGACAATAGTGGCCAACCATATCAATTGCGTATGTTAAACGGTGCAACGGTAGACATTAACACTCGCTTTTTGGTTCCATTTTAAGCATTTCTGGCTGTACCTGTCGTTCAAAATGTGAATACTAACGACGAAAAAACACGTTATCAAATGAGCTGATATATCAACAGCAATGACGCAGTTTGGCGCATTTTAAGCTTTCTCATATGCGAAAGAGACCCTGCGGTTTAACATTTGGCAGTGCACCTTGAAAACGGACAGCGAGTTTATTTTACAGAAGAGACTGCTCTACAACGAGAATTTATTGCCCCAAAAACCACACGAACTGAATTTTTTCAACTATGTAACCAGCAAGATATTTTCGGTCAATACGGGAAGACATTAATGTATATTTATCTATATCTGCTACGATGTTTCAAGTGAAACAAAGAGTAAAAAATGTAGGACCAACGAAAGAGAGACACTCTACTCCAAGAATACGACGGCATATTTATCACAAATACGTTAAGCCGATTTTACACACTTCATCCAAAACAACGCGGATACGTCTTTCTTTGTTGTTGGTTAAAGTTCCTGAACCGACGTTCTTTCAATATTTCCGAACAATTAATGGTATTTTGTATGATGTACTAGAATCTTACAATTGCAAATGCAGTACTGAGTTCCTCTCCTCATCAAATTCGCTAATTATTTGCCATATTCTTGACGACGTGTTTTCCGCTGCAAGTGATTCATCATGAGGTTTAAATTTCAATAGGCTTTTTTTGACAGATCACGCGCGACTCTTATCAAACTGTTTGTCATTTTTGTTCAGAATCGTTTGACAAGTCATCGTGAAACAGCGTCTTTAAATTGTTCAACTGTATTACGAAAATCAGCGTTCTGTGAGAAATGTTTTTCGTGCGATTCGAGGAACTCATGGTGCGCATAATCGACCTACTAAAACCACTATTGCCAATACCATTCGCAAATTTGAGTCTCAGTTTACATAAGTGGATGATACTCAACCGGTTAGACCACATCCAGCACGTAGTGAAGAAACTATAGCAGCTGTAGCTAAGAGTGTACTCGAAGACCGTGACGAATAGATTCGTCGTCGTTCTCAGCAGCTTGGCTTGGCATATTCAACAACTTGGCCTATTTTACGTGAGGATATTGGCCTAAAACTGTACAAAAATCAACTTGTGAAAGAATTGAAGCCAGGCAACTTGAATTTGCGTCATATTTTCAGTGAATGGGCTCTAGAAAAACTCAATGAAAATCCGGTGTTTTATCGTGAAATTTGTTCAGTGGTAAAGCATATTTTTGGCTCAATGGATACGTTAATAAACAAAATTGCCTTACTTAATTACAATTAAGTCTCAGGTCTTCAGGAATAAGCTAGCTACGACTGACGCTTTGGAAGACAACAGTACTCGTGTTATCCGAGAGATACTAGTCGCTATGCTTGAACGAGTCGCCCATAATTAGACCTTCGGAATGGACCACCTCCAACTTAGTCGTCGCCATTATTTACATGATATAATTTTCAAGAAATAAATGGCATGAATTGTTCTTTTAACAGGTAATAAAATTTTTGAGTTCGCGTTGAAATTTATGTATTTTATTTTACATTATAAATCAAACCTGACGATGAATCACCCTATATAAGCGTTTATACATATATTATTCATTAAGCAGATTAATTTAAAATTTATACTAGAGTGTAGAGATACATATCTCTATATAGTATATCGTATTTAATAATATTTAAATTGATTGCACTTGGCACTAGTTTGCTCTGTTTTGATTCGTTTTCTTTTTGTTTAAATGTATGTCGGGACCAAGCACACAGGAAATAAATCATCATTGTTAGTATTGCATGTACGTATATTGATTGAAGCTATATTCCTAAACTCTATTTAGCCAGACGTATACTCTACAAGTCGGCTACAATCTAGAGTAAGTACGAAAAATAATTGTATTGATTTTTTAATGTCTCCATAAAGATAATTGTTAATTGTAAATTGTAATGAGACTTGGTTGTGAGTCATCCACTACAGACTCAGTTCAGCGATGCCCAGTACAATATCAATTCAGAAATGCATATTCCTTTGATCCTGTTAATTTACGATAACGATCCTTGTCTGGCTCTCTTCTGGTGTGATTTTTCCATCAAAGAGCACAAATAATAAATTCGAACAAAGTTTCGTTTTTGTGGTAAAACCAATGCAAAACGTAAAAAGAGAAAGATGCTGGGGTCTGATGGTGGATCTTCGTGTGTGAAAAACTTACTGGGAATCCTAAGCGTCGTTAATAAGTATTCTGCAGTTAATGACCTCATGTCTTCCTTGTAACATGTACGTAGACCGAGTAATATTGTGGGAAGGACATCTACTCACTTTTTCATTTGGTGACATCGTACTGCAACTCTATGCCCCGTGCTGGCGGTGATATCCTGAATGGATATAGCTTATTGCTGGCCAGGTTCGCGATAAGTCGCTTTTTGCATGTTGACACGACATACGACTTTCTAAAGTTGGTAAACTACGCAATTTCCAAACCAACTTATTCATAGATCTGTCGTCAACAGTTAATTTTGGATATAGCCTTGTGACTTTAATGGGCAAAGTTAGGAAATTCTTTAAAGCCTTGCTGTCGGAATGATTTCGGCATGTACAGGTGGATGTCTTGCTGGAAAACGTCACAATAAATTTGTCTTCCCTGTGGTGGTTCTAGAGTTTTGTTTTTTAATTAGCGCGTTGACTCAAGGGGTTATTAGTTCCTCGTCGATGATTTGTGCTTCGTCCAGGACTATGAGTTTTCTGCTCCTTTTACAGGTATAATTAGCGTAAAGTACTCACTAATGAAGTTCTGTTATCGAATTTGATGCCTTGTCTGAACGTTGGTTGAACTCGTGTGTTAGTAACACATGATCGGTTCATATGCAGAAGGCTCGGATGCATCGGTGGTTAAGCAAAGTTCAGCGGTTGGTGCTGGATATGTTAACAGAACGGTCTTGGCTAGATCCTCCTCACCCCATTCGAAAGCGGTTACCGTAGATTATGCCCATGTTAGTTCGTAGAGTACTGCGTGTGTGGCTGCAGGGCTCTTGATATTCTGTCGGTGGAAATTTACCATTCCGAGGAAATAGAAGAGTTGTACTACCGCCTCAAGTCGCTTTAATTCGACTATTGCTTTAATGGGAAGTGGTTGTGATCCTTAAGCGGAGATCAGATATCGCAGATATGCGACACTCTTTGCACCAAATCTGCATTTAACTTGGTTGATGGTATAGCCATTGTCGAGAAGGCGTCCGAACACAGTATTTTTGTGCTCTCGGATGTCAAAGCGACAAGTTTGCTTGCATGTACGAAGTCAATATAACTTATTAATCTTTGTGGACTAGATCGACGGTGATGAATATAGTCTTTCCGTAATCAATCGATGTATAGTCGAAGACGTGTGCTATAGGTAAGCGATATTTACGCGTTCAACCTGTGATAATCGCTGCAAATTTTCTTTGATGGACGGCAATATCCCTGTTCGATCATGTACTGAAATTCTTTTTTCGATATAGTTAGTAGTTCAGCAGGAAAGCGACGAACTCTTTCATGAACTAATGGTCCTCCTGTCTCTATGTAGTGAAATATTGTATATTTTTCTTGAAAACCGTGCATTTAGTGAATGTGTCGAGAATATCTGTAAATGATCGGAATTCTTTATCTAGCTTCCTAGGCCTACGAGTGATGCGGAGCTGCGAATGCCGAATACGAACCAGTATGTACGTCTAAAACTCTCCGTTCTTTGACGCCAACAAAGTAGGTCGACGCCGATGATACCATATCTATGTCTTAAACCCAGGTAAAGGTTAGATTTTGTTGGCCGTACGTTGGAACTAGGTTACCGTTTGCTGCGTAGAGTTCAATATTGAATGCGGAAGACCTGTCAAGACGTGAAGTTAGGATTACTGACAAGTCAACGCCAGTGTCAACTAGACAGCATTGTCCGGTGATGTGATTGTTTAAGAATAAGCGGCGTGATACCTCCATTCTATCAGCGTTTGTCGTTTGTGCTAATGGAACGTTTTGTTTTCCGGGCATTTTTTTAAATTGGAAAAGCGTTGAATACTTTTTAAGCTGGCGTCGAACCATTGGTGGTAAAAGCGGTACTTATTGGCTTTTCCTTTGGATCGAGAATGTACACGGGACCTACTATTTAACTGGATTCGAAGAGCTTTAAATTTCTTCATAATCAGAGCCATATGCTGTTCGAGCTTGTGTACTTTTTCTTCCCACGCCTTGTTAGATACTCTTGGTTGGCGAATATCCATTACTCGCACAATATATCCGGTGATAGAATAATTTCCCAAATACGGTCTGCTAACTTCTCTATAGCTATGATGTCAAGCTACCTTTTTCAGTTGAGTGAAACAATAAATCCTCTACTACAGACAAGATGTCTTGGTCAAGTTTGCTGATCACGCTGCAGAATTTTAACGAGTTAGAGTTGATGCGGTGAAACTGAAGCTGCGATTGCAACTACGCAAACTAGAGTTGAGGTTTCCTAACCCAGAATATGGGTATGTTGATGCCCTCAAGACTGTTTAGCGTTGATAAAGCTGCGTGATTATTGTGTGTTCCTGTTGATGAGAGCTTCACTCACAGTAGGTGGAATTGCATTACCGCCGCACTGTGGAGAATGAGGCGGCGAAATTTTGTGGTAATGAATTTTTTAATCTGCTCATTAATATAGAGGAAGGAGACTCAACATATGAATGTAAAATACGAGCACTTCAATTCTTCAAATATTTATTGTACAGAAAAGTTAACTTTAATAAAATTCACAACTATGTATATGATCCACATTGTTTCTTTATTAAACAAATCATGAGAATTTCTTATAATTTTACATCTTCATAGCTTGAATCGACAATAGTGTCGATCGATTTGAATGACATCTCATCGCCAGACAATGACTGTTGTGCGTTGAAATTAATAGCGTCAACGTCGATATTTCTTACGGTCAAAATAGCTCATTCACAAGGTCCACGCATGATTAATGTAATAAGAGCGTAAATTTGGGAATATGCTTTCAATGAAAACATCGTTGGTGGTTACCATGTAGCAAAAATTGTTTGGTAATTTTATGTATCGTGTATTTCCTTGCAATGGAATGTTATTAAGCAAATGTTCGGAGAATGACAGTGTAAATGGATCGTTTTGCAGTTAAACACGCATATTAAAGTCAAGGCGAAATGTTTTGACATCTTGTGTGCCATATTGCATTCTTTCCAGATAATAATTCTGCATTTTTCAAAACTTTAGCCATGCCGGAATGCTTCCTTATGCTGCACACTGCGTCTGGTTTTGTGTGAACATTCATCAGTCCACCATTAAACAAAGTTGCTACCATACCTGATGAAGCAATTGCCAACGGAATATGATTTTTTGATGGAGTGCGCAAGCGTCAGTAAGATTAGGAATGTTTTGTCAGTGCGTTAAAAAAAAACACTCCGTCTTGTTGCGCTGCAATTGACAAATTTATTTGATCCTTAACCACCTTGATCAAAAAGTTCCCGGTGGCGTCACCGTGTGGCGCTCCTATTGCTCCGATTTTTGAGTTGGTACATCTGTTTTTGACATTCCCTCTAAATATTAACGTCATAGCTTGACATTTGCAAAAGTTACGTAGCCAAGAGTACATATATCTCTGTGTGTGTTGGCGACTTTTTACAATTTTAGAAATAGATTTGAATTTGCAACAACGAACTTGTATTAAATTTTGCGTAAGAAACGGATTTAATCGTGGGCGAACATTGGAAATGTTATAAAAGTGTTCCGTCAACGATTCTCTAAAGAAAACGGTCGTTTACCAGTGGCACGAACGGTTCAGAAGTGGTCGTGATTCAATCGAAGCATCGACATCGAAAATCGACGAAAACGTTGATGAAGTAAGAGAAATGTTGGTCAATAGCCCAAAATTAACCATCAGAGAGATAGCGGAGGACTTGAACATTAACCAAGACATTTTGGTTAATAATTTGGATTTCTGTCGTGTAGTAGCAAAGTTGGTGCCAAAGGACCTCAATTTTATGCGAAAAAGAGACCGTGTCGCAAAAGAGATGATCCGCCGAAAGAAACCAGAATTGTGGGCAAAAAAACTCGTGGATTTTGCACCATGATAACGCACCGTCGCAAAGTGCCAACATTATTCGTAATTTTTTTTCACGAAAAATGCAAAAATACCACCCAACAGCCACCGAATTAACTTGATTTGGCTCCGTGTGACTTCTTTCTGTTCAATCGAGTTAAAAAACCACTACGGGGAACGAGTTTCAGCAGCAGAGAGGATTTAGATGAATAAACTTGTATTTTTAATTTTCGGAATGATTTCTGTTCCTCATTTTTTTCTACAAAAGTAATCAAAGAGATCGCATCAAACTGTTGTTCGCAATGAACATCGCAGTTCATGATGTCTGTTGCTGGGCTGTTAGGCGATGGCATGAGAAAGCAAATATCGGCAACCTTTATTAACTCCTTAGTATAAAGGGTAATTCATCGTGAGGTTTGACTTATAATTTAAAATAAAACACAATAATTTGAAAGTGAACTTAAAATTTTAATAATTCATGGCATCTATTTTTTGAAAACAATATCATGTAAATGTTGGCCACAACTACGTCTGAGGTGGTCTATTTGGAAGGTTCAATTAAGGGCTGCTCGTTCGTGTCTGGCTTATTCCTGAAGACCTGAGACTTTACACAAAGAAAATAGTCCAAAGGTGTGATATCGCACGATCTAGGTGGCCAATTTACCGTAGGAAAACGTGAAATTAAGTGCTCACCAAAATGATTTCTCAACAAGTACATTGTTTCACGCACTGTATGGCTCGTAGCGTAGTCTTGTTGAAACAAGATCTCACCGAGACCATGTGCTTGAATTTCAGGAAGCACATAGTCGTTTAACATGGCAGGATAACGATTACCATTGACAGTAACATTCTGATTTGAATCATTTTTGAAGAAATATGGACCAATATTCCACCAGCACATAAACCATACCATACCGTCGCCCAAATACGGCAATTTTGTTTATTAATATATCCATTGAGCCAGAAATGGACTTCATCACTAAACAAAATTTCACGATAAGACACCGGATTTTCATTCCATTCACTGAAAATATGACGCAAATTCAAGTCGCCTGGCTTCAATTCTTGCACAAGTTAAATTTTGTACGCTTTTACTATAGGCCGAGATCCTCACGTAAAATACGCCAAGTTGTCAAATACGCCAAGCCAAATTTCTGAGAACTACGACGAATTGATTCGTCACGGTCTTCGCGTATACTCTCAGCTACAGCTGCTATAGTCTCTTTACTACGTGCTGGATGTGGTCTAACCGGTCGAGTATCATCCACTAATGGAAACTGGGACTCAAATTTGCGAATGTGGTTTCAGTAGGTCGATTATGCGCACCGTAAGTTCCTCGAATCGCACGAAAAACATTTCTCACAGAACGCTGATTTTCGTAATAGAGATGAACAATTTGGAGACTCTCTTGTGGTGCAAGTCTTTCCACGATGATTCGCCAAACGGTAGTGAAGAAAAATCACGAAGCAGTTTGATAGGAGTCACACGTGAACTGTCACAAAAAGCCTATTGAAAATCAAACCTCACTATGAATCACCCTATATAATCAAAAAGTAATTACTAATTTAAAATTTAAGCCTTACACAATATTGTGTGAGCATATTTTAATGTTTCTAAGGACAATTATGTTATCCTCTCAAATTATACCGAGACGCTTTTACATAGAAAGGTAACATAAGGCTTATACCAACATTTTGTTCGATATGATGGAGGTTGAAAGGTAGTAATTGTCGTTCAAACCTTCACATCTCTTTGAGTCCAGCAAAGATTTAATTATTGCATTTCAAGGCATAGCCTTGAAGTTTTCTTTACATTAATGAGGTATGTCATAAGGGGTGTTACTTGGCATATGTCATAAATAAGTTTATTTGGTTACCATTTTTATCTGGTCTTCTATATTTTTCACAGCAGTATTTAAGTATTCTTTTCTGAAATTTCTCCAATTTTTTTGCTACTGTAGAAAAGATAGTAAACCATGCACAGAATTCATATGCCAATGTCTTATAAACGTTTTGTATATCAGTAATTTTGTATTTGGGGACAATGCTTTTGACTGCAATAAAGGCTTTAGTGATGCGGTAAGCGGTAACAGCTCAAGCTTTCACTAATATCCTTCTAGCATGTTTTTTGAAAAGAAACCTGTTGTTGAAGTCTACACCTAAGTATTTCACTTTTGACCGCAGGGGATTGGAATGTTTACCGGTTTGCAAATGTTTTGCTTTCCTTCACAGCTAAGCGATGCTATTTTCCACTTGAATTGCGAAAACAAGTTAAGCCACATTTGTCTGTGTTTATTTCGAATCCCCACTTTTTAAAGTAACCGAACAGCAAATGAAGCTTTTCCTTGATATCATTAAGAGCATTTTGAGGCCTCGCATCGCTAGCTAGTATTATAGTAAGGTATCACCTGCAAGGAAAATTTCAGCAAATTCTCGTTCCTAATCCAAAGCACTTTCGTATGGAAAATTATAAAGAAATATGATAAACAGAATCGGGCCTAGAATGGAACCCTGCGGGATGCCAGATACAGTACTCAAACTGTATAATTACGGAGGAAAAACGATTTTGTAGGTTATTAGGTTATCGAATGAGCCATGTTGGAAAGTTTATTTTTATGAGTTCAAAAATCACGCCTTTATGCCAAAGGAAATCGAAGGCTTTCTCAATGTAAATATCCAACCAAACTGTACACTTCTTACTCCTTACGTTTTGGATGAACTTGTTGCATAATAGGACTTGCACATGTTCTTGGAATCGCATTTGCTTCCTTACAGAAAATATTAACGTGTTTAGCTAATATTTTTTCAAACAATTTTCCTATGTTTGAGAGCAAGGATATAGGACGAAACTCCTTGATTTCCTTAGCAAACCTTTTTTTTTTTGCTTCTGGCAAAAGTTTCAAAATTTTAGGAAAATATCCGTTATTGATACAGTGGTTAAAAAAAGAGGGAAATATTGAATTGAGCGTATGACAGCATTTTCGTAGTATGAAATTTGATATCTTGTTTATGCCTGAAGAACGCTTGTTGTTAGGACTAGCCCTTAAAAGCTGTACTTTGTCAGGAGTGGTAAAAGGTGGTGTATTAAGGTTGGCTGAAAGATGAGATTTCAAAAACGTGGTTATGGAAATATCATTTTTACTTGCACAAAATTCTGTAACATTAGACAGCACTTCAGTAGTCAGATTATTATCGAAATTAGGTATTTCGTCCAGGTAGATAGAGGAATAAAAATCTTTAAATGTATTGAGCTTAGTCTCAGTATCCACAAGCTCCACACGATTACATACGTACCAAAAAATTTTCGATCTCTTTAAAAGCTTGAGGAGAAGATCTTATTTTCTGTAGTTTTGACTTGAAAGCGGAATTGATATCTGAGGTTATTCTCTCATTTATGATTTTACTGATGTATTTGATTCTTGACGACAACTTACGATATTCCTGATTTATTCTATTGAGGTGTCTATGATATATTATTTTCAGTTTTCTAAGCCACAGGGAACGTATTTTAATTAGTTTTAGATGTTAATGTACTTAGACTGCTTGGTTGGCATATCATCGAAAAAGAATCGATATTTCTTGCCAGCGCTGAATTAATTTCGCCAATGAATGTGTCCATTTCTACATTCGAAAGGTTCTTGTCTGAGAGTATGTCTAGTCGGGAAAGAGTATTTTGAAGATCTGAAGTTCTGCCAGACAGTGTTTTTAAAGTTTCTGTACGTAACAGGCAGTAACAACAGAGGTGTGGATTTATCGATATCTGCCTTAAGGCAAATTCCATAATGGTCAGATCAGGGAATATCGATCACAAATTATTTAGTTAGTTAGTTAGTTAGTTAGTTAGTTGTACTATTCAGGCAAGATGAGAGTAGGAAAAAGTCTAATACCGAAGAGGAACGTGGAAATGTTGTTCTATTAGGCGAAATTAAATCAAGTTTTATGGAGGGGGTACTAAGACACCAATCATTTACTTTGAGTTCATTACCACTGTGAACGCTATCTCCCTAGTTTTGGTGTTGATCATTTAAGTCGTCCCCCCCACTCAAAAAAAAAAAAAAAAAAATCATGGCATCAAAAGTACATGCTACGTGATATAACTTATTGAGTTATCTAAGCTAACTTCGGCCAGCGCTACTAGGAATATAAATGCTTCTAAGAAGCATCCGCAAATGTGTTCAAATGTGAAAGTTATTGAAGCCAAACAGACTGAATAAATATCACTGTAGAAAGAAACAGGATTATATTTAAGTTTTTCGTCCAAGATGATTGCAGTTTCTCTTCATTTAGTTTAGTGTCTTGCTTGTAATCTGGTTTTAGACAGAAAACAAATTTGGGGCTTTTTGCTTTTCAGTTCTGTATGCTTGTAAAATTATTGAATTATATTATTTTACAATTGAAGCGACAATCTCTTTGTATGTAAACATCCTTAAATGGAAAATTAAATAAGTTTATCGATTCATAAAGAAAGTCGCTCAGGTTAACATTTTCTTCAGATTGCTAGGTACTTTTGATGCCATTTTTGTTATATCAGCAAAGGAGACTTGGAATTATAAGTTGATTAACCGTCTCATGTACATCTCTTATGTTTGTTACTTTTCTGAACTTTGCGGAATGAGACAAGTTTTCCCGTCTTTCTTTATATTTAATATACATATATGATGGGCCTCTTATATAACTAGCTTAATGGCCTGATTTATTGCAGTTAATGCATTTAAGTTCTGGAGCTTTCTGATTTAATTCCTTACATTTTCTTGTGAGACCCAATGCAAAACTCAGAGTCATGATTTTTGGTACAATAGGCTTCTAATATTTACTTTTTACTTTGATGAACTCTTCCACCTCTTATTGTATAACAAATATATTTACTTTAACATATTGAGCTTTGATTCTAGCTGTGAAGAATTGGCTTATTCTACTAACTTTCACATTTGGTGCAGATTTCTACAGAGCTTTGCGAATGCTTTCAATACGTGTATCCCAATCAATACCTTTTAGAAGTATAGAGGTATTTTTTGTCCCTTTTGGAGAGAATGATTATGCACCTATACCAATCTGGCGAAATCGGTTAATAAATTGCCCATGTACACTTGCAACATTAACATATACCTTAGTCTTATGATAACCTTAATTAATGAACTTATACTGAATATCAGAAACATTATATTCGTCTGCTGCCAACCTAATGAAATCAGTTAGTAATATACAATTAGGACCAAAGATATTTATAGGCAGGCAAAATATAATTTTGTTGAATTTATCCGATTCAGTACTAATTACTGTAGGCGCTCTTTGCCTCTTAGAAGAATGGTTGCTTCGAAAATTACTCACATTGCTCACTAAGGAACAGTTAAACATGTTGTCTAAGGGGGAGAAGGGGTTGTTATCCAGAGTTGATTGTTGATGACTCATTTCATGAGAATGACTAACGTCGTCTTCATTTTTTATCTTATTTTCCGGATATTCGCTTTGTTGGTGTTTGTAGATCGTTTCAGGTTTCCGATGTCTGCTATTCACTTGGTCGCGTTTGAGGTGTTATTGTCTTCTCTCATATTTGTGGCTTGGAGAGCAGAAATTCCTCGAATGTTTTTCGTTGGTGTCTGAGTATTTACTTTTATTTTTTATTTTTTTATTTAATTTTATTTTCAACGAAATGGATATGAATATTTTTTAATCATTAAATGACTTTCCACTTTTATGAGTCTCTATCTCTTTCTGGAAAATATATGTAAAATATAATAACCTGCGATTGAACCGCCAGAATTGTTAGACAAAAAATGTTTTACTATTGTTTCACACGTCTGTTCCCGGCCCCCTCAGAAACTCGACTCCCCAGGTCTCATTAAATGAACGTTTGTTGTTTCCATATCAGGTTTTTATGTTGAATTTTTTATACTTTTTTTTTTTATCAAGGGATTATACCTGCCTTTACAATCGTTGTGGAGAAATAAAGCAGCGATAGGTTGAAATAATGTCTATGTGTAGTCCCAGGCATTTGCAGATTGCCTTTCTTTTGAAAATAAAGTCGGTTTGCTATAAAGATTCAGAAAGTCCTTGAAGAATAGGTCTACTCTGGTTTAAAGAAGCAATAAATCAGGAAAAAGGTTGCCTTTTTTCGGACGTTTGCTGAAGTTTATTAAATTGGTTTTGGTGTCTGGATTTGTGCAATATATATTTTATTGGCCAGGTTACACTGAATTTCAAATAAGTCATTTTTCCAGGTAGTTGTAGTTATTATATTTCAAATGGCATAACAGAGTTTTGATTGACTTTGTGAAAAGCTATTGTGGATTTCTGATTGTAAAAAAATTTTAGAACTGAAACAATTTTGAAGACTTAAAGCATGCTGTGTAATTTAATCGGCAACTGCATTACTTTACTTTGAAAGTGAAAACAATCCATTTGGCTTTATGTATCTGATCACGCAATGTACTCCTGAGACTACGTAGAAATAGATGGGTGAATGTTTAGTGTACAATCGTGGTTCGTGAAGTTTAGCAAACGAATTTTTCAAGAAGGAAAAAGCTACCAAAATTTGACTTTGCAAATTGATTATTCAGATCTTTAACGAAGAGGGCAATAAGTGGGGTCTGGGTACAGCTATCAGGTGGATTCTTGTTCTACTGAATTAAAGCAAAATCAATAGAAGAAATTGTAATAATTTGCAATCGGTGAAACTGTTGTCAAATACTGTGAAAATGTAGAATTTCTAGACATTTGAGAATGCAGTCATTGCGACGTTTGGGAAACAGTTCCTCTTATAAAACGTTTATAGATATTGATGGAGAAACATCACGACGCTCGACGGTGCGAAAGATATGTACGATAATGGAAGGCAAATGCACGGCGGGAATAGCCGGGGGATTTGAAGTTAAAGCATCGGTACTCTAAGTCAGTACACAAAGCCGATTCCTTTTTATGATCGGGCATCCATCCGATGTATTTAGGCTCTATCGCTTCCCAAGAAATTAATTGTAATGACGATGTTGCACAGAGATTTATAACGAGATTGGCTTATTTGGCTTAAAATTTCACAATAAATTTTACAATTTATCTAGTATTAATATACGCATCGCAATATTGGTCGATGTATGAGAAGTATAAAGGAAAAATGACGGCTGAAAAATGTTATAAATTCCAGCGGAGGAATTTAGAAGACACATGTGCAATCTAAAGTCTGCACCCGCAAGTCATCACAGTAATAAGAGAACATTCTACGACAACGATTTGTTTAATTGCAGTCAGGAAAAAGTCCTCGGCTCACCCAACGCCAAAGTGTTCTCAATCGATATCAATAGAAAATTATCAAATCTAACCATCGAAAGGCTGAAACCTGCGCACCTGACACACAAGAACTAAACAACATAAAACCATCAAGCGTATCCCAACCAGAACCAATTGTCCGACAACAAGACAACACTGAGAAACACCGCTCCAACCTGCGCACGTATCTTGGACGGAAAACAAAATTCTAGACGCCAGGCAAAGATTCAAATGCTGTTACATTTTCTGCAACTGATTTATTATTTACTTTTTAAAAGTCATCATAATATAATTGCTCGGAGGGGAGCACTGTGGAGTTCCCCGAAGCCATCTATCAGAGAAAATTTTAAGTACTCCAAACATATATATATTTCTCTCGATCGCGGATCACATCCCCTACTAAATTCTTTTATCTTCACATGTTGCGTATCCTTCCTCACATTCTCAACGCTACCTTTTTCTATGTCATCTTTGACATTTGTGAAGTAGACACATGTACAATTTCAACTATGGATATTTACACGCAAACAGATCATAATCCACGTACAACTTTCGTCTTTTAATTGTTATATTTTTTTTTTCATGCAAAATCATCCATTTCACATTGGATAGATTCGTCAACATACAAAATTGCCGCATTTGAGGAGAATTAAATCCTCGAATAATTTCAGAAAAATCATTACTTCCACAAAAATCTACTTGTTAGTGTGATTTTTTGATCTTTCTTCGAAGATGCAAATGAAAGAGCTGTTCCTGTCAATGGAGAGTTTTATAGACAAATGATTGAAGATTTTTCGTGGTTTTACATTGAAGAAATAGACACAGATGATCTTTATTTTTAATAGAATGGATCTACGACTCACACAACACGTGCTAACATTGAGCTATTGCGGTGTACGAGGGTTGCTTGATAATTACACAGATTGGAAGAAAGATAGCGCTACTGAGTCAAAATGAGTGTATAAGCTCTTTAAACCCGCCTTTCAAAATTTGGTGAGAATCCGACACTTAGTTTTATTTTGACACCCATTTCAAAAATCGTGTTAGTGTTTTTTGGTACCATGGTAATACAGCAGTATCGCTCTGTGATCCGATTCTTGTTTTCGGTTTTTGATGAACTGCGCCCAAGTGGCCGAAAAACGGTTACCACAGAAGAAACTGTGGACATAATCTATGTTCTCGTATTGGCAAAAATAAAAATTCGCGAGTTAGCTGTAATAGCTGGCATCTCAACTGAACGCGTAAGCCATATCCTGCATTTGTTCACACCGCAAATGCAATCGTAATCGTAAGATCACTTCAAAGATACGGGGGAATTTCTGCATCGTTTCGTGACGAAACGAAACGCTCCAAAGAAGGCGACCATGTCTTCGGCTGGAAAAGTGATTTGGGGAAGGGAAAAACAGTCACAGGAGCATACTACGTCGAATAACTGGACCGAATTAACGCCGATATTTTTCGAAGAAAAAGAAGAAAAAAGTTCTCTTCCACTATGATAACGCACCGGCTTACACTCCGCGGTCGACGCAGCAAAATTGGTCGAATTGTACTACAAATTACTCCCCCATCCTCCGCATTTTCTGAGCACCAACTGTATTGAGTTGAAAGGGGATTATATTGACAAATAAATTGTCAAAATCTAAAAAAGTTGTGTTGCATTTTCTAATCCGGGTATTCATCAAACAGTAAAGTTTCTAGATCGATTAATTTCACGTAATAGTGACATAAACTGGCCACATTGATGAAGCGATTTAACGCCATATGACTACTTTCTTTGGGGTGTTTTGAAAAGTAAAGTCTACGTGGATAAGCCAACATCAATCACTCAGCTGAAAAGTAACATTCAGACCGAAATTGATGAACTTAATGCGGTTAGCTGTGAGCAAGTCCTTGAAACTGTTGATGTTCGTATGACAGCCTTTTAAATGATGGTCACGCATAATTAAGAGTTATATTTTTATAAAAATAAAAACACCAGAAAAAATCTTGGTTTTTACATATTTTATTTTAAAAAAGCATCTAGGTGCGGCTTTTGAAAGACCACTTATAAATGGGATCTCTTCTCTATAAGCCATGTCAAGATGTGGATGTAGTCCAAAAACCCAAAACATATCGGCTTTTATGGATTGGCTGAACGTGCGTCGGTCAACAGGATTTTGTAACGAGGACGGCTATGTCTAGAGAACTAGGTCAATCAGGACGGTAAGCTTCAGATTTCAGGTTTATAGCGTAGAATCATTGAGAGCCGCAAAGTAAAGAAGTAGAGTCAATAAAAAAAGGGCTACAATTTTAATTACTTGTGATGAGTTCATCCGATTTGGAAAATTGCAATTGTAATACCGTATATCATATTTTGCAACCGAAAAATCTTTTCTGTAAGGAATATAAGAACATAGAGAAAATCTCTCCAAGACTAATACAAGCAAAAGTACTTATACTACCAGTTAAATCTCCAAATAAAAGTTCCCCGCCCAAATCGAATTCGGTTTACTTTTATTTAATGCAATTCTGTGCATTACGAATATATTCATTTCTTTTGGTATTGGCTCGCGAAACAATTTTAAACTGATTGACCGTATCAAAAAGCAAAGTGTTCAAAGTGTCCAAATGTAGTCCACAGATTATAATATATCAACGCTTCAAATCTTCATACAATAAATTTGTATAAATTTTTAAGAGGAGATAATTAATCTGGAGCCCAATTTAACTTTTAAACGTTTTTTAGTTCTCGCTATCATAAATCCATAAGCTGCCAATTGCCATTGTCAATTGAACTCCTATCCAGACTTGCCAAATCCATCTCCATATTTATATTTCAATTGACCTCATTTCTCTTTTCCCTACTGTAAACCTTTATTCATTTTTAATTTGAATTCAGTTGAGTGGTATGGCCTTTTTACTGTCAAACGAAAATGTAGCTGAGTTATAATGAAATACAGAAAAAGGACTATAAGCTCTTCACAGATACCTTGCGTTGGCATCAGATACGAATAAATTGATTGCGGCTGACTGCTATTACTCTAATGAAAGTTTTTTCGCTGAAAAAACATCGCTGTAACTTAATTGAACCTCTAAAAGTTTACAAATTGATTTTGTCTGTCAATATCCGCATGAGTATATACATGGAAGGAAGAAACAGTACTAAAACCTTAAAAAATAAAACAAATTTTTCATTACCGCATATGTCTCGTTAATAGTTTCTACCACAAAACGAAACTTTATTCGAATTTATTATTTGTGCTCTTTGATGGAAAAAGCACACCAGAAGAGAGACAGACAAAGATAAGGATTATTAGCGACAATTAACAGAATCAAAATAATATGCATTTCCGAACTGATATAGAACTGGGCATCACGGAGCTGTGCCTGTAGTAGAGTAATCGGTAGACCTAGTAAACCTTCACTTATTACCAGATGATGTTGACAAATCTGCGGATTAATTCCTGCAACCACGTCTCATTAAATGAATGTTTGTTGTTTCCATATCAGGGTTTTATGTTGGATTTTTTTTATATTTTTTTTTATCAAGGGATTAAACCTGCCTTTACAATCATTGTGGAGGAAACAAACAGCTACAGGTTCAGATAATGTCTGTGTGTAGTCCCAGGCATTTGCAGATAGCATTGAGTACTTGATTCTATTTCAAGGAAACAACGGAATTAAATTTTTCACAGTGCCTACCTTTGAAAAATAAAGTCAGTAAGTTATAAAAGATTCAGAAAGTTCTTGAAGAATAGGGCTACTCTGGTTTAAAGAAACAAAAAATCAGAAAAATGATTACATTTTTACGGACGTTTGTTGAAGTTTATTAAATTGTAGTTGATGTTGGGATTTGTGTAATAATAATTTTATTTGCGAGGTTACCCTGAATTTTAAATAAGTCATTCTTCCAGATATTTGAGCTATTATTTTTGGATTGGCATAACAGGGTTTTGATTGGTTTTGTGAAAAGCCATTGTGGATTGCTGATTCATAAAATTTTTGGAACTGCAACAATTTTTAAGACGTAAAGCATTCTGTGTGATTTTATTTGCAACCACATGACTTTACTTTCAAAGTGAAAACAATCCATTTGGCTTTATGTATCTGATCATGCAATTATGTATACCTGGACTGTAGTTAAGTTAAGAAATTCTTTAAGAAGAAAAAAACTACCAAACATTGATTTTGCACATTGATTATTTAGTTCCTTAACGAACAAGGAAATAAGTGGGATATGGGCATAACTATCATGTGGATTCTTGTGGCTTTGGTACTCCAAGACAGTGCACAAAACTGATTACTTTTTATAATCGGACACATACCAAAAAAACATTCAAGGTGCCGAAAGGTGTAACATTTAAATGGCGCCAAAAATTTCACAATAACTTTAACAAGGCAGTCACTCATTTAGCATTAATAAACGCATGGCAATATTGGACGATGTATGTAGCAGGTGTTATGAAGTTCACCAATTCGTGAAAGGCTCCGCATTAAGAATCCGAAAGCGTCCGAGGTTCAATATGGAAAATCAACTGATTTTATCATGTTCAATGAATGTTATCGGAAAATCCAATACGAAAGGCTCAAGTTTCGGCCGAGGTAGGAAAATGAGACCGAAGAAAAGTAATTAGATCATTCAAATCCAAAGACATAAGCTCTACATCTTACAAATGATTTGGTAATATTGGGTCTATAACTTAATTCGTGCGGTTTGCTAAGAGATGGCGTAACTTGTGTTATTCCATTGCTATTATTTCATTGGAACATGCGTTGGAAAGCTACTGTCATTGTACGTCATTTCAGTATATGTCATTCATTTGAAGCATAAATAACAATAATTTTTTTTCACTCAAATATGTCGAACTTTGTGCCTGAAAAAGTGTTTTTGCGGGAAGTTCTTCTTCATTACTGAAAACTGCTCCCAAAAGTCACCGTATTTTGGTGGAAGTTTATGGTGAACATGCGCTAGCTGAGCGAACGTGCCGAACGTAGTTTGCACAATTTAAAAGTGGTGATTTTGGCTTGGAAGACGATGAACGTCCTGGGTATCCAAAAAAGTTTGAAAATGAAGAACTGGAAGCATTACTCTATGAAGATTGTTGCCAAACACAAGAAGAGCTCGCAGAATCTTTGGGTGTCACTCAAGCAGCCATTTCAAAACGTTTAAGAGCAGCTGAATATATTCAAAAGCAAGGAAATTGGGTTTCACATGAACTCAAGCCGAGAGACGTCGAAAGGCGGTTTTGCTTGTCCGAAATGCTGCTGGAACGCCACAAAAGGAAGTCATTTTTGCATCGGATTGTTACTGGTAATGAAAAATGGATCCATTACGATAACCCCAAGCGCAAATAATCATATGTGAAACCCGGCCAACCAGCCAAAGCAACGGCAAAACCGAATATCCATGGCGCGAAGGTAATGCTCTGTATTTGGTGGGATCAGATGGGTGTGCTGTATTATGAGCCACTAAAACCTAGTGAAAACAGTGGGTGGAATGTCTTAACCCACCCGCCTTAAAGCCCAGACCTTGCTCCTTCTGACTACCATTTGTTCCGGTCGATGCCGAACGCCTTCACTGAAATACGGTTCACATCAAAGTATAATATCAAAAATTGGCTTGATTCTTTCTTGGCTGCACAGCCGGCGCAGTTCTTTTGGGATGGGATCCAAAAATTGCCAGAAAGATAGGAAAAAGTCATAGCTTCAGTTGGGCAATACCTTGAATAATACTATTGTACATGTTCTTCTTAAATAAACGTTCAAATTTTGAAAAAAAACCGCACGAATTAAATTACATACCCAATAAGACGGGCAAATCTTCTGAAGTAGATGTCCTTAATGGCTTCTACAGTTTTTTTGGAAGATATAAATTAAAATAAAAAAAAATAAAGTTCGGCATTCAAATACTGCGGCAGCATGTATGGGCCAATAATTCCACCATTCAAAATTCCCCTTCACATGTTTACTTCCCTATCTCTGAACCTCTGCAACATCGTTTGACAAAATTGCACTCTTTCTGGATAATCTCGGGGTAGCAGACTTTGGACTTGTTGAAAATGGTACGGATGGAGCTGATTTTTCCTTAGAATTCGGCGTCTGTACTTTTAAGCACTACTATGCTTCCTTCAATGGCACGCACTAGGGTATTGTGCTAATGCTTGTAGGACTTCGTCCTCGTGGGGCAAGACGTTTCTTTCCTCATTCACCATTAGATTTGGAAAGCGACGCTCTGAGAATGATCAGTGCACATTTACAAGCACTCGGTGACCCAGATGACGCTGAACATTTAGGTACCTCTCATGATAAGGTCTGGCATTACACCTACATTTCCCATATATGAAATGCATGTTAGCATATTCCTGAGCAGTGAATCGAGATGGAATGATGGCATTCACACTACACAATCACGGGATCAACGATCAACACTAATCCCGAACAAATTCATGTTCGACAGAAACGGTCAGATAGCAAATCAATGAAAGTTGCGATGCAATGAAAACCAATAAAAAAAGCCAAAGTTGTAAGTACAAAATCAAAACGTATGCAGAATAATGCGCTGTAAGCGTGCGGTATTGCACGATGCGCCTATGCGTCAATGCTTGAAAAGGGTGGCATCTTTATCTGTTTCTCTCACACAAGTCCAAATTGCGTGTTTATCCGTCTCAATCACGACGTCACTGTCTGTCCCGCTCACACTTGGTACTCATTTTAACTTATAAAAAATAATTAACTATTGATAGAGTTTTTTTTAACAAAATATTTTTTTGTCCTCCATTAAGCATTAGTCTAGCAAGTGTCATATCATTTCGGAATCCAGACTAAATACGCATTTTTTTAAAATTACTTGCAAAAATGGCCAAAAGAATGTACTCTTTTGTCAATACAGTCAGTTCAATTTGGGTGTTTAATAATTTTCAGACACATGGATGGACAAAAAGCAATATTTTAGTTAAAACCGATGTAGTTATGTTTTTACACAAGAGTTACGTGACAAAAAAAAAAAATCGAAGAAAAGTAAAGATTTGCGGCCACAGTATTTGAAAGATCGTCACAAGGTGTCAGGTTTCTCGATTTTTTTTTTTTGAGTGTCAATAACTTAAAAAAAAAAACATGACTTAGATTTTTTTATAATTTTTTAATAACCGACGTCACTTGACCTATCAACCGTTTCCGGCAATATGTAGATTTTTGGGACTCCCTGTATATTTTAACGGTAGTTACTACATTTTGTTATGCGTTTTTAACTATTGTATATATATTATTTCAATGAAAATTGATCCTGCAAGATGATAAAACAGATTGAATGGGCGCTTACCCAGTTGTCTCACTAACTTAGTTGAAAAAAGATTGTCATAAGTTGCACCACTTGTTCTTCTTATACCTGAATAGGGAACACTTAAAGCATCAACTCACTTCAAAACCTAAGTCAAATTTAATAACTTTAGACCTTTGACGCTGAGACTGCTGAAGTCCTTTTGGAAGAAAGGCTTTCAACCTTATTTAAATCTAGAAGAAATCATAGTTTATTGTATTACCTACCTAATAACTATTTCTTTTAAGCTATAATTGCATTCTTTTGTATATTTCTACCTATCCCTCAACCTTTCTCAGTGTAGATGTCTCATAGTATTGGGTATATAATTTAATTCGTACTTTTTTTTCAAAATTTTAACGTTTATTTATGAAAAACATGTACAATAGCATTATTCAAAGTATTGCCCATCCGAACCGATGACTTTTTCCCATCTTTCTGGCAATTTGTGGATCCCATCCCAAAAGAACTGCGCTGGCTTGGCAGCCAAGAATGAATCAAGCCAATTTTTGCTATACTGCTCTGATGTGAACCGTATTTCAGTGAGGGCGTTCTGCATCGGCCGGAACAAATGGTAGTCAGAAGGGAGACGGTCTGGGCTATAAAGCGGGCAGGGTAACACTTAACATCCACTGTTTTCCAAATAGTTCTTAACCGGAATAGCAACGTGGGGCCGAGCGTTGTCATGATGGAAAGTTATTGCCTCGTGTTTTTCGGCTATTGCTCTCTTCAAACGGATTAATTGTGTTCGGTAGCATTGTCCATTGATATCACCCGGTTTTAGCATCTCATAATACAGCACACCCATCTGATCCCACCAAATACAGAGCAATACCTTCGCGCCATGGATATTCGGCTTTGCAGTTGATTTGGCTGGTTAGCCGGGTTTCACATATGATTTTTTGCGCTTGACTTCCTTTTGTGGCGTTCCAGCAACATTTCGGATATGCAAAACCGACTTTCGACGTCTCTCGGCTTAAGTTCATGTGGAACCCAATTTCCTTGCTTTTGAATATACCCAGCTGCTTTTGAACATTTTAA